>CM062805.1:737705505-738305505 GCA_031772625.1 Pinus tabuliformis | reverse complement strand
ACCAAATCATCAATGATATGTTGTTTAGAATAAATTATGATTCTGTTTTGCTTAGATGTCTTGAAAAATCTGAGGTAGAAAGGTTTTGCAAGAACTCCATGATGGACCAACCGGTGGACATTTTGGAGGGGACACAGCCGCACATAAAATCCTTCATGCTAGCTATTATTGGCCAACCTTATTTAAAGATGCACACGATTATGTAAGGAAATGTAAAGTTTGTCAAACAATTGCTGGGAGATAGAAGAAACCCGCATTACCATTGCATCCAATCAACATTGAACATCCATTTGAATAATGGGGACTAGACATAATAGGTGAGATCGTTCCTCACTCTTCAAAGCAACATAAATATATCCTTATAGCAACTGATTACTTCATAAAGTGCGTGGAATGAATTCCACTTAAGGTAGCCAATTCTGAAAACATCATTGAATTTATTGACAGTTTTATTATTACCATATTTGGTCTGCCATCTGCACTCATGTTTGATAATGCATCTTATTTTTCAGGAAATTCTATGACAGAATTTGCTCTTAAAAGAGGTTTTAAACTTAAATACTCTGCTAACTATTATCCTCAGGGAAATGGCTTCGTCGAATCTACAAACAAAAATCTCATAAGAATAATAAAACGAACTGTTAATCAAAGTCAAAAAAACTAGCACAAATCTTTAAAAATGGTTCAATGGGCAGATCGAATAACACAGAAGGCCTCAATAGGCACTTCTATTCATTGTATATTATTGTTTTTACTTTTTAGGAAAATAAAAGTTCAGTAGCATTTACTTTGCTATGGCCTTTATAATAATAGTCTCTTTTATATTTTGACTATTCGCTTGTATAAGTAGAGATTGTTAAGAAGATAATTTTACATTTGAAACATAAGCTAAGTTCTATCTCTCTGAAATTATTTTTCCTCTACCAAAATTAGTTATCCTTTGATGAAACTCAACTTTGTAAAAGAACCTTTGTTCTACCATCAGTTAAGAAAAGTATCTATAACAAAGCAAGGACTCTCTACATAAAAGCATCTTTAACTCTATAATTGTCATCCAGAACATCTTAAGAAGTCAATGATTCTCCCCATCTAGTAAGCTTTCATTTTTATAGAGTTTAATTCTAAAATATGCTTAAACTTAAAGGATAAGAGGTCTCATCAAGAACCAAATTACCATGTTCATAGGGAAATAACTAGCTGACATTACCAATACTAAATATCAAAATAGGGTAATGGCTTGAGATTGTATCAATCAAAAGACAAGGGGTCTCATCAAGAGCCAGCTTGCTCAGTTAAGTTACAACTAGTCAGTGGCATTGTCAATTTTGGTCACCAAACCAAGACAATGGCTTTTAAAGAGAAAAATGAAAAATTTATAGAAAAAATAATTGTTTAGAAAAAAGAAAAAGAAAGTACATATATGAATCTGAACTTATCTTTAAAAAATTGCATTCTTAACTAGATGGTATACTGAATCATTGTTGGTTAAAAGGTAGCCCTGTCAGGGCTATGGACGCCTGCTGCCAGCAGAGGCTCTACCTATGATAATTGAGTACACCTAAAAGCTCATTTGTGAGATCCCCCTGCTTTTATCTTTAAAACCCATTAATGGCTGATGTAGACAAAGCAATTTTCATATGGAAGAGAATAATCAAATGGATGATAATCAAGTAGATTTTGTTTTCATTATTCACAAAAATGTTACTTATCTTATATTTCATGTATTTTATTTTCTGAACTACCTTTATTTTGGAAGTTTTTAGAAATTTCAAAAACCTGTCAGAGATAACTGGTTGTTCCAACGAAACACCAATTGTGTTATTCAACAACCCCCCCCCATTTATTAATATAATAGTTAATATTATATCAATAAATGCATACCCTTAAAAAATCCTTCCAAAAAAACAAATTTAGCATTTAAACACTTTCTTTTAAAAAAAATTGGAATACAACAAGATATCAAGTAAAAACCCTTTGAAAGCTAGCAATACTTGCCTTTTCGCGTATAGTTGGACTAACTGTGTCAAAAGCCTTATTAACAAGCAAAAAACGTGAAATTCGATCTAAAGGAATCATTGTGCTTAACCTAGATATCACATGGCTTTTTCATTAAAAACTAGGTCCTAAGGCATTTCCTCGCAAAATAAAGTTTGTATCCCATATCGCAATTCACAAAGGGTGCACCCTCAAGAAGTATGTTGAATCATGCGAAATGCGATATTGAAATGCGACTGTTAACCTTATCGCATCGCGTTAGAAATACTTAAGAAAGGTTTGAAATCTTAAAAACCACGTGATGTTGCGAAATGCGATAAAAGCCTGACCCGATTGGAGCCTATGTTATAAAGTAACACTTAAGTCCACTACGCAAATGAAAAACATTTTATAAGGTGAAAATCTCGTTAAACAAGCTACACTTTAATAAACAATAAAGAACATCCTGCATCTCGCATCCTGCAAAAACCAAAGGAACTTTAAAGAGAGCGCACAACCAAAATGCGATAATGTGATTTGCGATATTGCATCGCAATCGCAAAATCGACGTTTTCACAATCAAAGCTTGTAACATTAAAAAGTTTTCTTCCTATTTTATGATGTGGAACATTAATGAGAAATAAAGGTAGTGATAACAAACCATTAGTGGGCATTTACTATGGGTTAATGGCATTTATGTTTGAAAATGGGTTCGACGTGATACGATATGTTTTCATCTGCGTTTAACTAAAACTCATTTCTTGTCACCTTTTCAAGGTTATCTGTATCATTCATTCTTATTTTCATTCTCGCTTGTGTCTATCTCAGCTTCTGCTTTGCTTCATTTCAGGAAAAATCTGCAGCAAGATTCGTTAGGAGCAATGGCGAAGAAGGGAAAGGCAATCACGTAAGAAAAGTCAGAAATGGTCCCTCTATTCTCAAATACTACGTGCAGTAGAGACGGAGGAACTTCAACATGGGAAGCCATGTATTATTTGTTAGAAGAAGAGAAACCATGGCCTCTAGTAGCAAAGGCCACAGTCGATGCTCATATTTCCTTTGACGCCTCTTACTTTGATACAACATGCTCCTTTCTACACCGTATAGCCGCAAGGCCGAAAATAATCCCATACACAGATATGGTCAAATGGATAATTGATGTGGTAGATGTCTCGGACAGAGAGTTCAAGAACAGCAGGCATGAGGTTATGGGTTCTTTTTCAGCAGACAACCTGTGGCTTATGTACACTCTACCAAAGCCACAAAAACTCTACAATAAATGGTTCCTCGAGATTTTTTCTAAGGAGAATGAAGACCCAACAGAATTATGCGGGTCTGGATCGAAAATTAAAGCAAGATCAAATGGGATAAGACGAGTATGTATTTTACGACATCTATTTCTCCCCCTTATAGTTTTGCAGCAGCCATGCTATATAGATTGTTCGGTAAGCCCGATACTACCAAATTTTCACCAGAGTCGTCGCCATTAATAGAACTAGTTATGAATGCAACAATAATGAATTGGGTTCAAATTTTGTCTGATAATTTGGCGAAATACATTATGGAGTATAGGAGAAAGACGAGTCCCTCTTTAAGGGTTTATCCCCCATTTTTCATGAGTGCCTTTGTAATGGACATAATCTATTTTAGCTCTAAATTTCCTATTATGGGGTGGAAGTGGACTATGCAAGACCCGCTTCCTATCCATGTGTACCATAAGAGTTTGTGGGAGTCTTAGTTTCACCGCCATTTTTACAAGATTGGTCAAGGAGTTATGCTGGCCATCCATAAACAAGTCTACAACACAACTGCCCCTAGGTTTTCCAAAGAAGATGAAGTGGATATTTTACTTGTATCCAAATGGTTTGGAGAGGAGACATTTACCTATATTAGAGTATTTGGGAGAATTTCTTCACCACATGTCCTCCCATACTATGTCCTAGACAAGTTAATGGCCAGGGAGATAGCCTACCAAACGACACGGGAAGGTGGGATGAGAAAAGGGTTGAAAGAACAAAAGAAGGCCATTTGGCCTACATTTCCGTTGCAATGTGATGTGTTTGCTCTACATGATTATGGACATGCATGCAAAGAGGCAGAGATTATGAAATCTCTGAAATTAGCTACATTCCCAGGAAGGAAGTATGACCCAAATGGCACCATTAAGGACTTCACTACTATGGTGAAAGTAAAACCATTCACCCATGAGGAAGACGCCTTCGATGACCTCTTCCTACAAAAAGAAACATTTTCAAATGTGACACATATGGAAACACTACATTTTTGCCCCGAATGATGTTGAAGCCTTTCATGTGTACAGAAAGAGGAGATTAAATAAGGTCCCACTAGACCTACTACATATTGAATCAATAAGGGAGCCAACTCCTAATGTAAGCTTGGAGGACAACTCCAAAGAAAATTCTGAAGCAGAGACCCAGGAGATATCTACTCATGAGTCAGATCACTCAAAGCAACAGTCTCAAAATGGGGGAGGCAATAAAAATAAAGATTCTGAAAGGGACACAGCCAGAACCACAGAAGAAATATCCAAGCAAACCTCGACAAAGAAACAGGCAGAAATTCACTCTACTTCCACCCAAGTTATTCATTTGGAAAAGGAATGTGAAAATTTCAACAAGAAGCTTCATACATATGAACAAACATCTGATCTATAGACTCCACAGCACAAGTCAACTCAAGAAATAACAGTGGAGAAAACTGTAGGCACTCAAGATGTTGAGCTCATTCCTGCCACCCCCACTTTAGAAATTATTTTGAGAATTGAGGAAATTCCTCCATTAGATGTGTTTGATAGTCCTTCTCACAAATATATCGTTAAGAGACAGAGGAAGAAGAGGAAGCTAGTTGTTGCAGCTATTACAACCCCCAACAATGAACCAATGGACATTGTATGGAAAGACTCGCCCATGGACCCATCTGAAAACCTCACAAGGCTATCGCAATTCGTAGGAGCCTATGCTACGACAACTATTTATAAAGTGACAGAGTTCCAAATGCTACTTAGAGAAAAGGAACAAAATATTTTGTTGTTGGAACAACAATTAGCTTAGGAGAAATCTAATCAACCAGCAGAATTACAAGTAGCCCAGCTCCAGCAGGAATTTGAACAGATGCAAATACAACATCAGGCTAGTGTAGTGGAAAGAGATGCACGGATACAAGCAATGACAGATAATTATAAAGACAATCCCCAAATCGATGAGTTCATAAAGGAATCACTCAGTCTTAACTCCCAACTAAAGCAACAAAAGGAAGTTCTATGCCAGAAAGTCTCGCAAATAAGTATTTATTGTGAGATCGGTCATAAGCTAACAAGCCAGGTTGTCAACATGAGACTTCAATATGACAAAATCCATAAAAGGGTTTCTGACTTTATCACCTGGGAAGAATCAAAAGAGGGGAGAAAGGTTGATTTTCCAAAGTTGGAGGAATCGCATAAAGACATCTTGTTCACAAATTGGGATTCACGGCTCAAGCAAGCAGAACAGGCAACATCGATCGCGGCAGCTGCAACAAACAGCATCATAGAAGCCATTAACGAAAATCTACATGGCGCCACCTTGGTTACGGAGTCTATACCGTGATTTCGTCCAAATGCGAAACAGTTAGAACAACAGTGGAGACAGGCAGCAAAATAAAAGTAGGAGGTGATCAGGCAAATGGGAAAGCTAAACTAGGAAGCATACTAGAAATTCTTAGTCGAACCATACATTCAATGGATGACCTTGCAATGCTTAACTACCTCCACACAAAAAATGGTGCCAGCGCTGGCAGACGTTATATTTGCTAGGCAGTTGAAATCTGCGATCGGCCAACCAACACAGTTCAAGCCTATGACAAATATTTGCAATCTCAATGATAGAGATAGAGATTTTCTCTTTTCAAAACATCTAAAACCTGCTTTACATGTTCATCCCATGTTCTACTGAAAATAAGAATATCATCTAAATAAACTATTACAAAATCATCAATGAATGGCCTAAATACATCATTCATGACTCGTATGAATGTAGCTCGAGAGTTAGTTAAGCCAAAAGGCATAACCATCCATTCATAGAGTCTTTGCTTTGTTTTGAAAGCAGTCTTCCATACATCCTATTCTGCAACTCTAATTTGATGGTAGCCGCTTCGCAAGTCCAATTTAGAGAAGTAAACTACATCTTTTAATTGATCTAGCAACTCATCAACACAAGGAAGAGGATAACGATTCTTTATTGTGATTTTATTTAATGCTCTAAAATCAATGCACATTCTCCATAAACCGTCTTTCTTTTGCACTAACACAATAGGTGATCTGCACAGTGATGCGCTTGGTTGAATACACCCTTGATCGAGTAACTCTTGTACCTACTTCTTTATCTTTGCATTCTCTAGAGCTGATAACCTGTACATTCCAATGTTAAGTAGTGGAGCATCTTGCTGCAAATAAATCTCATGATCTATCTCTCGCTTGGGTGGAAGACCTTTAGGCTCTTGAAACAAAACATCATAATCGAAAACAACTTTAACTAGATCTGCTTTCTGTTTAGGATTACGGCCTTGGAAAGCATTGGATTTATCAATATCCTTTGCTTTTACAATCATAAATTAAAATTGTTTACTTGAATTTACAATTCTTTTCATCTGTCTTGAATTTATGATAGAGAAATTATCTTTGAGTTTATGAGCCCTTACAACATATTCAATTCCATCCTTAGTGAGTTGATACTTATTTTTAGTTCGATAGAAGATAGCATTTCTATCATACAAGTAGGGACTTCCTAATACAATTCCACATATGTCCAATGGGACTATGTATAACTCAACCTCATCTACAAACTTTGACCCTGTTAGTGTCAGTCTTTCCAGCCTTCCTCCAGTGATCAAATGTGCTCTTACAAAGTGGTCTCAGAGTGTCAAGGTCAAATTTTGTCATTTCAGTGAGTCTTCAAGCAAAATTTGGTCACTAGGCATTAGGTCTAGGGTTTGCCCAAATGTCAGTCCATGTCATCATTCAGCTGAGCCTATCATCATTCAGAGGGTTTTCATTATCATGTCAGTGTCTAATGAGTCTTTTTACAATTTATTCATGCTTCAGTTGTGCCTAGGCAAGGTCATTTCCCTCTCCTAGGGTTTTGAAAGCAATTTCTCTTGGGCGGCTAAATAATCAGCAAAACTCATATCCTGATGTTCATACACCTTCCCCTATCCTTAAAGTACCTTATAAAACACTTCCCATCCCTTAGATCCGCCAAATTCCTCATTTTTCCACAAACCCTAGTTTCCAGCTACAACCTGGCAATTTTCTAGGTTGGGCCTGTGTTTTGCCCTTTTGGACCCCTTCCCCTCACTCAATCTCTGAGATTCCACTTTCCCCTACTTCCTAGCATCCCTCCTCACTCCCACAAATTTCCCCAAGAATTTAGAAGCCCCCTATCCCCTTCATCTCGCTCCATTTCGACAAAATTCCTTGCTTCACACATCGGGACAAGTCGCACTCAAATGATATTCCAGAGCAATCAAAGATGAATTTTGGAAAAATGAGAAAGGTTTTTTCTCATAACATACCAAAGAAGAAAAACCTCCTTCACTTTTTGCACAGGTGTCACTGTTTGAGAGAAATGTCAAGAATACCGTTGCCTCAGGAGAATCAAAGACACCTCTGAAGTGACCTTGGGAAAATCAAGTTTTCTCCTAGCTGGGTTGGCCAAATGATTTGCTTGATGGGTAAAATGATAACTAGACACAACGATATTTCCAATGAGCTATCATGAGCTCAATTTGGGGTTGAGGAAGGCATTCAAAAGTTGACTGCAACAGTACTCTTCTTTCAGGCAGCCTCATTTGGCACTCTTTGACCAGTCTTGGGAGATTTGATTTTTGATAGGTCAAATCAACTCCAAATTGAAAAATTCCACTTTTGTTGGAAAGTAGACTCAAATAACTTTCCAACGATCCATCCTGCGCTTGATTCTAACGCAAGGAAGGCCTCCAAAAGCCTCCTGCAAAAGCGCGACCCGTTGAGAGGTGCGCGACCCGTTGAGAACCCTTCTACAGTTCAAATTTTGAACTGGCGCGACCCGTTGGCTGTAAGCTACAAATTCACTTCAAACTCACTCAAATCTTCTTCAAATTTGCAAATTGGGTTGAGGTAGGCTCTCTACAAATTGTTTTGTTGGTTGATGATGAATGATTGACCTCCATACTTGTTTTAAAGCCTCCAAAGATGCAAGTGAAAAAATCATTCAGTGGCTGCTTGTTGATGTTTGAAATTTGCTAGGGTTTTATGCGGTTTCAAGAGATTTCCATTTGCACATTGTTTTTCCCTTCCCTTATCACTCACATGTTCATTTGCCCCTATTTTCCCATGCCATGTTGAAAATAAAAGTGCAGGCCATCCCTTGTCCCTAGTCACCAAAAAATCAAAAACCCTACCCCTCCTAAAACAGCAAAACTGTAAACCCTAGCTGGCCTCACTATAAGAATATTGTAAACAAGAAAAGTTGATGAAATTGCAAAGGACATTGTGGAAAAACTTCCCAAAACAATCCCCATGATTTTCCCTTTGTCCACACATGTATTTCCCTTATTTCCCTTATTTCCCCTATCCCTGCATATATACGTTCAGATCTTCATGAGATTATCAGGCAGAGAGAGGCGGAGAACCGCTTGTTACAGCAGAAGCTTGACATGGCTCAATGGACTATCAACTATCTTGAGCAGCGCAACAAGAAATTAGAGGAGGAAAAGGAACTTGATGAGCTATGGAGGATACGCAGCGACCGAGTCATAAACTGTAGGAGGCCCGGTGACCTATTGCCTAAGGAGAGAGATTCAATGTTCATCCGGGTGAATGCACACTTGGAGAAGCTGTTGGCGAAGGCCAACCAAGACAAGAGGCTGCTGAGGAATATGAAAAACCACTATTCGGCTAGGATGCACGTTTGTAAAGCAAAGATGAAAATGTTCCAAAGAAGGTTGACCGAGGCTCTTAAGAGGAAGAAGAAGACCAACCCACTCCGCATCTTGGCCAAGGCTTCTCTCACTCATCATGGCACTCACTAGCATCATCTACAGCACAAATCCCAAAAAATTTGGAGAATTTTGGGTAATTTTGGTATTTTTTTGGAAATTTACAGGTTTTGGCTTCTCAACGGGTCTCACCCCCGGTGAGACCCTTTGTCATCGTAGCTCCGTTTTGCAAAAACTCAGCATTTTTGGATTTTTCATGCAAAGTTACATATGCCCATGCATTACCTTGAGTTTTCATGGAGTTTTGGGCCTCCAAAAGGTCAAAATACAACCAAATTTTGACTTTCTGCCCCTTTTTTGAGCTGCAGAAGTAGTCTTGGGAGAATTGACTTTTGACTAGGAAAATTACTTCCAAATCCAAAAGTTCCAGTTGGGTTGGAAAGTAGACTCAAAGACCTTTCCAACGAGCTATCCTACACCTCATTCTGACACCGGGAAGGCCTCCAAACAGGGCTCCAAAGTGCACGACCCGTTGAGGATGATGTGCGCGACCCGTTGAGGAATTTGTGCCAGATTTGACCAGTTCAGCCCAGAATTTGCAGTTTAGCTCCAGTTTGACTTGCTGAGGTCGATGGTGGTCTTTTTGAATGTACTTGTGACACTTTTTGGATACTTTTACTCTTGTTTTACTCTTCTAGAAGTTTCTCTCATGTAAAAGGGTAAAATTGACTGTATGAACTGGTTTCCAAGTTTTTAGAGGCAAGTTGTTTTGACTGCCTATTTTGTAGTGCTTAGTTTAGAAGTTGTTCAAACAGCTCCTAGGATAGTGAGCTCGACCCATGGAGGCAGGGAAAGAGGTTAGATCATCTATATTATGTACTTTCATGCTCATTTTCATGGTTGGACTCTTGAGGGAGAAGCTATCATTGTATTATCACTTGTATCTCTGCAATTTTTTGCTAAGGAAGACCAGGGTTTTGCAGTCATCTTTGGGATTCATGTGGACTCAGGTGTTGATGGTGTGTTTCTTCATGTTATTGTAATCTTTGTTATGTGATTCATTTCCTCTCTATACTGCTGCATATTAACCAAATGAAGTGATAAAGTCAGAATTCATGCTTGCCATGCTCTACTTTTAAATTTGTTTAATTTCTATGTTTTCTGCTGTCTAAAGAGAATTCAAATCCATTGTTTGCTCTCTTTAGCCTTCTTTTCTTTCTTCCTAATCATCCATTTCAGCTAAAGACATCAATACAGGTTCCTACCTTGCCCCAAAGACCCCCCTGCAGAAACTGTGTCCAATCCCCACACCCTAAATTGCATTTCCTCGATTTGCCACCAAAAACCCAAAAAACCCCCAAATCAACCTTCAAATCAGTTTACTAGCCTAATATCAGTGTTACCTTGATTGGTCATCTCTTCCTATTGAAAATTTATCGAGATTGACCGGAGAGAGCCTTCTCCTGCCCCGTAGGGCTAGCTACGAGGCTGAATGGTTTGATGTAGCTTTTGAGAGTTACCTTTTCAGCCTGAGGTGAAATTTCAAGTGCTAACATACTGGCGACCATACTGGGGAGAACAAACTTGTTTGTGGGTTGATGTGTTTGTTTCATAAGTCTTAGACGGAGCCTGAAGATACGCCAGGTAGCCTTCGAAAACGCTCTTGTTTTACATCAGCGTTAGTAGATAAACGCTGCTTCAGTGAATCTCCGTGAGCTTGTGAATACAACACTTCATTTGCATTTTACCCCAGTACATGTATCAAGTTCAGATCTGATGGTTGATGGTGGACAACGATCAGACACTTGAAAGGCTGAAATCATTCACCTGGTGACTCTAAATCAGTTTTGAGATCAGATCCAAAGACTCCACTGGAGGATGATCCCGACCAGCAAAAACGTGAAAGGACAACATGGACAGATCAGGTACTCAAGTTGGAATTTCATCCAAGATATTTTGTTCTTTGTTCTAAATTATTTCTCCTCTTTTCCTGAGAATGTTAAGAAGGCTTTGCAAAGTATACTGTATTTGAGAAGAGATCCTCGACCTACAGTTAATTCTTTTCCTTCGAAGATTGTGAATACCAAAGATTTGCATGCCTTTGAGCTTGATCAAGATCCTTTTTCCGAATTTTGTGATGGCTATCTTCAAGTTGATGAACCTCAAGTGACCAAAACTAATTCTATACCTGTTGTACATACCCCTATACCTTGTAAAATTCCAGATCGGTATAAACCTCTTGTTTTACCTTCTGTTCTTCATGCTTTTCCCAAAAACTATGATCTATACTTGCCGATGTTTGATGGTGAATGTAAGAATGTCAACGCTGAGCAACATGTCCAGAATTTTGAGAATTTTCTAGATCTTTTTGAAGTTGATGAAGAAGATGTTAGTATAAGGCTTTTTGCTCTTTCTTTGCAAGCCAAAGTGAAGAGTTGGTTCAAAACCCTGCCTGATGCAAGCATCTCAGATTTCCAGCAGTTCGTCAAAGTTTTTCTCGATAGGTGGATGATCGGGCAGAACCTTTTCTTGATTGTAGAAGAGTATAACCAGCTGAAAAGATTGCCAGGTGAGACAGTACAACAGTTTTCGGCCAGATTTAATCAAGTTTATTATTCGATGCCAATTGATATAAGGCCTACTCCTAGATCTGCTCTCTTACACTATCCGGGCGCCTTTGATCCGGAGATGGAGTTTCAGCTGAGAGAAAAGAATATTGCAACACTTCATGAGATGCAAAACAGTGCAGTAAGTGTAGAGGCTCATCTGCTGATCCGAAGGGCAAGGTTGAAACAAGAAGAAATGAAAAACATAGATCCGGAAAAATCGGCATCTTTAGAGGTGAAGCTTGACATTTTGGTAAGTGCCATGGAAAAGATGATGGACAAGATCAACACAAGAAATGCTTATGATGTTCAAGATCATGGCTCGCTGATTGAAGAAGAACAAGTTGCTGATCCAAAACATTTTGTTTCTTACCCTAGTTGTCATAGATCTGATAATGATTGTTTTGTAGATCACCTTGGAGAAGAGAGATCTATTGATATGACATGCATGCTTGATGATGTTTTTTATAGTGATGATTTGCCTCGTTTTGATCAGTATGATCATGATTATGTTCTCCAAACAGAGGCTAATTTTGCAATCAAACAAGCAGCTAGTTTGTGGAAGGAAAAAGTTCATTTTCAGCAGCTTGAATACAATGTTCAGCCATCACATATCAGCTATGACATTGACGAGGAAAGTGCAGCACAGTTTGAAGTAAGTGGCGGATCTTTGCCTTTTTGTTTTGATTCATGTCATTTCATTAGAGACAACTTCCATGAAATTAGAAATCAGCTGTCAACAAGTCTTGATCTAGACCATCTTGAAGGCAATAAAAACCTTGCTCCAGACTTTACATATTCAGATTTGCAGTCCCCAAATGCCATTGGTTGTCAAGTTGCAGGTGAAAGCATGGAAGCTGACATATTTGATCAAATGATACAAGAAGGTTCCCTACCTTTCTGTTTTGAATCATTTCAGTATTTGAAGGGAAATTTGCATAGTCCATCTTCAGTGAAGAATGAGCAGCATGTAGGCAATCATGTAATCACATTGGAACCAATAGAAAATGGGTTGCAACAGTCTTTTCAAGCTTTTCATGATCCAATTGCTGATGTTTTGGATGAGGTTTGCAGTCAAAGTCTTTCTCCATTGACCACATGTGAGCTTGAAACATGTGCTGATATGAATTTGATCCAGCAGTCAGTTTCTTTGTCATTTTCAGCAGAGGTTTCGTCACAAGGCTCAGATCACAATTTGCATTCATATGAGGAAACGAGAAGTAATCCATTGGATGAGCTAAGTTCCAGTGTGCTTGAATTTCAAGATCCTTATGCAGTGTTTTTGGAGGTGGATAGAGAATTCATATCATTCCACGGATCTGTTTCTAAGTTGTCATGGGAGTTGCCTTTCAGTAGTTCTCTCTTGTTATTCATAAGCGAGAACTTGTGGAGAATTCGAACAGCAGATCGGATACTTGCTTGGTTACATTGGTTGTTTCATTTCACTTGACCCGGTGATGTATGAAACTGTTAGAGTAGGTTGTGATGAATAAGCTCCCCTTTAAGCATCATTTTCAGTTTGTCGGTTCTGTTTAAGTGTTGAGTCAGTTTTTAGTTGAGTGAGAGTCAATTTTTGTTATCAAGTCATCATTTTTCAGCCATGCAATTCAGCTTGAGTTTTTGACTCCATTGCCCAATGGAGGAAGGCACTGGTCTGCTCTCCCAGAGGTCTAAGGTTCTTGGCACCTCCAAGGAGCTACCATCCCCATTGGAGCCAATGTTAGTGTCAGTCTTTCCAGCCTTCCTCCAGTGATCAAATGTGCTCTTACAAAGTGGTCTCAGAGTGTCAAGGTCAAATTTTGTCATTTCAGTGAGTCTTCAAGCAAAATTTGGTCACTAGGCATTAGGTCTAGGGTTTGCCCAAATGTCAGTCCATGTAATCATTCAGCTGAGCCTATCATCATTCATAGGGTTTTTATTATCATGTCAGTGTCTAATGAGTCTTTTTACAACTTATTCATGCTTCAGTTGTGCCTAGGCAAGGTCATTTCCCTCTCCTAGGGTTTTGAAAGCAATTTCTCTTGGGCGGCTAAATAATCAGCAAAACTCATATCCTGATGTTCATACACTTTCCCCTATCCTTAAAGTACCTTATAAAACACTTCCCATCCCTTAGATCCGCCAAATTCCTCATTTTTCCACAAACCCTAGTTTCTAGCTACAACCTGGCAATTTTCTAGGTTGGGCCTGTGTTTTGCCCTTTTGGACCCCTTCCCCTCACTCAATCTCTGAGATTCCACTTTCCCCTGCTTCCTAACATCCCTCCTCACTCCCAAAATTTCCCCAAGAATTTATAAGCCCCCTATCCCCTTCATCTCGCTCCATTTCGACAAAATTCCTTGCTTCACACATCGGGACAAGTCGCACTCAAATGATGTTCCAGAGCAATCAAAGATTAATTTTAGAAAACTGAGAGAGGTTTTTTCTCATAACATTCCAATGAAGAAAAACCTCCTTCACTTTTTGCACAGGTGTCATTTTTTGAGAGAAATGTCAAGAATACCGTTGCCTCAGGAGAATCAAAGACACCTCTGAAGTGACCTTGGGAAAATCAAGTTTTCTCCTAGCTGGGTTGGCCAAATGATTTTTTTGATGGATAAAATGATAACTAGACACAAATAGCTTTTCAATGAGCTATCATGAGCTCAATTTGGGGTTGAGTAAGGCATTCAAAAGTTGACTGCAACAGTACTCTTCTTTCAGGCAGCCTCATTTGGCACTCTTTGACCAGTCTTGGGAGATTTAATTTTTGACAGGTCAAATCAACTCCAAATTGAAAAATTCAACTTGGGTTGGAAAGTAGACTCAAAGACCTTTCCAACGAGCTATCCTGCGCCCAATTCTGACGCCGGGAAGGCCTGCAAAAGCGCGACCCGTTGAGAGGTGCGCGACCCGTTGAGAACCCTTCTGCAGTTCAAATTTTGAACTGGCGCGACCCGTTGGGAGGGGCGCGACCCGTTGAGCTGTAAGCTACAAATTCACTTCAAACTCACTCAAATCTTCTTCAAATTTGCAAATTGGGTTGAGGTAGGCTCTCTACAAATTGTTTTGTTGGTTGATGATGAATGATTGACCTCCATACTTGTTTTAAAGCCTCCAAAGATGCAAGTGAAAAAATCATTCAGTGGCTGCTTATTGATGTTTGAAATTTGCTAGGGTTTTATGCGGTTTCAAGATATTTCCCTTTGCAAATTATTTTTCCCTTCCCTTATCACTCACATGTTCATTTGCCCCTATTTAAAATAAAAGTGCAGGCCATCCCTTGTCCCTAGTCACCAAAAAATCAAAAACCCTACCCCCTCCTAAAACAGCAAAACTGTAAACCCTAGCTGGCCTCACTATAAGCATATTGTAAACAAGAAAAGTTGATGAAATTGCAAAGGACATTGTGGACAAACTTCCCAAAACAATCCCCATGATTTTCCCTTTGTCCACACATGTATTTCCCTTATTTCCCTTATTTCCCATATCCCTGCATATATACATTCAGATCTTCATGAGATTATCAGGCAGAGAGAGGCGGAGAACCGCTTGTTACAGCAGAAGCTTGACATGGCTCAATGGACTATCAACTATCTTGAGCAGCGCAACAAGAAATTAGAGGAGGAAAAGGAACTTGATGAGCTATGGAGGATACGCAGCGACCGAGTCATAAACCGTAGGAGGCCCGGTGACCTATTGCCTAAGGAGAGAGAGTCAATGTTCATCCGGGTGAATGCACACTTGGAGAAGTTGTTGGTGAAGGCCAACCAAGACAAGAGGCTGCTGAGGAATATGAAAAACCATTATTGGGCTAGGATGCACGTTTGTAAAGCAAAGATGAAAATGTTCCAAAGAAGGTTGACCGAGGCTCTTAAGAGGAAGAAGAAGACCAACCCACTCCGCATCTTGGCCAAGGCTTCTCTCACTCATCATGGCACTCACTAGCATCATCTACAGCACAAATCCCAAAAATTTTGGAGAATTTTGGGTAATTTTGGTATTTTTTGGAAATTTACAGGTTTTGGCTTCTCAACGGGTCTCACCCCCGGTGAGACCCTTTGTCATCGTAGCTCCGTTTTGCAAAAACTCAGCATTTTTGGATTTTTCATGCAAAGTTACATATGCCCATGCATTACCTTGAGTTTTCATGGAGTTTTGGGCCTCCAAAAGGTCAAAATACAGCCAAATTTTGACTTTCTGCCCCTTTTTTGAGCTGCAGAAGTAGTCTTGGGAGAATTGACTTTTGACTGGGAAAATGACCTCCAAATCCAAAAATTCTAGTTGGGTTGGAAATTAGACTCAGAGACCTTTCCAACGAGCTATCCTGCACCTCATTCTGACACCGGGAAGGCCTCCAAACAGGGCTCCAAATTGCGCGACCCATTGAGGATGATGTGCGCGACCCGTTGAGGAATTTGTGCCAGATTTGACCAGTTCAGCCCAGAATTTGCAGTTTAGCTCCAGTTTGACTTGCTGAGGTCGATGGCGGTCCTTTTGACTGTACTTGTGACACTTTTTGGATACTTTTACTCTTGTTTTACTCTTCTAGAAGTTTCTCTCATGTAAAAGGGTAAAATTGACTGTATGAACTGGTTTCCAAGTTTTTAGAGGCAAGTTGTTTTGACTGCCTATTTTGTAGTGCTTAGTTTAGAAGTTGTTCAAACAACTCCTAGGATAGTGAGCTCGACCCATGGAGGCAGGGAAAGAGGTTAGATCATCTATATTATGTACTTTCATGCTCATTTTCATGGTTGGACTCTTGAGGGAGAAGCTATCATTGTATTATCACTTGTATCTCTGCAATTTTTGGCTAAGGAAGACCAGGGTTTTGCAGTCATCTTTGGGATTCATGTGGACTCAGGTGTTGATGGTGTGTTTCTTCATGTTATTGTAAGCTTTGTTATGTGATTCATTTCCTCTCTATACTGCTGCATATTAAACAAATGAAGTGATAAAGTCAGAATTCATGCTTGCCATGCTCTACTTTTAAATTTGTTTAATTTCTATGTTTTCTGTTGTCTAAAGAGAATTCAAATCCATTGTTTGCTCTCTTTAGCCTTCTTTTCTTTCTTCCTAATCATCCATTTCAGCTAAAGATATCAATACAGGTTCCTACCTTGCCCCAAAGACCCCCCTGCAGAAACTGTGTCCAATCCCCGCACCCTAAATTGCAGTTCCTCGATTTGCCACCAAAAACCCAAAAAACCCCCAAATCAACCTTCAAATCAGTTTACTAGCCTAATATCAGTGTTACCTTGATTGTTCATCTCTTCCTATTGAAAATTTATCGAGATTGACCGGAGAGAGCCTTCTCCTGCCCCGTAGGGCTAGCTACGAGGCTGAATGGTTTGATGTAGCTTTTGAGATTTACCTTTTCAGCCTGAGGTGAAATTTCAAGTGCTAACAGACCCAATAGCAAAACGAAGTTTACATTGTTTCGTAACTTATAGCTAGTTTTATCACACACCCAACCTAATGGATATGGGTTTTTATGAGGTTTTGTTTCTATACCCAACTTCTTTACAATTGCTTCAGAAATCAAATTAACTTGTGACCCACTATCAAATAAAGTATCAATTTTAGTATGCTCGGAAATGACTCTAATGTGAAATAGCTCATTTCTTTTCCTTTCATCATTATCATTATCAACAGAATGCGAAGAAGTACTTGAAGATGCTTTATAATCTTTACCTTTTATACCCATAGTTGTAACCATTGTCTCGTCACCTAAATCTAATCCCAAGTCCTTTTGAATAGCAGCAACATTCTTTTGCTCTTTACTCCCAAACTTCTTAGGCTTCAATTTTGGATGCAATGACCAGCAATGTGCCTCATCGTGTCCTTCCTTCTTACAATGAGTGCATGAAGGTTTATCTTTCTTCACAGTGTTTGTTTTCTTCTCCTTCCATTTAAGTTTCTTCTTGCCTTTATTCTTGCTTTCAATAGGTTTGGATTATTTCACAACATCCTGGGTTACATTTTTGCCTCTAGCTTCTAGATAAGTTGCTTGAATCGATACATCATCTAAGCTAGTTGGATTAAACATAAGTATAGTATGCCTCAAATAACTATGTAGGCCACCTATGTATTTCAACAATGTCTCTAGTGAGTCCAATGATATGCCTAATGTTAAAGCTCTCTTACGGAATTCCTGAGTATAACTTTGAACACTTTGACCTTTTAATTGACGTAGTGTTTGCCAACCCATCATTGCTTGTTGCATATAAGCCAAAGGATAAAATTGCTTTTTAATGGCGGAAACAAATTCATTCCAAGTTGAAATGATTTTACCACGCTTTTGGAGATTTGCTTGTCTTGCCTTCCCACCATACAAGTGTGGTTCCTCCAAGTCGAAGGCTAGCAAGCTTCTTCTTCCTTTCTGAAACAACTTTCTGCACCCTGCAATATACTTCAATTTGTCTTATCCAATTATCAAGCTTTTCAGCGTTAAATTCTCCATCACAAATTGGCAAATCAAATTTTACATCTAATTTGATCAAAGAGGATTTCTTCTCCTTCTTCTTAGAAGGACTAGCTTTATGAGAAGAAGAGGATGATGATGACGTTGATGGGGAGGATGTAGGAGATGATGGAGGAAGCATTTCTCCCTTTCTGATCTGAAAATGAAGATCTTAGATTACTTTTAAGGTATTACAGACCCATGTGCATGGATTTGTCTATACTACTTAGTGCAATCGATCGATAAGATTGTGAATAATATAGACAATGAGAAGTTAGAGAAAAATAATAGACAAACATGCATAAACTCAACAAATTTAATATGGAGTTCATCGAAAAACTCTTGGGCTACGTCTCTTGGTCCATCCTTCAGTGGTGGCCTCTCTATTATGTCTTCAAGAGCAGAGTTTCACAAAGTGTGACCTCAAATTGAGTCTCAACACAACAGATCCAAACAACAGGAGTTTTGCTTCAATCCCTCAAGCCTCTCTGAGTACACAGACTCTTTATTTCACTCTTTTTCTCTGTGTTCTCTCTGTCTCAGTACTGCCCTCCTTTGTCTCTATCAGTATGTGGCTTTAAAGCCAATCAGCACTGTCTATTCATTTCCTCTTCTCGGGCTCTCTGGCTCCCGGCCTCTCTCTGCTCGAATTCCCTTCTAAGCATTAGCACTCATGGCATAACGTCTTCAAGGAAGGTGGCAACCTGTTCCACAATGGAAGGCACCATCAGGCCTTTGAAATCCCCAAAAATAGTGTTCTTTGTTTACACAGAGAAACATTGTAAAACACAGGAAAATTCACCAATCTGTCATTTTTTGGACTTCAAAAATCCTTAAATCTGCTTTATACTTCTATCGGATCTGCCTATAATCGCTTATCGCATGTCACAAGTGCCCGTTCCGTGGTTTCCCTTTATATTTAAAAAAATACATTAAAACATTGAAAATATCGCAAAACGGCTTTAGGGTGGACTTGAAATATTTATCAAGTGGCATTTACAAACCCTTTCGGGTTTGGTTTCATCGGATCGGCGCTTCCCTTCGTATTTCATTTATTAAACGAAATACGCGAAATACATAGCAAAACACCTTTTTACGGAACTAAAAATATTTTAAACTTGGTCCATAATCCCATCGGGTCCAGCCATCGCATCGCATATATATGTATGGCCCCACTCCTTGTAATGCTTCGATGCAATACTGCAAATGCGACTTGTTGCAATCGCATATCGCATAGACCCCCGGGCTGTTTGGTAAGCGCTCCTCTATATTTTCCGATTGCGATATCGCGTGTTAACCTGGGCCATCAATCTGCGCACTTGATCAACGGTCCGCGTTGACCCGTGCCGATCGCGATCGCAACTGTCATGTGATAGCCCCCGATTACCTCTGCTTGCCACTGCCAATTTCGATATGCTAATCGGATCTGGACCGTCGATCGGCCAGATTCGACGGCTCCTATGCATGTTCCTTTGACCGTCGATAAGCCTGATTTCCACTATTTCTTCATATTTTTGGGTGACGATGGTGTTATCCGCCATTTCTAGGAGTTCTTCTTTTGCGATAGTCTCGATCTTTTAGAAGATTTTGAAGACTTAGAGGGTTTTTGGATCCACTTTGGATCACGCCTTCCCACTAACAAAGCTTTTGGACCACCAAAAGTTGGTTTTCAAGCATCAATTAAGTGAGGATACAGCTTCTTCACTTGTCCAATTTCCATCCATCGTGCACTGCTTGGGTTTGAACCTTTGAGTCCAATTCTGAGGTACTCAATATCCCCTTTGCACGTAGTTCTCACCTTCTTGTCTAGAACTGTATCTTCCTGCAACTCATTGAGATATTCAGGCAACAAATCATCAAGAGAAGGCAACTGAATTTGCTCTTCGGGATCTTCAATTAATGAAGGTTCAAATAGTTTCAAATTTTTTGCATTTACCACTGAATAGATGTGCATGTAAGCTAGCAAATCAAGGCGAAAAGTGTTCTCACCAATTTTCTCAAGTATCTTGAAGGGCCCATACCTTATTGGCTTCATCTTCTTTCCTTCACCCTGCATTATGTCTTTGCTAATGTACAACCAGACTTGATCACCAACTTGGAAGCTATGCTCCATCCGATGCTTATCATGCCTTGCCTTGTACTTGGCCTAGCTCTTTTCCAGTTGTTCCTGCACTGCCTGGTGAATTTCTTGGATCTGTTCAGTGAACTTGGTTGCTTTTTCCACATCACTGTGTCCATCAACTGCTATGTCTTTTCCAAAGACAAAATCTAAGGGAGACTTTGGTGTAAAACCAAAGCAAGTCTCAAAAGGAGATCTTTGTGTAGAAGAGTGTTTAGCATGGTTGTAAGCATGTTGCACATAACACAAATGTTCATCTCAAAGCTTTTGATGCTTGTTGCAATAGCCCCTGAGCAACTGATCACTGTCTTGTTGACCACCTCTGTTTGGCCATTTATTTGTGGATGAAAGGTTGTGCTCTTCTTCAATCTGGTGTCCTTCAACTCTCACAGACTTCACCAAAACTTCCCAACAAATTGGGAATCTCGATCAGATACAATGGAAGTGGGTAACCCAAAATGAACCCAGACATGCTGAAAGAACAACTTCGTTGTTTGTTTAGCTGTAATCTGCTTGTTACAAGGTATTGAAATACACATTTTGTTGAACCTGTCCACAAAAACATATAAATAGTTATGACCATTTCTAGATTTTGGAAATCCCCCAACAAATTCCATGGAAACACTTTCCCAATGGCGATAAGGGACTGGAAGTGCAGTGTACAAGCCTAATTTTCTATTGCTGGGCTTGCTTTTAGCACACATGGTACACCCTTTAATATATCTAGAAATTGTTTCATGCATTCTTGGCCAATAGCGGAATATTTGCAGCTGTGTAACTGTTTTACTTACACCAAAATGACCTGATATAAGAGAAGTATGTGCTTCTCGAATTATGTTAACTCTTTCAGTTTGTGGAATGCATAACTTTCCCAGATGATACAAGAGTTCATCCTTAACATAATAATCCAATTCTTCTACTTGTTTGTCGTGACTTAAAGTTGTATATATGTCTTTAAAATCTATATCTTGAGCATATTATTCAATGTAGCTTTCATGCATTACTGAGTTATGCTTAAGTATAGTAGATGCATTTATGATTGATCTGGACAACATATCTGCAACTTTATTGTGTATGCCTTTCTTATATCTGATGACAATATGAAACTTCTGTAGAAAACCCATCCACCTATAGTGTCTTGATTGCTGCAATTTAATTTTTGAGTGCAAATACTGAAGTGGTTGATGATCAGTATGGATGATTGTTTCTTTTCCCATTAAGTAATGTTTCCACTTTTTCACACTTTGTACTAATGCATACGATTCTTTATCATATGTGGGATAATTAACTATTACAGAATTAAATGTCTCAAAATGATAGCATATGGGTTTACCATGTTGCATCAACACTGCTCCCATGGCATAGTCATTGGCATCTATTTCAAATCTCAAATGGTCGTTGAAGATCTGGCAGTGCTAGTACTGGTGTTGTACTAATTTTTTCTTTTAAGGTGTCGAAGGCTTTCTGTTGTTTTCCTCCACACTGAAACACCTTGTTCAATCCTGTTAAAGCATGTAAGGGAACAACAATCAAGGAAAAGTTAGGAATGAACTTTCTCCAATATTGTGTTGCTCCTAGGAAGCTCCTAACTTCTATAACAGATTTAGGTTTAGGCCAGTTCACAATGACTTCAACCTTAGAGGGATCTATCTTCAATTCACCACCCCCTACAATATGGCCCAAATAATTTAAAGATGTTTTGCCAAATCCACATTTTGATAACTTAACATAGAGATTTTCTCTTTTCAAAACATCTAGAGTCTACTTTACATGCTTCAAATGTTCTTCCCATGTTTTACTGAAAACAAGAATGTCATATAAATATACAATTACAAAATCATCAATAAAAGGTCTGAGTACATCATTCATAACTCTCATGAAAGTGGCAGGAGCATTAGTTAAGCCAAAAGGCATAACCAGCCACTCATACAACCCTTGCTTTGTTTTGAAAGTAGTCTTCCATGCATCTTGTTCTGCTACTCTGACCTAATGATAACCACTACGCAAGTCCAACTTGGAAAATTAAATTGATTCTTTCAGCTGATCTAATAGATCATCAATATGAGGAAGGGGATAACGATTCTTGATCGTTATTTTATTCAGTGCTCTGTAATCAATGCACATCCTCCATCAACCATCTTTCTTTCTCACCAACACGATTGGAGATCCGCATGGTGATGTGCTTAGTCTTATGAACCCTTTATCGAGCAATTCCTGTACTTGCTTCTTGATCTCTGCATTCTCTAAAGTGGATAACCTATACATTCCGATGTTAGGCAATGGAGCATCTTGTTGCAAATGAATATCATGTACTATTTCCCTTTTGGGTGGCAGACCTTTAGGTTCTTGAAATAGGATATCATATTCTGAAACAACTTTTTCTAAATCAGCTTTCTGTTTAGCATCACAACCTTCAAATACATTGGTTTTATCAGGGTTCTTTTCCTTTACAACCATCAGTAAAAATTGCTTGCATGAATTTACAATTCTTTTCATCTGCCCTGAGTTTATGAGAGTGTAATTATTTTTGAGTTTATGAGCTCTTACAATATATTCTATTCCATCTTTGGTGAGTTGATACTTATTTTCATCTCTATAGAAAATGGTTTTTCTATCATACAAGTAAGGACTTCCTAAAACAATACCACATATATCCAAGGGAATTATATCTAACTCAACCTCATCCACAAATGTTGACCCAATAGCAAACCTAAGTTTACGTTGTCTAGTCACTTGTAGCTTTGCTTTATCGCATACCCAACCTAATGGATATGGCTTCTTGTGAGGTGTGGTTATTAATCCCAACTTCTTTACAATTGCTTCAGAAATCAAGTTTACTTGTGATCAACTATCAAATAAAGTATCAATCTTTTGATGCTTGGAAATAACTCTAATATGAAAAATCTCATGTCTTTTCCTCTCATTTTCTTCATTATCAATAGATTGTGCAGAATTACTAGCAAATGCTTCAGATTTTTTTACCTTTTATACATGTGGCTATGACTGTTGTTTCATCACCTAATTCTGACCCCAAATCTTTTTGAATAGTAGCAGCAACATTCTTCTTCTTTCCATCAAACTTCTTGGGTTTCAGCTCTGGATGCAAAGACTAGCAATGTGCATCATCATGTCCATCCTTCTTGCAGTGAGTGCATGAAGGTTTGTCTTTCTGTACAGCGTTTGCCTTCCTCTCTTTCCATTTCTGCTTCTTCTTTTCCTTGTTCTTGGTTGCAGTGGGTTTTGATGATGCCCCAATCTCTGGGTTCACATTCTTGCCTCTAGCCTCTAGATGTGTAGCCTGAACTAACACCACATCTATGCTAGTAGGGTTAAACATGAGAATGGTGTGCCTCAAATAGCTATGCAGACCACCTATATAATTCAAAAAAGTTTTAGGTGAGTCTAGAGAAATGCCTAGAATTAAAGCTCTTTTTCTAAATTCCTAGGTATAGCTTTGTACACTTTGCCCCTTTAATTGGCGAAGAGTTTGCCAACTTATCATTGGTTGCTGCATATAAGCTAGTGGATAGAATTTTTTTTAATGGCAGAAACAAATTCACTCTAGGTAGAAAGAATTTTACCATGCTTCTTCAAATTAGCTTGTGTCCTGCCTTCCCACCACACTAGGGCGATTCCCCCAAGGCAAAGGCTGGCCAGCTGAATCTTTCTCCTTTCTGAATCGATGTTTTGCACCCTGAAATATACATCAATCTGTCTAATCCAGTTATCTAGCTTTTCTGCATTTAATTCTCCATCATAGATTGGCAAATCAAACTTTACATCTAATTTAATCAAATATGTTTTCTTCTTTTTATTTTCAGGGCTAGAAGGAGGTGTTGATGGAGGAGGCTCTTCCCCTTTCCCTTTGCCTTCTGAATGGGCAACTAGAAGAGGTTCCTCTACTCCTTTGCCTTGTTCGGGTGTTGAGGTGCTTTCACCTCGACCCTTCTTAAATTCCCGATACATCTCTTCTACCATGGCTCTCATGGTCATGAAACTGTCCATGAACTAAGATTCTGATTCCAATGGGACTTGTTCTGCCATTTTCCTCCTAGGATAGACTCTTCCAATTTCTGGGTTAGCCTCAACCAGTTCTCCTTCTCCTAATTTGAGCTTTGACCTAGTTAGCATTCAACAATCTAGCACAAGCTTGTCTAACCTTAGAAAACCTAAAGCTCTGATACCACTTGATCTGAAAATGAAGATCTTAGATTACTTTTAAGGTATTATAGACTCATGTGCATGGATTTGTCTATACTACTTAGTGCAATGGATCGATAAGATTGTGAATAATATATATAATGAGCAGTTAGAGAAACATAATAGACAAACACGCATAAATACAACAAATTTAATATGGAGTTCACCCAAAACTCTTGGGCTACGTCTCCTGGTCCAGCCTTCAGTGGTGGCCTCTCTATTGTGTCTTCAACAGATGCAAACAATAGGAGTTTTGCTTGAATCCCTCAAGCCTCTCTGAGTACACAGACACTTTCTTTCACTCTATGTCTCTATTTTCTCTCTGTCTCAATACTACCCTCCTTTGTCTCTGTGATTCTATGGCTTTAAAGCCAATCGGCGTTGTCTGTTCATTTCCTCTTCTCGGGCTCTCTAGCTCCTGGCCTCTGTCCGCTCGAATTCCCTTCTGAGTGTTAGCACTCATGGCATAATGTCTTCAGGGAAGGTGGCCACTTGTTTTGCAATGGAAGGGACCATCAGGCCTTTGAAATCCCCAAAAATAGTGTTCTCTGTTTACACAGAGAAACACTGTAAAACACAGGAAAATTCACCAATCTGTCGTTTTTTGGACTTCAAAAATCCTTAAATCCGCTTTATACTTCTATCGGGTCCGCCTGTAATCGCTTATCGCATGTCGCAAGTGCCCGTTCCATGGTTTCCCTTTGTATTTAAAAAATACATTAAAACACTAAAAATATCGCAAAACGGCTTTATGGCGGACTTGAAATATTTATGAAGTGGCATTTACAAACCCTTTCGGGTCCGGTTTCATCACATCGGTACTTCCCTTCATATTTCGTTTATTAAACAAAATACGTGAAATACATAGCAAAACACCTTTTTACGGAACTGAAAATATTTTAAACTTGGTCCATAATCTTGTCGGATCCGGCCATCGCATCACATATATATGTATGGCCCCACTCCTTGTAATGCTCTGACGCGATACTACGATTGCGACCATATTGCATAGACCCCCGAGCCATTTGGTAAGCACTCCTTTGTATTTTCGATTGCGATATCGCACGTTAACATGGGCGGTCGATCTGCACGCTTGATCAACGGTCCTCGTTGACCCGTGTTGATCGCGATCGCAACTGTCAAGTGATAGCCCCCGATTGCCTCCGCTTGCCACCACCAATTGTGATATGCCGATTGGATCTAGACCGTTGATCGTGCAGATCTGATGACTCCTGTGAATTGTTATGTTGACCGTCAATAAGCCTTTTTTCCACTATTTCTTCATATTTTTGGGTGGCGATAGTGTTATCCGCCATTTCTAGGAGTTCTTCTTTTGCGATAGTTTCGATCTTTTAGAAGATTTTGAAGGCTTAGAGGGTTTCTGGATCCATTTTGGATCACTTTCCCTTATCTTCTTGATATTTAGGTGATGAAGTGCCTTCATCTTTGTTCTTCTTAAACTCGTGATACATCTCTTCCACCATAGCATGTATCGTCATGAAACTATCCAAGAATTGAGATTCTGACCCAAGTGGAGTTTCATCTGCCATCGTTCTTTGTGAAAAAACCCTTCTAATCTCTAGATTTGCCTCAACAAGTTTATCTTCACCTCGTCCGAGCCTCAACCTAGTAAGCATTCAAATCTTCATACAAAACTTGTCAAACCTTAACATCCTTGTTGCTCTGATACCACTTGATCCGTTAATGAAAAAGGTATTATAGACTTTATGTGAATTTTCTTGTGTTACTTAGTGCAACAGATCAAACAGATTTAAAATAACATAAACACATAAACAAGTTGAAAAGACATTCAAACACATCAACATGGAAAAATTTAATAAAGGAGTTCACCAGACTTCCTGGCTACGTCTCCTGGTCCTTTCGCTTTGAGTGTTGACCTCTTTATTTTGTCTTCAAATTGTCGTTACAAGTATGAGCTCAAAAACAAAGTCTCAAATAAGAAAATGGACCTCACCACTGTGTTCAGCTCGAAATTTCGAGTCAAACAAGTATAAACTCGACCATATTTGGCCGTTGTGACCTCCAGACCCCCTGGAATGGTTCAAAACCACCTATGTTCCTACAAAACCACCTATGTTCCTGCAAAACCACCCTATGTGTTATCACTTAGAATAAAAATTTTATGTATATAGTCCTTGGTCCTAGTTCAATGTCAAAGGTCTATGTCATATGGTTTTCGTTTTATGTTTCATGCTTAGGATTTGGAGTTTTAAAGGTGTTTGTTTTAAATTATACTCTAATCCTATTGGTTTTCCTCCACCATCATTGTGTTATAAGCTATGTCTTGTCTTATCATATTCACCGAGCCTTTTCGTGATTTCGCAGCGTAAATTCCTATTGGCCAGTTTCGCAGCGTAATCATTGTTCAGTCATTTCGCAGCGCGTTATCATTAAGCCATTTCGCAGCGCATTATTAGAATTTTAAACTAACCACGCTGCGAAATCGCGGATTTGTGCATTTCACAGCGAATCTTTCCTAAAGTGTCAAGTCTGTTAATGAGTCACCCATTCTGTCCTCTCATGTCAGTTTTTGTGTACCTTCCGTAGCATGTCTAAGCGCTCATCAGTCATCACTCCACCAATAGATTTGATGAAACGCACAGAAATATCATTCTGATGGATTGTACCGTGCATGGATCTTGATGATGATCGTGAGTGTTACATAAGTGACAAGCTGATCGGATGATGTATTTGAGTTTTCAAGCAAGGTTGTTTTCAAGCGAGCCTGATTACAAGCGAGCCCGAATTAAAAAGAACTGAACCGCCATTTCAACTGAAGTTGTTGGTCATTGTGAGTGTAAAGATTTCAAAAAGCAAATGGAGAGGAAAGAACACAGATCTGGAAAATGCCAGAGGACAGAACCTGAAGGTTTAGACATAGCATTAAGGGATGAAGGCGTGAAGAAAGCATTCAAAGATGCCGGGTGCTGGAACTTCTGTAAGAAGCTGCAAGGAGGGCATGCGCAGGTAACCAAAGAGTTTGCTTTGAACTTTACCGGTTTAAATTCAAAAATAGCTATGTTGGAAGTTCAAGTGTCTCTGGAGGCAATAGCTGCTGTAACAGAAATCCCTAGAGGGCAGCAAGAATGGTTTAAGAACTTTAAATTTGATATGAATCCATGTAAAGAGTTCTTAAAAGAGGCATATGTGAATGAAGACCTAACAAAAGCAGTGCCCAGAAACTATGTTAAGGAGCATTATGCCCTTCTTCTCACCTGCATTCAGAAATACTTAACATGTGAAGGGAGATACAATAAGGTCTACTCTTATCATTTCAAGTTGATTTTACATTTCACTGGGAAGGCTTCCATAGATATTCCTTTTTACTTATTTCGCAGTCTTAGTAAAATGTGTGATAAGGTGCCGCTGAGAAAAGAAGATTGCGAGACTTCTTTATTTCACCATGGTTTAATCAAATTGTTAGTTTTAGATGGTCTCCAGAAGATAGGCAGAGACTGGAACTCATTCATCTTCATGGCCGGATTCCAAAGTAAAACTGGCCTTACTCCACAACCAGTCAGAGAACAACCAGCCAAAGAACTCACAATAGCTGTGCTTCAGAAGGAGGCCAGAGCTAAAAAGCAAACCAAGTCACAGCTTAAAAAACCAATGAAGCCACTGATTATTAAAGAACAACCTCAGCAAGCAACAAAAGAAAAGATTCAGGATAAGAAAGTTGTAGCTGAAACAAACAGAGCTGAAACAGTGTCAAGGGTAAGGACAAGGAGCCAAATAAGTAAAGAAAAAGGTAAAGCCTTAGCTATTGAAGAAAGCCCAGCATCTAAAGCAAGCCTGAATGATTTATTGGAGGCCATTGAGTTTGAGCAAATTGAGCCAGTGCATATTGATTTGACATAGTCATCACCAGAGAGTACCAAGAAGCTTAAGGCCTCAAAAAGGCTGAAGTTTGATGAACCAGGTGAAGAGTTCAGTTTCAAACCAAGAAGACCTATTACAAGGAAACAAGTGAAGGAAGCCGAGGAATTGCCCAGAACAGAGGAGGCAGAGAAAATTAAGCAAAAAGACACAAATACAACAGTCATCATATCTCAAGGAGGTAATACTATAGCTGTAAGGAACTTGTTAAAAACCGCTAAACATGAGATTGCTAAGCCGAAGAATACCACTAGGGAGTCTGCAGTCAGGTATGCCAATTATCGTAAAGCTGTATTGAAAGGAAGTGAAAACCTAGTAAACCAGGTGGATTCAGTAGCTGATGTTTATACATGGACAGTTCCCGCAATTAAGGAGGCCAAATTCATCAGAAAGATAAATATACATTTAAGAGCTGAAAACAAAGCTTTCAAGAAGAGGATTGAAGACTTGGAAGCACAGCTAGGCCAGTGGAAGAAGGTTGAAGACTTAAAGGCCCAGCTAGACCAATTAGCTGATAAATGAAGTTGTTGTTCAAAGAGAGGTTTTGTTCCAAATTTTGGTAAATTTTGCTTAATTTTGTTGTGTTGAGGACATGTATATCCTTGCTATATGTATCAAAGATCAAAAGGAGTTTTGACAAGCAAATGTCTAGGCGGTAAGTACCTCAGGGCAAAGACAAGCTGTTTAAACAGTTCAGCAGTTTCGTAGCGCGCTACGAAACTGCTGTAGGTGGTGTTTTCAACGCAAAAAGATAGTTTGGTGATATATGCGGGAATCTTCAAAAGGAGACACCTAAAGGACATCAAAGGGACCAGATGAAGCCATCACAACCATTCAGATCAAGACAGTTGTACCTTTTAAAAGGTGGAATGCTTTAACTCAAATTTGAAGTTTTTGTTATAAAGCCACTTTATTACCGGTCATAGGGTATGGAATAAGTTGCATACGAGGAATTTTGGCTTGCACACTTGGCCATCGATGAAGTCTCCAACACATCAGGAACATGGTGGTCTCCTATATTTTGGGGTTATTAAAAGGGCTAAAAACGTACTGCTGTATATTCGAAGTTATGGAGGACTGGAACCGAAAAACAGGGGATATCACCTAGCATCACTGAGCAGATTAAAGTATTCAGCATCCGAGGCCAATATGGAGCTTTAAATGCTCATCTCAGCCATCTCAGCCAAACTGCAAAGAGTCCAGGTGTCAAAGAACAAGAAGGAATCATTCTACGAAGAAGATAGTGTTAGAGTTATAATCAAAGTAGAACTCTTTAGAACTCCAGTTAGCATTAATTGTATTTAATAGTTTGTTGTAAAGCAGATAGGTGTCATCATAGGCAGAACTCGAGTTCCCCTCATGTTGGAGGAGGAAGCTCGAAGTAGTTAGAATAAGGGTTTTCTATATATAGCTGGGACATCTATGTAATGAGGGTTGGATATTTTATGAAAACAGAGTGCTATTTTGGCTCGTGTAAAGAACAGATTTCAGTAATATAAGATATATGCCTTTCTTCTCAGGATTCATACAGCATTTCCATGTTCAAGATGTGTTATTTTACTTTGTCCTTCATGTCTTTCTTCAGTTAATTAGAGGAGTAATCACTCAGAATTCACTTATGTTGCTCTGACTTCCTGTACTCATCTATGAACTGTGGTTTTATAAGAGTTGTGTTTTGAACATTTAAATGTCACATGCCCTGACTTCTATGTAGAGGAAATATCACTGTTTGCTGTAGTATGTTTGACTCCATAAGCCCAATGGGAATTAGTTTAATGTTTGTCTAGCCAGCATACTTGTTCATGTTATATCACAAGAGTTAGCCATCTAATCATTAGTCAAAATCAATAACCGTTGAGAGAGCCCTCTCAGGCTAAGGAGGCTAAGCCTTAGTCAAAAGATTGGTGTGAAATAGTTGCTTGAAGTCTTCCTGGGTTGCAGCCTTCCAGGGCTTGATTTTGAGATAACACTATGTTTGGCAAAAACCACCTTGGCCTGCATAAAACCACCTCGGACTGCCCGTTGGTGGTATGGCAGGTTCGGCACCTGCATAGTTTAAATAAAAATTGGTTCGGCTTTGTTTCAAGCCCGAACTGTTGACATGTTGGTTAGCGAAGGTGTGTTAAATCGTTACATATATATGGTTTTGGAAGGTCAAGGGTTCAAAACCCCCGCCCGACCATTCCGTCGTTGGTTATGTATATGCAATGTGATATGTATTAGTTCCGTTGTTTCATTGGTTTATATGTGGTTCGGTTGGTTTATATGTGGTATATGGTTACCACCACCCGTGCATGTGGGATATTACATTACCGATAAATTCAAAGGTCCAGCTGTCGTGGGGTTGACCCCGACCGTCCGGTCTTTTTCCGGCAACTCCAGCCAACACACCATAAATACAACCTAATCCCGAATCTAAACAAGTCTCAAAGTAGCCAGTCCAGTGCGGTCCTACAGCGAAAACTCGGCCACTCCAGGAGGTCAGGGGTTCGATCCTCCCTGATCCCCAAAATTTTGGAAATAAGGCCACATTAGGCAAAATCTAGGCTGCCATGTGTCAGCACCAGATTGGCCCATATGAACCAATCACAACCTACCACGTGACCTCCTTTGACATCATCCAGGACCCGTGGCTCATTCCTGGGTTGACATGTGTCCCAGCTGACATAGGTATTGATAGTTGACCTTTGACTTTTTGCCCTTATTTTCCATAAACTTTGATTGGCTCTAACTTCTCCATCCGGACTCAAATTTACGCGTCATTCACACCGTTGGAATCGTATCGACGAGCACCTCAACTTGATGCCACTTTCCTCTACATTTTAAGACTTTGATCCGAAGGCAAAATGGGATCCATTTTAGATCAGTTCAATGGATCTATTACATTTGGAAGTATACGACATATCGACTAAGCATGGAGATGGAGTTAAAATACCCATTGGATGGGAAAAAGGGAGAAATGAGGGCCATGCATCAATACTCACCAAAGATAGTATCTTCTAACAATATGGAACAAGTGTTATGGAGGGGAGACATTGACTGCGAAGTCAAGTGCTTCATCACAGACATCAGGCAACTAGAACAGCCATGACAACACTTAGGTATTACTTCATAAACACCAAAAGGTTTTTGCTGACATTCCTCAAGGTAGACCACCAGATAGGGGTTTTTATCATGTTATAGAATTGATGGAGGGTGCGTAGGCGGTCATTACCAGTCCCTATTGACATCCCAAGGTTTACAAAGATGAAACTGAGAAGACCATCACAAATTTTTTGAGATTGGGTCCTATTTGGCCTAGTTCCAGTCCTTTCACTTCTTCAGTGGTCATGGCTAGGAAGATGGTCGGTACCTTACAAACGTGTATTGATTCCTGGGCTCTTAGCAAAAGAACAATAAAAAAATTGGTACCATATCCTAAAGATAGATAAGTTGATAGCTGAATTGAGGAGAGACAAATAGTTTTCAAATATTGATCTTCGTTTAGGCTACCACCAGATTCAAGTTTGGGAATAGGACATCCCGAAGACAACTTTTTGATGCCACTATGGCCACTACGAGTTCTTGGTTATACCATTTGATCTAACTAATGCCCCCACATCATTCCATTCATACATGAACCACGTTTCAATAAACAGTTGCAGAAGTACTCGTTGGTTTTCTTTGATGATATATTGGTCTACAACTAGACTTGGGAGGACACTTTGATGCACTTATAAAAAGATGCGTTAGTACTTTTGGAGGAGCAAGAATTATATGCTAAGGATTGCAATTATGAGTTTGACATAACTGAGATGCTCTACTTAGGGCATGTGATTGGGAATGATGGGGTTAAGGTCCATCAGTAGAAGCTCCAAGAAATCATCGAATGGTTGACCCTAAAAAATATAATTAAACTAAAAATCTTCCTTGGCCTGTGCACTTACTATAGGAAGTTTGTCAAGGGGTTCTTGTAGTTAACAATGCCTCTTACAGACCTCACCAAGAAAGACGCTTTTCAGTTGGACCAAGAAGGCACAAGAAACATTTGAGAAGATGGAGCAAGTGGATTTTTTTTCTTTGTGCTTGCATTACCAATTTTTAGTCAGACATTCATGCTAGAGTGTGATGCTTTGGGGACTGGGATAAGAGCATTTTTTATGCAAGATCACCACCCCATAGCATTTGATAGATACAAACTCAAAAATTATAAGAGACATTACTCAATTTACGACAAGGGTTTTTGGCCATCATGCACACATTGTCCAAAGTCCAATAATATCTAGTGGGGAATAGGTTCAAGGTAAAGACGCATCATAACAACTTGACATTCATTAGGGACTAGAAAGAACTAAGTTAGAGAACAAAATTGGATCAGTAAATTACAACCCTATGACTTCGAGATTATGTTAAGGAGAAGAAAAATGCAGTAGTAGATGCTCTCTCAAGGATGCCATCCACTCTCTCACTCATGGAGATAACATATGACTGGAAATCACTGATTCTTGTGGAATATTCAAAAAACAAATTTGCTTTAGATTTTGGATGGGTTGATACAAGATGAGATATAATGGGTCATGTGTGAAATCATCTACTATAAGGGTTGGATCTACCGTGTGACATGATCACAACTAAAGGAGAAAATTATACAGGAAACTCATAGCTCACAATTGGCACGAAACCCAAGATAGTTGAAAACCTACAAAAAAATTAGGGAGAGGTTCACTTGGAAGGGCCCCAAGATGGATGTGTTGAGATTTGTGAATGAATGAAACATCTGCCAATAGAACAAAGCTAAACATACTCATCTGGTGGGATTGCTACAACCACTCCCCATCCCTAAGTAGAAGTGGGAGAGTATCTCCATGGAATTTATCACTGGGCTACCTATGGTACAAGGAAAGGACTGCATATATGTAGTGGTCGACAAACTCACAAAGTTCATTCATTTATGTTCCATTTCCTATAAATATTCAACATCACAATAGGTCGAACTATTCTTCAAGGAGGTCTTCTGATTGCACGAGTTACCAAATCCCATAGTGAGCAACAAAGAAAGTAGATTTATGGGTGGCTTCTGGAAGTAATTATTAAAATTTTTGGGAACTGAGTTGACACCAAGCACTAGTTATCACCCACAGACTTATAGTTAGATAGAGATAGTCAACAAATGGATGGAGGGATATCTCTGAAACTATGTATCTTGCGAACAAAAGGCATAGGTTAAGTGGTTGCATCTTGGGGAGCACTGCTACAACACCACTTTCCACATGTTCATTAGTATGACATCCTTCAAATCATTATACAAATATGATGCCCAACATTTATAAACAAAATATTTGGGGATAACCACACCCCTTTGGCTAAATACTAGATTCATGAGCCCTAATACATATTACGAGTCCTTAAGGACAACCTGCAAATGGCTCATAACAAACAAAAGGTGTATGTAGACAGGCACTGCGTGGAGCATAGTTTTGTAGTGGGGGACATATATTCCACCTGATCAACAATCATTGCTAAAAACTAAAGGGGTAGATAATCTAAAACCCAAGTTCTATGGGTCATACAAAGTTGTGGCGAGAGTTGGAGAAGTGGCATATGAACTTGCACTTCCTAAGGGATGTAAAATTCATATCATGTTTCATGTATCATGCCTCAAGAAGGCCTTGGAAAAGTTGGTAGTCACCTCCACTGAGCACCCTCCATTGGATGAAGACGAATAGCTAATCTTGGTTATGGAATATATTCTAGAAACAAGGGAACAAAAGTTGAGGAACAAAATCATGAGAGAGTGATCTAAAATGACCATCAACTAAAAACTAATGTAGAATTGATTAAGCATTAATGATTTGAATGTTAACTGAAAGCACGAAAATCGAGGAATATTGCTTGAGAAGAGCACTTTACGACGGCGGATTAAACATAAAATTGATGCATAACAGAAGTGAAAATAGTAAAAACATAATGATACCAGACAACAAAATTAATGACGGAGTTCATCCCTGATGGACTACGTCTCCAGGTCCGCTTTCAAGATGGGCGACCGTTTTTAATTAGGAATGAGAAGAAGGTGTTGATTACACATATATTTGATCAGTCTGACTATGCATGCATGCAATTCTGATCATTGTAATCAGATAGCCCTCTAAACCAGATTTCCAACACTTCTTACGATTTCCAAAACCGACCCTGGACGCTCCCGTAACTCTAAAACCAAAACTGCCTATGTCCTCCAGAATCTGCAAACAAAATATCAAAACCACTCTCTTTTATCCATGAAGGCCAATCTGCCTATTATAAGCCTGAAAATACATCCTAACTTCTGTTTCCCACCTTTAGAATGTTTGAGTTGATGTGTAGCGTTAAATTTAGGGTTTAGTTGAAGAATTTATGTCACATTGTGACATTAGGCAACTAGATGTAAATAAATATCCAAAAAGTTTATACGAAACCCAAATTCAACCATATATTAAACAAAAAATTGTTGGCGATTTTATCGACCGGGCAAAGGAGGTTGATCGCCCATGTGAATAGGCAGCGGCCTAACCACCAGTTGCCACCTCTGTGGTCTACCCCGGTGATTACGGTTGACGGTTCCAATTTGAGTGTTCACATGTGAACTACCATCCGCTGGACCCGCCGACGGTTATCCACTGACCAAACCACTTTTCGTTTACATGTCAGTTTTCTCTCACGGTTGTGGTTCCAGCTAAGACTCAAGCGGCTACATAACCTCTGTCACATGGCACAGTCCCGGTTAACTCCCCACGCGGTGAAGGCTAACTGCGGTTAACTGCTAGCCTCTGCCCGCTCACATGACACAGTCCCGCTGCGGTTTGAGTACGCGGTTATGGACTGTGGTTATGTATTTTGTAATGTTTATTACATTTGTTTGTAATATAAAAAGGCTGAGAGTTGTTTAGCAATAGTTTTAAGGTTTAGGACTTAGGTCTTTAGGTTTAGAGCTTAGGTATATGGATTAATACATGGTTCAATGCAATAGGAAATAGATTAGGTTTATTACATAATGCATGTTGCATAGTTTTAGGTTTTAGGTTTAGGATTAGGATTTTGATTAGGTGTTTAAATGTAGACTAGGGTTTAGGTTTTACATTAGGTGTAAAAACACCCTTTTACCACACTTTTGTCGCAATGTGACATAAACCATATACATATCGTCGACACCAGCTGCCTTTGCAACGATATCCCTTTGTCGACACCCAAATCCTGCAAGGCGACGACACGACACATGTCGTTGACCAATCCTGGCGAAACTGTCGATGAACTCATGTCAACAACCAGGTGCTAAACCATCTCAACTGAACACCATGAAACCATAACATTACCTATACAACCTGATCCATAACCAACACTGTCGAAGCTGAACTGAATTGACAATGACACTTGAACACTTGTGCAACTAAACCAACGAAATCCTCCTAGATCATAGAGTACCTGTTAAAATGGAAGGATATACTAGTTGAAGGTGCCACAATGTGGGAAGGAAAACAGATGCTCAAACATCTAGAGCTAAAGTTTCTTGAGGGAAAGCAAACTCGGGTGGGGTGGATTATAATGTCGCCAACCTCTTACGAGTAATAAGATAGGTTCCACTCCGATTTTTTTGACCCTGTTTCCCGCGTGTTCTGAGCTCTCGCATCCCTGCTTCCTCGGCCCTTGCGGCCCTCCGCAGAACTCCTGCCTAGCAGCCCCTGCTGCTGGGCCCTAGTTCCTTCCCAGCATCCTCCAACTAGGCTCTACCTTCCTCCTCTGGCACAGCTTTTAGCAGAGGAGTTTAGCTGCCGCCATCAGTGCGCCTGGGGGTGGGGAGACTTCTCCCACCCCACCAATCTCTTCAAAATAAGCATTCAGAAGACTGCTCTCACAGAAAGGGAAGAAGCGTTTGACTCCAGAAGTCTCGAAATTCATAAAAAAAACTGGAGGAAATTCCTGAGATCGCCCTACCAGAAGAACAACCGATGAAAATCGCCCTAGCACTGGCTGACAGAGGGTTGGTAGGACAATTTATGGGATGCTAGCCCTCTACAAAAACAACAGACGACTGGATCCAACGCAACTGGAGGCCCCAGCTGGAAAACAATGTGATCTGTTATGCTGTCGGAAGAGGGTATTTCATTTTCGAGTTCACCTTCAAAGAAGATCGAGATTTGGTTTTCAGAAACGGACCGTATTTTATGGGAAATTAGGGTCTGTATCTTAATAAGTGGACCCCCGACTTCGATCCCTCAATCGACACCCTTAAAGAGGTCCCAGTCTGGGTCCGACTCCCCAATCTTCCGATCCACTGTTGGAGCTATCACACCCTGCAAAAGATTGGAAATGGTGTCGGCCGCTTCATTGACAAAGCAGATAACAAGGGCCAATATACCTGCGCAAGAATCTATGTGGAAGTCGATCTGGAAGCTGGACTATCGGAAGCGATAAAACTTACAGTTGGAGAATGGCATCACTATCAAAAATTGGATTATGAACAATTGCCTTTCAAATGCAGAACCTATTACGAACATGGACACTTCCAACGAAACTGCCCAGAAGCCCCAGCCGGGGACAAAGTGGATGAAGAAGGATGGAAAGAAATCAAAAAGGGCAAGGCAGTCCCAAAACCAACTGAGAAGAAAAATTCAGGGCCATTGGTGAAGCCCCAGTCCAAACCAAAAGCCAAAGAAGTTCCAAAAGAGGGTTCTTCCTCTAGGGAAAAGACAGATGCCATTGGGACCCAAGAGGAACCATAAGACATGTCGAAGAAAGTGAAAGAAGCCAAGTCAAAGTCAACTCTTCCCACAGCAGAGGTTGAACAAGGGGAAAAAGAAGAAAACAAGGAGCACTTCAATCTAGGCTCCGACTCTAAGGGAGATTCAAAAGGTGGAGTCTCAGATTCAGACAGCTCGCAAGTCACTCCTCTCAAGTCGGCCAGGGGTCGAAAGTCCAAGAAGAAACTGAGAGAGGAAAAAACTTACCTAGATGTTCTCCAAGGCTCTCAGAAAACTCTCAAAGGAATGATGAATACCATATCTAAGCACAAGCATGGTCAGGCTCCAAGAGGAGACACAACCTTCCAAGCCAGTAAATAATGAAATACGTCTCCTGGAACTATAGAGGGTTAGGCTGCACGTTGAAAGAATAAGCTCTGAAAGACATTGTAAGGATGTACTCGCCTGAAATCCTTCTCACCTAGGAGACCAAAATGGAGGACCTTCTACTCCTCCAAGCAAGCAAATCATTCTGGCATAAAGGCCAAGGGAAAGCAGTCAGCGCCAGAGGCGCCTCTCGAGGGATTGCCTCCTTTTGGGACAGCTCCAAATATGATCTGATTCACAAAGAATGTTGCCCCCATTGGCTACTCACTAAGCTCCTCCATAAAGAATCTGGCCACCAAGTAAGTATGTTCAATCTTTATGCTCTGGTCTTACCATCTAAGAAAAAAAATTGTTGGGACTTGCTCCAGTCCTATCTTTTCTTGCACAATCCAGAAAATATTATTATTGTAGGTGATTTGAATGTTACGTTAGCCACAGAAGAGAAAAAGGGGGGCTCGCTGGTCAGGGACCCAGCTAGAGAATGGGTTGAAGACATCATTTTAGATTGGGAATTGGAGGATATCAAGCCCACAACTGGGAAATTCACCTGGTCAAACAAAAGGATAGGCCCCGGCCACATTGCTGCTCGTCTGGACAGATTTCTAGTCCAATCCTCCTTCTTGACCTGTGGTCTAATGGCCACCTCTAAAATTCTGCCGAACTACACCTCTGACCATAAACCCATTCTGCTTGAGCTCTCCTTGGATGGAAATCTTGGCCCCATTCCCTTTAGATTCAGCTCTCTATGGATTCATCAAGAAGGATTCCAGGACGTGGTCTCTGAGGCCTGGAACCGGCAAGTCCAAGGATCCCCTTTCTTTGTCTGGGAAGAAAAAATGAGAAGACTTAAAAGGTAGCTCAAGGAGTGGGCTAAAAGGCTGAAAACACCCACCGCCAAAAGAAAGGAGCTGCATGACAGTTTAGAAGGCCATCAATTAACAATGGAGAATTCTGATGCAACTTAATCCCTTCTTCGAAAGAAGTATAACTGCAAAAAGATCTCCATAGAGCAAGTAGGGATGAAGAAGAGTTCTGGAGACAGAAGTCCATAAATCTTTGGTTAAAGGCTGGAGACAAAAATACAAGCTACTTACATAAGCAAGCTGAAGCACGCAAGCACTTCAAAACGGTAAATGAAATTCACTATCAAAACACTGTGGTTAAATATTTTGAAGTCATAAAGCGAGTAGCCCACTCCTTCTTCAAAGATCTTTACTCTGCCCCGCAAGACACTCCTATTGATTCTCAAGCCTATCTGATTGATCTTATTTCTCTCTGTGTTCAAGATTCTGATAATATTATGCTAAGTGCTCCGATCAGTATGAATGAGATTAAAAAAGCTTTGGATTGCATGGACCTGGACAAAGCCCAGGGCCCTGATGGGTTCACAGCAAGGTTCTACCTGACTTGCTGGCCTACAATCAAAAAAGACCTTCTGAGAATGATCCGTAAATCTCAGACCTGTACCAATATTGGAGGCAGTACCAACTCGGCCTTCCTCGCCTTGATTTCGAAATAAAAAGGCGCCACAGACTTCAGCAAATTCAGGCCCATCTCTTTGTGTAACACAAGTCATAAGCTGATCACAAAAATAATAGCCAACCGTATTAAGAAAATTATGTCGGTCATCATCCCTGAAAACCAAGGAGGATTCATAAAAGGGAGAAATATTCTTGACAATATTGTGTTGGTGCAAGAAGCAATTCATTCAAGTTGCCATTGAAAAGAGAAAGGCATGGTGATTAAGCTAGATTTGTCAAATGCCTTTGACAGGGTGAGACACGATTTCGTATTTTTTGTGATGGAGAAATTTAGCTTCTAAAAAGTTCTCATAACTTGGGTGAAAGCCTGCATTGCCTCCCCTTGGATAGTGCCCCTGGTTAATGGTCGTTCAACGGAATTCTTCCAGGCCTCGAGGGGGCCAAGACAAGGTTGCCCTTTGTCCCCGCTTCTCTATGCCATTCAAGCTTCAGTGTTTAGCTTCCAGCTAGACTACTGTCAACAGATCCAAACTCTGCTAGGCCTGAGAATGGCTCACAATGTTAAAGACATAAATCATGCCTAGTTTGTTGATGATACTTTATTGCTTGGAGGAGCTAGCATAAATTCTGCTAGAACCTTCAAGAAGGAGCTGGACATTTATGAGGAGGTTTCGGACAGCAATATTAACTATCTAAAAAGCATGATCTATGGCTGGAATTTCTCGATCAAGGATTTGACAGACATAGACAAGCTATTAGAAATGGAAAGAACCCTGACCTGGGAGTCATTTAAGTATCTTGGGATCCCAATATTCAAATCAAATCCTAAGGTTGCTCACTGGATGCCTATGCTAGAAAAGCTAAAACTCAGAATACAAGCTTGGGGAGCCTCATGGTTAAATAATGTTGGGAAGGTAATCCTTATGAAATCTGTTCTTACAAATCTCCCGGTTTATCAGAACTCCATCCTTCTAGCCCCTAAAACCTTTATTAGCAAAGTGGATGGTCTCCTAAGAAGATTTCTGTGGGAGGGAGGGAAAAATAATGAAAGAAGGCTCCATTTAGTAAATTAGGACACTATTAAGAAGCCATTCTTGGAAGGAGGTCCCCAAGTGCAGGACCTGGCAGCCCAAAATCTTGCTCTGGACTCCAAGCTCCTTTGGAACATTGTTTCTGGGAATCCTAGTGGGAGCAAGAGAGTTCTGTGGAAAAAATATTTTCATGGGCAGCGTTTGAGGTGCTTGGACCAGCCTCCAAGAATTTTCAAACTCTGTCTCACAGCTTTGAAACATTTCAGTCATAAGCTTTATTGGATCCCAGGTAATGGGAAAAAAAAAAAAAATTGGGAAGATTCGATTCTTGGAGATCAACCCTTGAATCAGATGGCAGAACTGGAAAATATCAGAGTTTGGCTTTAGGCCAACAATCTGGAAACCCTTTGGGACATCTCCAATTGGACAAATGATGTTGAAAGTCTATGGGATAGTTGGAATTTGGGGGAGGTCCCTCATTGGCTCGATGGTGAAGCCAATTTATTGTTGAACTTGCTCCAAGGAAAATCTCCCTTAAAGGCCTCCTCTGAGGACAAAAGATGGTGGGGCTCTCTCTCAGGCTCTTACTCAGTAGTAGAAGGTTACAAAAGTATGATGGTTGTCCCTACCGTCCCCCCAGAGCCAACTCAATGGAAATTTATTTGGTCTTTCCTTGCCCTCCCCCAAATTGACTTCTTTTCTTGGACTCTGGCGCATAAAAGTATCCTCACTAGAGATAACCTGAGGAAGCGTGGAATGGAAGGTCCCTCTAGGTGCCCTCTTTGTGCGTCGGATGAAGAAACAACTAACCACTTGTTCTTATTGTGCCCCTTTGCTCAAGAAGTTTGGAGGGGTGTCCTGATGTTAGGATCAGACAAAATAGAGCTTCCAGGAAATACTCAAGAACTGCTAAGAAACTGGGCCAAATTATCCTTGTTCTGTCTCTCCAAAAAAAGCCTTCTCAAGTCTTCCTAGATGTGGATCCCCAAATTCACATGCTGGAAACTGTGGCTGGAGAGGAACAACAGAATTTTTAGGGAGGAGAGTTGTAACCCGATTAGAATTATCACTAAGATCAAAGCTCTATTGGGGGAGGCCTTAGAAACCAATCCCACCATAAGAAATCGCATGATTTTGGATAGCGAGGAAGATAATTGGTTAAAAGAGCTTGTCCCAAATCACCAGAACAGACCCATTCCTCCTACTAAAGCCCCCTCTCATTGGGAAATTATTCTGGAAGAACATGAATTCATCAAATGGAGATCTACTCTGGATGATCACTGCCTTTTCTTCGATGGGGCCTCTAAAGGCAACCGAGGAAAGGCAGGTGGTAGTGGAGTTATCTTAAGCCCAGGTGGCTCAATTGTGCTACGCTTTGCTTGGGGTCTGGGGCATGAAACAAACAACAGAGCGGAGGCTCTTGCTCTGTGGCAGGGTCTAAATCTGGCTCTCAAGAGGAACCTCCTCTCCATCTCAGTCTTTGGAGACTCCAGACTAATTATACAGGCTATGAACTCTCAAAAGATCCCTTCTCAGGTGCAGTTAGCCCCCATCCTCAAAAAAATCAGACTTATGTTGCCCAAGTTCCACAAAATCTCCTTCTATCATGTTCTGAGAAAGTTAAACTCACAGGCGGACTTGGCAGCCAACCTAGGCTCTCTCAGGAGTAGGAGATCTCTGTTAGTTTTTGATGTGGAATTGGACTGTAGAATTCCTTAATTCTAGAGATGTCTGGGCCTCTGTTCCTTTGAGCATTTTTCTGATTCTGATTCTCCAGAACTCGGGACCAAACCATTCTGTGCTGGTCATTGTTAGGATCCGCGGACTCACCCACAAGGGAAGTTTAGAATGCAACCTTGGCAATCTGATCTCTGTTCGTCGTTGGAAATCACTGTTGTGTCTGGGTAGGTGCTGGGGAGTTCACGAGGACCTCCTCAAGACCAGTTTCCGCTCCTGGGTTCCTTGAACTCTTTTTAACACTCCACCAGCTCAAAAAGAATCGCAGTGTTTCTTGGGATGATCTGGCTCTCCACTGAGTTGTGTCTCCTCTCTGCAAACTAGGAAGCAGATCTTCGGTTCGGAAAGCAAAAGCAGCGGATATTCACCAAGGTTGATTTGCTGCGCCTGTGAACAGTTAACAAAGGGGAACAACAAAATCGCAAGGGCTGTTCTTTTGGAAAAGGAACAACAGAAAATTCCAAGAGCCGATCTGTTGGAAAAGGAACAGCAAAGAAATGCAAGAGTTTTTCCATCAGGAAAAAGGAACAGTAGAAATTACAGCAGAAAAGGAACAACAGAAATCTACTGATAAGAGCACTTTCAAGCAATCAATCGCAAATCTGTAACAATGAATTACAGAGAAGCCCTGTTAAAGCCCTCAGCGGCTGTTTTGCCGAATCATAAATAAAAACTACCCGTTATTGTCAAAAAATAATAATAATAAGATAGGTTCCACTAGCCTAATAAGTTCTTGTAGGCTAAGGCAGGGAAAATTTTTAATAACGGAAGATGATTCACCCTAAGAAACCTTTATAATTTCCTAAGGGGTGAAAAGGGGGACATATCCTAGGCTAGTGAAAAGTCACTTTAATTTTATAAATTGAAAGTTTTCTAAAGTGAATTAATAATTCTTTTCTTCAATTAGAAATCTTTCAAAATAATTTAATCTTCTTATGACCAGTAACAATTTTAGATAGAATAGTAAATGCAATGAATAGTAAGAGACAATCAAGAGCATAAGAGACACAAGGATTTGGTCAAAGACAAAGGAAAAACCCACAACAGGGAAAACCCTCTCAAAAGATTCTTCTTATTAGATTTTCATAAAATGTTTAGAGAGAGAAAGAGAGAGTATAATTTTTCAATTCACCAATCAAGAGTCAAAATCGATCCTAAAACTAACCAAACAATATCCAAGATATGATCCTAGTGGAAAAATCTAATCAAGATCAAAATCTCTTAAGTCTGTGATCAACAATCAACATCATTCTTGGTCATAGTCACAACCACTGGGACCTAGTATCATCAGTGTGGATGAAAATCTTTAGCCGCAAGGAATAAGCAATTAGTCGAGCGGCTTTCCATGAATCAACCCTGCAACTCCAAATAAAAATATTTTCTTGCACGTGTGGTCTCAGACCCTACAATTTCATACCTATACGAATCAATACGAAGAAGAGAGAAGAAGAAGATAATCAATGATGGTGTCCAAATGAGGCCAAATTGACTTGTATTTCTATGCTTCCAAGGGTGCACAATTTTCCTTTAAATCCAACTAGTACTTTTGTGCATAAGTGGGTTTTCACATTAAACATATAATTTTCCTTAACCAAATTAAATTCTTCCAAATGCTTAGAGGGGTATTTCTTGATGAGGAAGTTTGTCCAAAGGAGGGAATTAATCCTCGAGCTACCAAATTAACACTCCCACTTAGCTAGGGAGAAATTTTTGACTATAATACATGTCCCATCTCAAATATCTCGTCATCGTCAAGTCAATTGTCATATTTTCTCATCTCTGCTCATCTCTGAACACTCTCGAATCCAAAAGAAGAAGAATTTAACATCATAGGGGAGCTCAAGCTACCACTCTCTATTCAAGGACAATATGTAGGATACAATTTACCATGGAAGGTAAGGATCTCAACTATCCTATTGTTTGTTGATCTTCCCATAAGGAGCCTAAAGAGTAAAGTGGTAGAACACCTACATCAACTAACTTGGGAGGAGATACACACTTATCATAAAAGGTAAGGATCACACAAAACCCAAGGAAATTGGGGGAGATACACACTTACTTTATAAGGTAAGGATCATACATTCCCAAGTTACCTCTCAACCCATTGGCTAGATGGGGATGAATGAAACCAACAAGCCCAACTTGTGGGAAGGATACATATTGCGGTATGTTGGGTAGGGGGAGATACACACTTACCATGATGTAAGGATCAAACACAACTGAGATGAAAGTAGGGGAGATACACACTTATCGTCAGGTAAGGATCCAACACACCTAATGTCTATGACTTCCTTAAACCCTAGGAGATCTCTAGCTTAATTCCTCACACTGGGAGTTATTACTAGAGGGGGATGGTCCCCTTTTCTTCTTTCCACTAACACATACTAGACATAATGTAAATGTTCCAACCTACAGTGCCATAGCTCACTTTGATGATTGGTGTTGTGGACCATAACCAAAAGAGATATCCCATTAACTCTATAGAGTCCTTCAACTCTGGATCCCAATGTGAATGCATCCCTCATACGGGATTCCCCGTGCCAGGTGAGTACTTTACCAGTTGAAGGCTACTCTCATCCATTTTCCTTTCAAGGAATATATGGATACCAAGTTCTTGTTTAATCCTGGAACATACATTAATTCATGAAGAAGAACATATTCCATAGAGTCTAAATTGAATTTGACAGAACCAAAGCCCTTCATTGGATATGTAGAGTTGCCTCTAAGAATGATCTTCAAACTTATCTCCCTCTCAACTAGATTTGAGAGGACTTCCTTATACCCATAAAAGTGTTTATAAGCCCCACTATCAGCCAACCAACTATTATACAAATCTGAAGGAGAAGAACTAAAAAGAGCAAAAATAATAATGTATTCAGATTGGCTAGCAATTGCAATATTTTCATACCTGGAATTTCTTGATCTCTTTTGAGGACAATAACTTATTCCCGATCATCAAGTGTATCTCTTATTATTCTACCATCACATCTTCTTCTATCATCACTTCTTCTTTTAACATTATACTTGTCATTATTGTAGACTCAGTTGGATCTTGAAGCATTTATCTTTCTCAGACATTCTTGGGCATAGTGACCATACTTATGGTATTTGAAGCATTCAATTTGAGTTCTGTCTTTTCTAAACCTTCTTTTCGAATCTTTGGATTCAGGAGTGTACTTTCTTGGATTGGATGGTCTTCGTCTACCTTTCCTCTTCTTATCTTGTGTAGAAAATGCAAAGGGCTCTCCTTCTTCATGGTTTTGAATCCTTCCTTGGGAAATCATCTTGGTTTTCTCTTGAGCGCATTTTCCAATGAGCTCATCAAATCTCGGGAGTCTATTGTTGTTGCTTATAGTAGTAATGAAGGTTTACCAAATTGGAGGAAGACCATTAAGAGTGACCATCACCAACTCTCTATGAGATATAGTCTCACCAGTAGTCTGTAGTTGATCCCTTAGTTGAGATACCCTCATGATATAGGGTTGCATTGATTCTCCCTTGTTCATTTTCAATTCCTTGAGCTTATTATTCAAGGAGAGGATATGATTCAAATTATTTTCTTAATAAATCCAAGAGATGAGTCCAGTAGAAAAATATGATCAAGATCAAAATCTCTGAAGTCTACAGTCAACAGTCAACATAATTCTAGGTCACAACCATAGCCACTAGGACCTAGTATCATTAGTGCCACTGAAACTCTCCAGCCACAGGAAATACCTTATTAATCGAGTGGATAGAGTTGGAAATTCCACGGATCAACCCTGCGACTCTATTAAAAAAAAAAATCTCGCATGTGTCAACTCAGACCCTACAATTTCAAACCTATACGAACTAATCCAAAGAAGAGAGAAGAAGAAGATGATCAATTATGATGTCCAAATTAGGCCAACTTGACTTGTATTTATATGCTTCTAAGGGTGCCCAATTTTCATTTAAATTCGACCTGTACTTTTGTGCACACGTGGGTTTTCACATTAAAAATATAATTTTCCTTAACCAAATTAAATTATTCCAAGGGATAGGGGGGTATTCCTTGATGAGGAAGGCTTTCCAAAGGTAGGGAATGTTAGGATATTCCAACACATAGGAAATACTTAAGTATAGCTTTGTCTAGTATAGAGTTAGATAAAGTGTGTTTCTTTACTATGTACTTTTGTAACTTACAATCCAACGGTCACGATATGTTCTAGACATGAAGTGATCTGACGGTTCATTCTCTCCTCGGTATTACCGACACTTGATCCGTGGCTTAACACCCGATTGGTCCATGATATCTATTTAAATAGCATGGACGGACATTTTTAAGGTGACCGTTCATGAGAGAAGCTTATGTAAATTTTCATTCTTTTATTAATAAATTGCCTAAAGTGGTCGCGTTGGCTCAAGGCATGGACTATTTCCCTCTTTGAGGGTTTTAACCACATCAAGAATATTGGTGTATTGATCTGTGATCTATTTGTGAGCGGTATCCTCTGGTGTTCTATCTGAGGAGCTTACCCTATAAATTCCTACATGGTATCAGAGCTATTTGAGGGCCACATCCATTGGTGATCCAAATCTGAAGCTTGTACAACGACATCCAACTGTCATTTCCTAGATCTATTCTTTCTAACTGCTTTCGGGCCGAGAAGACTACTCTATTGTGTTAGGAGCATCTATTCCAGTGAGGAACCCCTTTCGTTTCACACGAAAAGGTTTCCGGTAGCCCCAACTACGTCATTTTTAAGATCTAGAAGCATACAGTCTTTATTTGCAGTTCTAGTTATTCATCTCTCTATTTATTTTGGTTTATTTAGCTCTCTATTTTTTATTACTGGATCTAAACATTTCATTTCTGTGTATGCTCTTTGCCCCGCGACTCTATGCGATCTGGGAAAATCAGAAACAGAAATGAAGGATTTTTCTCATGCATATGCTATTTTCCGTCGTGCCTTAGTGTGATCTCGGAAAATCAGAAACATTGAGGAAAATATTTAGTTTCTGGCGAAAGCTAACTTCAAGTCATAAGGTTTGTTTTTTCTTTTGTCCATGTTGGGTTGTGTGGTTTTTTGTTTTGCAGGCAAAAAGAGATTTTTCAAGTAAGCATGCACCCCAAAGCTTCAGTGACTAAAAAATAAAACCCTTCCTCTTTTCCAAAAATTACTAACCTTTTAAACTAACTCACTCGATCCAAAGTTACTTTATGAGAATAGAGGTCTTGGGTTCAGGTCCTTTTTTTGTTAAGTTACTTTTTCAAAAAGCACATGTAACTTGTGTTTTAAAGTTACTTTATGTAAAAGTGTTCTCACCCATTATAAAAAGTGAGTCACTCATAATTTTAAAATCTCTTTATCTTTTATTTAAGTTACAATTTAGTGTGTAGCTCATAAAATACCATTGTAAAAATGACTTTCACTTATTTATAAAAGTGGGTCACATAAAATATTTTTTAACGTGAGCTAATTAGATTAAGTTTGGAAGGTGGTGGGGGGGGGGGGGATTTTTTTTAAATATAACATTATCATTCACTTCTGCACATTCACGCACTTCATCGGCATCTTCAACAACTTTTCCTCAAAAAGCCATAACTTCTTTGTCCAGAAGCCGTTTTCAAAGCTTTTTTTTTTAATTGGCCTAATTTTTCAAGATCTTTCCATTGGAACGCTTAGTTTCAGCATCTACAGCTTCAGTTACTATTAAAATGGACAGTCCATGCCAATTTATTCTTGATAGCGCCAACTACTTCCAATGGTGGTCCTACATTGTGGATTTACTTAGAAGTAAATGTCTTTACAGAATAGCCTCAGGCCAAGAAACTAAACCTAAAGATGAAGATAAGGTAGCCAAGTGGGAAGATAGGCACGATCAAGAACGTGGGTTAACAGGGATGTCTATTTGTCTAGACCTTAGATTCCATATCGCAGAACTTGATACCCCTAATGAAGTAATGAAACAGCTCACTAAAATTTTTGGAATTAAAAATGAAATTAGAGCCCATAAACTCGAAAATGAGTTGCTCATATTGGACCCCAATAATTTTTCTTCCACTGAAGATTTTTTGTCCAAGTTCAAGACCCTTAGACTTCTCTTGGAAGGTGTTAAGGTTAAGAAAGAATATGGTAGCCTTATTTATTCCATTCTTACTAAGTTGGGACCAACCTACTCTGTGTTTGTTTCCACCTTCCATTCTACTAGAAAAGCCTTTATTTCTCAAGGACAAGACTACAAGTCCCCCTCTTTTGATGCCTTTTGTGATTCTTTAATAAGAGAATAAGAAAAACTCTTACATCTTGGTATTTTTGATCTTAGAAACTCTTCTAAGAAAGCCTTAGCCGCCTAGCAACAACCAAATTCAAAGAATCCTAAGAAGTAGTATCCTAAAAAGAATGGTCCTAAACCAAACAAGTGTCCTAAGCAATTTCAGTCTCAAAATGAAAAATAAATTCAACAAAATGATAAGGCAAATAAAAACAAAGGGAAGAAGATTGATAGACACTGCCACCTTTATAATCAAGATGGCTACTTAGAATCCAAATGCTTTAAGAACATGGAAACCTTGGAAGCAACAATGAAGAAGCATAACATCCATTTGTAACACTCTTCATCTTCAAGAATAGTACTTCCTGCATGCGGTTATAAAGCATCTCAGTCTGGTTATACACTAAATGTATCTTCTTCTTCTCATTCTCATGAGTGGCTCATTGATTCTGGAGCTTCTTATCACATGGCCAAAAACAAAGCCATGTTTTCTTCTTTAAATAATTGTAACACCAAAAATATATATGTTGGTGATGATAGATCTCTTAGTGTTGTAGGGACTGGAACTGTTCATCTAGACAATGGTCAATTTAGTGATGTATTATGTGTTCCAACCTTATCCTGCAACCTTCTATCTGTATATCAGATAACTCATTCAGGTGAAGGTAAAATCGTTGAATTTTCACCTCATGATGTTGTAATCAAGGAGCGAAGAGATCCTAAACATATTTTAGCTACTCGCATTGTTGATGATTCTACAAGGTTGTATAAGTTTAACAACTTTGGGTCATCAAATCTTCCCTCGGTATTTGTTTCTCATAATGATGAAGTGAGCAAACTTTGGCATGAGCGATTTGGTCACTTAATCTATCGCTCCCTTCAAAATCTATGTAAAGAAAATACGGTGATATGTCTTCCTATGGTATCTTGCAGACATGGTGTTTGTTCCAGATGTGTACTCGAAAAACATCATCGAGATAGCTTTGAAAAAGGTGTCTCTTGGCACACCTCAGCCCCTTTACAATTTGTGCATAGTGATTTATGTGGTCCACTTCCAGTTGTTTCATTGTCTGGCTACTAGTATTTCTTAACTTTCATTGATGATTTCTCCAGATGCACTTGGGTATACTTCTTAAAACTCAAGAGTGAAGTATTTAACATGTTCTTAGCCTTTAAGGCCTTTGTTGAAAAACAATTTGGACATCAAATTCTTAAGCTAAGATCTAATAATGGGGGAGAACATGTTAACAACAAATTCATCAACTTTTGCACTGAGCATGGAATTCAAATGCAACATACTATTCCATATACTCCACAACAAAATGGTGTAGCTGAAAAGAAGAATCGCACCTTGAAGGAAATGGCTAATTGTATGCTTCAATCTATAGGACCTAGTCTTAATTTTTGTGCAGAAGCAATTAACTGTGCAAATTACATAATAAATCACACTCCTTCTAAGGTTTTAAAGAATATCACTCCAGAAGAAGCATGGAGCTCAATTAAACTAGATGTAAGTCACTTTCGTGTTTTTAGAAGTGAAGCATGGGCCCATATTCCAGATGAGAAACATAAAGCTTTAGAACCTAAGAGTGAAAAATGTATTTTTGTTGGATATTCTGAAGATGTCAAAGGATATAGACTTATTTCACTTAAGTCCAAAAATGTTATCATTAGAAGACATGTAAAGTTTGTTGAAAATTTATCAGCCTACGAGCCTAGTTTAGCGGATGTGCCACCTCTCTCTATCCCTTCTACTTCTGAAACTATTTCTTCTTCAGATGATGACAACAAGGATGACAATCCTTCCCTACCTTCTCAGGAACCTCCTTTAGCTCCTCAGCTTCCAAAATGGGTCTGTGCTACTCGGGATGTAGGAGGTTCTCTTGCAAGTGATCCTACAGATCAGCGATGTACACGTTCTCAGTTCGATAGAGCCTCTTCTTTACTGGATTAAGCTTCAGTAGATTATGTTCCTGACACCTTTGTAGAAGCTTCAAGCCATCCAGATTGGGACGCAACTATGAATGAAGAATATCATTCATTATTGGAAAATGATACATGGGATCTTCTTCCTCTTCCAAAGGGATGAAAACTTGTTAGATGCAAATGGATTTACAAAACCAAGTATGGACCAGATGGAAAAGTTGATAAACATAAATCTCGTCTTGTTGCTAAGGGTTTTTCATAAGTTGAAGGCATCAACTATATTGAAACCTTCTCCCCTGTTTCCAAAATGAACTCTATCTGCCTTGTTATTTCCCTTACTGCCTCTTTCAAATGGGAAGTCCATCAGATGGATGTTAAATCTGACTTCTTGCATGGGGACTTGCGTGAAGAAATCTATATGGAACAGCCTATTAGCTTTATACAAACATACTCCAGCCTTGTATGTCAGCTTAAAAAATCCCTTTATGGTCTCAAGCAAGCCCCTTTGGAAATGGAACTTGAGACCACCTCCACCTTAGATTCCGAAATCCATCCAGCAACCAAAGCTCAAAAACAAAAATAAACATTCCAACATACCCAGGCATCCAGAAAAAGGCAAGGCTAGGAGGAAAACCACTATCATAACCCAACAAAACCATGCCACCAACAATAGGAGAACCATACACCAACATGAAAAGCCATGGATGTCCAAACCATCTAGGAAATCACACATGCACAAAACTACCTGCAAGTATTCATGTTGAAGCTGCTTGATCCTGCTTTCCTTTCCTTGGTCTCTGCTTGCCTTCCTTTCCCTTTGCTTGCTTTTCCTTCCTTGATCCAAGGTTAGAGTGCTCCAACAAAACTCCAAGTGAGAAAGAGAGTGAGAGAGAGAATAATGAGAGAGCTACAAACTTGAACTTGACAAAAGCCATGAACTAATCCTCATAAGCCTTTTTATGCGTGAGGCCTCTAATTTCTTCATTTTCCATTATTTTCCTTCAATTTCCTCCTCACATGCAAACTATGACCTTTCACCTTTCTTTTCTCCTAATTTCCTTTATTTTCATAAATAAATGTGCAAAAAATGCCTTTTTTTCCCTTTAATGCCTTTGCCTTAGCCTTTGCCAATTTCTCTTAGCCAAAACACACATCCAGTGATGCCCACTAGGATATCTTTGCCAAACATTCAACTTGGAATATGAGTACCTGTTGATGCCTCGAAAATCGCTGCAACAACATTGGGGATAACCACCCGGTCCGGACCTTAGTACAGCTCCTTTTCCGTTTGGAATAGTGGCTCCGACTGGGGATAATGGGACCAGTTTCCCAAAAGTGGATAAACGGGATGAATGGATGATTTATAAACTAAATTAGCGGTGAGCGAATAACTAAATCCATTAACAAGAATACATAAACTATGATCTATCCCGGGAACTTATTGAGCTTTAAAGTGCAGCGCTTGATGATCTGTGTCTATAAACAGGCATATAGATGACTCCATTTAACAGACATGGACATTATTTCATTCATGATTACTATGCTTAAATAGTTAAGCAAAGCGATTAAAGCGATATTACCACACTTATCATTTATATCATTGACATATACATGATTAAAAAGAAAGGCACATCATAAAACATCCAATAGTGGAATGAATATAGATCTGTTGTTACAGCGCATGCATATAATCAATAATAGCAAGAATAATCACATAACAATTCATATGAAAGGAATGAATTCAGACATAGATAGAAATACCATATGAGCTGCTTGACACTACCAATATCAATCGCTACTTGTAATTCTTCCTTCAACGCAGAAACATTCTCAACAAAGACAATAGTGCACAATTGCATAAAAACTTCCTTGTTGAATTAAGAACAACTGGTCCAGTTTCATAAAAGAATATTGACTGAAGCACAATAGTGCAAACTTCAGTCTTTAAGTCTGGTACAAAACTTTACGACCCTTTCCAAAACGATGAAAGGGTCTATAAATACTTAGTTAATCTACCTATCTATGAAACAAAAATCCTATTTAATTGGTATCAATCAATCTTGATATGATTTTCTTGAGCGATCTGGCAGTCGGCGGCATGATTCATCAGGTAGGTTGCTTGCCTTTATATCTGAGCTGACTTATCGCAAGCATTGGCTCTACTTCAGGAGGTTTGTTGAGGCGTGAACTGAGCTGGGCGGCATAGGTGGCATCCTGAATATCGGGAATCATATACCCGATCGCATCTGTTAGGCACTTAAGGGCGGCTCTTTGTGTATGCGGCTTTACTAGGAAGAACCAATATGTGTCCCAGGTTAAACTGTTAATCCCAGCGATTAATCTCCCCTTTTCCTCTAAATCAGGATAACATGATTGCTCCAATGTGTTCGTTGTTGTCAACTTTCCTGGTGTGCATTGGGAGATCATGTTTGATAAATAGAGAGTGTTATTAACCAGTTCAACTAGATTGCTGGAAGTTGATTTACATCTTGAAGCTGCCCTCTCTGCTCTCATTAACTGGGACTGCCATTCCGTAAAGAGTATATCTTTATGTGTTTCTAGGATCCTGGGCAAATTCGCCGCTTGTCCTTGATCAGAATCTTGCCAGTCAAGAAATGCAGCTATGGTTTCTTCGGCTTGATCCAATTCAATTCTGGCCTTCTCTACCTGCTTATTTATGGATGCTGTTAATTCACACAGTGGCTCTGCCTGGGCGATTTGTTGACACAGAAGCTTAATTTGGGATATTAATGCAGTGTTTATTTGTAATGCTTCTGCTCTAAATTCAGCCACTTGTGGAACGCCCTTTATTTTTTCGAGCTGTGATGACAATTGAGCAATTTGCTCATCTTTTGATTTCATCATTTGCTCATTTGTTGCCTTTAATTGTGCCAATGCCTCTGATAATTCCTTCTGTTTCTGGATCGCGCTTTGGTCGATCCTTTGCTTTTCTGCCTGCAATTGTTGAGTTAGTTGACTGTTCACTTGCTGTTTTGTCAACAATTGCTGCTCTGCCTTCTGCTTTGTCTGAGCTAACTCTGCCTGTAATGAGAAAATCTCTTGATCCTTGGTTTTCAGTAGAAGACTTACCTCCAATGCCTTATCAATTGTCACTGCCGAATAGGCTCCCGCATATTGTGACAGTTTTGTTAGGTCGTCGGAGGGGTCAAATTCCTCCTTCCAAACCACATTGCCCGTAACAGTTTGCTCTGGGAAAAGGGAAGGTTGATCAGTCCTTCTTCTTTTCCTTTGTCGTTTCACCACTGCTTTATGCCTCGGGCTGTAGAAAACATCCAGGGGAGGAATATCTTCTACCTGGAGAATGATTTGGTCGGAGGGGTCCTTTCGTATTATCTCAACGTCTTTAGAAATGGGTGGGCCGCTGGTTCCACTCAGAACCTGTGATGAAGTGATTTCCGGTGTGTCCATTGTCTTGGAAGTGTCTGTATCTTTTGAACATTCCAACCCACTGATGATGGAATCAAATTGCTTCCATTCCTGGAGAAATTTAGGGTCAATACGAGTATCTATATTGACATCAATGGTGGTTTGTTTTTGCTTTTCGGCTTGGGACTCCTTCCGCACTTTTTCCTGTTCTCCCTTCTGCTGTTCCTCTTGTTCTTTCTTTTGCCTTTCCTCATTCTCTCTTCTCTGTTTTTCCTCCTGCGCTCTCTTCTGTTTTTCTTCTTTTTCTTTTCTCTACCTTTCTTCTTGTTCTCTCCTCTGCTTTTCCTCCTGTTCCTTCTTATGATCCTTTGTGATAACCGGAGGTTCCTTTGACCGTTGCCGATCAGGCTCGCTTGATGATGTCGCTGGGGTTGTTGCTAGTAAATCTAGAGGTAGAGTTTGCAACCTCTGTTCTCTAAGTTTATCAAATTCAGTCAACCCTTCATCATTATATTTCGCTTTAGCGAATTCTTTAACCTGATTTATTGTCTCAGCTGAAGAGAACAGGTCGTCAAACATATCTTCTTTATGGTCAAATCTTGTCAATTTGGCATGTTCTAGTGCAGTATATGCAACTTTGTTTGGATCAAACTGCCTATTTGGGAGAGTCACCAGAGTTAATGATTGAATCTTTGTAGCTTCCTTTTCTGCATGTTTGAGATCATGCAAGGTATATACACCGCATCTCAAAGGAAAAGAGGGCCAGCCTTGCTTCTTATTTTTCTTGAGCATTTGTGTAACACTCTCAGCAATGATTTGGTAAGAAATTTCCCTCGCCAATAGTTTATCCGGTATGTATAAAGGGAGGACATGAGGTCTGGCTTGGCTACAGAAAACTCTTATGTAGGTAAATCTCTCCTCTCCAAACCATCTACCTATTGCGGTTAAATCAAATCCGGCTTGATAAGAAATCTTGGGAGCAGGTTTATCGAAAATGGAATAATAAATAGGCAACATAAAGCCATTACAGACTTGGTATAGATGATGTTTATAAGAAGATTTCCACAATTTCTGATGATATATATGAATAGGCGTGGGGTCTTGTGCAGTCCACCTCCAGCCGAGTACGGGGAATTTAGAGTTAAAACACAGGGTATCTAGAATATAGGCACTGTAGTAGAATGGGGGAATTACCCTTTCAGAAATACGGGTCTTGCTTCTAAACTCAAGCACAGCTGTTGCTAATTTGTCTCAGAGGATAGTGGCCCAATCCATAATTACACTGTTGCATGCTGCTTCCATTAGGAGAACCATTTCTATGGTAAAATTAGCAGAGTCATGCAATCCCCATAATCTGCACATCATTATTCCAGCATAGCAATAAGGAGAAGCCAGAGAATCAACCGAGTACTTACCGGAAGATTCATGTTTGTGCTTGGCCGGATTTTGTCTCCAATCCTGGATGGGTTCGGATTCAACTTCGTTCTCTTTTGAAAATTTCTCCAGGAACGCCTTATTATATATCTTCTCTGGCTCAGGCAAATGATACATTTGCCTTAGATCATCCGCCCTGAATGACCCGAAAATTCTCCCGTCTCTGGTGCTGAAGGTTCTATCCAGGATTGGGATTTCTTCAATCGCCCACCGCACTACGTCTGTGTATGGGAGAATTTGCTCCCTAGCTGCTATCCGGTGAAGGAAGGAGTCAGCTAAGTCCTTAAGAGTACCCTCAGATTTCCGAGTTAAATCCACAGTAGCTTCTACTGTTGTCACTGCTGGTTCTTCGGCTTCAATCAGGTTGTAGGTACCTTGCCAAGTAACTCTGACGAGACCCGTACATGTAGTATTAGATATCAATCCCTTCTTTTTGTCCACGACAGCTTGTTTTGCAGCTGGTGTAGCGGAAGCGCCTGTGGTCTTCTTGGATTTCTTCCCCATTTTGCTTGAGCTTTCTCCTTTGGATGAATTCTGCACAGAGGCGAAAATAAACGTAACACAGAGATATGCCAATGAAAATCCAATATGGGAAAGATATATTGATCAAAGCGTGCTGAGAGATTAACTCTAAAAATGGCCGCGGATACAATCCATGGGAAGATCTTACAATTACATTAAATGGTCGTTTAAGACCTGCCACCCCTTAAATGCCCATTATACCATTATTCGGCCGAATGACCTGTTTAAGCGTGCTATGGATGTTTTGGCGATTGGGCGCAGGTGCATCATTGCTTAGCAGATTAAGCTTTAAATATGATTTGATCATAATATCCCTCCATTTAACGAATTTTTTGAAATCCGTGCTATATCATAATCGGGCGTCGGGAACACTTAAATCCTTATGTTGACAATTTTGAAACCCCGATCGCCAATAGCGATATCGCATCGCATCGAGAGAATTGGTATTATATAAACATATGGATAGCATACCACCGATCGCCGATAGCGAAATCGCATCGCATCGGGGTGAATGGGCATAACAATGTGCATAGATAGCGTATCGCCGATTGCCGATTGCGATATCGCATCGCATCGGGGGTATGACCTGGGCGCCTTATTATTGTGCATAGGATATTGCCGATTGCGATATCCCATCGCATCGGGGTGAAAGGCTTGGGGTGCTTTTAAGACTGCGTATAGAGTATCGCCGATAGCCGATAGCGATATCGCATCGGCGGGAACCCATATGTCACTTATTTGTGTTTTTTATGTCATTGCGATATGCGATCTTGCGATCGCTTTATCGCAATGATAAAAGATTGTTTTATTTGATCAAAAATGGGTTTTTCAAAAGGTTTTATATAATGTCTTCATTTGGTTTGCGGACCTTTTTCAAATAATGCAATATTGATACCAATTAACTTCTAAAGGGACCCATTTCATATGATAATTTTGTAAATATAAATAATATGAAATGGGGGGTTGTTGTAGGGCACAACAGTACCTTACCCGTGGTCTTATTTTGCCTTTATTAACTTTTATTACATGAAATTTTCACCAGGGCTATTATAGAACCCTCCGCCTTGGGGAACACTGTCCTCAGTGTTAAACCACACCATGACCTCAAGAAGACAACTAAAAAGAAAACATACTGCCCATGGAGATAACTTAGCTCGTTGTAGTATTTACAATGAATGAATTTCTCAAAAGAAAAACATCATGACAACATGACCGAATAACAACCATACCGTATATTGGAGCTTTATAAGACAACTCATCATGGTATTTACATAACCACATATATACATATGCACATTTGCTAAACTAGTAAATAAAAGGATATGATGCATGTATCAATCAACAAGGGAATCCAGAGGATCACACCTCCACCCTCAAAGTAATATTGGGATTCACCTCCTTCCTAGGAAGTCCAGAATCTAATGTCACAGCCAAAGTTGCATCCAATTTCCAATGCTACAATCCTACGCCACTTGTCCCCTCAATGAACAGTTACCGGCTCATTGTTCCAGGGCGCAATTGCAATGTGCATCTGGCTCCAACTGGCAATGCTCATGACCAAAACAAATATATTTGTGATCTTCCCTTCTATGCTACACAGTCCCCCGGGAAATCCGGTTACCCCCTTTCGTGTAGTCACTCACCTTCCAAGTTCCTCAGAATCCCCTAACCCAGGCAATCCATCCCTTGGTAAGGCTTCCTCGCATTGGAAGATACAAAATCAAGGCATATCCCTGCCTCAAAACCATCATACCGATCATAGAATGCTCATGGAAATCAATGGACACTATTAGATACCAGTGTCCCATAATGGCCCTGCTCCTGAAGTACTCTACCAACATACTGCTACGTGTTCCAATTTCTTTTGTTGTTGTTGTTAGTTCTTGAAGTCGATTTCAACCACCCAGCCAGACATGTTCATGCATTCTTGTTTCAAGCACATAAGTTCCATTAGATTCAAATAAATTGAAATAAGCTCAAATCATACCTCATTAGTAGTTCATCATTAAGTTACACTTGCAATTTTGTTCACTTCTTATGACAACAAGTCAAACTAACTATTTGTTCAAAACATCATATATAAACATAACACATCTAGTTAGATCAAAACATAAACATCATAGATCAACATCATAAATCATATGTAACCATCATAAACCATAATCATAGATCACATATAATCATCATATACCATAGTCATAAATCACAAGCATAATAAAACTGAAATAAAATGTTGATACTTATCCTTTCATCAATCCTTAGCTTCTACCTTTGTCTTTATTCTGTACGCACTTCGGATCGATTGCCACACTAGAAAAACAACTAGTGTCTTTTCCTCAACCATGTGCACATACACATAGTGTGCACCACACATATACATCCACACACGTCATACAACACCAAGCAATACATGCATCTACACCAGTACCATATGTACCACACATTAGGGGAATTTTGAGGTCTAAAATGGACCTCCTAAGAAAAATGTACAACTAAAATAAACTTTATAAGAACCAATAGGATTCAAGATGATGTTGTCAACCATGGGGGATAATTCACCACTTTTGGAGTAAAAAAGTAAAAAGATTAAAAAATAATAAAATAATAAAACTATTTTTTCAACTTGTATTTTCAACTTATCTCCCTAAGGTTTTACTCAAATTTTGGGCTAGAATACTCATTGGATGAAAAATTTAATTCCTCATCTAAGGAGTACCATGTTGCATACTTTTGATGGACCCTGCTACATGAAAAACGAGAAATACATGAAAAAATGTGATCGCAATCACGCTTTTTCATGTATGGAAAACATGCTTGCAATCACATATTTTCATGTATTTCTAATTTTTCATGTAGCAGGGTCCATCAAAAGTATGCAACATGGGTACTCCTTAGATGAGGAATCAAATTTCGCATTCAATGAGTGTTTCCCCTCGAAATTTGAGTAAACCCATAGGGAGATAAGTTGAAAATACAAGTTGAAAAATAGTTTTTTCTTTTTCCCTCTAAAATTTGATGATGGAATGTAATCTTATTTTATTATTTTCACTATTATTTTATAATTTACTTAGGAGGCCCATTTTAGACCTCTAAATTCCCCCTAATGTGTACACAATGTCACTTGTACACTGCAACCACTTGCACAACATGTGCACAACATCACATATACATGGCACCACCTGCACAATGTGTACACAACACCACATACACACTGCACCACTATACAACGTGTACACGATACCACATGCATGACATGTACACATCATCACATGCACGACATGTACACAGCACCACATGCACACAACACCACATGTACAACATGTAAATGGAAACACATGCTCACAACACCACTTGAACAATCATGCATATAACACTATATGTACAACATGCATAGAGCACCATATGTACATAGCACTGCATATACAACATGTACATAGCATCATTTATACACAACACTGCATATCCAACATGCACACAACACCACATATCCATCATGTACATAGCACCATCTATACCCAACACCGCATATGCAATATTCACAAAACACTATCTATACATCATGTACATAACATTGCATAAATAACAGGTACACAAACTATATATACACATCACCACATGTGCACATCATAGATGGCACATGTACAACATATACAACAATAGTACCTCACATCCAAAATCACATTACTCTACCAAGAAACCTTGCTCCCAGTGTCTTATCTATGCTTGTCCCAGCATGTCTTAGACCACACTACTTTCATTTCGCTTTTGTATCCCTCAATGTAACCTGTCCATAACATAGACATGATATAATCACATAATACCAACTCATAACCATATGATATTGACTTTGTGTATATGTCATGACTACTCTTCCCACTTGATTCCTCATAGCAAGGAGCTCCTTCATGAGCATTCACGTGCATAAGCAATCATTCCTGCACAATAATGATTCCCGATGACCTCGTTAGACAATAACATAGATACATGCATATATATATATATATATATATATATATACATAAACATTAGCATAATAACAATCATGGTCTTGTTAGGCAACGATATACATACATACATACATACATGTATACATATAAATATCAACATAATCATGATCACAACAAAATTGCCAAATATTATAAGGTCTAGGTTAAGAGAACTTTCTTATTCATTCACAACATGCACAACATTGAGAACCACAATTCCCAACTTGGCCAAGACATCTGACACCTCATATCCACTTACTTTACCTTTTCTGGTTACCTTTCTCATGTCCGTGTTGCTACCATCCATTTACCACAATGGACACGACCAGTCTAACCGACTGTCATAGTCTTACCTTCTGTTGCGCTTACTCATGCACCGAGCTTCATCCATGTCTTACATCATCTGCGAGTACCACACAACTCTCTTAGAGTGCCATTAACTTCCTCCTTTCCCAACCAACTCCCAAGGAAAAACATAAAAGGCAATGCCAAGAAACAAACAAGAAGCAAAACCATGAAAACCAATAACAACACGACACCATAGCAAAGTGGCATAACTATGCACCAGACACACACAAAATCACAAATCAAGCACAACAATTGCAAAAGACCAAAAGCATGAGACTAACAACAAAAACCATGACTCAATCCCCATGGTTCCCAAGGAAATCTCAACCTGAGCCTTCTTTAAGATTTCATGGCAACCTCCATTTCCGTGCAACTCCCTACATCATACTACCATAAACACATAGCTGTTAGTGCCTAAATAAACATAACAATACACCAATTACCTTACTTTTCTATGCCAAGCATGTTTCTTGCAACTGAACATATCCACGCCATCTCTCAAGGGACTCCAATCCCTTGGATAGATCCACCTCTAGCTAATGTACATGTCAAGTACATGTTCATGAGTCTAGCACATATCCACATAATGCAAGACAAAATAAAGGTTAAGAAGACTTCATGTATTCAAAGCACTCATTCGTTTTGAATTAGGGTTTCCAAGCATAGCCAAAGGAATTATTGTTCAATGCCTTCCTTTTACCTTTTTACTTTGTTGAAATCGAGGCTTACTATGTGCTGTCACACCACCCAACTCTTAGTTATATAAACACATAAACTATTACCTTGTCATGCTAATACCAAGCATGTTACCCTGCAACTGCTCACACATGTCAACCACATGTTCCAAATATCAGGACAATCATGTATATCAATTTGAAATCAACTTTTCCAAATAGTCATGTCATAATCCATAGTCAACTTATAATCATTAGACATAATGCTACAATTGTCAACTACATTCAAGTACATATCAACTGTCTCAACACATATATGTTAGTACAATCATCTTAAAACAAAATCATTTGAACACATACTCATATTATGCAATTTAGTAATCATTCAACCAACTTGCAATATACCATGTTAAATCAATTAACTAGACGACATAATCAAATATTCAAGTACCAAATATATGACATAAGCAAACTCGTACCTTACTGTATCTCAGGGGAAGCAGTGTTTTTTTTCCACCGGAAAAATCGTAATCTTTCATTATATGGTGAAAAATTACATATAGTATATGTTGTTCAGCATATGCGGATTGCACCCATGTATCTATAACATCTACAAACCATTCATGTACAAGTCTATGTCAAAATAAAAAAATCATCACACAGGATGATGTTGTATCAAAAATAAAAAAATCATCATGCAGGATGATGTTGTAATGGTATTATATATAAAAACATAATTACACCTCGCAGGGTGTTGATCATAAATAAAACTAAATTATCTACATCATCATATATACTCGATAGTTCTTCAAAAATTCAGTGACCATCCACCTGATGGTAGATTTGATCTATATAAGGCCTGTGGTAGTACTGGTACTGAGAGGTACCCCTCTGTTCTTGGATTATCCATTGTCCTCCTGGCAGGTGCGTGGCTTCCTTGGATAATCTGTCGGCACTGTGGTTATGCTCCCTGTAGATATGACGAACAAGAATGGTATTAAATTGAGATTTGAGATGCATAACTTCGTCCAGAATATTTAAGAGTGTGTGAGCGTGACATCTAGTTTTCTGATTGATCCAATTTATGATAATATTTGAGTCACCATATATCTGTAAGTCTCTGCATTCATGATTTAAAGCAAAATGCATAAGATGACGAAGAGTTATGAGTTCTGCAAAATTGTTCGTTCCTACGCCTAGGCCCATCTTGACTTTGTAATAATGCTGATCTGATAGATATAGAATGAAGCCCCCCCCACATCCATGTTGTTGAGCAGCTCCATCGAAAAATGCCCATGGTGAGGAGTGGTCTATGGGGTCGGGGGCAGCTGGTCTGCGAGAACGAGGAGTATATTCAGGCAATTCGTGATATGATGCTATGATTTTGGCAATAATGGATTGCCAGCATATCGAGCCATTTTCGAAGATCAATTTGTTCCTTTCCAGCCAAATTGCCTAGCAAATGATGAGAGGAAGACATGTGAGGTTAGTTCCAGCATGTGCTCGGTTCCAGGCATCCCATGCTGCTGTGATGTTATCACCTTCCCATGCTCCCGTGAACCTAATTTCCTCAGCCACGTCATTCCATATTTGTTTTGTGGTATTGCAGGTAAGGAAAAGATGAACGGTCAATTCGGATTGTTGTTTGCAGAGTATGCACCAGGTGGGACCATACACAGATCTGTGCATAAGCGAGTCCCCTGTAGGGACCTTATTTCGGAGAATGCACCAGAAAAAGAGTTTGGTCCAGGGTGGAGTCTTTAATTGCCAGATGAGCTTCCACCAACTCTGAGTGATTTCTGGTTGTTTGTTATTAATCAGACACAGGTAACCTTCCTTGGGGGAGTAGTATCCAGATTCGGCCTTGTTCCACATGAGCTCATCTGGGCCTTCCTTGATGCGGATGTGGGATTCACTCAGAGTGCTTGTGTAATCCTCCCAATTGTGGCGCCAGATAGGAGGCAAATTTAACTGTGCTGCCGATTTCCATGCTTGTGTGTAAATGGATGAATTCTCATGGTCCGCAATATGAGCTATTACTTTAATGTTCTATTGATCGAGTAATCGAATAAGCTCACGAGGGAGGTAACATCTCCCTCCTCCACCTGTCCATGGATCCATTCCAATGCGAGCCCTGGTTCCATCATTGATTCTCCAAGTAAGATGACTGTGAATGAGGGGGAGCGAGTACAATAGAGCTTTCCACACCGATGAGATGCCTGCTCTGTTCCAACCAGGCAGTCAGATCCAATGCATGACTTGCAGGGGCCAGATGTATTAATGGTATGAGATAAACGTCTAGAGATTTTTCTTGGTAAGTAAAGTCCATCCCATTTTCGCAGCCAAAGCATGTGCAAAGGATGATAGCTCTTTAAGACCCCATCCTCCCCACTTGTTAGGCATGGCAATATTATCCCATCTAATCCATACAAAAACTCGCTTATCCAGTCCCCATTCCAGAGGTATTTGCAACAAATTTGCTTGCGACGGGCTAGTATACCTCTAGGTATCCAGGCTAAAACCATCCAGAATACAGGTGTGGCCTCCAGGACTGATTTAATGAGCACCAGCCTTCCTGCTCTGGATAGAAAGCGATGGCTCCAATGAGAAATCCTCTTCTCAAATTTGGAGATCAGCCAAGTCCAATCCACTATCTTGTGTCCCAAAGGCTTGATCCAGTAACCCAAATATTTGAATCCCTGATCCAGAGGTCGAGGGTTATATGGGAAACGATGCAAGGCAAGATTGGACTCTTGTGCAGAAGTGTATGCCTGGGAAATAGTAGATTTTGTGTGGTTTGCCGACATACCAGTGGATCTGTAAAAAGAGGCAAGGATCTTATCAAGAGTGATCGAATCTCGAATACTTCCATCCAAGAAGATGAGGACATCATCCACAAACAGGAGATGCGTCAGGTAACACTGATCAGTAATCTTTAAACCTGACAATCTGCCATTCTGCTTTTCATGATAGATGAGTCTGCTCAGACACTCCATAACAAGCAGAAAGAGGAGCGGTGAGAGTGGGCAGCCTTGCCTGAGTCCCCTTTCAGCATGGAAAAAAGGAGAGGTAGAGCCATTAATGAGCAGACTATAGGAGGGGGTTGATATGCAAGCCATTATCCAATTGGTAAATGAGAGGGGGAAGCCTAGGTGGATAAGAAGCAATTTGATATATGTCCAGTCCACTCTATCAAATTCCTTGGCCAGATCAATTTTGAGGATGATACCTTTTAGTCTGCGGGCACGGATGGAATGAATGGCTTCTTGAGCAGTGCCAATAGCTTCATGAATCTGGCGGTCTTCAAGGAAAGCAAATTGTTTAGGGAGGATATGCTGAGAAAGGATAGGCCTGATACGATTAGCAATGATTTTGGAGATAATCTTATAAAGGCAATTGCAGAGGGAAATGGGCCGGAAATCATCAAAGGAGGTAGGGGAATCATTTTTAGGGATGAGGGCGATGAAGGTAGAGTTGATAGCATTGTACAATCTACCAGATGATCGGCATTCCTCCACAACCTGTAGAAGATCCAAGGCCAATAGATCATAAAAAGCCAAATAGAATTCTATAGTCCACCCGTCAGGTCCTGGGCTTTTATCCTTTTTGAACCACTTTAATACCCCCTCAAGTTCCTCCAGAGTGACAGGTGAAGTCAATTCATTTGCTTCTTCCTCCCCTACAAAGCGAGGGAAGAGTCCAGCCACTTGTATGATATCTACTAGATTGGCCTCATGGGGAGATCTAAACAGATTCCGAAAGTGGGAGGTGCCCAGTCTGGAGAGTTTTCAAAAATTGTCATCTTGCTCTCCATTAGGAAGGGACATTTTCCAAATCATGTTTGTAGTCTTCCTTCCCTTGGCAAAATTTTGGTAAAATTTGGTGTTTTCGTCTCCTACCTTTAACCAAATGGCCTTGCTCTTCAGTCTCCATGATTCTTTCCTTTCCTTGAGAATCTTGTCTTTCTACTTCTCAAGCTCAATCAGTTTGTTCTTCTCTTCTACTGAGGTAAAGAAAATATTCCTTTCATCCAACAATAATTCCAACTCAGCTTCAATGGCCAAAATCTTCTGATCATCCCTAGCCTTCTTCTCCTTTGCCCAGGCCATGGTTAGTTGTTTTAGCTGAGAAAGGTTGTGGCAAAATCCCTCTGCCACTGTTCTGTGATTAGATATAGGGTGGGTGACCCAAAAGTCCTTGACTAGTCTTGTATATTCCTCATCTTGGAGCCAGATATGATTGAATTTGAAGGGTGCCTTTGGCTTGGCATCTGGTCAAGGAATCTCCAGGTAAATAGGAGAATGATCCGATTTTCCCCCTGACCCCACGCATTGTTTGTATCTGGTCAATCTCTGAAGCAGGGGGATTTTGATCAAGAATCTGTCAAGTCTTCTAGCCAGGGCTGCATCCCCTATTCTCTGGTTCCTCCAGGTAGGCATAGGCTTGTTCATGGGGATGTCATCAAGATGGTGCTAGTCCAGAATGTCCTTAAAGAAGTCAGACAAGGGGTCAAATTAGGCTTGTGATCCCCAGGATTCCCCATATCCCATGGAGAGATTAAGATCGCCCCCTATGATAATCTGATACATAGATGTCGAGTTTAATCCAAGAAAATACTGCCAGAATTCCTCTCTCCTCTGGCATGGGCCATATACATTGATTATCCTTAAGGTCTCCCCTAGCTCAGCCGAGAAGAAATCCATGCCTATAAAGCCCACTCCTCCCCAGGTGGCAGATACATTTATGGTCCAAGGATTGTATTCGATGGCTAAGCCCCCAGCTCTACCTATGGCATCCAGTGCATGGAAGTGCCAGCTAGGTCGGATGGAATTTAGGGTTTTCTCAATAGAATCTGCATTGCCAAAGTCTCTTACAGCATAATGATATCAGTTGGTTCATTCTCAATCAACCTCTGCATGGCTAGTTTTTTGGAGGTACTAGCCATACCTCTGCAATTAAAGGAGAGGCATTTCATGGTGGAACCCCCTTTTGGATTTGCAATGCTCTAAGAACCCCTTCCATGGTGGATTGTTTGCCCGATGCAACCTCAGCGCCGGCTTTCTGTATGGCTTTTGTCAGGTAAGATTTACGTCCGTGGGAAGATTGAGCAGGGGGTCCAGGGTAGGTCAGCCTCAGCCCAGATTGCGGGTCAGGACCCGATATGAGCCTAGAACGAAGGTTGTAGGAGTGAGGCATTACCAGGTGGGAAGAGGCGAAAATCCCAGTTGAGGATGGAGTCGGATGGACAGTAGGGGAAAAGGGGGTAATGGTTGGCGGAGGGATGGAAATCGCACAAGTAATAGTGGGAGCCAGAGGTGCATTTACATCCAATGGTGAAACAATGGAAAGTGATAATGAAGATGAGTGAGAGGTTAGAGGAGAGAAAGGAGAAGTACCCATTTTCCGTGCCATCTCCATAGCAGCAGTAGCTCTTGCCCGAGTCATAGGGGGTGAGGGCGGCTTGTTGGCTTCTTCTGCATCCTTTGAGGATTCACCCAAGTTGTATATCTTTGGAACTAGGGTGCTGATTCACAATGCCGACACAGGAGCTCGAGATGCCAACACAGGTGCTTTTCCTTTTAGTGGCGATGGCGAGCCAAGGGAATCAGCTGGTTTCGCGAGCAGAGGACATTCCTTGAATACGTGCCCTACCTTATGACACCTTCTATAGCGGAAAGGAACACCCTCGTAATCCAAGATCTGTATTCTGGTGTAATGCCTCCATTTCAGGGTGATCTTCTCTTCCAGACCCTCCCTTGTGTCCAAGTGAACCAGGATTCTTTCCAGCGCATGATTTTTTGTTTGAACATAGGTCTTATCATATTCCAGATACGTCCCAAGGGCATTTCCAATCCTAATAAACACCGCTTCAGACCAGAATTGTAAAGGAAGACCTGGTAATCGCACCCAGATAGGTCCTGCTCCAATTTGCTCCTGTTCCAGATCAAATAGCGGTGACCAGCGCTTGAGGAGGACTGGTGCCATCTCTATGTGCCAGTATTTGGCAAGAATTAGATCAGTATAGTCAGCCTTTGAAAAGTGTAGGGAAAACCAACCCCGAGCCAAGCTCTGTACCTCTAGGAGCTCCTGAAGATTGCCGACCCAGATCTCTTTTACCCAATTTGTGAGCTTGGTTGCTGTGTAAACCGTTCCTCTCACATGTCCAACAAGTACTCTGTTGGCCTTGTCCACCACCTCGCCCATTGGTATGTCTTCACCGAAAGTGATGGTAAGGTCCTTTGCTGACGTCTTCACGCACTTAACCTTTCTCTTCCCTGTTCTCGGTGCCGATGGGTGTTCTGTCAATGGATCTAAGCCCACATCCTTCAGGGGAGTTGCCGCTTTTTTTTTTTTTTTTTTTTTTTTTTTTTTTTTTTTTTTATTATTATTATTTTTTTATGACCGGAGAGTCGAAACAGGCCGATGGGAGGGTATTAGGGTTTGCAGAAACCAGAGGGGGCGAGCTCTGGGGGGGCGCCAGGTTATGGAGGGGGAGCAGATCGAATGCAGGTGAGGGAGGTGATATGGCAGTGAGGAGATCGAGCGTGCTAGGGGAGAGCGGGGGGTAATCAAGACCCGAGGTTTCCAGAGAGAGAGATCCAAAGCGCAGCGACGAGGCTGAGGATCCCAAAAGCGCAACAATAGGCATAGTGTCCGGTTGAGGAGAAGCAGATCTGTCAATGCTAGGGTTAGGGCTTCTACTACCAAATATGGTTTGTCCCTCGAACGAATCCTGGGAATAATCAAGGGCCTCCTCTTCAATATCCATCGCTTCCATTAACGGAAACCGCCTCCAAAACTGCCAGGAGATAGTTGATCGTGCGCACAGTAAACGGATGTCGATAGGTCGTTGTGGTAGGGTAACAATTATCACGGATGCCCAAATTACTGCAATTAATTTAAGTTCTGTCTCTGTGCAGGTGCAGGGATGCGCGCGCACCACTTGCCTGCTTGCGGCCTTGTCAAAGCCCAGAACATCTTCCTTGGGTTCAGGGGAGGTAGTCTTGTTTGCACAATCAATCTAGTTAGCATGAGATAACTTCATGAGATATTAACTCAAACATAAATAAGATCATAATATCCAAATAGTCACTAGCTAGCATGTTTACATCATAACTCATAAACAATTGTAATTCACACATATGCAAAATCAATCTAGATTAGTACAACACCATATCACAAATATGTCAACTCATACCTGAATGTCATAACCCTAACCATTTGCATAGGTCAATCCAATTTAGCATGATACATATAACATAAAGATCTTAATGGAATAACCCTAATCATCAAGTTACTAGCATATAACAAAAATAAACTATATATCATGGTCATCAACAACATATAACATATTCACCAAGTTATCTAACATAATAGCAATGCATACAACCACAGGTTACTATCACTCGTGACTATATGACACATGTGCATATAACTACACTAATCAACTATCATCTATCATATATGTGACCATAGCATCAAAAGAATCATCTAACATATATGTGACCATAACATCAAAAGAATCATCTAACATATATGTGACCATAGCATCAAAAGATATGTACATAAACCTAATGTATATAAATCTAATGCATATAATAAAACTTCACTTACATACCTTCATGCCAAACATACAATACCTGTATGACAATCTACTCTTACCCCAAAGTCCAATGTTGCAACCTCATTATGATGATCTGCATCTCCTGCTCTATTTCAACCAACACATTAGCATCATAACATACCAATATCGCCCTGATGACCTAAATTGCATACCATGAATTCACAAAGCATGTTTGACCTACTATTTAGGCATAACTATAACCAAGACGATACATGCATAATAACTGCATATAGACATATAACTCATGAGTACCAAACCATATTCACATCATTCTAGCTAGAGTCGAGTATCAATGCATGACCATATCAACTTCACAAACCATGACCTCATGCATGAAAACAACTACCACATCATGCCACTGTACACATTGCCCCATGCAACCATCAACATGCACAATTACACATACACATGAACGCATGTAGTCGAGCATAAATGATCAATCCTTGTAATCATCCTACAACAATGATACGTGTACTCAAACCTACAAGAATGTAGCCTAACAAACATAGTTACCGATCAAATGAGAAAAGTACCTAGTATCTGTTTTTTTGAGGTAGCAAAAAATCACTCGACTTTTTAGAATGGTGATTCAAAATACACATTTTTTTGGCACTTTAATTTTTTTTATCTATCAAGTATGAACATTTTTTTTTAATGTTAGCTATTTTCATATTGATTTTGAAAAGTGTTGATGCAACATCAATACATTTTTTTAGAGGACTTATTTTTGACACTTGAATTTTTTGAAGTATCAACTGTGAACATTTTTTTTTTTTTAGTGATTTTCATTTTGATTTTAAAAAGTGTTGATGAGCATCAACCCTTTTTGTTTAGAGGGCTTATTTTTTACACTTTAAATTTTCTAATATATTATTAAGTGTGGATGATTTTTTTTAAATGTTGGTGCTTTTCATGTTGGTAAAAAAAAAAATGACAAAAAAAACCCATAAAAATGTAAAAAAAAAAAGAAGAAGTAAAATTAACTTGCAAAAATAAAAATTTTGAATAAAAAACTAAAAAAAAATTACGGAAAAACAAATTAAACCAAAAAAAATTCTAAAACTATTTTTTTTAAGTTAAAAAAAAAAAAAACCTCATTTAAAAAAAAATTTACCAAAACAAAATTAAAATAAAAAATAAAATAAAATAAATTTTTTGGATTTATTTATTATTTTTTAAATTAAAATTATAAAAATCTAAAAATACCATAAAATTAAATTTAAAAAAAATAAAACATTAAAAAAAAAATCCCCGCCACTCCACCACCGCCCTTCCTCCGCCCCACCCCACTGTCACTCTCCCTTCCTGACCACCGAACCCGATCCCCCCTCACTTCCCCTCCACTCATCCCATCCCGCTCCATCCCACCCCTCTCCCTCGCTCCCTGACCACCTCCTCCCTCGCCCTCCCCACTCCGCCCTCCCCACCCACCCGGGCCCTCGGCTAGCGTCCAAAGGGCCACTAGTGGGGGCTCCCACAGGTGGGCGGGCGAGGAGGGCTACACGCAGCCACCCCCTGCCAACGGCCAAAGGGTCGTTGGGCGATTCTCGGAATCACCTGCGACCCTTTGGCCAAGGGCCTTGGCAGAGTGGGGAGGGGAGGGAATGGGTGCACGGGGAGTGAAAGAGGGCGGGTTGGGGTGGAGGTAGGGGAGGCAGGGGGTGGATGGGGAGTATGGGAGGGGCGTGGGGTGGGGAGGGGGAGCGAAGGGGGGGTAGCGGGTGGCATTGGTTTTTAATTAGTATCTAAGTAAATTAGTTTAATCTTAATTGTTCCCTTACATTTCTTCTAGCTTAAATTTAGGAATCAAATGTTTAGGCCCAGGGGACGAGGGGGCTGCACGCAACCACCCCCTGCCAACGGCCAAAGGGCCGCTTGCCGATTCCCAGAATCACCTGCGACCCTTTGCCCACTGGCCAAGGGCCCTAGCGGGCGAGGAGGGTTGAGTGGGGAGGGGAGGGCAGGCCTGAGTAGGGAGCGAGGGAGGGGGGGTTGCGGTGGGGTGGGGTGGGGTGTGTAGGGAGGATGGGGTGCGGGGTACACGGGGAGCGTGGGAAAGCGGTGGCGTGGGGTGAGGTGGGGTGCAGAGGGAGAGGGGGAGAGGGAGCAAAGGGAGGGTGGGTTTGGTTTTTAATCAGTATTTTAGTAAATTATTTTAATCTTAACTGTTCCCTTACATTTCTTCTAGCTTAAATTTAGGAATCAAATGTTTTTATTTGAATAGGTCCAAAAATTTGTACGCCTTAATTATTTAACATATTTTACAAATAAATAATTTTTATACCTAAATATAGATGAAAGAATTATAAAGAGAGAAACTTATTATCCCATTATACCTTTAAATTTAAATAAATAAAATTAATAATCGAATTAACTAAGTGGTTGAAAACAACTATATTCTCTCCATAATCCTTCAATGGCTTTAGTTTACATTCAAAGTGGTTTTAAATGAATAGAGATTGCTATCTTTCATTATAGTTAGGTTCCTTAAATTTAGAATTAAGTCATAGATTTAACTAACTAATTAGGTTATTTATTTAATAAACATTTATTTGTTTGTTTCCTGGTCAAATATAGTCGTTGAATGATCTTCTCTCTCTATTTAGCTTGCAACCATGATCTGGTTCTTCAACTTGTCCTGATGATGAACCACACTTGTTGGTTCGAAACACGTAGACAAATGAATTATGATGTGATTTTCGCCAAGCTCTTCTCAATAAACTTAATAGTTTCTATTTTGTTTTTTTAATATGTTTTTTATTTTTTTATGTTATGTTTTTTTTTTTTTTTAATAAATTATTATTTTTACCTTTTTAATTTATTTATTTTTGGAGACGTCTAACGAGGCGGAGGAATTGCCCGGATAGCGAAAATTGGTCAGAATCCGAGCAAAAGAATTTCAAAAAAACTTGTAGAGGCAGTGTTTGAATCGTGTTTTTGATGGTGGAAACGGATTCAACACCATAAAAAACGTCTAGGACACTTAAAATTTTGAAGTTTAACAACTATAACTTGGATTTACAAAAATCCTTGCCGGATTTTCTCTAAATATACCAGAATTTCCATAACATTCCAGGCAACTCCTCCACCTCGTTAGACTACACATTTATTTTTAACATTTTTGTTGAGTTAATTGTAAAAAAAAGGTTGTTTTGATGTTTTTTTTCTTTTCGCTTTTTGTTATTTTTTTTTTACTTTTTATGTTTCTAATTTTTATTTTTAATTATATATATATATATATATATATATATATATATATATATATATATATTATATTTTATTGCTTTTTTAATTTATTGGTGTTTTTAAATTGTATGTTCTATATTTTTCCGTAACAATTTTTTTTTGTTATTTTTACTTTAAATCTTATTCGAATCACTTTCTTTAGAAAAATACATGTCATCATTTTTTAATATAGAATTCATAAAAGTAGTTATTTTTTTGAACTTTTTTATTCAATTTTTTCATAAAAATCTTTTATTTAACATGTTTTCAACAAAAAAGTTTTTTTTTTTTTAATTATATCTATATGCAAAATGTGTATTTTTTGTCGAGTGTATTGTTATTGTTTAGCGACAATTATATTGAAGTATTAATTAACTATATGTAAATATATATAAAATCCTAACCTCAAAATATTATTGTTATTATTTTTTTCAAACTTTGCAAAACAAATTAAATTTTTCATTATAAAAAAAACATTGCAAAGAAAAACAAAAAACACATGTTTGAAAAACCCTTAAAAAATAAACATCTTAGGACGAAAAACAACAAGATGAATAAAACAACTTGAAAAATGTTAAAATAATCAACATTTAAAAAAAATATTCACACTTAATGTAACATTAGAAAATTTAAAGCGTAAAAAAGAAGTCCCTAAAAAAGGGGGTTGATGTTGCATCAATATTTTTCAAAATCAGCATGAAAATCACTAACATTAAAAAAAAATATTCATACTTGATACATAAGAAAATTTAAATTGCCAAAAATATGCTAAAAAAATGGTTATTCTGAATAACCACTTTTCAAAATCGGGTGATTTTTTTGTTACCTCAAAAAAACAGGTAATCGGTAATTTTCACTTTTGATCGGTTGTTTGATGATTTAATATTTACAGGTGATGAGAAGTTGATCCACTCCTGCAAAAAGGATCTTGTAAGGGAATTTGAGATGAAATACATGGGGTTGATGCATTACTTTCTCGAGTTGGAAGTATGGAAGGGAGATGGTGAACTGTTTGTGTCTCGGGGGGAGTCTGCCTCTGAAATACTTTAGAAATTTCACATGGAGAACTACAAGCCTATGATACATCTCTAGCTACAAATTGGAGGAAGGGGTATGCTACTTCAGATGAGCCAGTAGATTCTACCAATTACAGACAACTTGTAAGGTCTTTGATATATCTTGTGAACATAAGACTTGACATGTTCTATGTTGTAAACCAACTTAGTCAAGCTATGGTGAGGCCTACCAAGCTGTATTGGAAGGCACGAAATCATGTGTTACAGCAACTCAAAGGCACTATCGAGTATCGATTACGGTACAAGAGGACAAAGGGGGTGAAGCTCTAAGGCTTCACTAATGTAGATTATGTAGGGAGTCCATTGGACAGGAAAAGTACTTTAGGTGTTATCTTCAATTTTGGGTCCACAACTATTTCCTGGTACAACAGGAAATAGATGTCTGTGGCGCTCCACTCAGTAGCGGTTGAATGCATGGCTACAAGTCAAGCAACATGTGAAGCCATATGGATGAGGAAAATACTTGTGAATATTTTTAGTTAGGAGATGGGTTCGATAGTGATATATTGTTGTAATTAGAGTTGCATTAAGCTTTCTGAGAATCTGGTATTTCATGGTAGGTCCAAGCACATTGATACCTGGTATCATCATTTGCAGGGCTCCGTGTAGAGGAGAACTATGTTGCTACAATACATTCTAACTGAGGAGTAAGATGTTGACATATTGACAAAGGTATTATCAAGAGGTAAATTCGAATTCCACAAGTGCAGATAAGGGTGGTGAGAAATCCCTTTTTGCGAAGAGGGAGTGTTAGAAAGGGTAGCAAGAAAGGCTCAATTTGACTTTAGCCTTAGTCAAATTGAGTAAATTGAATTTCCACATCAACATATCAACTTAGAGGTAGTTAACTAGTGTGACATGGTTCTTGTCACTCAACTAGATTAGCAAATTCAAGTTAGTGGGCTTGGAGTTTATTCATGCATGTATTGATTGCTAAATTATAGAAATCTAGTTCAGTGATTTTCAGTTGTAGTCAGTTAATTGACCTCTAAAAATTAATAGAGTCAGTTGAAGGTTAGTTGTGGAGTGAGACAACAATCTAACTCAGAGATTTGTTAGTTAGCTGGTCAATTAACCCAAAATAGCCCAAACATGCATGGAATTTGAGTTGCCTAGTTGGAGTGGAGGAAACAATGCTTGTGTAACACTAATTATTATTTTTTTCTTCGTAAATACTAATTCTATTAAAAAAGGTGAAAAAATATATACAATGAGGTCAAGACCTCAGAGGAGGCCGAGGCCATTCCTCAACCAGAAACTCAGAGACATTACAGTTCAGGCCTTCTACCAAATTTACAGTACAAACTTCAAAATTTTGACTTTGGGCTCTGACATACTGAAATATTTTACCAGGACTGAAATCGTCATGCCCTTCATTGACCAAAAAAGCAGAAAAGCAACTAGCATAGCCATATTTATAACAAAAAGCAGAACCTATATTGGCTGTTGCCACTGTCTGTAGCAGGAGTGTGAACCAGACACAGACATCTAACTTCAGAATCAAAGACACAAAACCAAAATTGCATAGCATATAGGCTAGAAGGCCACCTGGCAGAGAGGAGAGATGATTAATCTGCATGCTTTGGTGAAGCTGGCGTATCCTGGTCCACCTGGCTGGAAGAAGCTACCCAGGTCACGAAACCGTCTTCATCATATGCCGGTGCGTCTCCATCAAGAGTAGTTACCATATTTAAAATACCAACTGCCCTTTGAGACGGCCCGCAGGCCAGAATATCACTCTGAGTCAGATCCACTGGCTGCTGAGGCGCTTCCGAAACAGGGGCATCCTCTTGCATGTGATCCGCATGGAACACCATCCCTGTCAAGTCCCCTTGAAGAACACTATCTTCCTGAGAGTGGGTGGAGATAGTCGGAGTCGAGCTGAGCTGGTTGCTCTCCTCCTTCGAGACAATTATGGTAATACTTGCTGTCAAAACAGGCCTGTTGAGCCGACTTTGAAAAGTAAACCTGGAGGTCTGGAATGAATTGTTCGGGATAGGCCTAGCTTGATCCAGAGGCGGAGAAGAACGGGGAGCTGAGGCGATAGGAGCAACATTCTATGGAACAGGGCGAGAAGGGTGGCCTCTGTTCCTTGTATGGCTACCTCGACGTGGGATTCCTCGGCTGTGAGGCATAGTCAGAGAGGCAAATGTGCTGGGAGAGCGACTGAGGCAAAGCAGGCCAGAAACAGTAGGAGCGCGGAAAGTTTCAGGGAGCTTCCAAATCCAGGCTAACAGCCAGACTCGAAAGACCAAGCAGGGGTGCTGAAGCGGCTCTGCTTCACAATAAAAAGGGCCAGTAGCTGAGACAGGGGCATTGAGCGGATCCATGCCAATAAGCCGACTTGTTTGCAGTGCAGCCATGCTCGCATTAATGCCAGACCATATTCGAGACTGCTCGATATTAATTTCATCTGCCCTTAACTTAATTCGCCATCCTACGACGCGTATCCTACGGACCATCCGCCTGCCATCCGTCAGGCCAGATGTCTGAATTGTGCGGTTTGTCATTGATAACTGTTAATGCCACCCGCATCCGGGTTTGTGTAACACTAATTTTATACTAGTTAAGTGTACAATTTTTGCATGCAATCAGGAAATCAATTCCTTGGGAATTGCGCAAGGAAATAGGGGATTCCCTATTATTTAGGAGCTTGAATTAGCTCAGAATTTCGCAAGGAAATAGGAGGTGGGAGGAGGAAAAAATTGGTTAAGTGTTGGCCAGAGGTTCTCATTCAATAGAAATAACAATTTTGCTTTTGCAGGTGGTGCTCATAGCTAGAGCATGCAATTGTAATAGTTTCTATATTCAATTGATTAATGCAAAAGAGGATGAGGGGTTTTTCCTAGTTGGGTTCCCCTAGAAATCACTGTGTACTTGTGGTTTTTATTGTTACATGTCTATGCATGTTTTTATAAACTGTGATTTCCATTTTGCATATCAGTAGAGTAGAATTTGTGTCTCTTGATTTTAGTTCAATTCCTTAAGCAATTGCAATTTCTATCAAAATTTCTACACTTTCAAAGGCTTGATGGGATGGAACAACAAGAGCCACATAGTAACCGTGGAATGGATTTGCATGTAACATGATATTGTCCAAATAATGACACACTAATAGCTATTAATAGTTAGGGTATCTCATGAATTTTACAATATATGAAAGCATGTGATCCTAATAGTAGTGGGTATCTCACGAATTTTACAATATATTACAGAACAAATATTATGGTCACTACTTCAACTATATTCTAGTTATTTGCATAAATGTTATACTAATTGAAGTAATGTTTAGCACCTTTTTACAAACCAGGTGACAAAGGATGCGTGCAAGTAACGGAGACCTTTAATATGTCCAATGTTAATACCTTGTTTATCATATCACATTACACAATAATTACAAACAACAACATTATATAAACAAGAATAGTGACCATATTAAATATTCAAACTAATTGTTTCCTTCTCAAACCAGTTATTGAGAGGACAGTTGACAAAAACCTCCAAATAATCTATGGCATGTACTACAAGAGGGAATTGCTTGACTTGAATAAAAGTATGTCCTTTAGTATCATCAACTTCCAAAATAGATGCCATATTACCTGCACATACGATTTTAAGTCAAACCATAATAAAATATTTCATGATTCTCTCAAAACCACGGAAGGAAGCTTACTAGGAAACAATCCAAAATATTTGCTATGAAGCAACAAGTCCAACATGGCAGATCCTTCCCAAGAAAAAATCTTTGCAAAGGAACAAAATGATCTATTTCCTCAACACCATTAAAAATTGATTTATTTAAATTCTAAAAATGGTTTGAAAGAAAAGCATAACCACATCCATTACTTGTCTACCTTAAATAAAAGTTGTCAAACCTTGCAAATAATAACATTGACATAATTATATTCAACATATAATAGCTCCATTGTTAAAAAGATCATCATTAGAATACTTTCTAACAGATCAAGCATTATACAATGGAGCATCTATAATCATCCACAAAACACCACATGAAATTCCTATTACTAGTGCATAAAATCAGGATTTCTCAGTTCATATATTGTTCTTAAAAAAGATTAAATTTGTGTTAATGTTTCCAAACTTACCACAACTATAACAATAGTTCCGTGCACTAAATATGGTGACAACCTTTTTCTCCTACAAAAAATCAGACAAAAATAACATCCTCACTACTTTTCACCTGCCAAAACAAGAGATAGCTATTGCACTACTAAAAAAATTCAAAGGGAGAAAATTCTTTACAAAAGCATCCGTTGTATGTTGTAAGTGAGATTGGGCATACATGTGTTCAAAGGGAAAATCTAACAACTAAATAATAATCAAAGGCTTGTAAATGTCCTTACATGCCCTTAGTTGAACGCTTATATGACCAGTTGATGAGCTCTAGCAACAAGTTATAAGTTGTTTGTATGATTAAATTGTTCAGATATATCCTGCAAATAAAACAATCCTTGTATGAGTTACACAATATTCTAGATTAGTTCAAAGAATCAAAAGTTGACATTAAGAAAATAAGAAAACATAAACATGTAGGGAATATATAGTACAATAACACATTGATTCATATTGCTTTTCTCCTCCAAACAATAGTGGGTATGGAATTCCACATGGAAATTGCATTCCTATTGATGACTACAAAAGACTCTTTTGTAGGTTGAAAACAAAAGAAGGAAGCATAGTAATAAAAGAACTGCATGGTTGATCCCCTTTGTTTGTGTAACTACCATTTGACATGTCTATACCAACCTTTTATTAACAGATATGATCCCCTTATTAATATATGATTATCTCTAAGATGACAGGAAAACTAATATTAGGACCAACAGACTAAAAATATAGAATTGACTACTATGCCTAACTATTATATTATCAAATTAATGGCTTACCTCAACAACACCTTTTTCTATCCCTGAAATTCCATGGGGTTTCTAACACCATAATTTTTTTATACTAATAAAAATACTCATTTTTTTCATTGGAGAATAAGGAATAAAAATAATAAACTCACTCTTGACTTTTGCATAGCCCCTTCCACATCCTAAAACACACAAATCTAAACTTTTTGTAGCAGGCTGAATTTCTGAGTTTGAATAGATCTGAATTTTTGTTTTAGTTTCATGGAAATATTTTTCCAAAGGTAGAATTATATATTTATATTGTTTTATATATATTAGTTCCTTTGACCTACCCTTGAATTTCCGAAAGTTTTTGCAGATTTATATCCATTTAAATGTAACTTAGGTTAAAATATATCTGATGAGAAATATTAAACAAAAGGTGACATTGATATTGCATATCCGCATCATTATTTGTATATACACTCAAGTCTATCTTTGCAACAAAACAATAGGTTATTATCCTTGATTGATGATAGTCAAGGTACTCACTTCTAGTGAAACTTACCAAGTTTTGACCAAACTCTTAGCAAGTGTGTAACTTGACCTGGCCAACATCCATAGAAGATCAAAACATCTCCATTTTTCAAGGATATATTTTCAAATCATAGTTTCACATAAGCAGCACCCTTTTTGAAAAGGAGGCACAATGGATAAATTCAACATTATCAAAAGCCTTGCATAAATATATTTAAGTATTTTGTTTTCTCTTAGGTCTCATATATACACTCTTACTTTACTGCATATCACCATACCTCTGTAACTTACACTTTTTATATTTATGTCCATTAGGCTATTTGGAACACTCTAACTACTTAATGAAATGTCTATGCCATAAGTGTGATCTTCACAATGCCTACTATTGGATGAAAAATGCTCCACTAAGTGCCCCAGATTATACTTAGAACCATAACACACAAAAGATGGGAGCCACAATAGAATACATGTAGGTTTGTAAATGAATCATAACATGTTGAGGTGAACCCATTATTTTTCAAGCTACATCTAATGTTTAAAATTCTGAAGAAAGTGTCAAAGGAACTTAGATTGAGTGGTGTGGCACACATTTTGTGTCCCTAGATGCATGGGTTCAAGTCTACTAAGACACGTTGTAAGTTGGCTCTTCCTCAAGATTCCAACATTGCCAATCACTTGCATAGAATTGCTTGTCACCTCTATAGCCTTAAGGGCGAGAACCACTTTCCTAACAAAAATCACATTTTCAAAATCAAAATATAATGCATAGATATTATGAATATGTAATTAGACTTACCTGTATGTTAATTTGTAATATGTAAAAACAACATATGTAGGACACTTGAGGTCTAGAGCATGCTGAGGTCAAATTGAGTAGTCCATGATAAAAATCAAATTACATAAGCAAGGACAAAAGAAAGACAACCTCTGATCGAGCAAAACAACGTATTTAGCAAGAAACATCTACAATAACAATATAAAGACAATAATGATATTTCCTTCAACCTAAATTCTAGTATATTTGACTGATATGGAATTTGAGAAAGGGCATAAGTTTAATTCAAGGTAAGCTCAAGTTTAATTCATTGCTACAATGCTACTATTGTGCCTAAAAAAGAATCTTGTGGCCTCCATTCTAACATTGTAATTGAAATACTACCCTCTCTGAATAAACTTCAAAACATTGTACTTAACTTTTTACTTTGATTATTTCAAGCCACAAAAGTCATTTAATTTCAAGATTTTTTTACAAAGATAATAAAATTTTATTTTCATCTGAAAAATATGCAAAAATTTCCTTTCTCTAATGCTCAATCCACATAGCTTATGCAACAGTGTATGCACACGCAACAAGGGAGGTTATGGTTAATTCCCCGTGTTAACACGAATGCAACTTCATCAGAAAAGTTCATCATGTTCATAATGCACACAAAGAAATCTTACCTATCCAAATATATACCTTGCACCACAAGGAGATATTCCCCATCCACATCTATCATTTGGATCATACCACAAAAGATTGTACATGGAGCCTCCATGTGGCATTTATTGAACATGGTCAAAATTGCTTATGTTATATAATGTGTCAATGGAAGGTGACAAACCACCATGTAAGTAGAAAACTTATGATTTTACCTGTTGTAGAAACAATGAAAAAGTGATTTACATGCATTGTCAAATTTGATGCATAATAATTCAAAAACTTTTGCAAATCTAATAAAATTCGATAATTTATATTATCCCAATGATGATAATTAAAATTAGAGAATGTTTGTAAGAAAGAACCTTCGTTGGTAGCGGAAGCATGATAGATACAAGACATTGAACAAAATCAGTTGACTAACTTCCACATCTCTCAGAACTTTCAAAGTCTACTCACTAGTGCTATCAATGGGATGTAGTAAAAAAGGCCGATCTTTTCATCACACAAATTTTTTATATACAAGGGGTGTCACAATTTTTCAATATTCTTTATTTGATATTATTTATAACAAAAAATCTTGAATTGAATAATTTGGCAACATCACCTACAATCCTTAAGCTAACTATAGTTATTGGAGTTAAGCCACAAAAAAATAAAGGAATTTATATTCCTCGACTGGTTGAGTTTCGCAACTAGAGGGAGTTTGCAAAGGCCACCAAGAGTTCTATTTCTATGCTTGTTGATACTTAAACCAAGTTATATTTCTAAGGTCAATATTTCTACAACTTAACTGCATCTTAGTAGCAATCACAAAAACTAGCTAGTTGAAGGTCTTGTCATTGATATATTTATTTTGATGTAAATTCCTTGTTGTCTATGATCACTACTACTTAATTCCTATGTTATATGTTGGTAGCCACATAAATTGTAAGTGGCATAAAAATAATGAAAATTTGGCATAGCAAAATGTGCATGCAATGAGTTCAAGTGTGGGAGTGACTCGCACAATTGAAGTTCAAGTGAGACTCCATTACACGAATATAATGCACTCTCAACTAGAGAATTGAATTTTATCTGCCATAATCCTCCTTTACTAATCAATTTAGCTCACTGACATTGCCAATATCCAAAGAAGAGATGAAAAGCGTGGCCCTAAGTTTGGAAAAAGCACAAGTTTAAACCACAAATTTTTTTCCCTAATCGAGCAAGTCAAGCTTGGGAATGACAAAGTTTAGCTTAGTCAATGCAGTTTTAATGAATGATCCCACAATTTAACTTGCAAGTTTCAAGAACAATAACATTGTTTGACTTGAAAGTTTGACTCATACTCTCGAGGGAAAGCATAAATGCCCTCTAGATATTCACTTTCTACATTTTTTATATCTGTTTGATTGAAGTTCCTCTATTGGTTGACTTCAAGTGACAAAGATAATTATAGGAGGGCAAAGTAACCCATCTAGGGTACCCACTAACACATTTTGGCTATTCACCAATAATGTTGGGCATTTAGGGCATCAAGGACAAAAGGTTGTGTCTAATTTTTTTATAGCGATTGACCATTATAGGCCTCTTACAACATATTTTCACCCATAAGGTAACCTTAGCATGTTGTTTTTTCATTAATTCATTGTTGTTTGTTATTTAGGTTTATAGAAAATTCTTTTATGGGTTTTAAAATGGTTTTTTGAGTTATTTGGGTTATTTTCTACAACTGTTATTTTTATGGGTTTAAACGTTAATTCTTATAACTTATAGCCTTTACTAGAAAAAACAACAACCTTGGCATTTGACCTATATACTACTAGCTTCTTAGCTTGTTGTCCATTGTGCCATTTCATAACAATAGGTACCTAGAGAATATAACAACAAATAATGTTTTGGTAAGCCCTAAACAATGGGAAAACATTAAACCAAAACAATGAAAATGGAAAGGACATACTTTGCTTGGGCTTACTGCAAAAAGATTTCAAATCATCAAAAAATTTATTTACTTTTTAACAAACTCATTGTAGTGGCAATATTTTTATTCAAATGCCACCCTTTTCCATATGCGAGGCAATGACATTGACCCTTGCTCACATGTTTAACAAGATATTAAACACCAAGCAAGCTGGCCATTGATACCCTCAGTGAACTTAAAGGAAAGCAGATCTTCGAGTTGGCCAATCTTTAAATATCCCTTTGTCGCAATGATCTCCTTGTATTGGAAGCATTTTTAGATTCAAATACCACCCTTGTCCATATTCCAGGCCATGACATTTTTCCTTCCTTACATGTTTACCAAGATGTTAAACACCAAGAAAACTTTGCCATTGATACCCTCAATGACATTATTTAAAAGCAAGATATCAAGAATAAATGCAGAATGGCAAGTCTCATAATTGGCCAATTTTGTAATACCCCCTAGACACTTCCCATTGTTGAATATTGAATGTTAGGGCCAATGTATCCATACATTCTTCAAAGTAAATCTCCAAGTTGGAGACAAATGCTATTGTTACCTGCTACAAATTTGAGCACTAGAGGTGGAAGGCACTATTTTTTCTCCCCACATAACTTCATTTCCAACCTAGCTTGACGGATCAACCAAAGAGGCCATTAAAAGAGGATATGAAGATGAAGCAACCAAATATACCTCTTTGGGACATAATTGGAAAGCATTGAGATAGGTATATGCATTCCCTTAAATGTTTCATGGTACTCTACAAACCTAGATTAATTTTGTGGTAACACTGAGTTTAATGAGGATGAGAAGTCAAAGATGTTAAACACCAAGAAAACTTTGCCATTGATAACCTTAATGACATTAAAAGCGAGAAAGCAATAATAAATGTAGAAATGATAGATCTCATAATGACCATCCATGCTGTGGTTGGAAAGATTGCACATTGTTCTAGTAATGAACTCCACAACCCGCTTGTTTCAATCAGGATGCAACAAACACTACCAAAACTAAAAAACCGATTCAAAGCAATTCAACCAAGTGAGCTGAGCAACTAAATGTTGTTTCAATCAGGATGCAACAAACACTACCAAAACTAAAAGATCGATTCAAAGCAATTCAACCAAATGAACTAAGCAACTAAATGTTGAAACTCCAAATATACAATCACGAACTACTCTCACAACATATTGCAGACTCAAGCAACGACACTACTTATGCTTCATTTAACTCCATTAAAAAATATATTATGAATTCTTCCACCCCTAAATTTATTTTAAGTTATAATAATTCTTTGATATATTTAATAAATAAAAAATAAAATAAATCTAAATTTATTTAAAGCTACGTCTTAAAAAAATCAATTTAATTCCTAACCACTTTTGTTATATTTTTAATAAATAAAAAGTAATATATTTTATATTTAGTTGAATGTAAAATTGTAAACTTTAGTGGATATAAATTTTAAAAAGTAATATATTTTATATTTAGTTGAATGTAAAATTGTAAACTTTAGTGGATATAAATTTTAAAAATTCAAACAAATAAATTAACTAATTTTTTTTGTTTTTGTTTTAATAGATAGTGAAAACCTACTCCCCACCTTTTAGCAAATATTTGAGATATATATATTTGATAATTTAAGTTATTATAGATTATATATATATATTTTTAATGCAATTAAAGAATTAAATTATGGTTCTTTTAAGTTCTCTATTAAAAATAAATCTAATTTTAATTATAGATCATTTAAATTCGGCTTAAGCCCATTTTTTTTATAAATAAACAAGTACAATAGATAATTTTATAATTTTTATAATTATTATTATTATTATTATTATCATTTAATTTTAAGGTCACGACCAAGTCAGATACCAAATTGGTGTATTGGTGTATGAGACCCCCTTGTTTGTGGGACAAAGGACCCACCTCCCCACAGTTATTTGACTACTAAGTTTATGAAAGCATACATACTCTTACCCCTCTGTTCTACCCCTCTGGTTTTGAACCCGTGACCTCTTAGGAGGAAACACATACTGTTGACCATTAAAATGCAGTTAAAAAATTAAACATCTCTGATAAATTATCCTTTAAACTCACGCTTAAGCCCATCTTCTTATAAATTATTAAAAAAAATTGAGATATTTACATCTTATAACACAGTAAACTAAATTTTCATCGTATGATCCATTGTGTTGGGTTATTTTCGATAAGATCGTGTGCAAGTAGGGACTTAGTCTGCGATAGTGGAATTCAGATTTAAAAATAAAAAATAAAATACTAAGAGATATTTTCATTTTCTACCATTTTTCATATTAATTTCCGTATTCTATTATATTTAATTATACTATACTACAGTTTCACACGAACCAGCCACAGCAAACGAAAATCTTTGATAGCCACATGAAATGTCTGTAAGATATACAGTCGTTATATTTATAGGATGTGAATATTCGTGTTTTTTCTTCTGATGCAATAGAACAGAATGAGGGACCTCCTCGTCATCACGCGTTCACTCTCAGCAGCTCAGCAGAACCAACTGAATGCACCCGCCCACAATTACACAAAATCTCAAGACTTAAATTCAAAGCTAAAATTTTTCACAGCAGGAAATGGGGATAGCAATGCCAATCTCAATGCCAAGAATCGGCCACAAATAGCAGCGGACATCGGGCCTCTACTTTTAGAGGTCAAACCGGCGTTGAGCTCCAAGAGGAAGCGAAGGCTGAAATATTACACCTGGCTGGCTGCCAAGCTCGCAGAGGAAGGCAGATTGGCGGATTTTACCAGCCTGGTGAAAACCCTGAGGGAAGCGGGCGCCAATGCCATCAATTTCATGCAAGCGCTCAACATGAAGCTCGTCTGGGCAGGATTTGGCCGTCAGATTGAGAATGGCGGCCTATATTTGGTTTTGGAAAGTTTGAAGCAACTTGGCAGCTTACGGTGCCATCCACCGAAGTTTCTGGATAACAATGCCAGACAATTGCTTTCAAAGGAGTGTTGGAAGCTTCTCGAACAGGGAGATGTAAACGAGTGCATCAGTATATTGCAAATTTTATCAGGTATGTTCTTAAAAACCCCGATTCTTACATTTTCTTTTAACTTCTTTTTTTGAGTACATGATATTTCACTTAGTCAGCGTTGTAATGTTGGATGGTGGGTGTGAGTTTGTGCTTAATTACATGAATCTTAACCTTCCAAGACAAACTAATAAGTAAGTTCACAAATAATTTTCAAACATTGACAGATAAGAAAAGATAATTTATTAAATATTCAACAAATGAACACAAAAATAAGTCAACGAGATTAGAAATTAAAATGTGGGAGTGTGAGAATAACTTGATCAATAGTTTATTAGTGAATTGTAAAAAGAACTAACAGGGCATTGATCATGCCTCATGTCTTGGAGCCTTGCTCGTTGATCATGACCTTGACTCTTGATATGTGTTACTTGAAGTAGAGTACTTCACATGTGTGGACTTATTTGTGTCTTGTAGATTGCTCGTAGTGGACTATGTCTAGACTCCACTTGTCATCGTAGACCTCTCTTACCTTTCATATAAATAGAGGAAGGAGAGAGTCATTATCATAATCAATTATGCACTTGGTGCTTACTCTTCTTTACACTTGGGTTGGAGATGTAAGAAGAGGAGCACTAATCTCTTTCCTTATTTTGTTCAATCTTCTTTGTGCTTTATCTCTCGTTGTCTCAAGGTGTTGGGGTTTTGTGGATCATTTCTGGAGCCTAGGGCTAGGGTTTGATTGCTTAGAAGGCATTGGAATTTGGAGTCATGGTGTGGTGATAAATGGTAAACCCTAAGTTGTACTTGTTGAGGAAGAAGAGAAGAGGAGACGCTTGGCATGAGGTCAAGGATGACTTGTTAGTGGTGACTTTAGCTTGTTGAGCTAAAGTTTTTCATAGGTTTCCCTAGTTAGGGTTTTGGAGATCTTAGAGGGTTGTATCAGCTTGTAATAAGCTGAGAGAATGTACTTCGTCTTTTATCTATATATATGAATTTTTCAGCTGTCCAGCTTTGTTTTATTGTAGATTTGATTTTCATCTCTCATTATCTTCATGTTTTGGTAATTTCCAACGCTTATAGGTTCTATTGATTTGACATAAGTTAAGACAAATTGTGAAGGGATTTAACATTTATATAGAAGATGAAAGGACATACTACCTGCTGTAAATCTGCATTCATTACAGTGATTTTAAATCTGGTTTTTGCATGAAAAGATTGTCCTTAAGGGCTGAAACTTGTTGGCATATATTTGATATCTTCTTCCTTGAATTGCCTGGTGTACAGGGGTGGCTGTGAAGTGAAATATTGTCTATTGTTTGTTGGTGTAATTTATATTTTAGTTCAGCCCTATGGCTGATAATTCACAAGGATTAGATCCGTGGAACCTCTAAAAAGGTGAAATTTCTGAATTTGCGAAAGAAATATCAATTCATGAAGACATGGTAGCAGGACGTTCTTGCTGAAATCACTCTTTTGGCGAAGAGGGAGTTGGTATTTCAGTTGCGTTGATCTTGGGAGTGGTACATTGACCTTGTACATGTTGTTTGGGCATGAAACGCTAGGATGCTTGGGAGAAGTGTTTGGGCCATAGAAGGGCTGGTTCTATTTCATTATTGCTGACCTTTGTTTTGAGGTGGATTAGATCTTGAACGTATGCCTATTGTTGGACTTGGGAGTGTAACAAGTTGAATGGAGCTTCCAGTTTTATCCCTCGGAAGTTTAGGCTATAGATGCTTATGGAGGAAGCCAAGGTTTGGGAGCATGTTAAAAAAGATATTGCAACACCTACTTATTTGAAATTGTCGGTTGCTTATAACAAGAAAGAAGTCAAGGCAAAGAGAGTCATTCTTGATACTGTGAAATTTTTTGAATCTATACAAACATAAATCCTACAGCAGTCATTGGTTTATCATCTCCTACTTGTTATTTCATTCAACAAGTTATTTAATTTTAAATAATGATGAAAAACATTATTGCAGACTACACTGACATACAAATCATAGACTGAAACAGTAGATGAGACAAACACACAAGGGACACCGTTATTTTTGGACAACACGTCCCCTGAAAAACCCAATGCGGGAAAATTGGTGTAGCAAATAGAGGGTTTGTATTATTAAGCAAGCAGAATCTGAGTACAACAGGTTGCCTCTTACACCGGCTAACCTTTCAGAGAAATCTCGACAACAAGAAATACATATGAGGGTTTACCTCGTTCTCCAAGTCACTGTTAGGATATTCTGACACATAGGAAATAGTTAAGTATAACTTGGTCTAGTGTAGAGTTAGGTAAAGTGTGTTTCTTTACTATGTACTTTTGTAACTTACAATCTGACGGTCACGATATGTAGTGATTTGACGGTTCATTCTCTCCTCGGTATTACCGACACTTGATCTGTGGCTTAACACCCAATTGGTCCATGATCTCTATTTAAAGAGCATGGAGGGTCATTTGTAGGGTAACCGTTTATGAGAGAAGCTTATGTAAATTTTCATTCTTTTATTAATAAATTGCTTGAAGTGGCCACGTTGGCTCAGACCGTGGACTGTTTCCCTCTTTGAGGGTTTTAACCACGTCAAGAATACTGGTGTATTGATCTGTGATCTGTTTGTGAGCGGTGTCCTTTGGTGTTCTGTTTGAGGAACTTACCCTGTATGTTCCTACATGGTATTAGAGCTATTTGAGGGCCGCATCCGTTGGTGATCCAAACTTGAAGCCGGTACAACTGCATTCAACTGTCATTTCCTAGATCTACTGTTTCTGACTGCTTTCGGGCTGGGATGACTGCTCTATTGTGTTAGGAGCATCTGTTCTAGTGAGGAACCCCTTTCGTTTCATGCGAAAAGGTTTTCGGTAGCCCTAACTCATCATTTTTAAGATCTGGAGGTATATAGTCTTTATTTGCAGTGCTAGCTATTCATCTGTCTGTTTATTTCGGTTTATTTAGCTCTCTGTTTTTATTATTGGATCTATACCTTTCATTTCTGCGTATGCTCTTTGCCATGCGACTCTGTGCGATTTGGGCAAATCAGAAACATAAAGGAATGATTTTTTTCATGCGTATGCTCTTTTCCGCCGCGTCTTAATGTGATCTCGGAAAATTAAAAACATTGAGGAAAATATTTAGTTTCTGGCTAAAGCTAACTTCAAGTCGTAAAATTTGTTTTTTTTTGTATGTCTGTGTTGGGTTTTGTGGTTTTTGTTTTGTAGGCAAAAAAAAGCTTTTTCAGGTAAGTACACACCCCAAAGCTTCAGTGACTAAAAAAATAAAAATAAAAAAAAACCCCCCTTTCTCTTTTTCAAAAATTACTAACCTTTTAAACTAGCTCTTGGTCCAAAGTTACTTTATAATAATAGAGGTCTTGAGTTCAAGTCTTTCTTTTTGTTGAATTACTTTTTGAAAAAGCACATGTAACTTATGTTTTAAAGTTATTTTATGTAAAAGTATTTTCACCCATTATAAAAAGTGAGTCATTTATAATTCTAAAGTCTTTTTATCTTTTATTTAAGTTACAATTTAGTGGGTAGCTCATAAAGTACCATTGTAAAAGTGACTTTCACTTATTTATAAAAGTGAGTCACATAAAATATATTTTTTATTTTTATTTTAAAGTGAGCTAATTAGATTAAGTTGGAAAGGGGGGGGGGGGGTTAAATTTAACATTATCATACATTTCCGCACATCCATGCACTTCGTCGGCATCGTCAACAACTTTTCTTCAAAAAGCCATAACTTCTTCATCCGGAAGTCGTTTTCAGAGCAATTTTTTTTGAATCAGCCTAATTTTTCGAGATCTTTCCATTGGAACACTTAGTTTCAGCATCTACAGCTTCAGTTTCTGTTAAAATGGAAAGTCCATGCCAAGTTATTCTTGACAGCACCAACTACTTCCAATGTTCGTCCTACATTGTGGATTTATTGAGAATTAAAGGTTTTTACAGAATAGCCTCAGGCCAAGAAACCAAACCTCAAGATGAAGATAAGGTAGCCAAATGGGAAAATCGGCAAGATCAAGCATGTGGGTTGATAGAGATGTCTGTTTCTCCAGACCTTAGATTCCATATCGCAGAACTTGATACTCCTAATGAAGTAATGAAACAACTCACTAAAATTTTTGGAATTAAAAATGAAATTAGAGCCCATCAACTCGAAAATGAGTTGCTTACATTGGACCCCAATAATTTTTCTTCCATTGAAGATTTTTTGTCTAAGTTCAAGACCCTTAGACTTCTCTTGAAAGGTGTTAAGGTTAAGAAAGAAGATGGTAGCCTTATCTATTCCATTCTTACTAAGTTGGGACCAACCTAATTTGTGTTTGTTTCCACCTTCCATTCTACTAGAAAAGCCTTTATTTCTCAAGGACAAGACTACAAGTCCCCCTCTTTTCATGCCTTTTGTGATTCTTTAATAAGAGAACAAGAAAAAGTTGAAAAACTCTTATATCTTGGTATTCTTATTCTTGGAAACTCTTCTAAGAAAGCCTTAGCTGCCCAGCAACAACCAAATTCAAAGAATCCTAAGAAGCAGTATCCTAAAAAGAATGGTCCTAAACCAAACAAGGGTCTTAAGCAATTTCAGTCTCAAAATGAAATATCATTTCAACAAAATGATAAGGCAAATAAAAACAAAGGGAAGAAGACTGATAAACATTGCCACTTTTGTAATCGAGATGGCCACTTAGAATCCAAATGCTTTAAGAAGATGGAAGCCTTGAAGGCAGCATTGAAGAAGCATAACATCCATTTTGAGCACTCTTCAACTTCAACTTCATCTTCAGGAATAGCACTTTCTGCATGTGGTTGTCGAGCATCTCGGTCTGGTTATGCACTAAATGTATCTTCTTCTTCTCATCCTCATGAGTGGTTCATTGATTCTCGAGCTTCTTATCACATGGCCAAAAACAAAGCCATGTTTTCTTCTTTAAATGATCGTAACACTAAAAACATATATGTTGGTGATGATAGATTTCTTAGTGTTGTAGGGACTGGAACTGTTCATCTAGACAATGGTCAATTTAATGATGTATTATGTGTTCCAACCTTATCCTGCAACCTTCTATCTGTATATCAGATAACTCATTCAGGTGAAGGTAAAATCGTTGAATTTTCACCTCACGATGTTGTAATTAAGGACCTAAGAGATCCTAGACAGATTTTAGCTACTGGCATTGCTAATGATTCTACAAGGTTGTATAAGTTTAACAACTTTGGGTCATCAAATCTTCCCTCAGTATTTGTTGCTCATAATGATGAAGTGAGCAAACTTTGGCATGAGCGATTTGGTCACTTAAACTATCGCTCCCTTTAGAATCTATGTAAAGAAAATATGGTGACAGGTCTTCCAATGGTAACTTGCAGAGATGGTGTTTGTTCCGGATGTGTACTCGGAAAACACCCTCGGGATAGTTTTGAAAAACGTGCCTCTTGGCACGCCTTAGCCCCTTTACAGGTTGTGCATAGTGATTTATGTGGTCCACTTCCAATTGTTTCCTTCTTTGGCCACAAGTATTTCTTAACTTTCATTGCTGATTTCTCTAGACGCACTTGGGTATACTTCTTAAAACTCAAGAGTGAAGTATTTAACATGTTCATGGCCTTTAAGGCCTTTGTTGAAAAACAATTTGGACATCAAATTCTTAAGCTAAGATCTGATAATGGTGGAGAATATGTTAACAACAAATTCATCAACTTTTGCACTGAGAAGGGAATTCAAATGCAATATACTGTTCCATATACTCCACAACAAAATGGTGTAGCTGAAAGGAAGAATCACACCTTAAAGGAAATGGCTAATTGTATGCTTCAATCTAAAGGACTTAGTCTTAATTTTTGGGCAGAAGCAATTAACTGTGCAAATTACATAGTAAATCACACTCCTACTAAGGTTATAAAGAATATCACTCCAGAAGAAACATGGAGCTCAATTAAACCAGATGTAAGTCACTTTCGTGTTTTTGGAAGTGAAGCATGGGCCCATATTGCAGATGAGAAACATAAAGCTTTAGAACCTAAGAGTGAAAAATGTATTTTTGTTGGATATTCTGAAGATGTCAAAGGATATAGACTTATTCCACTTAAGTCCAAAAATGTTATCATTAGAAGAGATGTAAAGTTTGCTGAAAATATATCGGCCTACGAGCCTAGTTCGGCGGATGTGCCACCTCTCTCTATCCCTTTTACTTCTGAAAATATTTCTTCTTCAGATGATGATAGCGAGGATGACAATCCTCCCCCACCTTCTCAGGATCCTCCTTCAGCTCCTCAGCTTCCAAAATGGGTCCATGCTACTCGGGATGCAGCAGGTGCTCTTGCCGGTGATCCTACAGATCAACAACGTACACGTTCTCAGTTCGATAGAGCCTCTTCTTTACTGGCTCAAGCTTTAGCGAATTATGATCCTGACACCTTTGTAGAAGCTTCAGGCCATCCAGATTGGGACACAACTAGCTTCAACGAATTATGATCCTGACACCTTTGTAGAAGCTTCAGGCCATCCAGATTGGGACGCAACTATGAATGAAGAATATCGTTCATTATTGGCAAATGATACATGGGATCTTGTTCCTCTTCCAAAGGGACGAAAACTTGTTAGATGCAAATGGGTTTACAGAACCAAGTATGGACCAGATGGAAAAGTTGATAAACATAAAGCTCGTCTTGTTGCTAAGGGTTTTTCACAAGTTGAAGGCATTGACTATACTGAAACCTTCTCCCATGTTGCCAAAATGAACTCTATCTGCCTTGTTCTTTCCCTTGCTGCCTCTTTCAAATGGGAAGTCCATCAGATGGATGTTAAATCTGCCTTCTTGCATGGGGACTTGCATGAAGAAATCTATATGAAACAACCTACTGGATTTATACAAACAGACTCCAGCTTTGTATGTCGGCTTAAGAAATCCCTTTATGGTCTCAAGCAAGCCCCTCGGGCTTGGTATGCCAAAATGGATAGCTTTCTTTTAGAAACTGGCTTTTCTAGGTGTCATTCTGACAATACTGTCTACACCAAGAAAGTGGGCAAGTCTCTTATCATTCTTGTTCTTTATGTTGATGATCTTATCGTTACTAGTAGTGATCCCAACCTTATAAACCGTGTGAAGTCCAGCCTTAAAAAGAAGTTTGAAATGACAGACTTAGGACACTTGCATTATTTTCTTGGACTTCAAGTCTTGCAATCCAAGGAAGGTATTTCCCTTTCCTAGTCCATGTATGCCTGTGATCTTCTATGCCATTTTCACATGGAAGACTGTAAGCCAGCCCCTTCTCCCTTTCAGTCTGGAGCCAAACTTTCAGTCACTTGTACTTCCCTTGAAGTTGATGCTACCTTATACCGTCAACTTGTAGGAAAACTTTTGTATCTGACCCATACTCGTCCTAACCTTTCCTTTGCTATTGGTCTTATTGCTCGATTTATGCAAAACCCACATGAAAGTCATTGGAAAGCAGCTAAAAGAATACTTTGTTATGTTCGAGGTACAGTTTAGTTTGGGATTCATTACAGTGCAAAAGCATCTCCTCTATTGGTTGGTTTCACTGATTCCAATTGGGCTGGTGACCCTAATGTTCAGAAGTCTACTGCAGGTAATGTGTTCACTCTTGGTTCAGGACCTATTACATGGGTTTGCAAGAAACAAAGTGCCATTTCTCTTTCTTCAGCAGAGGCAGAGTATCGTGGTGTCGTAGAAGCTAGTAAGGAAGCCCTGTGGCTTCGTCAGATCTTGTCAGAGTTTGGCTTTCAGCAACAACATCCGACTACACTTTGGTGTGATAATCAAAGTGCCATTCAACTATGCAAAGATCCAGTCCAACATCAGCGCAACAAACACATTGAACTGCACATGCACTTCATCAGAAAGCTCATTCATTACCATATTCTTGAAGTGCAATATTGTTCAACAGATGATCAAGTTGCAGACATCTTTACAAAGGCTCTAAGAGAGGCGAAGTTTACTAAACTTCGATTTATGGTTGGAGTTCAGGAAGTTGTCACTAAGGGGGGATAGGCTCTAATGCCTCCTTCCTTCTTCTATTGTGTCATATTTGTACACCCTTCAATCCTATCCCACGTTGTTCTTAAGGGGGGATGTTAGGATATTCCGACACATAGGAAATAGTTAAGTATAACTTGGTCTAGTGTAGAGTTAGGTAAAGTGTGTTTCTTTACTATGTACTTTTGTAACTTACAATCCGACAATCACGATATGTAGTGATCCGACGGTTCATTATCTCCTCGGTATTACCGACACTTGATCCGTGGCTTAACACCCGATTGGTCCATGATCTCTATTTAAAGAGCATGGATGGTCATTCGTAGGGTAACCGTTCATGAGAGAAGCTTATGTAAATTTTCATTCTTTTATTAATAAATTGCTTGAAGTGGCCGCGTTGGCTTAGGCCGTGGACTATTTCCATCTTTGAGGGTTTTAACCACGTCAAGAATACTGGTGTATTGATCTGTGATCTGTTTGTGAGCAGTGTCCTTTGGTGTTTTGTCTGAGGAACTTACCCTGTAAATTCCTACAGTCACAACTGATCCACTGAGTGGCTTGACTCCAACAAACACTGCAAAATCCTAGCGCAATCACTGCTTGGGCCAATGTCTTGCCTCTAGGAGACTGCGTCACCTCTCTGCTGGAGGAAGATTGCTGTTCAACCCTCTTGGCTCAGAACCTCGCTTCTCGAGCAAAATCTCGAATTTCTGACGAATATCTTGCACTACCACTGCAAGAGACCCTCTTGAACTGCGTCAGAACTGCGTGAGCCCCTTCCTGGGCTACGTAGGCCTCTACGCTGCCTCTTTGATGCTACTGCTGCCTCTCTGTCTGATACTCTTTGGCTTGGAACTCCTTTCCGATCCAAATCTCTGCTTCTACCCCTCTCACTGCAACTTAGATCACTAGCTTGATTTTCTCAGCAAACCACGCCCTAGAAAAATCGAATTGATTTGATCACTTGGTGTATCTTCAACTGACCCTCAAGCCTCCTCTTATACTTTTCTTATTGATGAATCAACGACCGAGATTAAGTCCCTAATCAATGGCTAAGATTAAAACATACTTGATCCTTGTCTCTTAGAAGCTTCTCACCCATATTTTATTAATACCCATTAATATTTTTATTTTCCCAAGTTTAGACTTAGGAACCCCATTAAAAATATTAATTATTTTAATAACTCATAATCTGGGTGGAATTTCTCCAAACGATTTTTGGGTCTTGGAGATCTTATGTATTTTAGCCACTCCACAAAATTTCGGAGCTAAAGCACATCCGATGCTACTCCAAAATCAACACTCGCTCTTAGCGAGGAATGTGCTCTAGCAATACTTCCAACTAGAAGCATCACACTCATCCACATCATCGGTCCTCTGTGCTATTGATGCTTGGCCTGCTGCCCTTCATCCACTGCATTGCTGCATCTTGTACTGCTGCCCATGACACTGCCATTGTCATTGCTACATCTGTACTGCAACTCCCTCTCAATATGCTGCATCATGCTGCCCATAGCACTACCAGTGCTAACTGCTGCACTGCAACTTAGTTGCTGAGAAGTAAGGAACTAAAAAGTCACCCAAAAGTTGACATGCTGGTCAAACTGGATGCCTCGTGATGCTAAAGCTACCTCCGCTACTAATCTGTGTTGACCCTTTGCTGCTACTGCACTGCTGCAATCTGCTCTGTACCTTCCGCACTGCTGCAACCTCCACTGCGTCGCTGCAACCTCCACTGCACTGCTTCAGACTCTGGCACTTTAGCTTTGCCATTGTTACTCCATCATCCCTCGCACTAATTGACTTCCGTCATTCTGCTACTGTCATTAAGGGCTCCTGTAGGCGTATGTGATCCAAGAGTTTGGGCACCTCAAGGATCTTCCCGCAGTGTAGTCATCTCGACTACAACTCAATGTTGCCCCACCTCTTCTCCAGAGGTGCATGAGCAATCATGGCACAATCCTCGTCATCATCCTCCTTGTCAGCTTTCACTGGAGCAACCTTCGAGTCAGACTTCTTTTCCTTGCCCTTCTTCCGAGGGTACTGAGTGGTGAAATTTCCTAGTTCCCCACACCTGAAACATCTGACTTTGGTTATGTCTTTCTTTTTCCTCTTCTGCTGCCCTGGCTGTCCCGCTGATGCAAGAGCTGCACCCTTCTCCTTCTTGGCTTTGACTCCTTTGTCGCTACTCCCTGCCTTGGTCAGCCTCCTGATCTCTTCCTGTCGAAGCGCTGCCCACATCTCCTTCCAATTGGGGCGAGAAGCTCTGTCCAAGGTACTCTGGACAAATGTCTCCTAGTCTTCAGTGACTGCATTCAGGGCAGTCCTGACTGTGAACTCAAGATTTGGTGTAGACCCCACGGAAGTCAGCTGGTCTCGAATCCCTTGCAACTTGAGGAGGAAGGAATCGATCTCTTCTCCCTTTTGCATCTGGTAGTGTCTCCGCTGATTCTCCAATAGCATCTTCCGTTGAACGGAAGTCCCCTGGTACAAGCTGGTCAACGTCTCCCACATCTCCCTTGCTGTTTCCTTTTCAACAATGTGTGGGACCACATGATCTTTGATCCTGTCTAGAATCATGCATTTAGCCTTTGCTAGAGTCTCCTCGTACTTCTTCAGAGGATCAACATCGACCAGTACAACCACCACTTTCAAGGCATAATCCTTGATGCGATTCTTGTCCAAGACTGCCAGGATCCTCGCCTTCCAGATGACAAAATTGGATGCTCCATCCAATTTGTCTTGATCCCTCAGACCATTGACTGCCATCTCTACTCAAACAAATGTAGGACTGGTTCTCTTCTCCCTCTCCTACTGCTACTTCAGCAAGACTTGGATCTGGATTTCTTCAATGCTAGAAATCGTCTAAGGAACAAGCTCCTCTAAACTCCCTCTGAGTCCTGATTCATGGAAATCCTTCTGCCAAATGTCAAATCACTCCTCTCCAATTCTCCTTTGTTGCTGCTCAGCAACTCGAATCTAAATTTCTTTGGCAAGAAATCTGCTAAGGCAGTGACTCCCTCTACCTCGGCTTTGTCTCCTCAGACACTATTCTGCACCAACAACAATAGTGTCCACCAGCTTCTCAGATTGAATTTACACTGCTCCTCCAGTTTCGGCAACTGACTGATTTGAGCATCTCAGGCTCTGTGCTGGCCTAGAGAGCTGACACAGTCAGTGCGTGAGCTCCTCTCGGGTACTGCGTCACCCTCTACAGGCTCGAAATGCTGACGCAGGCACTGCGTGAGCCTCTGTGTCACTTCTCTGGCTCTGCGTCACTCCAGTTGCACCTTCGCCTCTGAAACAACACTATCACTCGGGATAGTTGCTTCTCTGCTGCAAATTCACGGGATCTCCTGGCTGATCTCTTTAGTGTCCTATGATTTGCAATGCTCTGATACCATGTGAAAATTTCTGAATCTATACAAACATAAATCCTACTACAGTCACTGGTTTATCATCTCCTACTTGTTATTTAATTCAACAAGTTATTTAATTTTAAACAGTGACGAAAAACACTATTGCAGACTACACTGACATACATATCATAAACTGAAACAATAGATGAGACAAACACACAAGGGATACCGTTATTTTTGGACAACATGTCCCCAGAAAAACCCAATGCGGGAAAACCAGTGCAACATATAGAGGGTTTGTATTATTAAGCAAGTAGAATCTAAGTACAACAGGTTGCCTCTCACACCGGCTAACCTTTCAGAGAAATCTTGGCAACAAGAAATACATACGAGGGTTTACCTCGTTCTCCAAGTCACAATAGATCCACTGAGTGGCCTGACTCTGGCAAATAATGCGAAATCCAAGTGCAATCACTGCTTGGGCTAGCGTCTTGCCTCTAGGAGACTGCGTCACCTCCTCTGCTGGATCGATTTGCTAGAGGAAGACTGCTATTTAGCCCTCCCGACTAAGAACCTCGCTTCTCTAGCAAAATCTTGAACTTTTGACGAATATCCTGCACTGCCACTGCAAGAGACCCTCTTGGCCTGTGTTAGTATTGCGTGAGCCCCTTCCTGGGCTGCATAGGCCTCTACGCTGTCTCTCTGTCTGATACTCTTTGGCTCGGAACTCTTTTCCGATCCAAATCTATGCTTCTGCCCGTCTCACTGCAACTCAGATCACTAGCTCAATTTTCTCAGCAAACCATGCCCCAGAAAAATCGAACTGATTTGATCACATGGTGTATCTCCAACTGACCTCAAGCCTCCTCTTATACTTTTCCTGTTGATGAATCAACGACCAAGAATAAGTCCCTAATCAACGACTAAGATTAAAACATACTTGATCCTCGTCTCCTAGAAGCTGCTCACCCATATTTTTATTAATACCCATTAATATTTTTATTTTCCTAAGTTTAGACTTAGGAATCCCATTAAAAATATTAATTATTTTAATAACTCACAATCCGGGTGGAATTTCTCCAAACGATTTCTGAGTCTTGTAGATCTTATGTATTCTAGCCCCTCCACAAAATTCCGGTTCTAGAGCATATCCGATGCGACCCCAAAATCAACAAATATTGCGAGGGATCATTTCATCACTCACATTGTAGTCAAGATGACTTGTAAGGAGATGTTTTAAGCTTTGATTTGTCTATTTCAAAGTTCTTGTGTTGCTTGCTAGATGCTCTTCGGAAAGAACATTTTAATGATCTACATGAGCAAGATAGATAACATGGTGAGCTACATGGACATGGTCACAAATTTGAGAGACTAGTTGAGTTCCATTGGGACGAATGTGGAAGAGGAGTTGCGTCCATTGCCTTGAGAGACTAGTGGAGTTCCATTGGGACGAAGGTGGAAGACAAGGAGTTTGTGTCCATTGCCTTCATTGGAATTTCACCATCTTGGAGACCTTTTGCCCAAGATGTCTCTGCTCAAGAGAATTTGGCAGCCTTCTTGAAACTCTAGGATGAGCTTGTGTAGGAAGAGATTAGGTTGCAATCTTGTTTAGCACAACAAAAGGAAGAAGAGATTACTCACGTTGGGAGGATGAAAAAGGGTAGTAAGAAAGCTACTAGAAGGAAGGCTTAGGGACGAGGTAGAAGGACTTGAATAAGTTGATGTCTTTTTGATGTCATGAGTTGGGACATTATGCCAATCATTGTTTGAATAAGAAGAGGGGAAGGTTAAAGATCACAATTAGTATCATTGTAGGTGTAGATGAGGATTTATCAATTTTAGACTGCCTTTTCCATGGTCGCCTGTTTATATTCTAACACTAAATGTAGTGTTGAATGGTATGTGGCAGTGTTACTTGGGAGTGGGAGTGACATTTTCAAAAGCTCCCGATTTGGGAGCGAATCCCGGAGCGATTTATATATATATATATATATATATATATATATATTTAATATTTTGATACATATATGTCAACAAAACATATAGAATGATGAATTAGATATAAAAAACATAAAAAAACATAGATTGATCATTGAACCATCAACCATATAGCATCAATCATCTAGAAGTTACAATCTTGATTCTTCATCAACCACGTCCACAAGTTAGTAACATACAACATATTGAGTCTCGTAGTCGTGAATCATGATTCATGATTCATCAATCTTAAAGTTTCAACTTCAAGCTTTCAAAATCGAAAATTCAATATATAACATTTATCATCATTGATCACCAAAGTTGTACTTGTAAGCTAAGTTTAACCATTACAAGAAATAATATCTAACATGAAATGAAATGTTATAAAAGGAATTATAAAATGAAATGAAACAACTTTCACGAAGCATCATATTCATAATTCAGAATCATTACCAATGAGTCATAATTGCCAACTTCAAACTTCAAACTTAAATTGTCACAGTGATATATTGTTTACAAAAAATATCATTATGATATGAAAGAGTCAAGACTCAAGCATTATGGAAACTAATAGAAACTAGAAAAGACAAGTAAATTGTAAATCTATTATCTACTACTACATGTGGCCCTTGCCACGAGAAGTGTCTAATGTATGAGTAGTTCGTGGCGGTCTTCTAGGAGTCTCCTGCACAGATCGACGACCAGAACCAGAAGGCACATGCCCTCCACGTGAGGGTGTAGATGAAGGCGGCGACAGCAAAGGAACAAGACTCGGAACTCGAGCACTGCTACTGGATGGTGGAGGTGGCATGGTTGTTGCTTCATCTTCCTCTCTTATAAGTTCTGCTTCCAGTTCTTCAAGATGTATAGTGCCATCCTCCAAATTATCATCCTTTGCGTGGTTGTCCCAAATTTTATATGTTGGATCCTCATAAGCCCGATCACAATAATGACTCAACAACCTCAAGTTGTAGTGCACATAAACCAAGCTTTCTGCCCGATTTTCATTAAGTTTGTTTCTTTTCACATTATGTATGAAGCTGTAGGTGCTCCAACACCTCTTTGCAGAAGAAGTATTTACAACCTGTGAGAGAATTTTTTTTGCCAATTTTGCCAAAAGTCCATGGCTGCCATATGATTCCCACCATGTGAGAGCATCAAATCTGTCTCTATCTTCCATTGCATGAAAGGTACCAAACAAACCAGTGCAACTGAAGTATCTGCCTATTTCAAGACGCACACTAGCACATTCCTCCCTGTCAGGTATCAACTTTTCTAATGCTTCCAAATATCCTGTATATATCTCTTCATTTATATGGGGTTTGGCCCTAACCCCACCCCCTGGTGCAGGTTGGCCCAACCAAGATGTAGAGTAGTATTTTGGCGTAAGGATATACGCCAAGCAATGTAGTGGAACATTAAGTTTATCCCACCGTACACACACACAATCGTGAATCAGTTTGTACAAGTTGGGATCGTTGTTATGAACAATATGTTATGGAACCAGCTCAAGAAAAAGATAGAAAAGATAGATCAACGCCTTAAAATTCAGCCGCTTTGAGGGGGCAACCTCCTTTACATTACATAAATGAACAATTCTTCGATGATTCAAATGATAAAACCTCCTTTCTATATATAGGAGTCTAAGGAGTCACAATATAACCCAGCCGACCTAACAATAATAATATAAAGCCACAAAAATAACAATAGAGGGATTCTATGGGGCACAGTAATAACAATATGGGGACAATAGGGGCACAACAATATTAATAAGGGGTACAACTACAATAGTAATGGGGTAATCACTAGTATTATAGGGACCCAACATGCCCCTCTCCTTCAAAAAAATGTTGTCCTCAACGCTTGAGTAGTTCTGGATGTTCTGTATAAAATTCTCATCCTCCCATGTGGAATCTTCAGTGGATAAGTTCTTCCACTTGATAAGATACTCCGAAATTGATCGATTTTGTAGCTGTCGAGTTCTTGTTTCTGTGATTGCTTCCGGTTCCAATATAATTTTTCCTTCCTCGTCAAGTTCTGGCAATGTTGTTTGAACTGGGAGCTTGTCGCCTATAACCTTCTTTAAACATGAAACATGGAAAACTGGGTGCAATCAAGAAGCTGCAGGAAGCTCCAATTTGTATGCCATAGTACCAATCTTTTGCAACACCTTGTACGGACCATAATACTTTGGTGATAATTTATTATCCTTCTTAGCTTGCTTGAGGGACATTTGCTTATATGGTTGTAGCCATAGGAATACCCAATCACCTACATCAAAACTTCTTTCGCTGCGATGTTGATCTGCCTGTTGTTTCATTCTATTCTGTGCCAACACGAGGTTATCCTTTAAGAGTTGGAGGACTTGTTGTTGATGTTCGATGTGATGTTCCACTGCTTGAACCTTAGAATTTTCTCTTAAATATGATGTGATGGATGGTGGTTGATATCCATAAAGTGCCATAAATGAGGTCATTTTTGTTGCTGTATGGAAGGAAGTGTTATACCACCATTCAGCCAGAGGCAACCATTTGACCCACTGTGTCTGCTTATCAGATACAAAGCAACGAAGATATCCTTTCAAACGTTTGTTTACTATCTCAGTTTGCCCATCAGATTGAGAATGATAAGATGAGCTATGAGCTAACTGAGTACCAAGACAAGAAAATAATTCTGTCCAAAAATTTCCAGTGAAAATGGGATCTCTGTCACTTACAATAATCTTTGGGTTTCCATGTAGCTTTTGAATTGTTTCTATAAATGCAGTAGAAACTGTACTCGCTTTAAATGGATGTGATAATGCACAAAAGTGTGCATACTTGGTAAGTCTGTCAACTACCACCATGATGACACTCTTTCCCTCAGACTTGGGTAAACCTGAGATAAAATCCATTGAAGCCTCCTCCCAACGTTGGCTTGGAATGGATAAAAGTTGTAATAGACCCGGTGTCTCAATTGTTTCAAATTTATTTTGTTGGCAAACCAAACATTCCGCCACAAACTTTTGAATATCCGATTTAAGGCCATCCCAAAAAAATTTCCTTCTTAACCTTGTCAACCCGAGAAATCCTCGCAGATGCTTTATGGATGTCGGGATTTTCCATTCCTTAATGGCTTTAATTTTGCTAGGGTCTACCTTAACTCCTTCATGAGATACAATATGACCCAGATATTCCACCTCTTGTATTCCAAAGAAACATTTAGATTTTTTTGCATATAATTGTTTCTTCTCCAATAGTTGTAGCACCCTGTCAACATGTTCAACATGATCCTTCCAAGACTTGCTGTAGATTAGTATATCATAAAAAAATACTAACACAAATTTTCTAAGGAATGGTTTGAAAATGGAATTCATCAAACCTTGAAATGTTGAAGGTGCATTGGTAAGGCCAAAAGGCATGACCAAAAATTCATAATGACCCTCATGAGTTCTGAACGCTGTTTTCGGAATGTCTTCAATCTTCATTCTGATTTGATGATATCCTGAACGAAGATCCAACTTTTTGAAGTAAATTGATCCATGCAATTCATCCAAGAATTCATCAATGACAGGAATGGGAAACTTATCTTTAATAGTGAGCTTGTTGAGCTCCCTATAATTCAGACACATGCGCCATGATCCATCCTTCTTGTGCACCAATACTATTGGAGTAAAGAAAGAAATTTGACTCGGTTGAATTATACCAGCCTCTAGCATTTCTGCAACCATACGTTCAATTTCACTCTTTTGGGCATAGGGATATCTGTACGGCCTGATGTTTGGAGGAACACTTCCTGGAATCAGATGAATAGCATGATCATGATCACGAATAGGTGGGAGACCTTTGGGAGTCTCAAATACCTTGGAATGATTGTCCAAGACTTTTTGGAGATATGGAGAAATAGATGATTCCAATGTGGAAACATCTAGCGAACATAATTGTGCAATTACACCTCTTTGTTCCTTTTTTAGAAGCTTTGTCATACCGTTAGAGCTGATTATCTTTCCCAGTTTTCCTGCAATACCCCTTGAAATAGATGATTCCAATGTGGAAACATCTAGCGAACATAATTGTGCAATTACACCTCTTTGTTAATTTTTTAGAAGCTTTGTCATACCGTTAGAGCTGATTATCTTTCCCAGTTTCCCTGCAATACCCCTTAATTCAACTTCCTTTCCTTCCACAAAAAATTTCATGAAAAGTTCTTGAAAATTAAAAGCTATTGTACCCAAGGATTGTAGCCATTGGACTCCTAGTACAACATTAGCACCTCCCATTGGAATGGAAAGCATTGGGCTAGTCAATACATATTCTCCCATGGATAGCTTGATATTATGGCACTTTCCGGAGCAATTTATTGTTCCTCCATTTGCAACCATCACTTGACACTCTGGTGCTGGATATAAGAAGCAATTCAATTCTTTTGCTACCTTACAATGAATAAAATTGTGGGTACTTCCTGAATCAATCAACACTATTACCTTTTTCTTTTTGATTTGTCCTTCTATCTTGATGGTTTGAGGAGTGGTAATTCCCGCCAATGCATTACAAGATATGGTCGGATTCATTTCTTCTTTATCTAGGCTTTGTTTTTGGAGTATATCCTCTTCTTTTGACCTTTCTTGCTCCTTTTCTTCTTCCTCTTCACAATCTATGTCGAATAATTTCTTCTCAGCACACTTATGACCTTTAGTGTATTTGCTATCACAACTGTAACAAATCCCTTTTGCTCTTTTTTCTTCCAATTGTTGTGGTGTCAACCTTATAGTTTGTGGAAGACTAGGGGCAACAACACTTCCATCTTTATAGTTGTGAGTGGTATGCTTCCTGGTTGCCATAATTTTGCTTTCCATTTTTCTTGCTAACCTAAATGCCTTCTCTAATGAATCAAGTTCCCAAAGGCGAACATCATGTTGGATATTATCCTTTAAAGTCCCTATGAACACATCAATCCTATGCTCCTCTGGAATATTTTTTACCCTTATGTTCAATTTTTGGAACTCCTCAATGTGCTCCATTATTGAACCCTTTTGTTTGAGACTTATCAATTGGTTAAAAAAAGTGTTTCTTTTTGTATCTTCATAATGTTCTGTCAATTCTTTCGTAAAAATTGCCCAAGTGATAATTTGTTTACGAGAGCAAAGCCATTGATACCGTACAAACTGATTTGGTTCCAAATATAAAATTGCAATACGTACCTTTTGTGTGTTTTGCACCTTATTGAGATCGAAAATTACTCCCTTGCCATCAAACTTCCTCATATCGATTTTTGGAATATGGTGGGTCTTCGATCCCACATTAGAGTCTATGAAATCATGATTAACATTTCTTTTGTTTGCATCATGAGTTTCCTTTACTACCTTTTCACCATTAGTAAGTATTTCTTGTAGAAAATTTGTCAAATCTGTTCTCAAATCTGCCATGTCTCTTTTCAAATCTGTCTTCAAATCTATCTTCAAATCGTCCATCATAGCTTCCACGCCCTTTATCTTAACTTCTATTAGCTTTTGTGAGAGTGACATTTGTTGTACTTGGTCTTGTAATTTTGATATATCATGTAGCATTTCTTCTTCTTCTTCATGAGTCATGCTAGAGCTTTCAGGTTGCTTACTAAGTGTTTGCATTTTCTTTCATTGGGGCATCATTTACCGATAATAATGCTCTACTATGCCCTTTGAATTCCTTCAAAATAAATTTTCAAACCAAGCTTAAGCAAAAATTAAAAAAAATCTACACACCTTTTTTCACTTTGTAGGAGCTCGATATTGCCTCTGATGTATCTCTATACTTTCGGATCATCCAGTTCTGAAATTGCGACCTGCAGTAGCCCTCTGTGTCCTCTTTCCAATGCCACAAGTGTGATCCAAATTGGATTTTCCAAGGAAGAGTTATGCGAAATCTCCCACAGTGACCTGATTATAGACTAGTTCAGTAGAGCGAACTTGTATGACGTGCCACGAGTCACTGTTTCGACTTTTGGCTCTGAAAAATATATATAAGAAACTACAGTCCGTCCTCTTTCTATACCTTCTTACGAAATTTCAATCTGATGCTAAGAGAGAAAGTTATGACGATTTTTCCCAGATCACTTGTTTGGAATGTAATTCAGGAGTATGCAAAAAGACCAACTTCCTTAGATCATATCTCCGCAAATATAGCGCGAAAAGCTCTGAAATTCGGACCCGAGATTCAACGCGATTTCTTCTCAAATGGTTTCTTTTTTAGCTTTTGAAACGTCACAGAAAAAAATTTATAGCGAAAATGCCACGATGACGTGTTTGGAGTAGCAAAACCCTAGAATCCAAAGCTTCGATACCAAATGTTATGAAACCAGCTCAAGAAAACGATAGAAAAGATAGATCAACGCCTTATAATTCAACCTCTTCGAGGGGGCAACCTCCTTTACATTACATAAATGAACAATTCTTCGATGATTCAAATGACAAAACCTCCTTTCTATATATAAGAATTTAAGGAGTCATAATATAACCCAACCGACCTAACAATAATAATATAAAGCCACAAAAATAACAATAGAGGGATTCTATGGGGCACAATAATAACAATATGGGGACAATAGGGGCACAACAATATTAATAAGGGGTACAACTACAATAGTAATGGGGTAATCACTAGTATTATAGGGACCCAACACAATATCTTTTATTTGCCCCAACATGGTATCCATCGGCTCATACGCCTCACCAATCATTGGTTATTCTGTATCTGCAAACCGAATCATGTGATAAATGGGCTTGGTGAAATCCAATACTTGCCTCACACGTGCCCAAAACATACCATCAAGAGCGGCCTTCTCCACCTGTTCAAAACCTTGCCTGTCCGCTGCATTTGTAGCCCTTTCCTTTAATACCTACCAGTGTGGATTTGATACCATGCTAGCCAATGACTCTCTTACCTTCAAAAGGCGCCTGAAGGTGAGGTAATAACTATCAAATCTAGTCCTCACAATCTTCAACAACTCTAATCTTGAGTGACTGCGGAAAAGGCCATGGATATTGCTATGATTTGTAATAAATTTTATTATTTGTTTGCTTTTCTTGTACAAATCACCAATCCATTTGTATTGTTCGTTTTTGTTCTTAACAATATCACGCATCAAAAGGTTCATTGTGTGAACCAAACACGCAAACCAAAATATGTTGGGGTATTTATCCTCAATAATTGCTCGCGCTGCCTTACAATTAGGAGCATTATCAGTGATGACTTGGATGACATTGTATGGCCCAATGCGGTCAATTGTTTCAAGTAATGGTTCTGCAATGTTGATGGCGGTCTTGAACTTGTCTAAGTAATCATATGCTGAAAGAAAGATGGCACCACTAACGGACACAACAAGAACATTTATCAATGGCTTGCCTTTTACATTTGTCCATCCATCAGATACAATGGACACCCCATGGTCAGTCCAAGAACTTGTCATTCTATTCAAAGAATGTCATATTTTTGCATATTTTTGCTTTTTCATGATCAAGTCCAACGTTTCTTGCCTTGTTAGACCCAGGGCTCTTGTATCCTTTAGGGGCATCATTTATGGCAGAAACCATTTCGTGCCAATAAGGTGAGCGAAAAACATTGAATGGTATCCCACATGCATAGAGAAACTTGTAAACTTTTGAATCCACATCATTCCTACACCCTTCGTCAAGGAAATCTGATATGGTTCTACGCCTTAAACCTGGTGACCCTATGCCTCCATATCCACTGCCTTGGGAGGATCCTGAAGGAGTTCTTTGTGCATGTGATTGTGAGCTTGGTTCAAAGAAACCCTTTGATTTTTTAGATTTGTATTGGGCTTCCTCCTCTTCCCTTATGTATTTGGATTTATCCGCTGCTAACACACCTGTACAAGTTTTGATTCTTATTTGTTTATCTCTATCCCATGGCATTTTCCTGCAGAGGTGTTTTCTGGCGCAGGTGTATGAACCTGTGTAATTATTGTTACAATGGGGGCAATGAAATTTAGTGGTTCCACCCCCTTTCCCTGCTTCAGGCCTGTTAACATATTTCCACAATGAGGTTTGGTTTTGTTTAGTTTTTTGAGCTGACTCATGTTCACTCTCCTCCAGCTCTTCCTCACTGGGGTTTTCATCAAATCCACTATGTCCCCCTTCTTCATCCCCTTCATTTTCAATTTCAACCCTCATTTTTTTACTCTCCAGCACCATAATAACCAAAAAAGGAACCAAGAAGAAGAAAATGCCAAAAAATATAACCATGATGTTTGAAATTTGAAGTTTTGAATTTGCAAAATTTAAAAAAATGGAATGGGAATGGGAATGGGAAATAGAGAAAAATTTATTTATTTATTTAGGAATAATTTAATAAACATTAAAAAAAAATTGCTAGACACTCTATTCAATATTGTAGAGCCTACCTCTTTGGCGTCCAATCTCCCCTTGCAAGCTCTTCAATCTCCCCTTGCTCCTTGCTTTCTCTTGCTCTCTCACTCTCTTGCTCCTTGCTCTCTCTTGCTCTCTCCTTGCTCCTCACTCTCTCCTTGCTCTCTCTCACTCTCTCCTTGCTCCTCACTCTCACCCTCTCTCAATCTCCCTCTCTTAATCTCAATCTCACTCTCACTCTCACAATGATGAAATGAAACCGTCCATCCGTCCCTCCCTCTTTTTATTTCCAAAAAAACCAAAATTTTTATTTTTATTTTCCGTGTGGTCTGCTCCTGACGGTCATTTTCGTCGCTCCGGGAGCGATTTTTATAACCTGGGAGCGGTCGGGAGTGATCGCTCCCTAACCGCTCTCGAGTTATAAAAATCGCTTCGTGCGGTCTGCTCCTGACGGTCGTTTTCGTCGCTCTGGGAGCGATTTTTATAACTCGGGAGCGGTCGGGAGTGATCACTCCCTGACCGCTCTCGGGTTATAAAAATCGCTCCCGGAGCAACAGGAGCGACACTTCTTGCTTCGCTCCGAAAATAGGCAGGGAGCGCAATTTTTTTTACGGGAGCGCGCTCCCGACCCGCTCCCGAGTCGCTCCCGCTCGGAGCGCGGATTGGGAGCGGGATCGGGGGGGGGGGGGCTTCCGATCGCTCTCTGACTGCTCTCGGGTTATAAAAATCGCTCCCGGAGCGACGCTCCCTGCTTCGCTTCGAAAATAGGCAGGGAGCGCAATTTTTTTTTACGGGAGCGTCCTCCTGACTCGCTCCCGAGTCGCTCCTGCTCGGAGCGCGCATTGGGAGTGGGATCGGGGGGGGGGGGGCACTCCACTGCAACACTGGTATGTGGATAGTGGGGCATTGAGACATATGACTTATGATGGGACATTATTCTATAGGTTTAAAGAGCAAGAGGGAGGTATGAGTATGGAGTTGGGTGATGGTGCTACTTATCCTATGAGAGTAGTGGGCTCCATTTCCATCTTGATGCTATAAGGTGATGTTCTCGAGTTGTGTGATGTTTTACTTGTTCTTGGGTTGAAAAAAAATCCTCTTTTAGTTTTTTGGATAACAAATAGTTAGTGGGTAGTTGCATTTGAAGCTAAGATGCATGAAAAGTGGAAATGCGTATAGGTTTTTGATTTGGATCTTTGTTTGCTAAGTTTGAAGGTTCTTTTAAAGAGTGCAAATTATGAAAACTTAAAACATGAACAAGAGAACTTAAGAGCATAAATGAACAATAGAGAAAACCAAAAAGAACTCACCCCGCTTGTTAGCAGAGTTCACCCAAAATCAGGGCTATGTCTTTGAGTCCATTTTCCAGTGGGAAGGCCTCTTCTTTAATTATGCAAAGAAGCAATTTTACATCAATCTCCAAACTGTAATCGCTGGTTCTTTGTTTTGCAACACACAATGACTTGCAAGAAATCTGATCGAACTTGTCCTCTAGTTGCTCTCCAAAAGGGCTAAAATTGCCTTGAATTCTCAAAAACCATAGTTTGTAGCTGTAGATCAAAGATTTATTGCTTGGCCTCCTATCACTGCCAGTATGCTTGGCACATTAGCAGAGCTTTGTGTTTTAAAAACAATTTGGGTTCCATAGACCCACCATATAGTTTGCATAAATTATTTACGTTCAGCCCCTTGTTGCCTCTAAACTCCCTCTAAGCTCCCTCTGTTGCCGCATTGGCAGGGTTTTGAGTTTATTAAACTTTATGGGTGTTAGTTTTTGTAGTTTGAACAAGTGTTCTAGTCTCAAATGGTGTCTATGAAACTAAGGAACACAAGAGGGATTAATTATCTCAAATACCTAGAAAAGTTTCCTAGTGAACTTGTCTTAATTAAATTAATTAGCTAGCTTTAATTATTTTCCAATGTCTAACTTAGTGAAATGGCTTAATTAATCGAGATTAATTGAGACAAATCAATTTTGCTCTAGAGACTTCTAAAAAACCATTTTTAGAAGTTGACATGATCTTAGCCATCGATTAGAGTTAGACCATGGCCGTTGATTTGTCAACAAGAGATTATAAGAGGAGATCGATGGGACCATTGGAGATCATTCAAACAAGTAGATTTGCAATAACCAGTGTTGAACACATCGCGATCGGGATTTAATCGGCGCCGGGAAAAAAGCGGAAAAAATCGTTAAAATCGGGAAAAAATCGGAAAAAAGCGGGAAAAAATCGTTTGGCACAAAAATATTCATTTTTTTTCAATTTTTTTCAATTTTTTTAATATCTAAACCATCTACAACATAAAATAAATACATTGACACATAAATATGATAAAAAAACTAATATATAAGATGTTTAATATCATTTCTAGCGCTAAAATCACACATAACATTGAATCATGTCCTGAATAGTAAGTCCTGAGTCCCAAGTCCAACTCAGCCTCAAAATATCAACAAAAAATATGATAATGTATCTCATCATGTCATAATGTCATATACAATAAAATGAAAGTCTAATCCTATTGATTTCCTCTGCCCCTCTTGCGAGAAAATGGCACAACTTTCTCTTTCCCTCTAGATGTAGAAGCTGGTGCCTGTGGTGGTGGAAATGGCAGTGGAGTCTGACGTGCTCTAGAAGCTGAAGAACTAGTAGTAGCAGCTATAGGAGGCTGAGGTGGACGGAGACCACGTCCTCTACTGGTGGTAGTGGTAGCCCGGGTAGCCCGGGTAGGCGGTGTCACCTCCTCCTCCTGCTCCTCCAACTCCTCCTCCTCCTGCTCCTGCTCCTGCTCCTGCTCCTGCTCCTCCTCCTCCTCCTCCTCCCCCTCCTCCTCCCCCTCATCCTGCACTAACCAATCCTCAGTGGGATCCATGAGAGGCCTCTCGGTCTCAACCCTCCATTCAGCAGTGGTGTCAATCCCATCCAATGAGATGGCTTCCGTATCAGGTGTCTTCTCTAGTTGTTTCACCCACAATCGAAGATTGTAGTAGACATAGACCATGTCATTAAGTCTATGGGACTCCAACCTGTACAAAGTTCATGAAATAATAAATTAATAATTAATAATTAATATTATAAAAAAAATATTGTTTAAAACTTTAATGAATTCAAAAATTTATTTGGAAATTTGCAATATTTTAAATGTTTAAGTGTTAACCTATTGCGCTTCTTGTTGTGTATTTTTTCAAATACACTCCAATTGCGCTCACATCCCGAGGAGCTGCATGTTTGGCTGAGGATGCGTATGGCAAGATTTTGCAAAAGGGGTACTCTGCCACCATACATCTTCCACCATGCGTCTACAACAAAATTACAAATAAAATTTTAAATAAACATAAGAAAAAAATGGAATTTGAAGAAACAATGAAATTTGAAACAAAGTTACAAAGTACATACTACAAACTAAAAAATACCTGGCATTTTAACCGTCCTATCAATGACAGCCATATCAAAGCCAAATAAGCCACCTGACAACTTATATTGCTCAATTTGTCTAGAGATCTCCATACGTTCTTCTGAAGATCTCACCATCTTCTGGACACAGGTTAATAATCCTTCCACGACCTCAACATCAAAATTAAACCCACATGCATAAGAAAATGCAGGGTTCAGGAAAAGCCCAGCAGCATGAATGGGACGATGGAGTGTGTTGTTCCATCGCTCATCAATGACCTTCCATAGAAGGAGTTGTCTCTGGAACCCATCATCTCCCTTGTCATCATAGTAGGACCGAATGGCTTCTTTGGCCCTGTCCATGGCTTCATACAAATAGCCCATTGCGGGCTTCTCACCATCTACCAACCGAAGAACCTTTACCAAAGGTTCAGTGACAACGCACACCTCCTGCACTCCCGCCCAGAAGTCTTCTTGGTATGAAACAAGTCTGCAGACGGCCTCTCCTTCTGGTTTGCGGCTCATTGGCGAAGAACGCCACTCCTCTGAAACAAACATTCTCTTCAAATCCCACATAGAATTCAAGAGGGATTGAAGAGATATGAAACTCGTCGCAAACCGTGTAATGGCGGGGCGCACCAACTCTTTGTTGTTGGTGCATTTTCTCATCAAGCTAAGCACAGATGTGTGATTGTAAATAAATTTTGTGATGGTTTTTGATGAGTCAACAGCCTCTTTGACAAAGGGAATTTTCCCTATGTCCTCTAACATCAAATCAATACAATGGGCAGCACAAGGTGTCCAAAATAAAGTAGGATGCCTGTCCATAAGCATTCTACCAGCAGCAACATAATTTGCAGCGTTGTCCGTTATGACTTGGACAACATTTTCTGCACCCACCTCCAAAATAAACACATCCAGCAAATCACATAAATTTTTTGCATCTTTGATTTGATGAGTTGCATCAACAGATTTGATAAACATAGTCCCCAAGGGACAACTAACCAAGAAGTTTATAAGGGTTCTCCCCTTTTGGTCAGTCCAACCATCTGACATAACAGTGCATCCTGTTTGTGCCCATGATGCCCTAAAATCCTCCAATCTTTGGGTGCAGTCACGCTTTTCATCTTGAAGAAGCCGGCCTCTGAAATCATGAAGAGAAGGGAGTTTGTACCCCGGGCCAACACTGGCAACAACATCAAGAGTAGGTTGGAAAAATGGATTATTCCTTATAATGCTGAAAGGAATATCACTCCAGAGGAGAAATTTTGTCATCAACTTGTCAGCTTTTTCTTTTTCAGTTCTTTTCATCATTGAACCGATAGTTGGTTGTGAACCAGGTGTGGTTCGAGGAACAAAATATGATGATGCAGCAAACGGATTGACTGACGCTGCAGTAGAACCTGTGCCACTTGGCCCACTTCCTTCAACTGACCTTTTTAGTTGCCTTTTGAGTTCTTCTTTGGCGTCTCTAGTGTGCTCTAATTCTCCCAATGCTCTCATGGCTTTTTGGATAATTTCAGCATTTGTCTTTAGACAGGGCCCCACATCACGTCCAGGGATTTGTGCAAGGTGGAACTTCAACCTGTACACCCCCCCGAATATTTCCTTTCCACACAACTTGCAATACAAGTTTTGTCTATCATTCGGAGTTTTAGGGTCACCATATTCCCAGAAAGGATCCAATTTCCTTGGCATGTTTGTTTTTGAATTTTGAATTTGCAAACCTATGGAAAAATAAGGATTAGGAAATAGGAATTTAGGATTACATAAATGATAATAGTAAATACAAATTACAATTTAGCATTTGCAAAATTACAAGCTAATTATTTCCAAAATCCCAATTTCTAAACCCAAGTCACCCAACCAAATGCCAAAAAACAATGAAAAATCAAAAAAAATAAACAATGTTTAAAGAAAATGAGAAAATAAAAATCAAAAATTGGTTCTCATAGTCATAACAAATAACCCATCCCAAATCAATGAAAAATTTCCAAAAATTCTTTAAAAACAATGAAAAACAAAGTTTTTATTGAACCAAAACAAAAAAAAATTAATCTACATACCTGGTTTATGGACAAATTGGCGATCTTGGCTTGGATTCCTCCTAAAATCGCTTCGATTCGCTCCCACAACCGACAGCAACCCTCTCCCTCCCTTCTTCTCCTTCTCCTCCGCGGCAGACTGCTGAATGAATAAAAAAAAAATCGTTTTTTCCATATAAAACCCCGCTGCCCGCGCCCCCCCGATTTTAACCGAAAAAATCGCGATTTTATCGAAAAAATCGCGATTTTTTCGATAAAAATCGCTATAAAAAAAATGGGCGATTTTTTCGATAAAAATCGCGCTTTGAATCGGCAAATTTAAAAAATCGCGATTTCCGATTTTATCGCGATGTGTGCAACACTGGCAATAACAATAAGGGCGCAACAATAGTGTGGGAGACACCAGTGGCAAGGTTTCAATAGGAGAGATTGAGGAGAGAATTTTTGGAGAAATTCTTAACAGTTATTTTGGTTTTCTAAGAGAAGGAAGGAGGCCGAATTATTCTGCAAAAGTAATGTTGATACAGGCAGTGCGAGTAGCCAGTTTATCTAGTGCGAGTTTCCAGAGGCTCGTTTCAGCTGCGAGTTGCTGGAACAATTCCCTGGAGGCAGTGCGAATTGGTTTAGTGAGTTGCAGAGGCAATATTTACTCAACATTGATTTCTGGAGACAATGTGAGTTTTAAGAGGCCAGTCCATATTTTCCAGATAGCGAGTGCGAGTTGCATGAGGAAGTGCGAATTGCTTAGGAGAGGTCGAGTTTGTTTGTAGAGGGAAACTCTTGATTTCCTATTTCGATTTGGTCAGTGGAAGTGGATGAAATATTTACTGGAGCTTTGCTACTGTTAGGAAAGCAGTTTATGTAATCCTTGATTTGCTGAAAAAATAATAAAACCCTCATTTGCAAAACTTGTTTTCCCTTCGTGGTTTTTCTAGGGACAATTTGTCCAAAAATATCAGTGTCAAAATTTTTATGTGTGATATTTTCTTAGTTCCTGTGATTATTTGTTTGTGAAATTGCTGTTATGTTATTCTCAATATTTTCCATTAATTAATTTTCCAGAAGACAAATAATCTGCAAAGATAGAAGATTAATAACTAGTAACTGCAATAGAATTTTCACATGGTATCAGAGCGAGTTTAGTGAAGCGCAAATTTCAGGGTAGAAGAGGCTCAACGTAGGGCACAGGAAGAGAAATCGAGGGTTTATAAAACCCAGTTCGAACTTCTCCAGATTTAGTTGGTTTTTGTCTATTTTCTGAGGGTTTTCAGAAATGGCTTTAACAGGATTGAGAGATCAAGACAAATTGGATGGAGCTTCAAACTTTCATGTTTGGAAAGCCAAAATTCTTTATTGCTAAAGGAGAATGGTCTCAAGGAGTATGTGACCAGTGTTGTAGTTGTACCAACAGATCCAACACAACTCCTTGCATACAAGAAGGAAGATGCCAAGGTGAGAAGAATTGTCCTTGGCAGAGTTAAGGACCATATTGTTCCACATATCGCAGATCTAGATATAGGGAAGAAGATGTGGGACACCATTATAAATTTGTACCAGACTGTTACCACGAATGGGACGTTGATTCTTATGGAGAAGCTAAGAAATATCCAGATGAACAAGGGTGAAGACGTTAGTTCTCTCAACAGAGTTTTACTTGTTAAGGACGAGCTGGTAGCCATCGGGGATCAGTTGACTCATAATGAGCTCATGAGAACAACCTTGAATCCATTATCAAAGTAGTGGGATGTGTTCTTATAGGTAATGAATGGGCGAGATACACTACTGAGTTGGGATCGACTATTGAGCGATTTTACTTAGGAGGAGCGTAGACTGAGTCTTGTTAGTGGCGAGTAACAGTAAAACTTAGAAGTGTGAAGATGATGAGAACATAGCCCTAGAAGGAAATGGCAAGGCCAAGAAGTGCTCGATCAAAGGGTCCAAGGGAGGAGAGAAGAAAAAGTACTTGAATAAAATTAAGTGCTTTGGTTACGGTCAATATGGTCACTATGTCAATCAATGTCTGAACCGGAAGAAGGGTGACAAGAAGAAGAAAGGGAAGCAACAAACAACAACTTTAGCAAACATTGACGAACTATCTTCAAGATTAGAGGATGAGTTCGCTCTCATAGCTTGCCTCTAGCTCTACATCTATAGGTGTTTGGTATATTGACAGTGGAGCATCATGTCACATGACGAGAGTTAGAGAATACTTTTCCAGTTACAAGGAAGAGGAAGTAGGCTTCCAGATTCAGATGGGCAATAAGTCCAAGTGCACTCCAGTTGGGAGAGGGATGTTACCTTTTAGAGGGAGTCAGGCAAGAATACAAATGTTACAGAAGTGTTGCATGTGCTAGGTTTAGGGATGAACTTGATTTTAGTTTCAACTCTTCAGGATAAGGGATATGATGTCTACTTTCGAGGGCCGAAGGTGTACATTAAGCACCAGGATTGGAAATCAGTGAAACAGATTGGAGTGAGGAGCAACAAAGTTATACAGGTTGTAGTTGGATGCTCCAAAGGCACTAGTAAGCAACAACAGTAGCAGAGACATGGGAGAACTATGGCATAGGAGGATGGGACACATCCATCATGGAGCACTTAGATTGCTCAGGGAAACCGTAATAGGAGTTACAAAAGTTAGCATGGAACACGATGTTGTGTGTAGGGGGTGCGCGCTTAGGAAATTTGCAAAAGCAACATTTCCTAGGAGTGACTGCAGAGCCAAGGGTGTGCTCGAGTTAATACATTCTGATATATGTGGCCCATTGTCTACGAAATCTCTTAGGGGTTATGAGTATTTCGTAACATTCATTGATGACTACTCCAGGAAGACTTGGATATACTTCTTGAAGACTCGAGATGAAGTCTTCAGTCGCTTCCAAGAGTTTAAGGCTCTTGTGGAGAACATGACAGGAAAGAAGATAAAGGTGCTTTGTATGGATAATGGAGGCGAGTATGTGGAGAAAACCTTCAAGGAGTTTTGTGTGAAGGAGGGCATCAAGAGAGAGTGGATAGCTCCATATAACCCACAACAAAATGGGGTCGTTGAGAGGAAGAACAAGACGATAGTTGGAGCAACAAGGGCAATGCTATATGACCAGGATATGCTTGGATTTCTATGGGCAGAGACACGCAATACAATAGTATATATCTAGAACAGGATTCCTCACAAAGTGTTGGGGAAGATGACACCTAAGGAGGTGAACAAGAAGAAGCCAGAGGTCGAGCACTTCAGGATCTTTGGCAGGATAACTTATTGTCACATGCCTGACGATAAACGCACCAACTTGGATTCATCCGCAGAAGGGATATTTTGTTGACTACAACGAAACGTCCAATGCGTATAGGATTTACAATTCCAGGTAGCAAGAAGATTATCGTGAGATGGGACGTGAAGTTCCAGGAGGAGAAAGCCTTCATAAGATCTCGCGAGTTGCTAATAGTTGATCAGAGTGAACCAAGGAAAGCTCCAAGGGATGAACAAGGATCTTAGTAGTCTTAGGGCACTAGTACAAGTATAGTGACGAGTACAGGAGCAAGTACAGGTGCAAAGGAGAGTTCACAACATGTGGAGTTGCAGTAGTAGGCCAAAGAGTAGGAAGCTCCACCCACCACTAGTGGGAGAAGGAACAAGGAGGTGCTTCAGACATTGAGAGATGTGCATGAATTTGTGGGAACTCCTAGATCAAGCACCAGGGACATGAGACTGTTAGAAAGGTATTCAAGGTATGAGGCGTTAATGAGCGAGCTCATTGACAATGAGCCTTCCAGTTATGAGGAGGCTGCATAGCATCAGGTGTGGTAGGATGTGATGGTGGAGTACAACTCCATCATGCTGAATGATGTGTGGGAGGTTGTACCTAGGCTGTTGGATAGGGCAGTGGTTGGTTCCTGTTGGATCTACAAGATCAAACACATTGCAGATGGCAGTGTGGAGAAGGTAAAAGGCTAGGTTCACGACCTCAGAAGGAGGGCATGGACTATGAGGAGACTTTCGCTCCAGTGGCCAAAATTCAAATACACTTCCATCAGGGGCACGATCTCTCTAGCAACACATTAGGGATGGCAGATTCACCAGATGGATGTCAAGACAACTTTTCTGAATGGAGTGATAGAAGAGGAGGTGTACATTGAATAACCATAGGTATTTGAGACACATGGGGGGGATACTCATGTATGTAGGTTGAAGAGAGCGCTATACGGACTCAAGCAAGCTCCTAGAGCATGGTATGGTCGGATTGGGAATTACTTGTAGCAAATGGGCTTCATGAAGAGTGAAGCAGACTCAAATCTCTACTATTTGATGGTAGGAGGTGAGACTCTCATTCTCGTGTTATATGTGGATGATCTATTTCTGACAAGGTCACCAGGGCTCATAGAGGATTGTGAGAGAGACTTGGTAGCGGAGTTCGAGATGAAGGACTTGGTGCTGGTACATTATTTTCTAGGTCTGGAGGTATGGCAGACAGATGGGGAGATCTTCCTTGGTCAAGGGAGATATGCTCTAGAGATTCTAAAGGAATTCAGAATGCTGGAATGTAAACCCTTGTCTACTCCTATGATTACCAATTGGAGGAAGATATATGCGTTAGAGCAGGATGCAATGGACCCAACCTTGTATAGACAACTTATTGGCTCTTCGATGTATCTGGTCAACATTAGGCCAAATATATGTTTCGCAGTCAACACTCAGTTAGTTCATGGTTGAACCTAAGAGAGTACATTAGATAATAGTGCAACATGTGCTGCGATATCTACGAGGTACAATCGAGTATGGTTTGAGGTTTACTCGGGGTGATGGTGTCGGGTTGATGGGGTATATAGATGTAGACTGGGTAGGTAGTGCAGTGGATCGGAAAGCACTTTAGGGTGTTGCTTCAGTATTGGATCAAGGGTTGTCTCTTGGTACAACATAAAGCAAAACTCTGTGGCACTGAGTTCTGCAAAAGCAGAATACATGGCAACAAGCATTGCTACATGTGAGGTCATATGACTTCAAAAGTTGCTGGTGGCACTATTTGGTCAGAGGTTGGAGTCGACCAATATCTTCTATAATAATCAAAATTGCATCAAGCTCTTTGAAAATCCAGTGTTTCATGATAGGTTGAAGCACATCGACATCAGATACCACTTCATCAGGGATTGTGTACAACATGGATTAGTTCGGCTACAACATGTTTCCACAGATCAGTAGGTTGCAGATATTATGACAAAGGACTTGGGTAAGACAAAGTTTGTCTTCTTCAGGGATAAGTTGGGAGTAGTGGTAAACACCTTCCTTGCTAAGACGAAGTGTTAGTTTTTGTAGTTCGGATAGGTGTTCTAGTCTTAGATGGTGTCTATGAGATTAAGGAACACAAGATGATTAATTATCTCCAATACCCATAAAAAGTTTCCTAGTAAAATTGTCTTAATTAAATTAATTAACTAGTTTTAATTATTTTCCTAACTTAGGGAAATGGTTTCATTAATCAGGATTAATTGAGACAAATTGATTTTGCTCTAGAGACTTCTAGAAAAGTTAATTTTAGAAATCAACATGATCTTTGCCTTCGATTGGAGTTAGATCGTGGCCGTTGATTCACCAACAAGAGATTATAAGAGGAGATCGATGGGACCATTGGAGATCATTCGAACAAGCAAATTTGTAGTAAGAACAAGGGTGTAGTGATAGGGTGGGAGACACCACCAATGGGGTTTCAATATGAGAGATTGAGGAGAGAATTTATGGAGAAATTCTTCACAGTGATTCTAGTTTTTCGAGAGAAGGAAGGAGGCCAAATTATTCTATAGAAGCAAGGTTGATACCGTCAAGCCATTTTATCCAGTTCTAGTTGCCATAGGCTCGTTTCAGTTGCCAGAACAATTCTGCGAAGGCAGTGCGAGTTGGTTTAGTGAGTTGCTGAAGGTAGTATTTACTCACGAGATTGATTTCTGGAGACTGTGCAAGTTTCTGGAGGCCAGTTCATATTTTCTAGATAGCCAATGTGAGTTGCAGGAGGAAGTGTGAATTGGCTAGGAGAGGCTGAGTTTGTTTGCAAAGGGAAACTCTTGATTTCCCAGTTCGATTTGGTCAATGGAAGTGGAGAAAACAATTACCGAAGCTTTGCCAGTGTCAGGCAAGCAGTTTATGTGATCCTTGCTTTGTTGAAGAAATAATAAAACCCTCATCTGCAGAACTGGTTTTCCCTTCAGGGTTTTTCCAGGGACAATTTATCCAAAATACCAATGTCAAAATTTTTATGTGTGATATTTTCTCACTTCCTATGATTATTTATTTGTGAAATTGCAATTGTGTTATTTTCAATATTTGTTGTGAATTAATCTTCTAAAAGACAAATAATCTACAAAGATTTAAGATTAATAACCAGTAACTACAATAAAATTTTCATAGCGTGCCTGATAGACCCATGGCGAACCCACAAGCTATCGACCATAGCCACCCCTTCCACGACTTGATTTTAAACAACAAACTGTTGTCAGGCTTTGTCAAGCCCCAACAACCAAACTTAGTGGTAGATGGCGGCTTGGTAAAGTGCTCATGGGGGAGGTACACCGCAAACCTCCCTTTTATGGTATAATGGATATACATGACATTAAATTTGCATGTTTCGGCGACACAAACAACATAACGCCATGCGCCCTATTGGTAAGTAGTAACATTGGTCAAGGAGGTCGAGGGTTCGAATCCTGCTGACCTAGTTTTAACCCGACCATAAATAATATAATATATTGGCTGCAAATAATTTGTTAAGTCATGCAACGTGTTCCAACGATTAAGCTGCTGGCAACTTTCGACGAAGTTGGGGTTCGAGCCCTCTGTTCCCTAACCCCACTTCTTGAACTCTTATTGGCCAATCAGAGGATACCACGTGGTAGCCTTTGTTTGGTCCACATTGTTGAGAAATCAATGCATGTAGTTATTAGGGTTTTGATTCCTCTTTTCTTGATAATTACTTGTGATATGTGTTGGCTTCTTTACTTCTTTATTATGTTATCTTTCATCAAGCAATTACCAAATAAAAAATGCATGAAGATCACAAGAACAAGAGACACAAGATGTAGGCACTCAGCCAGGGAAAAACCCCTCTCCTAGGGGAAAACCCAGTCAAACTCTTCTTCTATAATAGAACCAAGTCAAAGTGAGACAATCCAAGACCTTTTGACCAAGATAAAGACCTCCTCCAATCACCAAGTCAACCCTCCTTCCAAGTAGACAAACTCTGCCAAAGTCAACAAGAGTCAACTCCTTCAAAACTGTTTCAATATGAAATTACGACCCCTTGCAACTTAGAATTTCTGAACTGTAGTCACTATAGAAATTTTGACCTTTGCAGCTTGCCCAGAAACCCTAGAAAATCTCGCATGTGTGAGAGAGAAGATGCCCCAAAACTTTGATTTTTGTTCTTCCTTTGATTTGACCTTCTTGTCCTTGACTTCACACTTCTTTTTCTCTTCCTTCACTGTAGATCAAACTTGTTGATGGATGGATGCCAAATAGGTTGAATTTTCCTTCTATTTATACTGCTTCCATAGGGTCGAATTGCCCCAAACAGGACTTGGTGAGGAGGTGAAATATCACTGTTTTGACTCAAAATAATTTTTCTTTACATGATACAAAAACCCAAGAAGGGTCTAATAAATATGACAATGACTCTTATGACTCAAGAAAACCCTAGAAGCTGAGCATGAAACCCATGCTTCAAAATAATTTTATTTTTCTTATTTTTCAGTTTTACAATAAATACATAATGATAAAGTACAATAGCAATTATGAAGACCGACCATAGTTACATTTTCAACACCCCCTCTTAACTAGGGAGGTATGCATAATTGTACAAACAGGTACAAGGATGAACTCAAGTTGACATGTTCTTAGAAGAGTATCTACATACGCAATGCTAGGGATCTAGATACCTTAACTGTCAAGGTATACTTCTAACAGGGACTAAGGTGTCATCAAGGCAACTTGCCGTTATAGGTACCCATAAGGCTACAACCCTGGTATCAGTCCAACAGGATATAGATTCCATTTAGGCCTCCATGCTAAGACACCAACCCTCACAGTGATCTAGGTATCATCAAGGTCAAATCACTAAAACAAAGCTCCATATCAAGACCAAGATACCCTCCCACACAGGGATCTAGACATCATCAAGGCCAAACTATAATTGAGATCTCAATACCAACAGGCCAAGGTGTCCTCCCAATTACCATCATACGGGCATGCAGCCTAAGGTACTCATCTCTCCCTCTTAACCAAATCAGAGATATCCACCAATCCAAGCATGCTTTTAAAATATGCAAACTTCTTGTTGGGGAGAGATTTTGCCAACACATCAACTATTTGTTGATTTGTCGGAACATACTGTAGCTTCATGACCCCATCCTGTCCCAAACTTCTAATATAGTGGTACTTGTTATTAATATGCTTAGTCCTAGCATGGTACATGGGGTCTTCAAGCATTCTGATGCTGCTTTGGTTATCAAAATTTATAACTTTGGGATACAAAGGCCCTCCAAACAAATATGACAGAAGCTTCCTTAGCCAAACTGCGTCTTTTCCAATCTCACAAGCAACAACATATGCAGCCTTATCACTACTTAGAGCAACCGAATCTTGTTTACGACTCATCCAAGAAATCATTGTAGATCCCAGACTAAAACAACCACCAATAGTGCTTCTTCCATCTGTCTCACTGCCACCCCAATCAGAATTGGTGAAATCTATCAATTGGATTTCCTTTCCATCATATTTTAGATAGTGATGAATACCTCAAAATATGCTTGGCAACTATCCAATGATCATGACGTGGCTCCAACTGAAATTGACTTAGAATATTTATGACATAACATATATCAGGTCTAGTATTCACCAAATACATCAACGAGCCAACCGATTGATTGATAACATGTGGGATCAACGAGGCTAGAATATGAACTTCTCAACTTCTTTAAGTTATTGATCATTGGAGTTGTCATGGGCTTGGAATCCATCATACCAAAATTTTTGTAGAATCTTGTTTATATATTTTCCTTGATCAAGATATATCTCTTCAGGTTTCCCACCAAACCTCCAAGCCCAAATAATAATGCATAAGTCCTAGATTTTTCATTTCAAATTCAACTGCCAACATCTTCTTACATTCTTGAATTCTATGCTCCACACTTGTAGAGGATTTCATTATTTACTACTTTGATGTAGAGGTTTGAGTTTGCAGAGCTTTTGACACATCCAATCCTTAAAAGATAGGCATCCATTCTAGCATACAAAGCTCTAGGTGCTTGTTTCAAGCCATATAGGGAGCAGAAGTGAGATTCCTTGCTATGTATCTCAAATTCTTCTGGTTGTTCTATGTACACTTCTTCATCTATGGTTCCATTCAAGAAAGCTATTTTGACATCCATCTGGTGGTTGTTCCATCCCATAGTAGCTTCTAAAGAAATCAAGGATCTAATGGTAGTGAATCTAGCTGTAGAAGCAAATGTTTCTTCATACTCCACACCTTCCTTTTGAGAGAAACCCCTTGCTACAAATCTTGCCTTGTATTTATCTATGCTCCCATCAACATGTTTGATTTTATAGATCCATTTAGAGGTGACAATAAATTTGTCACTAGGTCTAGGAACGATTTCCCAAACCCCATTCTTCATGATTGATTGGTATTCTTTTTGCATGGCTTTCTTCCATTCATCATGATTAGCAGCTTGTTCAAATGTGGTTCGTTTTGCTTCAATTAATTTCGTCATATATGCTGCATAGCTGGAGTAACTCTTTGGTCTTTAGCTTTCTCTGAAAGTACCTTTTGTTGTTCCATGTCCTTCGACATCTTCAAGTGTAGCTTTTAACCAATTTGGCCTCTTCTTTACTACAAGAATGATTGTAGGTGCTTTATCATGTTGTTGTTCTTCTTCAAAGAGTGATATATCTTCTTCATCAGATTCAATGGGAATTTCCCTGGACTTCTTGTGTGCAAAGCTTTCATTGAATATGACATCTCTGCTAACTTCAATTCTACGATCTTATTTTACGTAGATTTTATAAGCCTTTGATGAAAGGCTATAACCAACAAAGATAACCTTTATACTAGGAGAATCTAACTTCTTTCTCTTATCCTTAGGAATATGAAAGTAGGTAGGGCATCAAAAGGTACGAAGATGATCTACATATGGCTTCTTCCTTGAGAATGCTTCTTCCAGTGTCATATTCTCAAGAATTCTATGAGGAAAGAATTCTATGAGGACTTCTATTTTGTATGTATACTGCGGTTATAATTGCTTCTCCCCATAAGACTTTTGGAAGGTCTTGGTCATATATCATGGTTCTTATGCATTCTTCAATGGTCCTATTCTTTCTCTCTGCTACTCCATTTTGTTAAGGATTATAGGGAACTATGAGCTCCCTCTTAATACTAGATTCCTTGCAAAAGGCTATGAGTTCCTTAGATGTATACTCACCACCATTGTCGGATCTAAGGGCTTTATGTTCATTTTTGTTAAGATCTCCACTTCTGATTTGAATTCTTTGAACTTTTCAAAGACGTCATCCTTAGATTTGAGAAGATAAATCCAAGTTTTTCTAGAGTGATCATCAATGAAGGTCACATAATATAGATGGCCTCCAAGAGATTTGTCTGCGATTGGTCCACACACATCGGAATGAATGAGGTCTAATATTTCTTTAGACCTTGTGCCACTGCTTGTAAATGGTCTCTTTGTATTCTTTCCCAAAGCACATCCCTTGCATCCTTCTTTCTTGGTCCTCCTTTAAGTTGGGGGTGCCTTTCACCATTTGACTTAGGGAGGGCAATATTTTATAGTGACGCTGCCCATATGTTTTATGCCAAAGCTTAGAGGGACTAATATCCATCTAAACAAGAGCTTGAGGAGAAGGTGTTAGAAGTCTATACAACCTTCCTTCACGAATCCCAATAACCCTTGCTTTTTCAATACTAGAATCCCTTCCCCAAACAAGAACTTTTCCATCTACAAAGGCAATCCTATCTCCTTTATCTTCTAGACAAGAAATAGAAATTAAATTCTTTTTCAAACCTAGGACATAGAGAATGTTGTTGAGATGAAGCTTTCCACCATCTTCTAGTTTCAATGAAGTAGATCCAAGACCTTTGACTGCATAGCTATTGTTATCTCCAAGCTCCACTGAATGAGATGATGATCCTTTTGATAAGGTTTGAAGTTGTCCACTTTCTCCTGTCATATGTCTTGAGGCTCTACTATCAATGATCCATGCATTGTCATCGTCAAATGTACTTGTAAGTGCGGCCAAGAATCCTCCAATTTTGACTTTCCTAGATAGATTGTAGATGATCTTGACACCAAAGCTTCTTGCAACTTTCAAGAGATTCTTAAGGGTCTTGAGTCCCATCTTCAAATAGCTTGCCATTGATGAGAGATCTTCCTTACAAGAGTGCTTTTCCTTTCTTTAAATGATAACCAACAAAGTGATCTTTAAACAGTTCTTCCTTCACGTTAGCTATGATACCAAGTTGAGAAATCAATGCATGTTGTTATTAGGGTTTTGATTCCTCTTTTCTTGATAATTACTTGTGATATGTGTTGGCTACTTTACTTCTTTATTATGTTATCTTTCTTCAAGTAATTACCAAATAAAAAATGCATGAAAATCACAAGAACAAGGGACACAAGATGTAGGAACTCAGCCAGGGCAAAACCCCTCTCTTAGGGGTAAACCCAGTCAAACTCTTCTTATATAATAGAATCAAGTCAAAGTGAGACAATCCAAGACCTTTTGACCAAGACAGAGACCTCCTCCAATCACCAAGTCAACCCTCCTTCCAAGTAGACAAACTTTTCCAAAGTCAACAAGAGTCAACTTCTTCGAAACGGCTTCAATATGAAATTTCGGCCCCTTGCAACTCAGACTTTCGGACCTACAATCACTGCAGAAATTTTGGCATTTGCAACTTGCCCATAAACCCTAGAAAATATCTCACGTGTGAGAGAGAAGATGTCCCAGAACTTCAATTTTTGTTTTTCCTTTGATTTGACCTTCTTGTCCTTAACTTCACACTTCTTTTTCTCTTCCTTCTCTGCAGATCGAACTTGTTGATGGATGGATGCCAAATAGGTCGAATTCTCCTTCTATTTATACTGCTTCCACAGGGTCGAATTGCCCCAAACAGGGTCGACTTCATCAAGGCACGCTGACTTGATGAGGAGGTGAAGTATGACTGTTTTGACTCAAAATATTTTTTTTTACATGATAAAAAAGCTCGAGAAGGGTCTATTAAATATAACAATGACTCTTATGACTTAAGAAAACCCTAGAAGCCTAAAATGGAGGCCTTGACCTAATATATAAGTAAAAGGAGCATGAAACCCATGCTTCAAAATAATTTTCTTTTTCTTCTTTTTCAAATTTACATTAAACACATAATGATAAAGTACAATAGCAATTATGAAGACTGACCATAGTTACATTTTCAACACACATCACTACCTTGCCACGTGTCTGCCAACCAAGATGCCACCTGTCTGCAATGTGTGCACCATGCCAACACCAACTGTGTGCCACATCACCATGCCTCGTCAACTTCTTGCTGTGTATCTGTATGGACTGCCATGTGTCCTTCGTATGACCTGCCACATGGCACGATGTGGGGTTTCCATGTGTCACTTGTCCTTCCCTTTTTGCCTATTTTGCAAACACTTTAGAACACTTTCTCATATGAAGTCCTTTTTCGCCCATTCAAGTTGTGCCAGAAAGCTCTCGTTGAGCTCTTCGACATGGCACCACTTGCATCAAGTTTTGAGACCTTTATAATTTGAGGCATCTCAGATCCTCCTAGATCAGTTTAAAAAATGAGAACACCTATAAACGTAAGCCCCCCAAACTCCAAACCAGATATGTCGCCTCTGAAAAGAGGACGAGATTTGGAGGCTACCTGGCCCTTTCCAGACTCTGTTTAAGAGTATAGGAAAAAACACACAAGTGGTATAGTAGCCGGGAAGCTCAAAGAGATAAAAATAACAATGGTGCAACATATAACAATATAACCATAAACAGATACTCAAGAAATGCAGAGAGAAATGCTAAGCCATTTTATTATGCTGAGTAATAGAATGAGTACAAGAGGTGATCAGAAAGATGGCACCTTGACTTGCACAAGGCAAGTGAAGAAATACACTCAGAATAGCAAATGAATGGCCTCTCTCTGAACTGCGTCCAAGCTGCTGGAGAACTGCCATGCTGCTGTTGCTACTGGAAATCAAGTGAGGATTTGGTGCTATTCCCCTCCTTAGAAAATGCTGAAACTATGGAATTGGACTCTACTCAAGAAACCCAGAAAAACCCAGAAAGCTTTTCTGAAATGGCCGACCCCTGAAAATCGCCCCCTTAAGGATCCACGCAATCCCTCAAGGCTCTGCATTGCCACTGAAATAAACCCACCACAACTTTGCTTGAAACTCAGCCAAAATCCTCCAATATGCAAGGGCTGATCCCTTGCTCAACCTCCCAGCACAAATCCCCCTGCAAAACCCCAATCTAGAACTCCTGCCAGAAAGAACTGCGTCATCCCTTTCAAGACTGCGTAGTCATATAAGATGCTCAATCCTCCTGCCAAAATGTTGATGAAACTACTGCAAAAATACTGATGGAAATACCTTGCCCGAGCAGGCACTCGAAGTCCCTCGGGGCTAAGGGTGAGATCTCCGAACGAAGACACTCAATGCACTAAACAGTGATGCAGACTAGCTAAACAGCCAGCGTGCTCTAAGTCGAAGTGACTAGCTCAAATGCACATAATCAAATGCCAAAATGAGGAGGCTTCTCTCTCCTTTATGGCATTGGCCTGTCTCAATCCCAAGGCTCACCTCCTCCAACGTAGCTTTCCTCTTGCCACGTGTTTCTCACCCTCTGCGCAGTCACTCCAAGTGTCTACATGGGCCCCTCCTCTACGTGGTTCTTTGGCCGCCCTTGGCTCACCTTTTAAGTTACAACGTTGTGCTACTAGGGAGTGTCTTTATTCATGAAGTGAGTATGTCTCCCTCTCCTCACCTTTTTATTTATAACTAGCTATAGAAGGCAAAATTGAGCAAAATCGAATATTCCAATTAGCCATGGCTAATTAGGAATATTACAGTCTCCCCCGGCAAAATGTTGCTTGTCCTCAAGCAACTGAAGTGACGGATGCTGCAAGATCTTCTCACTCTCCCAAGTGGCATCCTCATTTGGTAAATTCTTCCATCTCACCAAGAATTCCCGGACTGTCCTGCTCCGCAGCCGCCTCTCCTTGGTATCAATAATAGCCTCTGGCTGCAACACCAAATGCCCCTCGTCATCCGTGGGTGGTAGCTCATCTGTCACTGTCACATGCTGTCCCAATGCCTTCTTCATGCATGATACATGAAAAATGTTATGAATCTTGCTGCCTTGGGGCAACTCCAACTCATGTGCAACCTGTCCAATCCTGCATATCACCTTGTATGGCCCATAAAAGCGGGGCTTGAGCTTCTCAGCCCCCATCTGCTTCAGTGACGACTGTCGGTATGGCTGTAATCGTAGGTAGACCAGGTCATCTACCTCAAACTGTCTCTCCACCCGACCCCTGTCAGCATACAACTTTTGCTGGTTCTGTGCTGTAGCCATATTATCCTTGAGAGCTCTGAGAATATCCTGACTCTCTTGGATTCGAATCTTGGCTCTCGGAGCCTTGCTAGCACCAAACATCACGTCAGCAAAAGATAAAGGATGATACCCATACAAAGCATAAAATGGTGACATACCGATGGACATGTGATGAGTAGTGTTGTAGCAGTATACCCCCAGATGCAGCCACTTCAACCATGCTCGCTGTTGCCCACTGACATAGTTACGCAAGTAGCCCTCTAGCCACTTGTTAACTATCTTTGTCTGCCTGTCCGTCTGTGGGTGATAACTAGTACTCGGTGTCAACTCTGTCCCCACCAACCGGAAAAGCTCCTACCAAAACCCGCCCATGAAACGACTGTCCCTGTCACTGGTGATGGTCTTGCGAAGACCATGTAACTTGAAAATCTCTCTGAAGAACAGCTCGGCCACCTGCGCTGCTTTGTAGTGTGCGGAGATGGCGAAAAAGTGTGAGTACTTTTTTAGCCGATCAACGACGACAAAGATGTAATCCTTACCCTGTACCATGGGCAACCCTGTGATGAAGTCCATCGTAATACACTCCCATTTCCCCTCTGGAATGGGAAGAGGCTGCAATAGTCCTGCTGGATGGTTCATCTCCCCCTTGTTCCTCTGGCAAACATCGCACTCCCGGACATGCTGGAGTACGTCCTCCTTGAGGCCCTTCCATGAGAACCTCTCTCTAATGGCCCTGTAGGTTTTGGTAAACCCCTGATGACCTGCCAATGGTGAATCATGTGACGCCTGAAGTATCTTCTTCTTGAGCTGAGACCCCTCAGTCAAGAAAATCCGGTCCCTGTAATAGATGATCTCATCGACCACCCTGTACCTGTCATCCACCACCTGCCCATCCAGAACCTCACATGCAAATCTGTCCTTGGAGTACTCTACTAAGAGTCGAGCCCTCCAATCTGCGTCCAAGCTCATAAGAGCCAACGTAGCTGGCCTACATGAAAGGGCATCTGCTACCACGCTGTTCTTACCCTTGACATACTCAATGTCAAAGTCAAATGCTTGGATCTTGCTGATCCACTTGTGCTGCCTCTCCTATAGCTGCTTCTGCTCCAAAAAGAACTTGAGGTTGTTGTGGTCAGTCCTCACCCTGAACCTGTTACCCACCAAATACTGCCGGTACTTAGCCAATGCATGCATGATGGCCAGCGTCTCCTTGTTGTATATAGAATACAACCTCTCGTGCGAAAGGAGCTTCCGACTCTTAAAGGTTATAGGGTGACCTCCCTGCATCAATACTGCACCGATCCCCTCTCTCGACGCATCACACTCCAAAACAAATGGCTGCATAAAATCTGGCAACACAAGCACTGGGCAGCTACTCATAACCTCCTTGAGCCTATCAAAGGCTCGTTGCGCTGTATCCGACCAACTGAATGCCCCCTTCCTCGTCAAATCTGTTAGGGGTGCAGCAAGCTGTGAGAAACCCTTGACGAACTTCCGGTGGTAAGTACAAATGCCAATGAATCCTCGAAGTTCCGTCACGTTTCTCGGCTCCGGCCAATCTTTGATGGCCCTGATCTTCTCCTCGTGGACCCTCACTCCGTCCACTCCTATGATATGTCCCAAGTATAACATCTCCGTCAACCCGAACTCACATTTGGAAGCTTGGCATAGAACTGCTGCTCCTCCAAGATGCGCAATACTGTCTCAATGTGCTGGAGATGCTCCTCCCAAGTCCTGCTGTAGATGAATATATCATCAACGAATACCAACACAAACTTTCTCAAGTGATTGCGGAAGATGTGATTCATGCAAGACTGGAATGTAGCTGGGGCGTTGGTTAGCCCGAAGGGCATCACCAAAAACTCAAAGTGCCACTAGTGACACCTGAAGGTGGTCTTGGGAATGTCCTGTTCCCTCACACGAATCTGATGGTACCCAGATCTCAAATCAATCTTTGAGAAGAACCGGGCTCCTCTCAATTCATCCATCAACTCATCGATCCTGGTATGGGGTACCTGTTCTTCAGGGTCTTCTTGTTCAGGGCCTTGTAGTCAATGCACATCCTCAATGTGCCGTCCTTCTTCTTCACCAACACTACGGAAGAAGCAAAAGGACTCGTGCTCGGTTGAATGTGCCCAAGAGCCAACAACTCCTGAATGGCCTGCTCAATCTCATCCCGATAGGCCTTGGGATGCCTATAAGGGGTAGTAATCACTGCCTGTATGCCCTGCTCAAGCTCAATGGTGTGCTCAAACCCCCGGTCCGGTTGCTGTCTTGGCGAAATCTCCCCAAATACTATGGCATACCAGTCACAGATGGACTGTATCTCTGGGTGCACTGTCTGCCCTGTAGTCCCTGCCTCTAATGCACGCAGCTCCACTGCCCACTCTATGTCTCCCTTCCGGAAGACTGCCTCCATCCGATGAGCTGAAACAGTCTGAGGCGGGTATGTGTGCTATCCCCGTATCTTCTCATGCCTCCTTGTCTTCTCATCATCCCACTCCATCTCTAGGGCCTTCCAATCTGTAGTGACCTTCCCTAGAGTGATGAGCCACTGAACACCCAGTACTATGTTGGTGTCCGGAATATTGACCACGAAGAAGTGGTCAGTCAGTGTGTAGGTGCCCATCGTCACTGATAACTCTGGAACATAACGAGCACACATCATGGTTTGATCTCTGGGACCAAAACTGAAAATCCATCGAAGCTCTCTGTCGGTATACCTCTTCGCTCAACCATCTGTGCATCGATGAAGTTGTGGGTGGTTCCACTGTCAACCAAAACTGATACTCGCTGGCCACGTACTGTCCCTCGTACGTGCAGCGTCAAATACTTGGGAACTCCTCGCAATGCTGCAAGGGCTCCTCCGATAGGTGCAAAAGCTGCATCACTTTCTGCTGGTGGTGGAGGCGGCAAAGAAACCCTCCATGGCATGACTATCTCCTGCCTCCACATCATCCTCCTCATCTTCTTCCCTGCTGCTCTCGAAGAAGACCTCAATAAAATGTGCTTTGCTAGCCAGCAACACATCTATGTCCTGGTGCCCACGGCTCCTGACAGGTGAAGCACAACCGCTTCTTCTTCAACTCCCTCCTGGCATCATCATTAATCTATACTCGTCCTGGATTCCCCTTCGGAGGCGGAATCCTCACATTCTTCCCCTTAGGCTGAAAAGCCTGTCGCTGGGGGTAAGGTGTCCGGGTCCTGGGTAAGACATCCTATAAGTCCCGGGTCCTGCTAATAGCATCTTGAAGGGTGGTTGGTCTAGCGGATCTGACTAGACCCCGAAGTGGCTCCGCTAACCCCTCAACATACATGTAGATCCTCCGTGCCGTGGATAGATCTGGCACCATCCTTGAAACCCTCAAAAAGTCCGCAATGTAGGTCTCTGAGCTCCCTGTCTGTTTGAGCCTTGTCAGCTCAACAACGTGCTGTTCCAGATCCCTCTGGTCAAACCTCTCCATCAATCTCCTGGTGAACTCGGCATACGTCGTCATTGTGGAATGCCCGAGTGTAACCATCCCATGGAACCACCAATCCTTGGCCTCACCATCCAAATGTATGTCGCCACCTTGATGGCCTCTGCCTCCAATATCTGGTTAAGCTGGAAGTAAATGTCCAGCTTCTCCACCCAAGACTTTGCCGAACTATTTGATGAACCATCAAATGTAGGCAAGTGGAATCTACTAGCTGCACGGTGGATGTCACCATCATGATAATGCCGGTACCCTCTGTGATGGTCGCGGGGTCTACTATCCCGCTGGAGCTGAACAAAGTCTCTGAATGAGAGAGCCTCCCTGAACTCCTGCCCATAGGCCTGGTATTCTGCAAAATAATCGCCCATATGACCAGGCTCTGCCTCCTGCTGGGCTCTAGCCCTCGTGTCTGCTCCTAAGAAAGTGGGCATGGTAGAGCATGTAGGGGCATGTGAGGCCACCTGCTGAGTAGTATCACGTTGCTCTGGCAAATGGTGGGATGCACCCGATCCCTCACCAACTTGGAAAACCTGTGGGCTCTCACGCTGTCTAGTCTCTACTGCCGTGAATCTCTGCCCCATCACCTCAATTTGCCTCGACAGATCCTGTACTGATTTGAGGAGCATGTCTGCAAATCTCTTCCCGTCATCATCTGCCATCGAATTCTCCTGCTCTGCGTCCACCATAGGCTCCTCATGTCTTGCGTCCACCACAGGCTCCTCCTGTCTGCGTCCACCGCCGGAACACAGTTTCCCTCTCCGTAGGTGTTCTCCAACCTACGCCCAACGTCTCTATATCTCCTACCTCTGTAACAGATATAGGGCTTTTCCCCCGGTGTCATAGATTGCTAGCTCCACAGGCTGAGCCAGATCTATGCTCTGATACCACTGTAATATCCCTTATCAGGAATATTCCTCAAACACAAGCAAACTCCAATCAGAGATGGACTGGGAGGGCATTTACCAGATATGTCGCCTCTGAAAAGAGGATGAGATCTGGAGGCTACCTGGCCCTTTCCAGACTCTGTCTAAGAGTATAGGAGAAAACACACAAGTGGTATAGTAGCCGGGAAGCTCAAAGAGATAAAAATAACAATGGTGCAACATATAACAATATAACCATAAGCAGATACTCAAGAAATGCAGAGAGAAATGCTAAGCCATTTTATCATGTTGAGTAATAGAATGAGTACAGGAGGTGATCAGAAAGATGGCACCTCGACTTGCACAAGGCAAGTGAAGAAATACACTCAGAATAGCAAAGGAATGGCCTCTCTCTGAACTGCATCCAAGCAGCTGGAGAACTGCCGTGCTGTTGCTGCTGCTGGAAATCAAGTGAGGATTTGGGGATGTTCCCCTCCTCAGAAAATATTGAAACTATGGAATCAGACTCTACTCAAGAAACCCAGAAAAACCCAGAAAGCTTTTCTGAATTGGTCGACGCCTGAAAATCGCCCCCTTGAGGACCCACGCAATCCCTCAAGGCTCTGCGCTGCCACTGAAATAAACCCACCACAACTTTGCCTGAAACTCAGCCAAAATCCTCCAATATGCAAGGGTTGATCCCTTGCTCAACCTCCCAGCACAAATCCCCCTGCAAAACCCCAATCCAGAACTCCTGCCAGAAAGAACTGCGTCATCCCTCTCAAGACTGCGCAATCATCTAAGATGTTCAATCCTCCTGCCAAAATGTTGATGAGACTACTGCAAAAATACTGATGGCAATACCTTGCCCGAGCAGGCACTCGAAGTCCCCTGGAGCTAAGGGTGAGATCTTCGAACGGAGACACTTAATGCACTAAACAGTGCTGCAGACTAACTGAATAGCCAGCGTGCTCTAAGTCAAAGTGACTAGCTCAAATGCACATAATCGAATGCCAAAATGAGGAGGCTCCTCACTCCTTTATAGCGTTGGCCTTTCTCAATCCCAAGGCTCACCTCCTCCAACGTAGCTTTCCCCTTGCCACGTGTTTCTCACCATCTGTGCAGTTAGTCCAAGTGTCTACATGGGCCCTTCCTCTACGTGGTTCTTTGGCCCCCCTTGGCTCACCTTTTAAGTTACAACGTTGTGCTACTAAGGAGTGTCTTTATTCATGAAGTGATTATGTCCCCTTCTCCTCACCTTTTTATTTATAAATAGCTATAGAAGACAAAATTGAGCAAAATCGAATATTCCAATTAGCCATGGTTAATTAGGAATATTACACACCACTTGCACCAAGTTTTGAGACCTTTATAATTTGAGGCATCTCAGATCCTCCTAGATCAGTTTAAAAAATGAAAACGCCTATAAACGTAAGCCCCCCCAAACTCCAACGAGGTACATTGGAGGAAACATGGTGTGTGTGTGTGTAGTTTCCTTTTATATAACACATTATCTTGCAATAAAATAATAATGATAGGCTAATTTGTAGGTAGTTTCAGAAATGAACTAGAGGTTAATTTGTCTTCTTTTTACATATATTAAAGTTCTTTAGACTTTCTATGGGTCCAATGCCCCTCATAGGGGCTTGAGGGTTTTTGAGGAGCTTCCAAGGTGTTTTTGAGTTTTCGAAAGTTTCCAATATTGGTATGTGGGTAATTTAGGAGTTTTGTGCAACAAAGATTTGAAGTACGACATTGCACAATCAATGATTGTAGTCTAGCTAGTCCAAGGACTCTGGCTAGAGGTGTAGGAGAGGGTGGCCTTTGTATTTTACTTATTGATCCTGTGGTACTTATAAATTCTAGTAAGGAGCTAGAAGAGCCTTCTAGCTTTGAGGAGGCATGTGTAGAGCATGGATGGTGGGATGCCATGGAAATAGGTTCCTAACTTATTTTATGGACTTTTTACCCACCACCTGTGGGCAGTGAATATCGTTTCCGCTACCTGAGCCAGCCATGTGGTCCCTCGACCATTTGTCATGAATGTATGTTTGAAGGTGGGCCTCCTGACCCCAAAGGTATGGATTTTCATTGGTATAATTGATTAATTTTCCTTACTTGTAATGGACACTTTTGGGCATGGATGGGTGGGGGGATTCGACGGAAAGAGTGGGTTAGGTTTGTATTCTTGTCTCTACTCCCTGATTTCGTGGTTACTCTTGTATCCTAGTCCCGTGGGATCTCCTTTATTGACCATTGGCTTTAGGGTTGGCACTACATGGGAAATCCCGATTTTGGTTGTGTGGTCCCGCTTCCCGATACCACCTACATCACTCCCCTTCCACTCATTTTAGCCCCATTAATCTATTTTCTCATCCGGGTCCACATGTCTCCACTGGGTCCACATAGGGTTAGCCTCCCCTTCCTCTTATCCACACCTTGGGTTGGGCCTGAAATGATGCTCCGGAGGTTGATGTAGCTAAAAAGAAAAGAAAAAGCATAATTTGGTCACTCTCAACAGGAAATGTACCACAAAATGCAAAAGATGGCCGGGACATACAAATTTAGCACGTAGGCAAAAGCTAGACATGAGCTCTACTCCTTATCCATGGTCATCACACTGGTTACTATGGGCCTTAGATGAGCCCCCTCTATCATTAAGGAACCCATGATTGTCCCAACCCCTGGTGGGCGATGAACGCCCCACCTTAAGGTGACACATCATGCTCTCATCCCCTGAAGCCCGGAGCAATTGTGAAGAAACATCAATAAAAGGCAAAAGACATATGAAGAAGGGTGGAAAAACAAAGGCTGGGGTAACTCATGTATCATGATTTTCTTCCTCCTACACACATACCTAGGTGTGGGCTTCCGCTATTACAGTTACCCTTGTACCATGACATGTGGTTTGGATGATTCCCCTGATCCCCACTCCGCTTCGTTATTATATCATTTGCCACCTACCATTTGAGGGATATACCATTGGCATATCACCCCCTTTAGAGGTTGAAACCACCTAATAGGGTCCTTGGTTAACCCCCTATTGAGCTTGGAAACACTTGTACATGTCAAAGCCCACTATGGAAGGGCATGCCACCATGAAGTGCCCCATTGATCCCATGACTTGTAAACTCTTTTACTTGATTACTCTAATGATTTGTTGTATTGGAGGGCAAGGGGACACATTGGATCTTATGTAGGATTGTAGGTGGATCTCCATTTGGGGCTTAGTCTCCCTCCATGTTTATTGGGAGCGGGAGCGGGAGCGACCATTTTCAGAAGCTCCCGGTTTGGGAGCGAATCCAGGAGCGATTTTTTAAAAATATATATATATATTTTATATTTTATAATCTTTGATACATATATGTCAACAAAAACATGTAGAATGATGAATTAGACATAAAAAACATAAAAAAACATAGATTGATCATTGAACCATATCACATCAATCATCTAGAAATTATAATTGTCATCAACCATGTCCACAAGTTAGTAAAATACATATTACAACTGCAACATATTGAGTCTCATGAATCATGATTCATCAAATTCAATCTTAAAGTTTCAACTTCAAGCTTTCAAAATTGAAAATTCAATAACATTTATCATCGTTGATCACCAAAGTTGTACTTGTAAGCTAAGTTTAACCATTACAAGCAGTAATATCTAAGATATTTCTAAGTTCTAACTTATAACTGTTAACATGATATGAAATGTTATAAATTTATAAAATGAAACATGAATAATGAAATGAAATGAAACAACTTTAGTCTTTCACGAAGCATCATATTCATAATTCACAATCATTACCAATGAGTTATAATTGCCAAGGCCCAACTTCAAACTTCAAATTTTCATTGTCACAGTGATATTGTTTGCAAAAAATATCATTATGATATAAAAGAGTCAAGAGTCAAGAGTCAAGGACTCAAAACTCGACAGTTATGAAAACTAAAGTCTAATAGAAACTAAAAAAGACAAGTAAACTGTAAATCTACATGTGGTCCTTGCCACGAGAGTCTCCAGGAGTATAAGCAGGTCGTGGTGGTCTTCTAGGAGTCTCCCGCACAGACCGATGACCAGAACTAGAACCTCCACGTGAGGGTGTAGATGGAGGTGGCGACAACAAAGGAACAAGACTCGGACCTCGAGCACTGCTACTGGATGGTGGAGGTGGAGGTGGAGGTGGCATGGCTGCTTCATCTTCATCCCTTACAAGTTCCTCTTCCAGTTCTTCAATATGTACAATGCCATCCTCCAAATTGTCATCCTCTGGGTGATTGTCCAAAATTTTATATGTGGGATCCTCATAAGCCCGATCACAGTAATGACTCAACATCCTCAAGTTGTAGTGCACATAAACCAAGCTTTCTGCTCGGTTTTCATTGAGTCTGTTTCTTTTCACATTAGGTATGTAGCTGTAGGTGCTCCAACACCTCTCTGCAGAAGAAGTATTTACAACCTATGAAAGAACTTTTTTTGCCAATTTTGGCAAAAGTCCGTGGCTGCCATATGTTTCCCACCATGTGAGAATATCAAATCTATCTCTGTCGTCCATTGCATGGAAGTTACCATACAAACCAGTGCCACTGACGTATTTGCGTATTTCAAGGCGCACAGCTGCACATTCCTCCCTGTCAGGTACCAACTTTTCTAATGCTTCCAAATATCCTTTAGTTACCTCTGGATCTAAATGGGGTTTGGTCCTAACCCCACCCCCTGCTGCAGGTTGGCCCAACCAAGATGTAGAGTAGTATTTTGGCGTAGGGATATACGCCAAGCAATGTAGTGGAAGATTAAGCCTATTCCACCGTTCACACACACAATCATGAATCAGTTTGTACAAGTTGGGATCTCTATTATGAACAATATCTTTTATTTCCCCCAACATGGTATCCATTTGCTCATACACCTCGCCAATCACTGGTTTGTCTGTATCTGCAAACCGAATCATGTGATAAATTGGCTTGGTGAAATCCAATACCTGCCTCACAGTTGTCCAAAACTGCCCATCAAGAGCGGCCTCCTCCACCATTTCAAAACCTCCCATGTCAGCTGCATTTGTAGCCCTTTCCTTTAATACCTGCCTATGTGGACTTGATACCATGCTAGCTAATGCCTCTCTTACCTTCAAAAGGCGCCTGAAGGTGAGGTAATAGCTACCAAATCTGGTCTTCGCAATCTTCTACAACTCCAATCTCGAGTGACTACGGAAAAGGCCATGGGTATTGCTATGATTTGTAATAAATTTTATCATTTGTTTGCCTTTCTTGTACAAATCACCAATCCATTGGTATTGTTCATTTTTGTTCTTGACAATATCATGCAACAGAAGGTTCAATGTGTGAACCAAACATCCAGACCAAAATATGTTGGGGTATTTATCCTCAATAATCGCTCCCGCTGCCTTACAATTAGGAGCATTATCAGTGATGACTTGGATGACATTGTATGGGCCAATACGCTCAATTGTTTCAAGTAATGCTTCTGCAATGTTGATGGCGGTCTTGAACTTGTCTGAGTAATCATGTGCAGTTAGAAAGATGGGACCACTAACAGACACATCAAAAACATTTATCAATGGCTTGCCTTTTACATTTGTCCATCCATCAGATACAATGGACACCCCATGGTCAGTCCAAGAACTTGTCATTCTATTCAAAGAATGTGATATTTTTGCTTTTTCATGATCAAGGCCAACAGTTCTTGCCTTGTCAGACCCAGGGCTCTTGTATCCTTTAGGGGCATCATTTATGGCAAAAACCATTTCGTGCCAATAAGGTGAGCGAAGAATATTGAATGGTATCCCACATGCATAGAGAAACCTGTAAACCTTTGAATCCACATCATTCCTACACCTCTCATCAAGGAAATCTGATATGGTTCTACGCCTTAAAGATGATGACCCTGTGCCTCCATATCCACTGCCTTGGGAGGATGCTGAAGGAGTTCTTTGTGATTGTGAGCTTGGTTCAAAGAAACCCCTTGATTTTTTTGATCTGTATTGGGCTTCCTCCTCTTCCCTTATGTATTTGGCTCTATCTGCTGCTGACATCGCTGTACAAGTCTTGATTCCTATTTGTTTGTCTCCATCCCATGGCCTTTTCCCGCAGAGGTGTCTTCTAGCACGGGTGTATGAACCTGTGTAATCAGTGTTGCAATGGGGGCAATGAAATTTAGTGGTTCCACCCCCTCTCCCCGTTTCAGCCTTGTTAACATATTTCCACAATGGAGTTTGGTCTTGTTTAGTTTTTTGAGGGTCATGTTCACCCTCCTCCAGCTCTTCCTCACCGGGGTTTTCACCAATTTGACTTTCTCCAGCTTCTTCATCCCCCTCTTCAGTTTGGCGCCTCCGTTTCCTACTCTCCAGTACCATAATAACCATAAAAGGGACCAGGAAGAGGAAAATGCCAAGAAATATAGCCAGGTCCATGGTGTTTGATGTTTGTAGGGTTTTGATTCTTGAATCTGCAAATTAATTTAATTTATTGGGATTAATTAATTTAATTTAAATTCATGATTTTTAAACTCAATAAACTAAATTAAATTAACTAAATTACTACCTAACTAAATTAAACTAACTAAATTACTAAGTTACTTACCTCTGCAGGCTTGCTCCTCGCTCCTCGACACTTGCTCCTCGCTCCTCAGCACTTGCTCCTCGCTCCTCAGCACTTGCTCTTGCTCCAAGCTCTTGCTCAATGAAGTGATAATGAAATTTTTTTAGGCCCATTGGGCTTTTAAAACAAAAAAAAAATTTAAAATTCGATTTTTTTTGGCGTCCGCGGAATTTTTTTCCGCCGGATCGCTCCCGGCGCCCGTCGAAACGCTCCCGGAGCGATTTTTTAATGCCCGGGAGCGATCGCTCCCCGATCGCTCCCGGGCGTTAAAAATCGCTCCAGTTGCGACGCAGCGATCGCTCCCGAAAATGGCAAGGAGCGCAAATTTTTTTTGGGAGCGCGCTCCCGAGCCGCTCTGGAGCTGCTCCCGCCCGGAGCGTGATTCGGGAGTGGGTTCGGGGGGGGGGGGGGGCGCTCCCCCGCAACTATGGTCTCCCTATACGAGGTCCCAACCCTCCAGAGGGCCACATTGGCACTTGTAGGGTGAGTGTTGAGAGCTTTTAGCCTCCAACATAGCAGGGATTACTTCATGGATCCTAAACAATGCTCATGGATTGCTTTTCCACCTTTTGGATGAGGATGATGCATCTGGTTCACTATTCCCAGCCGACTCCACACTTGCACCATACACTTGGCAGGTGTTCCAGGGTCCAGAGGATCTATCCCATTGTAGAGGGAGGGCTTATGTCATCATTATAGCCCTTACAGATGGTTTACAGACATCTTCGACCCATTTGGAGACCTATGAGGATGTCATTGTGCCCCCACACCCACTTGGGAGCACCACAGGTTCTTGCTTGTAAAACAAGGAGTCAACCCCTTGTCCATTATGTTTGGAGTCCAGTTCTTCATCATGGTGCCCCTTGGACTTCATTAGGCCTCCTCAAAGGCGCAACGACTCACTTTGTTCATCGTTCGACCCTCTTGAGAGGCTTCTTATTATGTTATTGAGCTATTTGGTGGGCTTGTCACCAAAAGTATTGTTATTATGCACATTATTTTATTTTAGGGGCTCAATTAGGCCAATTTAGCTAAATCGAATTCATTAAAGTGTATAAATAGAAGTTAGATGATTCATTTTCATCCATACCACTTGGATTGGGTTATTTTCTCTTGTGATATTTTCGCTATCCCTTTTGGAGGACAAGTTTGGATGTTATGGATGAATTTTGATGTTTGGATATCTCTCTCTTGTCTTGGAGCCTCATTATTGACATAATTTGATGATTAGATATACTCTTTTATACATGTAAGTACTATTTTAATGTTTATTCTTGTCATTTACTTTTGTCACATGAATGTTGCTGGGATTTTCGCTATACAAGTATGAAATTTACTGCTGCTCTATATGAAATTGTGGGAATTTTTGTTCTTTATAGCGTTGCATCATGTCATGGGCCATGTATGAATGGGTGAATGTTCCTAGATATAATTTATGTTAAATACATCTCGATAAGTCATCATTTATTGCAAACCGAAGTATAAAGTCCTTGCAACAGCTATTCTCATGCTCTAAATGCCATGCGAAGTTGTTGAAGGCCTCCTTGATTGGGTGAATTCTTCCCAAACCATAAATTCTCCTTGACTCCATCTCTCCCAAAGGACAAGGCACTAATCTTCCATTGGTGATAATTTTCAATGCTTATTCTTTTCACCTCCCTCTTTTTCTAGGCTTAGCCTACATAGGTCACCTAGGGCATAAATTATCTCTCAATCTAGCATTCTAAATGATTTTTGGTTCACAACTGTGCTGAGGTTTGTTCTAGAGGCCCTCCAAATTTGAAGCAAATCCGACGGTGGGATATTGAGATATAACAAGCCCTAGCTCAAGGACCATTTCTTGCCGTAGTTTTCCCTTGGCTAGTGTTCTCATTTGGATCATTGAATTCAAACCTCAAAGAAAATTTGTCCTTTGATCCTCTTCTCCTCCCTAATAAGGTCAAGCCCCTCATTGGGTGATCAACTCCATACCTTTGACCTAATTTTGGGTCCACTTGGTCCCGTGTGGTCCCACAACCTATTGACGACAATTCCAATATAATATATTATACTAATTTATTTATTATATAATATTACCTCTCCCGATTAGCCGTTTCCTGTAAATTTTGGGGAAACCTTTAGCCGTTCCCGACACTCGTACCCAAGTTCCCAATGTTCCAGAAACTCATGCAACATAAGTAAATACTAAATAATCAAGTAATGATTATGTTAAGAAGTCATTAGTTAAGTGAATAGGCATGTCTAAAAGACATGCCCAATCGTGAAGGGACACTTGACTAGTATATATGCGGGTCCTCATTGTAACATTCTACATCACTTGTACATATTTATATATATAATAAATTATTATTACAAATACCTATTGTGTATTTTTACATTAAAGTCAACAATATATGAGTTTTGTTGCTTCAACTATCCCTTTTGGTGGACTTGTTTGGATGTTATGGATGAATTTTGATGTTTGGATATCTCTCCCTTGTCTTGGAGCTTCATTATTTGCATAATTTGATGATTGAATATACTCTTTTATACATGTAAGTACTTATTTAAGCTTATTCTTGTCATTTACTTTTGTCACATGAATGTTGTTGGGATTTTTGCTATACAAGTCTGAAATTTACTGCTACTCTATAGGAAATTGTGGGAATTTTTGTTCTTTATGGCGTTGCATCATGTCATAGGCCATGTATGAATGGGTGAATGTTCCTAGAGATAATTCGTGTTAAATACATCTCGATAAGTCATGATTTATTGCAAACCGAAGTATACAGTGCTTGCAACAACTGTTCTCATGCTCTAATTGGCATGCGAAGTTGTTGAAGGCCTCCAAGTGCAATGAGAGTGAGCTCCCTGTCAGCGACAACTTCTCCGATAGATAGAAGGTCATTCTTGATTTGTGTGATCCTCATGAAGTAGGATTGGATAAACTCCCCTTTGTCCATTTTTATGCCCTCAACTTGTTCTTGAGAAAGAGGATTTGATTTGCATTGTTCATTTTGAACATCGCAACCACCTGTTGGAAAATCAAAGATATTATATTAGGGTTTTATTCTCCTTTCATTACTTGTGAGTGTGTTGGTTACTTCTTTATTATCTTATCTTTCATCAAGCAATTATACCTGTTTGAAGATCACAAAATAAGAGACACAAGATATAGGCACATGCCAGGGCAAAACCCCCCTCGAGGGGCAAAATCAGTGAAGATAATTCTTCCTTTCAATAGTATTCTTTGAGACTGTTTACCCTAGACCAAGACCAGAGTTTCCCTCCACACCATGTTAGCCTCCAAGATCTTTGACCCCTTCTAGTGACTTCGACTAGACAGCAGCTTCCAACAACATGCAGCTTATGACAACAACGAAATCTTAGGAGACTTCGATCTCCACAACCTAGACCACGAAACAGAGAGAGAGAGGTGCCAAAAGTTTGATTTTCTTCTTCTCTAAAGACTCCCCCAAACTCGCACTTATTTCAACCTCCCGACAATAGACTTCGCACTTATCCAACTCTTCTTGAGATATTGAACTTTCTTGAGAGTGAGTGCTTCAAATGATTTCGACCTCCTTCAATATATAGGCTTTTTGTGGGTCAAATGGGGGTCCTTAGGCCGACATGATGTGGAGGACACATAATTCATATTTGACTTGATACAAAACCTCTTTACATGATTCGAAAGCCCAAGAAGGGTCTCTTCGAATGTACAATGACTCTATAAACTTAATATTAATCTTAGGAGTCCGAAATGGGGACTTTGACTAATATTATGATGACCCAAGCATGAAACCCATGCTTTAATAAGTCATTGTTACAATAATAAAATTATTTTTTTTATTCTTTTGACAAGTACATTACATAATGACTCAAGTACATTATTGAAGATCGAACATAGTTACTTTTTCCAACACCAGCTTGTCATACATCTCTTTAGATGTTTCCAAATCTATGATAATTCTATTAGCTTTGACTTCACCTTTCTTGTACTTTGTTTTTGCAGCAACAAGTGCATTTGAAGGAGGCTCCACCACTCTTCCCTTTACATAGTCCATTGCATCATGCTCTTCCAAAGTCAAGTCCAAAGTCATCTTCCATGCATGATAGTCAGATTTGTCCTTGAGCTTATCCTCAAATTTGAAGTAGGATGTAGAAGCCATTGAAGCTAGACCAAGATTCTTGTCTAACAACTTTCCTTAGTGATTGCTTTTCTCTCTCTTGCTTGGGCTTTGTCTTCACCTGGGCTCTGATACCATGTTAATTTTAGTTAACAATGGTATGTTCTATGCTTAGCACAATTTACTTTAATGTTCCTTAGCAACCCAATAACAATTTCCAATTTCCAATAGCAATCACAATAATCACATTGACAATAAAAGCAGATAGAACATGAAACAAAATGCATAAGACAAGCCAAGACAAGAGGACACCAGATTTGGCGGATGCTAGGGAAAAACCCCAATGTGGGGAAAACCCTTTGATCGAATCTTCTTATTATTATATCAAATGTTTAGCAGAGAGAAAGAGTACAAAAGTCAAATTGACTTGCCCGATTCAAAGTTAAAACAACCCTATAAATTTATGCAGTCAAACTTCATCCCTAACCAGAAAATTCAACATTGGTCAAAGTAGCAATAGAATGTCCTCAAAACAACTCGGTCTTCCCTAGTCAAACTCGACCTAATCAAGAGGTCAAAGTCAACCCAAAATAGTGACAAAGTCAATGGTCAAACTTGGTCAAACTGCTATCTGAAATCAACGGTCAAAGTGCACATAATGCCTTGATTTCTGTGCTAAAGGTGCGGCATGCTGAGATAGAAATAACCCCAAAAAATCGAAGTCAAATGATGCTTGGAAGGTCACAGTCAACGCTGGTCAAATTGCAGAATTTCTGTGATTTTTGGCCCTGCAATTCTGTCCTGTAATTTCGTCCTCCTTGTGCCACACGTGGGAGAGAGAGAATGCCCAATGATGTACAAACCAATGAGGGAAGGAGAGAGAATGTGTGAGAGATGAAGATGCCAAATGAGGTGGGAGGACACTTGTATTTATACAAGTCGATGAGGGTGAAGAGTCATGTCTATTGGGCTTCATGAGCCTACATGATGATGTGGCCGACCTGAACAAATTGTACATGAGTGAGCATAAATTCAAAATCATACTTTTGCTTGTCCAAATGAGATGATCTTTATATCAATCTTCGTCCTCTCAAAAAAAGAAATCTAATGCAATCATCATCTCCATCAAGAGAGCTATTCCAAGGTGGAATTTGGCCATAGTTGTCAATTTTAATACTTATTAAAGCATTGGTTTAATGCTTGGGTCAATGGTCAAATAGGTCAAGCCTCCATTGTAGGCTTTTAGGATTTTTGAGTCAAAGTCAAAATTATTATGTAAGATATCCTTATTAGGTCTCATTGTGTCAAAGAAAGAAAATCGTCAAATTTAAGTATTATTTCTCCTCCATCAAGTTAGCCCTATTTCCTTACAAGTCGGCCTATTCATCAAGACAAGTTAGCCTCAGATCAATTGACAAGTCAGCCTAATGTTAAGACTCTAACTACTATAAATACAAGAGCTATTCGAACTTTGAAGAGTAGATGCAAGTGATCAAAAATTCATATACAAAAGAGATAGTGCGAAGATGTCTAACTGTAGTCTTCAACATCACAATGAAGGAGTCAATAATAAATATAGTGCAGGAGCCGAAAAAAGCAAGATGATGATATAGGAGCTGAAAAGTGTAAGATGATGATATGTATTGCAAGAGCCGAAAAGTGGAGGATGATATGTATTGCAGGAGCCAAAAAGTGGAGGATGATATGTATTGTAGGAGCCGAAAATTGTAGGATGAAGAACTTAGACCAAGGACTGCAGAAGGAGGAGGAAGGGGCTGACTTGATTGTTTGGACTCTGGAGTGAGAAAGCTCTTTCAGGGGTCTTGGATTGTCTCATCTTGATTTACTAATGGAAGAGTTGCACTAGGTTTTCCCTTAGATAGGGGTTTTTCCTTGGTTGAGTGCCTACATCTTGTGTCCCTTGTTTTGATCTTCATTGTTTGGCATTTGTCTTGATGGAAGGAACATAATAAATTGAAAGAGGAACTAATAAGAAGAAAAGAGCAATCACAAGAAAATGTCAAAGTCTAAGAGAAATCTACCTAAAGAACCTAATTCATATGATGCAGTAGATTTCTCAACATGGTATCAAAGCTTAGGGCATTGACGTAAGGGCAGTAAGAAGGTAAGACAAGGAAGTAAAGGTTAATTTCATAGGACCGAACACCTCAAGGAAACATAAATCGAATTATGGGCACATTCAGTTAGCTCCTTCCACTGTCACTAGACTGTAGACTTGTGTTAATAGTGTGAGAGGCTTTAGAGAGCCTAAAGTCTGTAAGATCAAATCAATAACCCTGTCTAGGCCAAATATCTTGAAGGAAAGATCGAAGTCCTATACTAAAGGGATAAAGTCTGAAATCATAGTTTAAAAGGGGTTCGAATTCTGATGTTATCTCAGAGACCTAAAAATTTGGAACTGTGGGCATATTGGTGGATAACCAAACTTCATGTATGAGGACTAGGATTGGTCCTATTAACCAACAAAGTGTTTCTACCAAAGGTCAAATTAATTAAAGGAGTTATAGGCCTAGTTGGAAGACTGAACGAGTAGATAAAGACACATAGAAAGGGAGTCAAGACTGCTTCTATAAACCTGGGCATATGTATATGTTGAAGACCTGAATTGTAGCCTCCGTCACCTACAAAAGAGTCAAAGATCTGTGGAGTAAAAATCACAGTCCTATAATCCTATATAGTAAAAACACCTGAGGCAAAAGCGAGCATTCCTGTAACATATATATACATAAATCGAGTTTGAATAGTCTCATTTGAAGCCGACTTTTGGAGATATACATCAGTGTTTTAACAAAGAGAAACCTATTAAAAAAGGCATATAATTAGTGGTTGAGAATCTTATATCAGTATCTTGGAAGCCCTAGCCAGAGGATGATATGTAGTCTACAAGGAAAGCAACAACAAAAGTCAAAAGATGTGTAATAGTCAATTTATCATACAACATTTAAAAGATCTATTTTAAGGAACGTAATAAGGCCACACAATTATCAATGTCTCAAAAGGAAGCAATCTACAACAAGGAGAACTAACTATCTCAACATTCTCGCATCTTGAAGAAACCCATACAACAAATATTGGAGAACAAAGGTATGTAAGTTTTGAGGTATGTATGACATATTCATTTAATAAAGATCTAACATGAATTGTCCTAAGATTTGGTGGTTCGTAAGGATCTAAAGTTTGTAGTTTGTTATCTAGGATTAAAAACCCTAGGTGGCACATGAAAAAACTTAGTCATATAGAAACCCTAACCCTAATCTATGTGTTCCCTCATTACTCTTGACTTCTAAGGTTTATAGGTAATCTAGGGTGTATAGTAATCCCTAGTGTTGATTGAAGGAAAGAATGATTTGAGTTTTGCTAGATCTAGGGTTTGTACTTGAAAACCCTAGGATCCATCCTCCATTGTTGCATAGAAACCCTAGATTGACAAGTTGACATCATGCTTTTGGTAGCGCATATTTCGCTTGGTTGTGTTTGTTGAAATTTCTAAGTCTAACCCGTTAGAAATTTTCTTACACTATCTGGTTTATTTTGCCTACTTGTTTAATTATTGAACAAGTTATTTAACCATATAATTACTAAAATAAACACAGTGCAGTCTCAACCATCTATAGATCATCAACTGAAAGAAATAGACAAACACACAAGGGACACTTCACATCGTTATTTTTGGACAATCGTCCCCGAAAAAACCCAACTTGGGAAAACCGGTGAGCAGTTTTGAGGGTTTTATTATTAAGCAGGTTTTCTCTAGTCCAACTGGGTGCCAAACTGGCTCACCCGATAGAGAAAATAATCTGGCAGTAATACCTCTCTTCGGAAGCAGATATTTTGAAAGTCTGCTCCACGAAACTCTCTCGAGCACCACTCTAAGGCTTAGCGTTAGCCCTTCTAGCTTTTGCGTCAGCCTGTAACCCTCTGCGTCAGCCTTTTGGTGCACTGCGCAGCCTCTCTGGCCCTCTGCGTCACTTTTGTAGCCTCTACGTCACTCACGCAGGTCCTCTGCCCTTTGCACAGTCACTCTAACTCTTTACGTGGCTCCTGTTGGCTTTGCGTCTGCCTCTCTACCTCTGCGCTGGTCTTCTGACACTATCTCTGCCTCTCTACTATGCACTCACTGCCCCTCGTTGCAGCTCTGATCACTGGTTCTATTTCTCTTAGCAAACCCTGCTCTAGAAAATCGAACTGACTGATCAATCTAGTGTCTCTCTAACTGACCCTCATGCCTCCTCTTATACCTTTTCTGTTGAGTCTTCAATGGCCGAGATTACATCTCTAATCAACGGCTAAGATTAAATTTGGCTTGATCCATGTCATTTAGAACTTTCTAACCTAGTTTTATATTAATACCCATTAATATTTTTATTTTCCTAAGTTTAGACTTAGGAACCCATTAAAAATATTAATTATTTTAATATCTCTCTCATTGGGTAGAATTTCCCCAAACCATTTCTGGGCCTTGGAGGTCTCATGTGCTTTAGCCTCTCCACCAATTTTCATGGCTAGAGCACATCCGATGCTACCCCAACTCAACTCTCCCTCTTAGCGAAGAATGTTCTCTAGTAATGCTCCACCACTGAACATCACTCTGATTATCCAACATCGGTACCTGTGCTGATGTTTGGCCTTGCTGCCCAACATTCTCTGCACTGTTGCATCTTGTACTGTTACACATGGCTCTATCACTGCCACTCCTACATCTGTACGACAACTCCCTTTGCATCCATGCTGCTGCTGGTCTTTCCTCCCAACACTGCATCTGCACTACAACCCTCTCTCCTCATGCTGTGTATAGCACTACCACTGCTACTGCTGCACTGCAACTCAGTTACTGAGACGATGGTCACTGATCTACCCAACTACTGACATCCTTGTCAAGCTAGAAACCCTCCTGATGCTGAAGCTCTCTCTGTTGCTATCCTGTGCTCCCTTTGTTGCCTCTGCGCTGCTGCAACAACTCTGTGCCTCTCGCACTGCTACAAACCTCTTTGTGCCTTCCTGCACTGTTGCAACCTCCTCTGTGCCTCTCGCCCTGCTGCAATTCCTACTACGCTGCTACAAATCCATACACTCTAGCACTCTCTGTCGCTTCATCCGCATCCGCTTCTACTGACATCCACCATCCTGATACTGTCAATTCGGGGCTCCCGTAGCTGGATATGATCTAAGAGTTTGGGTACCTCAAGGATCCTGCGCCTCATCTCCCTTAGTCCTCATGACTACAGCTCAATGTCTCCCCACCCCTTCTCTAGAGGTGTATGAGCGCTCATGGCACAATCGTCATCATCCTCTACCTCCTTCTCCGACTTAGCTGGCGCTGCCTTGGAGTCAGACGCCTCTCCCTTATTCTTCTTCTTGGGACACTGGGTTGCATAATGGCTCAACTCCCCACAGTTGAAGCACTTAATCTTGGAGAGTTCCTTTTTTTCCCTCTTCCCTTGCTGCCTCGCAGATGCCAGAGCCGCATCCTCTTCCTCCTCTTTCTTGACCCGGGCTCCTTTGCCGCTACTTCTCGCCTTGGTCAGCCGTCTGATCTCTTCTTGGCGAAGAGCTACCCACACTTCTTCCCATCATGGAAGGTCCGCTTTGCCCAAAATGCTTTGGATGAATGTCTCCCACTCCTCGGAGACTGCATTTAGGGCGGTCCTCACCATTAACTCTTGATCTGACGTGGCCCCTATGGAAGTCAGTTGGTCTCGGATCTCCTGCAACCGACTGAGGAAGTGATCTATCTGCTCCCCCTTTTGCATCTGGTACGCCCGCAGCTGATTCTCCAATAGCATCTTCCTTTGCACAAAAGTGCCTTGATACAACGTTGTCAAGGTATTCCACATTTCCTTTGCCGTATTTTTCTCGTCAATATGCTGGACTACATGATCCTTGACTCCATCAAGGATTATGCACTTAGCCTTGGCCATCACATCCTCATACCTTTGTTATCTGTTGGGTCAACTGGGATAGCCACAGTTCTCAAGGCGAAGGCCTTGATGCGATGTCTATCTAGAACAGACAAGATCTTAGCCTTCCAGATGACAAAGTTGGATGCTTCGTCCAACTTGTCTTGATCCCTCAGTCTGTTCACTGCTATCTCTGCTCTTCTTTTCGACTCCTATGAGTCTCTACTTCCCTCTTGGAAGTTCTCTCTTTGACTCCCTCTGAGTCTCTACTTTCCTCCTGGAATTTCTCTTCTGCCAACAATCAAATCACACCTCTCCGACCCCCTTTGCTTCTGCAACACTGATATGGATTTCTTGGCTAGAAATCCGCCTAGGTAGCGACTCCCTCTACCTTGCTTCTGTCCGTTAGGTACTGTTCTGTTTCAACAACAACAATACCCCACCAGTTTCACACTCCACAATCTGCCCACAACTTCCTATGACCCAACAGCTGAAGAAACTGAGCCTCTTGGCTCTGTGCAATCTTGACAGTGGCTGAATCACTCTTCTGGCCATCTGCGTCATGACTCACTCCTACTTGGTTGAGCAGGATGATGTGGCTCTTCGTGAGCCTCTTCTGCCTTCCTCTGCTTCTGCACTGGTCTCTCTCTGTCTCAAAATGATGACGCAGGCCCTCTGCATCACTCCTCTGCTGGTTTCTGCCTAGGAACAACTTCTGTCTCTTGGGATAGCTGTTTCTGCTGCAAATTCTTTGATTCAGCTGGTGCCTTCAGCTCTCCTATGATCTGCAATGCTATGATACTGTTAGGCCCCTATGCTACTAGTGTAACCCCTTATTGTTATTAGTACAACCCACTTATTATATTGATGTACCCATGTAGTGCCCATTTTGTTACTCTTGTGCCCCATAGAAGCCCACTATTGTTATTATTGTGCCCTTACATTATTATTGTTATGTCGGCTTTGATTATGTTATGACCCCTTAGACTCCTATATATAGAAATGAGGTATTTTCATTTGTATCATCGAAGAATTGTTCATTTATGTAATGTAAAGGAGGTTGCCCCCTCGAAGAGGCTGAATTCTAAGGCGTTGATCTATCTTTTCTATCTTTTCTTGAGCTGGTTTCATAACATTTGGTATCAGAGCTTTGGATTCTAGGGTTTCGCTGCTCCAAACAGGTCATCATGGCATTTTCGCTATAACTTTTTTTTCTGTGACGTTTCAGAAGTCGCAAAAAAAACCCATTTGAGAAGAAATCGTGCTGAACCTTGGGTCCGAATTTCAGATCTTTTCGCACTATATTTGCGGAGATATGATCTGAGGAAGTCGTTCTTTTTGCATACTCCTGAATTACATTCCAAACAGGTGACCTGGGGAAAATCATCATAGCTTTCTCTCTGAGCATCAGATTGAAATTTCGTAAGAAGGTACAAAAAGAGGACAGATTGTAGTTTCTTGTATATCTTTTTCAGAGCCAAAGGTCGAAAAATTGACACGTGGCACTTCATACAAGTTCACTCTTCTGGAAAGGTCTATAATCAGGTCATCTTGGAAGATTGTGCATAACTCTTTCTTGGAGAATCCAATTTGGATCAAACTAGTGGCATTGGAAAGAGGACACAGAGGGCTACTACAGGTAGCAATTTCAGAACTTAAATATCTGAAAGTACAGAGTTACAGTCGTTTCAAGATTGAGGTCCTAAAATCAAGAAAAAACAAGATGAGGAAGTTTGATGGCAAGGATCCGGTAAGTTGGATACTTCAGATGGAGCAGTATTTTGATCTACATGGTGTACCACTATTACAAAAGGTATGTATTGCATCTTCATATTTAGAACCGGATCAATTTTTATGGTATAAAGGGCTTTGTTCTCGTAAACAACTTGTTACGTGGTCAATTCTCACGGAGGAAATGATAGCACATTATGAGGATACAAAGAGCAACACTTTCTTTAGAGCAACACCACAACAATTGGAAAGAGTAAAAGGGCTTTGTGACATATTGGAAAGTAAAATTAGGGCAACAAGGAAGTCTACCCCTCACAATTATAAAGATGGAAGTGTTGTTTCTCCTAGCCTTCCACAACCTACAAGGGTTACACCGCAGCAATTGGAAGAAAAAAGAGAAAAAGGGTTTTGTTACAATTGTGATAGCAAATGCACTAAAGGTCATAAGTGTGCTGAGAAGAAATTATTTTACATAGAATATGAAGAGGAGGAAGAAGTGATCAAGAAACATCAAAAGAAGAGGATATATGCCAGGACCCAACCCCAGAGAAAGAAGAAATGAATTAGACCATATCTTGTAAACTATTAGCAAGAATGACCTCTCCTCAAACTCTCAAGATAGAAGGACATATCAAGAAGAAAAGGGTGAAAGAAGTGAAAGATCACATCAAGAAAGAAGAAATGAATCCAACCATATCTTGTAATTCATTGGTCGGAATTACCACTCCTCAAACTATCAAGATAGAAGGACATATCAAGAAGAAAAATGTTCAAGAAGTGAAAGATCACATCGAGCGTCAAGAAATGAATCCGACCATATCTTGTAAAGGATTGGAAGAAATTACCACTCCTCAAACTCTAAAGATAGAAGGACATATCAAGAAGAAAAAGGTTCATGCAGTGAAAGATCACATCGAGCATCAACAACAAGTTCTCCAACTTTTAAAGGATAACGCCACTTTGGTGCAAAATCAAATGAAACAACAGGTAGATCAACATCATAGTGAAAAATGTTTTGATGTAGGTGATTGGGTATTTTATTGCTACATCTAAAGCAAGCTATTTATGAGAAGGAAATGTTGGCAATACTACATGCACTTAACAAATGGCGACCTTACCGAATGGGAAGACTCTTCAAGGATGGGGATGTGGAAGCATTGTTTTGTGCTATTTCTATTATCCAACCAGATTGGATAAACAAAGCAAGGGATGAATGGAAGAAGGACAAAGAAGTATGGCCACTTATTCAAAAGTTGCAAAAGATTCCAATGCAAACAATATTGCCAGAAATTGAAGAGGAAGGAAAAATCATATTGGAACCTGGAGTAGTCACAAAAACAAGAACCCGACAACTACGAAATCGATCATTTTCAGAGTATCTCATCAAGTGGAAGAACTTACCTGCTGAAGATTCCACATGGGAGGACAAGAATTTTATACGGAAGCATCAAGAACTACTCAAGCGTTGAGGACAACGCTTTTTGAAGGAGAGGGGCATGTTAGGCCCCTATGCTACTAGTGTAACCCCTTATTGTTATTAGTACAACCCACTTATTATATTGATGTACCCATGTAGTGCCCATATTGTTACTCTTGTGCCCCATAGAAGCCCACTATTGTTATTATTGTGCCCTTACATTATTATTGTTGTGTCGGCTCTGATTATGTTATGACCCCTTAGACTCATATATATAGAAAGGAGGTATTTTCATTTGTATCATCGAAGAATTGTTCATTTATGTAATGTAAAGGAGGTTGCCCCCTCGAAGAGGCTGAATTCTAAGGCGTTGATCTATCTTTTCTATCTTTTCTTGAGCTGGTTTCATAACAGATGCAATTTTGAAATTTCTAAGTCTAACCCGTTAGAAATTTTCCTGCACTATTTGGTTTATTTTGCCTACTTGTCATACAATCTAAACCTTGCATCTATGAAGAAGCAGTGAAGGAACAAGTTTGGAGAGATGCCATGATAGAGGAATATTAGTCCATAATGAAAAATGATGGATGGGACGTTGTTCCAAAAACTGAGGGGAAGTCTATTGTGGCCTCCAAGTGGATATACTAAATCAAACATGCAATTGATGGTAGCATTGAGAAGTTCAAAACAAGGTTTGTGGCTAGAGATTCTCCTAGAAAGAGGGGGAAGATTATAATGAGATATTTGCAGATTTACCCTCTCTTTCTTCGCGTGTGACTGTTTCTAGCCCTAGAAACAATCCTACAACTTCGCTTTATCTTCTCCTTTCTTCGCTACACTTAAGAGGCCCTTTAGACTTGTCTTTTCCTCTCCCTTCTCGACTTCTATCCTTCGTTGATTTCAGAGATGCTTGGTGCTTCTATATATAGTGGATTGACCCTCCTTTAGGCTGACTTGAGGCCAACTTGCTGTCTTTAGGCCAACATGAACTTTCTTCATCATTTTGCTTCTTTTGGAGGATGTTGTTGCATGGAGAGGACTTGCACTTGTCTTGGAGGTATTCCTTTGACCTTATACGTAGTGTAACATGCCCTCTAAGAGTCTTACGTATATACATTGACCTTTTGACTTCCTAGAAGCACTTAAACATGTGTTTGACCTACTTCAATGAGCAAGAAACTCATTGACAAATAATATTAAAAAAAATTCTCTTTTCTTGAATAAATACAAATGTCAAAATTACATTTATGTTGACCGAACCTAGTTACATTTCTTTCAACAAGGCTCTCCACCACAAACCCAGAAAAACCCCGAAATGGTTTTGGCAAATTCTACGGACCACCCAGAACTCAAGATTTCAGCTCATTCCTCCCCACCGACTACCAAATAATTCTGCTGTTTGGGGCACCAAAACTCCCCCAAAAATTCTGCAAAATTAGGAGCCAACTCCTTGACCCCTGATCGACAAAACCCAAAAATTTTTTGGGCTAATTCCAACTTCCCGGAATTACCCAAAATTGGTGGTACACCCTCCTTCGCAGAAATTGCATCCCCAGTGGCTCTATCTGCTGCAAACTTTCCTTATTTCTCCTCAATCTGCAACAGGAATGATATAGGAAATTTTCCTGGATGTAGGGGAGAGTGTTCACATCAAATTCTGTCACAAGAGAGCTGAACCCAGCTCCACAAAAACGCTGTCTAGTGACCCCCTGTGCAAGCCCTAGGAAGATAAATTCGTGCCCCTCAATAGCAATCATTGTTGATTTGAGGTAGCATCAGATGTGCTCTAGGCCTCAAAATTTGCGGGAGGCTTAGACACATGCATTCTCCAATACCTAGAAATCGTTTTGGGAAATTCCACCCGGAGACAATTTTATTAAAATAATTAATATTTTTAATGGGACCCTAAGTCTAAACTTAGGAAATTAAAATAATTAATGGGTATTAATCTAAACTGTGGGTGAAACTTCTAGAAGAAGGCAGAGATCAATTCAAGTGATCCTAACCATTGATTAGAATCTAATCTGGGCCATTGATTGATCAATGATAGGATTATAAGAGGAGACTTGATGGGCACTTGTAGAACACACCAGAGGCAAATACTCAGTTACTCGAGTAAGATCGATTTTCTCATTGGTCGAATTTCGACAAGAGAAAATCGAATCAGAGAGAGAGTTGCAGGTGAGGAAGGAAGAGAGGGCGTCAGCACATTCAGAGAGTGCAAGGCAGCAAGGCGCAGAGTAGGAATAGGGTGACGCAGAAAGAGGCAACGCAGAGGCAGATTGACGCAGAGCCTGCGTGGGTAGCTTGATGCTGAGCCAGGGTGAGAAGTTTGACGTAGAGAAACACAGAAGGATTCCCAGGAAGAAGAAGTGCTTCACCTGGGGTAGAACTTTGTCAAGAAGTGTCTGTAAAATTTCTCAGTCCTATTTTGCTGGTTGTAATTTGTACATGAGAATTTGCTGAAGAATAATAAAACCCTCATCTGCTGCACTGGTTTTCCCACATTGGGTTTTTCCGGGGACGATTGTCCAAAAATAACTGGTATTGTGATTGTATTTGTGCCAATATTTTTCCTTACATTTACTTTTTGCAATGTTTTAATTATGAAGGCTGCAATAGAATATATTTTGATATTTGCCGTGAGAATACTGTGAATAACTTATTTATGAGATAATAAGTAGAAGAAATAATATTAATCACTGCAGTAGGATTTCTATATAGAAATTTTCATAGTCACCTCCAGCTCCAAAACTTTCCATAAAGGCTAGACTCCCCCTCAAGCAACTCCACTAATTTTCTCCCGACAAAACACCCTCGGAAACTAGCTGAAATGAGTGGTACGATTTCTCTACTGCGTCCTCCCTGGAGTACGAATTGGCTGAAGGAATCTGCTGAAATGTGCTACAATACTCCACAAACCCTCTCACCAAAGTAGCAATAGCTTGCCTCCCTAGGGTGGCACTCGAAGTCCACCGAAAGAAGGGTGAGTTCTCCCCTTGGAGAACTCTGTGCTAAGCAACACTTGTGACCCAACTAAACAACTTGAGCAACAAAGGAAATAGATGAGTGAACAAAAGACCCCAATAGCTTCTATGCTCCTTCTATTTATAATTTTTTTCCTTGCCTCCTCATGTGGGTCCCTCCATCCAATATTTCGACCTCCTTCCCTTAGCAATTCGATTTTCTCTCCAAGTGGTGCGTATTTCTTGTAGGTGTGGCCCCCACATTCCACTAGCAAAATAATTTTCTATTTCTCCTAAGTCCCATATGCCAAAAATGTCTCCAATGCTCAAGTTACAAAATTGTGCTATGCTTAGCACCTCCCCAATAAACTCCATTAACTCCCTCAGATGAAAAATCAAAATTGGGGACATTACATGGATTCAACAGAAAATATGTTGATCCGAGCCTATACTTCAATGTTGACCAAGGTATGCCTTTGATTTTGGTTTTATATGTTGATGACTTGTTCATGACAGGAGCAGAGCCTCTGATACTCCAGTGTAAGAGGGTGCTTGCCTCCAAATTTGAGATGAAAGATCTTGGGTTGATGCACTATTTCTTGGGCTTAGAGGTGTCGCAGAGACCTGGAGAAGTTTTCCTTATCTAAGGAAAATATGTTGTCAAACTCTTGGAGAGATTTGGGATGGTGGATTGCAAATCCATAGCCACACCAATGGAGGCAAACTTGAAGAAGTTATGTGGTGAAGCCGTGGGACCAAATCTAGTGGATCCTTCTATGTACCGACAACTGATTGGGGCTTTGATGTTTCTGGTCAACACTAGACCAGATATATGTTTTGCTATTAACACCTTGAGCCAGTTCATGGTGGAACCTTTGCATGCTCACTGGGTGGCCGCAAAACATGTGTTGAGATATCTACATGGGACGATCAATTATGGACTGAGATATGCCTCCAACGATGATTTGAGACTACATGGATATACAAAGGCAACATTTGAAATCTTTAACTACTAGGGATGCATTATCAAGGTCTTGGGTCTTATTGACCTGTCTTTGGTCACATTTGGTCATTAATATAATCACTTTTTTTATCTTCTCATGTTTGGATAGGTGACTAATTTTCTAGGTGAGATCTCCTTTATCTAACAATTGTAGTTGAGCAGTGAGCTCATTAATGTGTAATATTTCTTTCACTATTTTGAAAACTCATTTCCTCTCCAATTTAAAACGTCCAATTTCTCTTGCAATCTTATTTTCTGGTTTAATAGACTAAGGTAAAAAGATCATCCAAATAAATTTCTAACATTCTTTCAATAAAACTAGAAGTGCATCTTGAGCAATATCTTCCCCCTTGATTGAACTTCAATATTGAAACATATGATATTATACATACATGTTTGACCTTATGTGGTTAATGAACATTGTAGATATTGCAGTTTGACAATTTGATGTTATACTGTTGGCAAGATTTTCTTCTCTCCCTTGTGATGGCAGCTGTTAATGCCTGGTATTCCTTCCACTATCATGCAACTTCATTGTTTCTCCAATTCAAAATCTCCAATTTCTCTTGCAATCAAATTTTATGGTCTAATAGACCGAGGTAAGAAAACTCCCCAATAAATTTCTCTCCACAATTGTTAAAATTGGCAACTAGGGCCAAACTCCATGTGGGTTATCTTAGTTATGGCAGCTGATATTTTTCTTGGATCCCTCTCATCGAGAGGTGTAAGATTGATCTAAAGATCATCCGATTCGGATAAGTATTCATGGAGTTATGAATTTATTTGTGTTATAAGACAATTCGTCAAGGTCGGCTAGCAACTAAATAACACCCACATGTGCTCAACGTTTTAGTATAAAAGGAGATGACTTGAGAGTCATTTCACACACACTTCTCTCTTGATTTCTCTCCACTTGTCTTGGGTTTTAGTGTGAGAGAAATCTAGGAGGAAGTAGCCCTAAGACGCAGGAGGGAAGGAGGCCTACACGCTGCCCTCTACAAGCCCTAACACAGTTCTAAGGAGGATGATCTAGCAGCAATTCAAGAGAAGAGACCCTACTTCTATATGCTGCCTAAAGGAGCCTAGCCGCAGTCCTAGGATGGAGAAATAACGCTATAGAGGAGGCCCTAAACGAGCTGTACCTAGCCGCAGTCAAGGAGGGTTATAACATGCCCTAGCCGCAGCATAAGGAGGCTGGAACAACGTGGAATAGGAGGACTGTTTTGGGGTCCGAGTTGCTGTAATGGAGGCCGAGTATGCGGTGTGCTAGGCCAAGCCCTTAAGGGCTAAACGCTGTTGGTTTAGGCACTGTTTTGAGGGACCTAAGGCTACAGGACTGCTGTGTGCTAGGCCGCAGGCCTTAGCACCACAGCAAGGCTTGCATAGGGGCAGATTAAGGGCTGATATTGACCCTAGGCAGCAGCGTAGCAAAGGAGGTGTCTCTTAAGGGTGTGCCGCAGTTTTCCAGAGGGTTGTTCAAGGACTGTGTGAGGAATTTAGGGCTACCCTAGTGCCCTAACCAGAACAGTCACGAACAACAGTATATAAACTGTTTGGAGCAGCGTTTGTATGGTGTGTTGGCAGCTAGATACATGGGACAGCAAGGTCACTTGGTGGAGAAAGCAAATGGGACAGCAAGGCTATGATACTTGGTGGAGAAAGCAATAGGACCAATGTTGCACGAAGCGGGAGCGCGAAGCGGAAGCGCGGAGCGCGGAAGCGTCATTTTCCAAAAATCTAGGAAGCGAAGCGTCCGCGGAAGCGTCTGCTATATATATATATATATTTTTATATTTTTTTGCATTTATACTCAAAACAAACATCCCAAATACCAAATTAATTGTAGAAGACATGAAAACATGCATATTTTTGCATAAATCAAGATAGATATGGCATCCATGATTCCATTGTAGTTACTAGTATGTACAACAATCATCTATATTCTAGCTATTACAAACATACATCAAATTTTTAAGCATATTATAAAACATAAAACATTTAAGCATATTATAAAACATAAAACATAGAGCATATTATGATTTATCTAGCAAGTGAGCAACTGTCAACATTTGTCATGTCCAAAATTCAAATAATAATGTTTACAAAATATGTCACTTGGTCACCGCCAAGCCAAAAAGGTTCAAAATTCAAATTCACAAGTCTACAAGTCTAATGAGTAATCTATGACAAAAAGAAGTAGATTGTGAATATATCTACTAATCTCTCCTCCTTCCACCACGAATAGAACGTGATGGCGGGCCTCCACGTGGTGGCAATGAAGAAGATGGTCCCTGTGTAAGTCGTGGCACTGGAACTGATGAAGAAGAACCCCCTGCCGTTGGTGTTGAACCATGGAACCTAGAAACCAAGGGACCAGATGGGGGTGGGGGTTGTGGCATATCAACACCCGTGTCATCATCCTAGAATCGCTCAAAAAATTCATGCAAAAAAAAAAACACTAGTTAACAAAAAAATTAAAAACATGAATTAGAGAAATGCTTTATAAGGGAAAATTGGAAAATTCATACCACAATGGACATACCTGGATAAGAGAATCCTCTAATTGCTCTAGTCGCAACACTCCATCCTCCAAATTGGGCTCCTCTGGATTCTTGTCCCAAGTCAACAAGTCTTTATTAGACTTTGCATCTTCACAGTAATGGGACAACAATCGCAAGTTGTAATGAACATAAACCAAGCTCTCTGCCCGGTCTAAATTCAACCTGTTCCTTTTAACACTGTGGATGAAAGAATAAGAGCTCCAACACCTCTCTGCAGAAGAAGTGTTTACCACCTGTGATAGCACCCGCAATGCCAAACTCTGTAGAAGTGGAGTAGGCCCTCCATGCATGTTCCACCACTCAAGAGCAGAAAAATGCTCTCGATCTTGAATTGCATGCATGCTCCCAAATGGACCAGTGTTGCTCGTATAGTTGCTCACCTGTCTCCGTACCAATGCAGCCTCCTCATTATCAGGGATTAATCTACTCAATGCAGCCATATATTTTTCGTGAACCTCTTTATCTTGGTGTGGTTTTTTCCTGACTCCCCCCCCAGGTGCTGGTTTTGAAAGCCATGATGGATGATAGTATTTAGGTGTCAAAACATATGCTAATGCATGCAATGGAACATTTAGCATATCCCATCGTTTTTCCACCTCTTCACGAATATAATTGTACAAGGTGGTATCTCTAGGCTCAACAATGTCTTTAATCTGCCCCAACATGCTATCCATTTGCTCATACACCTCCCCAATTACTGGTCGATCTGAATCTGCAAACTTGATCATGTAATAAATTGGTTTGGTGAATTGCAAAACATATTTAACCTGTGACCAAAAGTAACTGTCAAGAATAGTGTCCTTGACTTCATTAGCACCATCTGTGTCAGTGTTAATTTCATCCCATGTTTCAGCACACACCAGATTAGTTAAAGCTTGTCTCACCCTCACTAGCCGCCTAAAGGTGAGGTAATAACTAGCAAATCTTGTCTTTGCAATTTTAAGCAATTGCAACTTGGAGTAAGTGCCATAGAAGTAGTTTACCCTTGTATGCCCTGTGATGAATTTAATGAGCTGCTTCCCTTTCCTGTAAACCTCAGCAATCCACCCACAATCTTTGTGTTTCACAATATCATGCATCAAAAGGTTCAATGTGTGAACCAGGCACCCAGACCAAAAGATGTGTGGATGAGTACGCTCAATAATTTTTCCTGCTAACTTACAATTTGCTGCATTATCTGTGATCACTTGAACCACATTATTCGGACCAACATCTTTGATTGATTTCAATAGGAGATCTGCAATGTTTGGTGCAGTTGCACTGATGGAGGAGGAGTCATGAGATGCAATAAATACTGCACCACTAGAAGAAACACCAAGAACATTTATCAAATGTTGGTTTCTAATATTTGTCCACCCATCTGATACAATGGATACCCCAGAATCCACCCACTCATGTGTAAAACGTGTCAAAGCTCTTTGAACCTTAGCTTTTTCTCTTTCTAATAACACTGTTCTAGCTTTCTCATAGTTGGGGGCCTTGTATCCTTTTGGGGCTTCATTGATGGCCTTTACCATTTCATGCCAATAGGGAGAGCGAAGCACATTGAATGGTACACCGCAAGCACAAAGAAAACGGACTATCTTTCCATCCACATCATCCCTCCCAGCAACATTAAGGAAATCCCCTATTGTTTTTCTACCTCCAGAGGTTGCAAAAGTACCATGAGGAGATGGGCAACTACCAAATTTAGAGGTTGCACTTGATTCAGAATGAGTTTTTTGTTTCTTGTTTTTTCGTTGTGCAGCCATCTCAATTTGGATGTATTTTTCTCTTTGTTCACTTGAAATGTTTGGGCAAATGGTTACCCCCACAGAACCCTTTTTTTCATCACTGTCCAGCACCCCACAAAGATGCCTCCTCAGACGGGTATATGAACCCGTATATGGTTTTCCTCCATGACAACCATGAGGGCACAAAAATTTGTAAGATCCACCACCCTTTCCCCCTTCAAGTTTGGTCACATAGTTCCACAAGGGATTTGATGTACCTTTCCCATCTTGTGCTTCAGTGTCCCCTTCAAGTTCATCCCCTTCCTCTTCAAACCCTTCCTCCTCATCATACATTGGGTCACCAAGTTCATCCCCTTCCTCTTCCCCTCTATTCCTCACCCTTGCCATCATTAAAACCAAGAGTGGAATGATACATAGAAGCCAAAAGAACACCATCTTGGAATATGGATATAGGTGGTGGACAACCTGTAAATAAAGGAGCAAGTAGAAACAATGGGAAAGAGTAGGAGAGGGAGGAGAAAAATACAATTTTTTTTTCAAAAAAACAAGGGAGTTTGGGGTTTGAACTTACCTCTTTAGCTCTTGTAGATGAAGTCCTCCAAGCTCTTGCTCCAAGCTCCTCCTCCTTCTCCTAGCTCCTCCTTCTTCACTCCTCCAAGCTCTCCTCTCTTCTCCTCTCTTCTCCTCTCCTTTCCTCTCTTCTCTTCTCCTCTCCTCTCTTCTCTTCTCCAACTCTCATAAACTCAAAGTGAGAAAATGAGAAGAGAATGGGGGCTTTATTCTTTTCTAAACTCACCCTAAAGTGACCCTAACCCACCCCTAACCCACCCCCTCATGCTTAGTTAAGTTAGATTTTAAATGAAATTAAAAAAAAAATTTGATATCCGCGGGTTGCGTGCGGGTTGCGCCCGGGTGGCGTGCGGGTGGCGTGCGCTTCCGGGCAGGTTGCGTGGCGCCACCTCATGCCCGAACCGCATGCCGAAGCGCGATTCCGGGGGGCCGCAACCTCATTTGGCAGGAGTCGTTTCAAAAATGCGGAAGCGCGCAACCTAAAAATCGGAATCGCGATTCCTCTGTCGATTCCGGAACGCTTCCGCACGGGTCGCGGTTCCGGGTTAGGATCCGGGGGGGGGGGGGCGATTCCTGCAACCCTGAATAGGACAACAAGCTATGACATGGTACAGCAAGGCTACAATGGGACAGCAGCATTAGCATGGTGCTGCAAAATCATTAGGAGAGCAGCAAGGTACAACATTTCAATGGGACAGCAAGGCAATGGTGTTTAGTACAGCATGGAAAATGGGACAGCTAGGCAATGGTTCTTGTTGGAGCATGGTAAAGGGGACAGCTAAGCAATGGTGCTTGGTGTAGCAAACATTGGGACAACTTGTGTGATAGCAAGGTACAGCAGTACTAAACATTGGGACAACATGTGTGACGGCAAGGTACAACAATACTAAACTTTGGGACAGCATGTGTGGCAGCAAGGTACACCAGTGCTAAACATTGGGACAAGCAGTATGACAACATGGTGCGGCAATGGCACATGGGACAGCAAGTACATGATGCAGTACAGTGATGGGTACAGTCATGATTAGTGAAGCATGATGGGTGCAGCATGATGCAACACAGTGAGGTGCAGCATGGTGATAAGAGTAGCACAATGATAGGTGCAGCATGGTGATGGAGTCACTTGGGAGAATCAGTTGAAGCAGCATGTCTTCAATTGAGTTTAGCTACCTCATGTATCATCTTCTTAGAGATGATCTATGCTCTTATTTAGATAAGTCAAAGTATTGGCTTCTGTTGTAAATGTACTATCTCTTTCTCTCTCTGTGTTGAACTATTGAAGAACATATAAGAAGAATTGATCAAGGGTTTCCCCACATTGGGGTTTGTCCTTGGCTAGCGCCACATCTTGTGCCCTCTTGTCTTGGCTTGTCTTCTGCGATCTATGATTATGTTCTATCTGCAATTTACTTTAATGCTGATGTGATTGCTAATCTGGAAAAGATATTGAGCTAACTGTAAAATTGAAATAATTTGCTCTAAGCATAGAACATACCTAAAATTAGAATTGAAGCTTGGGCACTCTTTCCCGTTAACTGTACAGTGACAATGAAACATATGAATTATAGATACTTATTTGACCTTATGCAGTTAATGAAGATACTGAACTTTAACAAACCATCAAAATCAAGGTAGGTGAAACCGCCCTCTGGGGGATCCGATTCTTGGCACTGGAAACAAACATGAAAGTGAATGTGGAGTCTGCATTTTCTGTGAATGTAGTAATTTATGGGGATTGACCTTTTAGTTCTCTGGTCAGTTACCAACACTATCCATTACCTTAAGTACACTTTGTCCAAGTTAAAATAATTTTACATGCAGTTGCTGTATGAGCAGTTTCAGCCTTTCAGATTTGCAAAACAACATCATAGGTCTTTTACTTAGCTAAAATCCAGTAATTCTATCCTGGAAATTTTCTAGGCTAAGCATGTTCCATTGCAACCATTTTAAAATGTATACAGGGTCTTAAGTTTGTCACATAGATATATTTAGATTTTATGGCTTATATATGAAAATGGTCATTTAGGGGAATGGTCTAGCATGGTAAGTTTTCCTTGGAGATTATGTTTTCCAAAAAGCTGATATTTGTTTTCCGCCTATTGCTCCAGATTGCCTTTTTCGTGTTCAGGATTTTGTAGAACCAATATTCATTATTAAACAGTGTATTAAACTGAAGGATGCCGGATTGGCACTCAGGTATGACTAGAGTTATTTAGATTGTATTTATTTTGCTGTTTGAAGCGAATTACAATGCCCTTCACGAGGATCCAATTTTTTTGTTGTATCCCTCTTAACTAGTTTCTTGTTGCATGGTTAGAGTATACTTGTAAAAATTTGCTCTTCATCAAGGAGTTCTAATGAGTTTTTTTCTCTTCTTCCTTCTAGACTGAAATATTTCTTATTCATAAAAGTATATTGTTATTGCCGTTTAAGATTCTAACACTAGATAGTTTGCGACATGCTTTTGGTGTTATGTGGTTTTCTGCAGTCTTGAATTATCTTCTTTAGAAAGCAAGACAAGTTTGGTTTCTCTTTACATATGGTTATATTCATCCATTTAGGTGTACACTTGCCTTAGATTTCTTTCTTTGAACATTCTTCTGTGAAAATTGTATTGTTTTGCATTTTTCTATTTCTCAAAATCATTTCTTCTGATTTTATCCTTCGTCTCTATTAGAAGATTTGCTTGGCATATATATAATCTTTGGGAGCTTCCCCTTGGTTTAGGAGCTATCTTACCATGCTTTATTCATCTGTTTGAAATGCTAAAAATTACAAAATTTCAATATATTTATTCCTGTGAAAGACATTGGCAAAGGCACTATATTATTTTAATTTTCTTTACTTGTTACTGTAGTATATGAGACGTCTGTTTTTGTGTTCATAACTTTATTTCATGATTCCCATCTTGTACATGGATCATGAGAAGCCTTAGTTCTTGGCCATAGATAATGTTGTTAAAATACTATGTTTGTAGCTTCTATGGTTTCAACTTTCATTTCCTTTTATTGTATTTCATGTTTTCATCCTCTCTTTCTTGTATTCTAGGAGGTATAAGGAGAGATGTTCGCGAGGTATCCCCCTTGATTATCCTCTTGTATTTTAGTTTTATTGAGGTAATCTAAAAGCTCTTATTCTTGTTCGCTACACAAATCCCCTTGTATTGATTATTGAGTAAGAATGGATATAATAAGTTGGTAGAACTGCAATTTTTGAGCTCAACTCTGGATGGGAGTTGGGTGATGAACATTGAATGACATTGAACATGTGAGTTTTAGCCACATGGGAGAGCTTTTTGTTTCCCATGGTTATCGCCTCACTCAAGGGGTATGTGGGATGGACATCTTGTTGTTACAACGTTGGTGTGTTATGTTTTCTTTTCCTTGTAACTGATGCTTCATTGTTCCATAGGAAAAATTATTCACGACCCCCTTTACGTAGGGCAAACTAGTCCACGAAGGGTGAACTACGCCTTGAAGGTTGAACCACAATCCATCGTTCTTTGATATAGTCACCAACCTAGAAGTTGTGACTATATGAAGGCAGGAAACATGCCTTGAGGGGATTGGAATGCTAGTTGGCTGTTTGAAATGTTACCACTCTTGCCATTCAACCACAACCTTGTTCCCTGAGTGCATAAGGACGTATTATTTCATGAATGGTGCTTACAGCATAGTGATCTAACATTTGTTAAGGATGAATTGTCCAAGTGGGATGACTTATTATTTGAGTCAAATGCTATGTGTGTGGATGGCTAAGAGGAAGAGGATTTCCTACTTAGTGTAGACATCCTACTTGTGGTCAAACTCATGTTTGAAGAGGACTTTTTGTCCAAAATGGATGTCTTGTTTGTGGAGAATATCATGAAAAATCATCAAAGTGCACTATAACGATGGCACAACAGACAACAAGGTTAGGTTTCAAGAGTAGTATATGTGAGAAAAAGACATGTAATAGGACATGTAGTGCATGAAGTATATTTAGTAGGAGGGCATGCGGTACCTTAACATGAAAGAATGAGATGTATGTGGATGAATATATGTTCACATATAAAGGCAACACAACCATGAGAACAATTGTAGATGGTGACGTAAAAAAGGAGAATGATTTCCTAACGAAAGCTTGTGATTGGGGACACAAGGTAAGATAATTTTATTAATGTCCAACAAATGACCACAAAAGTAGGTCAATGGGACTAAAGAAGAGTACAATCAGTTTGAATACAATGTGGGAGTGTAAGTGCAACTCCTAAAAATGGTGAAAATAACATAAAGAAAGAAAGAAACCAATGGTAGTGTTGCCATGCCACACATATAAAAGATCATGGCACAATACAAAATAATTAGTAACCTGCCAAGAAAGAATGAGTGAGATAGGAATATTTGGTGATAGAGATAAAATATGTCAAGGGCTCCTAAGTCTAATGATTGTTGTTGAGGGAGGCAAACTGGGCACTAGCTCATTGTCGAAGTCCCCTGGAACCAATAGTGGGTCTGAATATATGAGCTTGGGGGGATGTAGGAGCGAGGGATACTTGAAGAGATCTTTGGCTACTTCTATTGTCGTGGGAGGTAATCAGACAGGTTGGGGGTGTCTTTCTCTTGAACAGTTTGGAGTTGGCCCCTTTTGTGCTTTGAGGACATGTGAACTTATGTATGGTTCGGTGAAGTCGAATTGGTCTTGCAGATATCCATCGATCCCCCATAGGGGGAGGCTGATAAAAGACTTGAGATCTCACCCTTTTATTGTATGGCGCATCCTAAACTTCTGCTCATTGCTTGTGGTTCTAATCTAATGGATCCACATGAAAGTATGAGGTGATCGTCTTGGTCATCCCAAGGCAAGGCATGGTGTGCAGGAACTGAGATTTGTGGTTGAAAATCTCCCTGATGAAGAGGGATAGGCATCACTAGTCTTGGTACTTAAGGAAGGTAGATAGGGAGCTCCTCGAATCTCGATATAGATAGTGATAGTGTCCTTTGATCTCATAATATAGGGGACACCTCAAAATTAGGTGCATCTCTGTCTCTGGTTCTTATAGGTTTGAAAATTCCTTGATTGCAATCACTGGAATTATTCTCCTAATTGTTATCAGTTTAATTTTTTACGACAATAAACAAATAATTCACAATTGCAATCTTCACCATAAAAATATGTTGTGGAAAATAAAATCAGGAGCTGAGAAATAGATGCATACACAATAAAAAATCGACACCAATATTTTTGGGCTAACACCCTCGGAAAAACCCCAAAGGGAAAACCGATGTAGCAGATGAGGGTTTATTTTATTATGCAGTAATGTGGAAATTATTACAACTGGCAATCCTGCAGAAATGTACTCGCAAATCAATTGCAGAAATTTTCTCCCTTCTACAATCAATTCAACCTCCCTCTAGCCTGCTCGAAACCTCTCACCGACAGCTCAACCTGCTTGGAATTCGCATTGCCCGGCCTGGGAGATTCGTACTGCATGCTTCTCAGCTCTAATTGAGCTGTCCAACCTCCCTCTGCCTCTAGAAATGACTCGCTTTGCTTTCCGGGTGATCTCCCTGCTTTCAACAACTGAAACGACCCTCTTTTTGGCACTCACATTGTTCAGCAATTGAAACGACCCACTTTTTGGCACTCACATTGGGGTTTCTGGCTGCTCACACTAGCTACTCGACCTCTGCAAAATAATTTCGACCTCCCTTTTCCTGTGCCTTCAGAACTGGAAAACTATTGGGAAACTCTTCAGAATTCTCCTCTACTACTCCGTCAATCACTGATGCTCTCCTTCTTTGGCTCAAACTCTTTTCCTTTCTAAATCACTGCAACTGGATAACTTGATTTGCCAAGGTAACTTGCTCCCCTCTTGTGTCTCACACCATCCCATCGACTCGCTCTTATAATCTCTCACTGGAGCTTCAACGACCACGATTAGATCCTTATTGACGACTAAGATCATCTCATATTTAATCCAAGTCATTTTCTAGAAGTCTCTAGAGCATAAGTCAATCTCGTTAATTAATTCACTTTAATTAACCACGTTTCCTAAGTTAGGCTTAGGAAATATTTAAATGATGGCTAATTAATTTAATTAAGGCGTTTCACAAGCTTATCTCGCGAAACCCTTTTTGGGTTTTGGAGATCTCGTGTTCCTTAGCCTCTTAGATGTAAATCAAGACTATAACACCTACCCAATGCTACCAAATCAATCAAAAACTAACAATAGGTGGAACATTTGGCAGATCCTATTTGACTATGGTATATGGTGGTCTATCTCTATTTGTTGTCTATGATATCTAACTTGGAATTGTCCCAGCGAGATCTCAAGCGAATGCATCCAATGTCTGCATGTGTAAGGGGGGAAAACTATGATGCCATCCCGTAGCTCCAAGAAGTGCTCTCTTCAAGACCATGCTCGTAAGAGGTGAGGTCCAAGTGACTTGAATGTACATTCAGGAGATGTCCTCTATGATGGCTTGATTCAGTTCTTGTCGAGTTGGCAAGAGATTGCTTGGTGTATCAAGGGAGAATTTTAATGGGGAATGTGCTTTGGGGAGATAATTAGTGATTGGAGAAGCCAAGATGCCTTTGAAAACCAACCTCGAGCACATCCAAGGGGGATGAAATGAGGTGAGAGTGTCCAATGAGCAAAGAGTAAGATAGGGGTACCTCTCTCTCTCTCTCGGTGGCGGAGTCTTTGAAAGACTTGACTTTATGAAGGATAGAGACCAAATGGAAATGACCTCAAGGCAAAATGGGTGGACATTAAACTTTGCCTAAATAATGCGCTATGGAACTGTCCAGATTCCAGTTACAACGAATGATGTGCCTGAGAAGTAGGGTATGGAATCTCTCCAAGTTGGCCCAATTTGTCTGCAATAAGCTCAACCCCCCAAACTATGAATTTTTTTTATGGGTCTAATAATAGCCTCCATTAGGTGTCTTGAAATTAAATTTGAGAACGCTATTTCTCAATGAGGGCCACGGAACCATAACCTTTACTGATTCGATACTGGACGACCTATCACATACCAAAATGAGGCCCCATGAACTGTAACCCTAGGTACGTGTAAGTTGTGGCGATCTCAATCTTGACACCTAGGTAGTAGAAATGTAATTTTGTAATAGATCCCTTTGATGCATTGAAGACCAAAATTGTGGTTTTATCTAGGTTGATCGTCAACTGTGGAAGGTCACAAAAGCTGGACAATGCGTCGATCTATCTCTACAAGCCCTCAGGGATAGAACCCAACAAGTCTAAGTCTTCGGTGAGAAAGGAGGATCGAAATCAACACTCGGTGTGGAAGACAACCATCCCCCTTTTGGATATGCTCATGTAGGAAAGACTCCAACTCATCAATATAGATCCCAAAGAGGGTAAGTGAGAGGGGCATCCCTATTTTACCCCGATGGCACTTTGGATGAAGTTGGAAAGGTTGTTTACCATCCTGAGCCATTCCAAATCTGACTTGTATAGTCTCATAGTCGCTGCCAAGAGGGTCTTGGATATGCCAATGTTGCGGAGCCTTTAGAACATTCCTCCCCTGGATCTGTGTCAAATGCTTTTCGAAAGTATAGAAAGCAACTGTAAACCTTTGAAGAGTGAGGATGAGCCTCCTCAATAATGGCTTGAAGAATGAAAATGTGATCAATCATCTGGTAGTTTGGCTAGAAACTTGCTTGTCCTTGAGCCATATGATGATGACTCTCCAACTCCTTATAGAGTCGTAGGTGTAATACTATATGGCATAAAGCTTAGAGAATGTATGACCCACCATGATAGTTTGGTAGTTGTTTCGATCAAAACTGCTCTCTAACTTGTGGATTGGATGAATAATGAGTCTCATCTAGGAAGGGGGGATGCCTGAAATAGATGACAAGTATGAAATTGATAAACATGATGCAATATGTGTGGAGGGAGTTCCTATATTCTTACTTAGCAATATTGCTAAGGGAAATATCAATCTTGCCCAATTTTGTCTTATTTCATGTTTGCAATTAGGAGATGTGGGTTTAGAGGTCCCACATGAATTTTGAGATTGAGTGGGGGCCCAAACATTAGGAAGGAAGGGAAATATTGTGGCTCTAGTGGAGCGTGGGGGCCACCCCATGGAGAATTACGACCCACATGTGGAGTACGCTCTCATTGGAGCGAAGTTGGTGGGGGAAAGTCGAGCTAGGCCCACATGGGCATCTTGGAGGCCCGCTAGAGCAAGAGACACTCATTTTGGTCATTCATTCATCTATTCTGAAACTTGTCTTTGACATAGCATGCTTGAGCGGAAGCCAAGTCTACAAGTGCTATTTAGCACACGAGTGTCTTTGAGTGGAGATCTCAACCCTTGCTTCGGTGGACTTCGAGTGCCAGCCCAAGGAGGGAGTTCGACTTAGTCCCAAATCATAACAGCAACAGGGAGGCCGAGTTACAACAGCAGGGAGAGTAGCAGCAGGGAGGCCGAGTTACAGCAACAGGGAAAGTAGCAGCAAGGATGTCGAGTTACAGCAGTAGGGAAAGTAGCAATAGTGAGAGTTAAGCCCTTATACTACTAGTGTAGCCCCTTATTGTTATTAGTGCAACCCCCTTATTGTATTGTTGCGCCCATGTAGTCCCCATATTGTTATTATTGTGCCCCATAGAAGCCCACTATTGTTATTATTGTGCCTTTACAATATTATTGTTATGTAGGCTTTGATTATATTGTGACCCCTTAGACTCCTATATATAGAAAGGAGGCCTTATATTTGTATCATCCAAGAATTGTTCATTTGTGTAATGTAAAGGAGGTTGCCCCCTCGAAGAGGCTAATTTTGAAGTCATTGAACTATCTATTCTTCTATTTTGTGAGTTGGTTGCATAACATTTGGTATCAGAGCTTTGGATTCTAGGGTTTCACTGCTACAAATAGGTCATCGTGGCATTTTATGTTGATTTGGGGTAGCATCGGATGTGATTTAGCCATGAAAATTGGTGGAGAGGCTAAAGCACATGAGATCTCCAAGACCTAGAAATGGTTTGGGGAAATTCCACACGGTTAGAGAGATATTAAAATAATTAATATTTTTAATGGAGTTCCTAAGTCTAAACTTAGGAAAATTAAAATATTAATGGGTATTAATATAAAACTGGGTGAGAATGTTCTAAATGACATGGATCAAGCCAAATCTAATCTTAGCCGTTGATTAGAGATTTAATCTCGGCCATTGAAGACTCAACAGAAAAATTATAAGAGGAGGCTTGAGGGTCAGTTGGAGATACACCAAAATTGATCAGTTAGTTCGATTTTCTGGAGCGGGGTTTGCTGAGAAAATTCGAACAAGTGATTAGAGTTGCAGCGAGGGGCAGTGAGTGCATAGCAGAGAGGCAGAGATAGTGCCGAAGGATCAGCGCTGAGGCAGAGGAGGCTATGCAGAAGCCACGTAGAGGGCCAGGGTGACTGCGCAGAGGCTAGCAGGGCCTGCGTGGGTGACGCAGAAGGCTAGAGAGCTAGCGCAGAGCAGCAGAAGGCTGACGCAGGGGGCTTCAGAGTGACGTAAAGGAGATTTTTGTGGAGCAAACTTGCTAGTTATCTACTTCCGAAGAGAGGTAACTATTGTCAGATAGATATCTTTGTTGGGTGAGCCAGTTTGGCACCTTAGTTGTACTCAAGAAAGTTGCTTAATAATAAAACCCTCAGAACTGTTGCAACGATTTTCCCAAGTTGAGTTTTTGCGGGGACGATTGTCCAAAAATAACGATGTCCCTTGTGTGTTTGTCTGTTATTTTCGGTTGATGATCTGTATATGGTTGAGACTGCATTTGTGTTTATTTTCAGTATTTATATGGTTAAATAACTTGTAAAAGAATGAACAAGTAGGTGAAATAAACTAGATAAGGCAGAAAGAATTTCTAACGAGTTAGACTTAGAAATTTCAACATGGTATCAGAAGGTTGCAGATCACAGGAGAATTGAAGGCACGAGCTAAATCAGAAAATTTGCAGCAGAAATAGCTGTCCTGAGAGACAAAGCTGTTCCTTAGCAGAAGGCAACAGAGGAGGAGTGATGCAGAGGGCCTGTGTGATCACTTCGAGCGAGAGAGAGGGCCAATGCAGAGGCACTGAGAGGCAAAAGAGGCTCACGAAGAGCCACGTCATCCTACTTAGCCAGGTAGGAGTGACGCAGTTGGCCAGAGGAGCGATTCCGCCTTCCCGGGATTGTGCAGAGCTAAGAGGCTTAGTTTCTTTAGCTGCTAGGGCCTAGGGAGCTATGGGCAGATTGTGGATTGGGAAGCTGGTGGGATGTTGTTGTTGTTGGGAGTCACTACCTAGGAGGATTTCTAGCCAAGAAATCCAGATCTGTGTTGCAGGTGCAAAGAGGATCGGAGAGGAGTGGTTCGACTATTGGTAGAAGGATTTCTAGGAGGGAAATCGAGACTTAGAGGGAGTCTAGGAGAGGGTTTCCAGGAGGGAAATTGAAACTTAGAGGAGTCTAGGAGAAAACTTCCAGGAAGGAAGTCGAGACTCAAAGGGAGTCGAGGAGAAGAGTAGAGATGGCAATGAACAGACTGAGGGATCATGACAGGTTGGATGGGGCCTCCAAATTTGTCATCTGGAAGGCCAGGATCCTGTCTGTTCTGGATAGACATCGCATCAAGGGCTTCGCCTTGAGAACCATGGCTATCCCAGTCGACCCAGCTGATAACGAAAGGTATGAGGATGCAATGGCCAAGGCAAAGTGCATAATCCTTGATGGGGTCAAGGATCATGTAGTTCAACATATTGCCGATAAGAACACGACAAAGGAGATGTGGGATACCTTGATGACATTGTATCAAGGCACTTCCGTGCAGAGGAAGATGCTACTGGAGAATCAACTGCGGTCGTATTAGATGCAGAAGGGGGAGCAGATAGATCTATACCTCAGCAGGTTGCAGGAGATTTGGGACCAACTTACTTCCATAGGGGCCACACCGTATTAGGAGTTCATGGTGAGGACCGCCCTAAATGCATTCTCCAAGGATTGGGAGACATTTGTCCAAAGCATTTTGGGTAGAGCGACTCTTCCAGGATGGGAAGAGATGTGGGCAACACTTCGCCAAGAAGAGATTAGACGACTGACCAAGGCAGGAAGTAGCAACAAAGGAGGTTGAATCAAGAGCAAGGAGGAGGAGGATGTGGCTCTTGCATCTGCGGGACAACAAGGGAAGAGGAAGAAGAAGGAAATCTCCCAGGTGAAGTGCTTCGATTGTGGGGAGCTGGGTCATTATGCAACCCAGTGTCCTAGGAAGAAGAATAAGGGAGAGGCTTCTGACTCCAAGGCAGCTTCGGCTAAGGCGGAGAAAGAAGTCGAGCCAGATGACGACTGTGCCATGAGTGCTCATGCACCTCTAGAGAAGAGGTGGGGAGACATCAAGTTGTAGTCAGGAGGCTTACAGAAGATGAGGGGTAGGATCCGCGAGGTACCCAAACTCTTGGACCATATCCGGCTACGGGAGCCCTGAGAGATAGTAGCAAGATGACGGATGTCAGGTAGAAGCAAGATGTGGATGGAGCGACAAGGTAGTGCTGGAGTGTAGAGGTCTCTGGCAGCGCAATGAGGGTTGCAGCAGTGCGAGAGGCACATAGGTAGTTGCAACAGTGTAGAAAGGCACAAAAGTGGTTGCAGCAGTGCAAGAGGCACAAAGTCGTTGCAACAGCGCAGAAGCGACAGAGGGAGCACATGATAGCAACAGAGGTAGCTTCAGCATCAAGGGGTTTCTAGCCTGACAAGGATGTCAGTAGTTGGGTAGATTAGTTACTTACATCTCAGTGACTGAGTTGCAATGCAGCAGTAGCAGTGGTAGTGCTATGGGTAGCACAATGCAACATGATGAGAGAGAACTGTTGTGTAGATGCAATGTTGGGAGGAAGGACCAGCAATAGCACAAATGCAGAGGGAGCTGCAGTACAGATGAGCAGTGGCAGTGGCAGTGCCATGGGCAACAATACAGGAGGCAACATTGCAGAAGATGTTGGGTGTAGGCCAAGCATCAACATAGGTACCGTGCGGGATGATCAGGGTGATGCTTAGTGGTGGAGCATTATTAGAGAACATTTCTCGCTAAGAGAGAGTGTTGTTTTTGGGTAGCATCGGATGTGCTCTAGCCATGAAAATTGGTGGAGAGGTTAAAGCACATGAGATCTCCAAGACCCAAAAATGGTTTGGGGAAATTCCACCCGGTTGGAGAGATATTAAAATAATTAATATTTTTAATGGAGTTCATAAGTCTAAATTTAGGAAAATTAAAATATTAATATAAAACTGGGTGAGAATGTTCTAAATGACATGGGTCAAGCCAAATCTAATCTTAGCCGTTGATTAGAGATTTAATCTTGGCCGTTGAAGACTCAACAAAAAAAGTATAAGAGGCTTGAGGGTCAGTTGGAGATACACCAAGATTGATCAGTCAATTTGATTTTCTGGAGCTGGGTTTGCTGAGAAAAATTGAACAAGTGATCAGAGTTGCAGCGAGGGGCAATGAGTGCATAGTAGGGAGGCAGAGATAGTGCTGAAGGATTAGTGCTGAGGTAGAGGAGGCTACGCAAAGTGAGCAGAAACCACGTAGAGGGCCAGAGTGATTGCCCAGAGGCTAGCAGGGCCTGCGTGAGTGATGCAGATGGCTAAAGAGCCAGCGTAGAGCAACAGAAGGCTAAAGTAGGGGACTTCAGAGTGATGCAGAGGCCAGGAGGGCTGACGCAGAGCCTCAGAGAAGTGTTGGAGAGATTTTCGTGGAGCAGACTTGGCTGAATATCTGCTTCTGAAGAGAGGTACTACTGTCAGATAGATATCTCTGTTGAGTGAGCTAGTTTGGCACCCTAGTTGTACTCAAGAAAGCTACTTAATAATAAAACCCGTAGAACTGCTGCACCGATTTTCCCAAGTTGAGTTTTTCCTGGGATGATTTTCCAAAAATAACGGTGTCCCTTGTGTGTTTGTTTGTTATTTTTAGTTGATGCTCTGTAGATGGTTGAGACTGCATTTGTGTGTATTTTCAGTATTTATATGGTTAAATAACTTGTAAAGGAATAAACAAGTAGGTGAAATAAACCAAATAATGCAGAAAGAATTTCTAATGAGTTAGACTTAGAAATTTCAACATTTTAGCTATAACTTTTTTTCTACGAAGTTTCAGAAGCTAAAATTATAACCCAGTGGAGTCGAAATCTTGGTGAACCTCATGTATGAATGTCATATCTTGGTTCGCTATATTTTCAGATATATGATCCAAGGAAGTTAGGGTTTTTGCAGTCCCCTGAATTCCATCTCAAACATGTGACCTTGGGAAAATCGTCATAACTTTCTCTCTTAGCATCATATTACAAAATGTAGTTTGTTGGGTACCGGTTTCAGGGACGAAGGTTGAAACATTGACACGTGGCACTTCGTACAACTTCACTCTACTGAACCAGTTTATAATCAGGTCATCGTGGGAGATTGGGCATAACTCTTTCTTGGAGAATCCAATCTTGATCAGACTTGTGGGGTTGGAAAGAGGACCCAGAGAGCTAGTACATGACTAAATTTCAGTCCTTGGAGATTAGAAATTACAGAGATACAACAGATTAAATATCAAGCTCCTACAAAACAAGAAAAATGTGTGTATTTTTATAGATATGCACAAGTATTGTTTGGAAAATCAGTTTGAAGTGATTCAAAGGGAATAGTGAAGCATAACTATTACTAATTGATGTCTCGAAGAAAGAAAATGGAAACACCTAGTAAGCAACCCGAAATCTCTACTATGACGCATGAAGAAGAGGAAGAAATGCAACATGATATATCAAAATTGCAAGACCAAGTGCAACAAATTTCACTCTTGCAAAAAGTAACAAAAAATGAATTGGAAGCCATGATGAATGTTAAGATAGATGGTATAAAATGTGACATGGAAGTTTTGAATGATGGTTTAAAAGAAGACATGGAAGCAATGATGAATGTCAAGATAGAAGGGTTGAAGGAAGGTTTGGCAAAGTTGCTAGAAGAAAGGTGTCCCAGTGGTGACAAGGCAATCCATGAAAATCATGATGAAGACAAAAGGAACAATATTTTGATCTCCATAATGTGCAAAACACATAAAAGGTACGTATTGCAACTTTATATTTAGAACCCAATCAGTTTGTATGGTATCGATGGCTTTGCTCTCATAAACAAATTGTTACTTTGTCCATTTTTACGGAGGAAATGATAGCATGTTATGAAGATACAAAGAGCAACACCTTCTTTAGCCAATTGATAAATCTCAAACAAAAGGGTTCAATGGCAGAGCACATTGAAGACTTCCAAAAATTGAATATTAGGGTAATCGATATTCCAGAGGAGCATAGGATTGATGTCTTCATAGGGACTTTAAAGATAACATCCAACATGAGGTTCGCCTTTGGGAACCTGATTCATTGGAAAATGCATTCAAGGTGGCAAAAAAAATTGAAAGCAAAATTATGGCAACAAGGAAGTCTACCACTCACAACTATAAAGATGGAAGTACTGTTGGTCCTAGTCTTCCACAACCTACAAGTTTGACACTGCAACAATTGGAGGAAAAAATAGCAAAAGAGCTTTGTTACAGTTGTGATAGCAAATACACTAAAGGTCCTAAGTGTGCTGAGAATAAATTATTTTACATAGATTGTGGTGAGGAGGAAGAAAAGCCGAAAGAAGAGGATATACACCAGGAACCAACCCCAGAGAAAGAAGAAATGAATTCGACCATATCGTGTAATTCATTGGCACTTTATGGATATCATCCACCATCCATCACATCATCTTTAAGAGAAAATTCTAAGGTTCAAGCAGTGGAAGATCACATTGAGCATAAACAACAAGTTCTCCAACTCTTAAAAGATAACCTCACTTTGGTGCAGAATAGAATGAAACAACATGCAGATCAATATCACAGCGAAAGAAATTTTGATGTAGGTGACTGGGTATTTTTATGGCTACAACTTTACAAACAAATGTCCCTCAAGCAAGCTAAGAAGGATAATAAATTATCACCAAAGTACTATGGTCCTTATAAGGTGTTGCAAAAGATTGGTACTATGGCATACAAATTGGAGCTTCTCGCATCTTCTCGAGTGCACCCAGTTTTCGATGTTTCATGCTTAAATAAGGTTATAGGTGACAAACTCCCAGTTCAAACAATATTTCCGGAACTTGACGAGGAAGGAAAAATCATATTGGAGCTTGAAGCAGTCACGGAATCAAGAATTTGCCAGCTACGAAATCGATCAATTTCAGAATATCTCATCAAGTGGAAGAACTTACCCGCTAGAGATTCCACATGGGAGGATGAGAATTTTATACAGAAGTATCCAAAACTACTCAAGCATTGAGGACAACACTTTTTTGGAGGAGAGGGGCATGTTAGGTCCCTATACTACTAGTGTAGCCCGTTATTTTTATTAGTGCAACCCCCTTATTGTATTGTTGTGCCCGTGTAGTCCCCATATTGTTATTATTGTGCCCCATAGAAGCTCACTATTGTTATTATTGTGCCCTTACAATATTATTTTTATGTAGGCTCTGATTATATTGTGACCCCTTAGACTCCTATATATAGAAATGAGGCCTTGTCATTTGTATCATCCAAGAATTGTTCATGTGTGTAATGTAAAGGAGGTTACCCCATTGAAGAGGCTAATTTTGAAGTCATTGATTTATCTATTCTTATTTTTTATTAGTTGGTTGCATAATAAGAAAGCTGAGTTACAGCAGCAGGGAAAGTAGCAGTAGGGAGGCCAAGTTACAGCAGCAGGGAAAGTAGCAGCTGGGAGGCCGTGTTGCAGCAGCAGGGAAAGCTGTAGCAGCGCAGGGACTGCACAGTGCTTGGAGGAGACCCACTTGGGAGTTGAAGAGTGAAGGGAGTTTGGTCCTAAAACTTGAGCTGGAGTCTGGAGAAGTGTTGTGGGGGCTTTTCCAACATTTTGGCAAAGCAGCAAATGCAACATCTGCTACAGGCTACATCTTTTGCTTGTGGAGGAGGCCAAGCATTTGGGGTCAATTTTGGTGCATCTAAACCAGGACAAACCCTTTTTGGGTTATTTTGGGTTTTTGACAAGGACCTCAGAAATAATTTGGTAGAATTTTTTGGGCTGATTTGAGGGGTCAAATAGGGGTCTCGATTCAACCAGCAGCTAGAGGAGCTAGGGGAAAGAGGGTCGAATTTCCGAAGTCAAGCATTGGCCAATTCCTTTGTGTGTTATTCTGGGTATTTGGTGGAGAGGCCGGGATTAATTTCCCAGAATTTTATGAGCTTCAGAGAGGGCCCTAATATCAGGTCCATTAAGCTAACAACGTATTTTTGGGCAGTTTAGCACAGAGCCAGGAGACAAAGCAACAACATATTTGAGGGGGACTTCTTATTATTCATTTAGGCTTAGCTAGCTTGCCTTAAGCAAGCCCCGAGTGCACTATTTCCAACACCTCATTGTACCCTCTTATTTATTAATAAAATGGCTCAGAAGCACAGTTTCTGGCTTTAAAATGGTGTTCTAATGTTTGAGTATTTTTTTGTGTGCTTTTTGTTATGTTTGCTTTGTTTATCATTGTATATTTCCATTAGGAATATTACAGTGGTATCAAAGCCATAATCTTGGTTCAACACCTTGAATGAGGTTATTAGGATGCAACAAATGATGATTGATGTGGGGGAGAAGCTGATTCATTCCACAATTAGGAATCAAGACATGATTGCAATTGATGTGGAGTTATTGGGAGCAAACTGGAGGGCATACCAATCATTGGGTCATGGCATTCAGGGGTCACTCTTTCTAGCACCTCATTGTACCCTCTTATTTATTAATAAAATGGCTCAGAAGCGCAGTTTCTGGCCTTAAAATGGTGCTTTGATGCTTGAGTATTTTTCTGTGTGTTTTTGGTTATGTTTGCTTTGTTTATCATTGTATATTTCCATTAGGAATATTACAGTGGTTTTAGAGCCGTAATATTGGCTCAGCCTGTGGGAAATATTAGAATCAAACAACATGGCGGTAACCTTGAATGAGGTGATTAGGAAGAAACAAATGATGATTGATTTGGGGGAGAAGTTGATTCATTCCATAATTAGGAATTCAGACATGATTGCAACTGATATGGAGTTATTGGGAGCAAACTAGAGGGCATACGAATCATTGGGTCATGGTATTCAGGCATCCCTCTCATTTTAGGAATTCTGTGAACTAAGAGGCATGCACAAAGCAATGGAGATTTAGTGGAATTTTGCAGGGATGATGAGCAAGATTAAGGAAGAAGACGAGAGAGTAGTTCAAGGAGCCATGGTTGGCAAGGAGATAGTTGAGCATACACTTGTGTTGATGAAATGCCATCCGTTGTTGAGGTATCCATGGATGAGGTGCCGGGAGAGATCTCCACCGTTGATGAGGAGCTAACAGGTATAGGGGCATCTAGATCTATGAAAGAGTTGCCAGACGACAATCATCTACAATTGGTTGGTGAGGCATATCGTGCATGTTGGGTTGTCTATGGAGGAGCAGTTGGAGGCTCATGTCGAGCCCGTGATGGAGGACTATATGCAGCCATCCTTTGGGCTAGCTATTGATGAGGGGCAACATAGAGACCACATTGGGATTTTAACATAGTTCGCTTTAGAGGCGCACTGACAAGATCTACCACGTTATCAGCCCATCCCTACGCATTGATTTGAGAGAGGCGTAGTTGTCTAGGCATACTAGAGGGGATGACTAGGTTAGCAGCACTGTTGGGTCACCTTTCCCCATTGGAGAGAGAGAGAGAAACCTACCTTGTCAGATCTCATGCATTGACCTGTGTGGCGGGATGAGACGATCGAAGTTGCACAGGGTGCAGCATCCGCATGTTGGGGTTGTTTTATGTGCAGGAGTTCATGCATTCGATCCCTCTCTTGGTGTTGGACGATGAGAGATTCTGAGTTGGTACATTGTGGAGTGGGCTATGGAGATGGTGGTGGACCTGGGTGTAGCTCAGCAGGAGCTTGCAGGCACTGGGGATACCGAAGCTGAGATTGACATTGGGATCATGGTGGGACTACCCATCATTTCCCAGGTATGCTGGTTGTCTATAGCCTGGATGGTACAATTGACCTAGCAACAACACAGGGGACACAGAGGAGCAGAACAGTGGTGGCATCACTGCTGACATAGGGATATTCACTTCTCGGATCCCTCAGGGGGGATTTGGAGAGAAGATCCATTCATTGGCAGGTATAGTGATGCGATGGTGGAGGTGATGATACCGATCAGGTGTGGTCTGACACGCAGAGACACATCTATAGGCCATCACATCCAGGGATGTATGGGAGCATCTAGCATTGAGCAGTGGATTGCGGGTGGACATGGAGGTGCATGGTGGTGTACCATAGTGTGCCGGATTGCGTTGTGGAGTAGGAGTGTCTTACATCACATTGAGTACACGCTGGGAGTGATTGGCGCCTTGACACAGGTAGGGCACGGACAGTACAGGGTGGTATTGCAGTAGACAGGGATATCTTGTGGTGTATAGAGACATGTCTTCACCTGGTTTATCAACAGATCCGACACTGAGAGAGGGGCACCCATAGGGTTATTCTTCAGTACCTCAACAGATTCTTGATCCTACCCTTGGGGACATACCCACCCATGACTCTCCAGTTGAGATGTTTGGTAGAGGCATAGGTTGGCGGATGCAGGCTTAGGGACGACTTGGTTTTTGTAGAGGTAGCATAGGTTCCAATATTGGGCTCACACAGTGGGAGTCAATTGCTAGGGAATTGCATGATGCACTTCGGGCGAGATAGTCTGAGGTGTCACAGGAGCCTGAGGGACGGTGGATGGTAGACTTTGTCTACAGGAGGGCACCCATACGTCGAGCAGTATCCAAATGTATTGTCAGGAGTTGGGATAGCAGAATTCACTGCGTGTTTTGGCAAGAGCAGGGCAGGTTGGCTTGCACGGGACAAACTCCTGATACCTGGGGTGCACCTAGGGGAAACATACAGGGATCAGAGATGAGGGCCAGATGGGTTCTAACAGGTAGCAGCGCTACGCAGCGACACTCCACGAGGAGTGGGAGTTATGAGATCCTAGTATGGTTGGGGGATACAGGGATTTGGTTGGTAGGTGGATCACTCCCCTTGGTGATGAGTAGGGTCATGGCAGAGGGTGATCCAATTCACCTTGGGCTTGACACATGGGGGATCATTGAGATCTCCGCTGCATGGAAAGGCAGAATTATCCTGTTGTTGCTCGGGGTCGAGGTTGGCAGTAAAGGCATAGATATTGGCATCATGGAGATGCCCAGACAGGATGAGCTTGGCTCTCACAAATTTTTCGCCACTGGGCCTTAGGAGAGGAGGATACAATCCGCACATTGTGGGTAGTATGAGCATGTTGCACCACCGGTTATGACTAGAGAGCTGTAGCGTTAGCATGGCAGTTTACTTTCACGATTAGCATGGGAGATCAGCCTCTCAAGGCTTGAAAGTTCAACCACATTCCGGGATGTTCTAATTTTGACAGGGGAAGATCATACTGTTGATTTGGGGTAGCTCGAATGTGCTCTAGGCCTCAACTTTTGCAGGGAGGCTTGGGCTCATGCATTCCAAAGAACCCAAAAACCGTTTTGGGAAATTCAACCCAGAAACGATTATATTAAAATAATTAATATTTTTAATGGGGTTCCCAAGTCTAAACTTAGGAAAATTAAAATTTTAATGGGTATTAATCTAATTGTGGGTGAATCTTCTAGATGAAGACGGAGATCAAGTCAAAACTATCTGAGCCTTTGATTAGGAGTTAATCTAGGCCGTTGGTTGTCCAACAAGAAGATATAAGAAGGGGCTTGAGGGTCATTTCGAAAAGACCCAAGAGGCAGATACTCAGTTGCCTTAGTAAGATCGATTTTCTCACTGATCGAAGTTCGACAAGAGAAAATCGAATAAGAGGGAGAGTTTTAGGTGGAAGAGAAAGAGAGGGTGATCAGCACCAGTCAAGAGTGCAAGGGAAGGAGACACAAAGCAGAGGGAGGACAACGCAGAAGGTGTGACGCAGGCAGAGATAGCGCAGGGGCAGCTTGACACTGGAATTGCGTAAGCCAGTCTAACGCTGGGATAGTGTGGGAAAGTTTGACGTTGGGACATGGTGAGACACAGAGGGAAGAAGAGAACTTCTCGTGGATCAGAAACTTGTTAGGAAACGTCTGTAACTTTTCTCTTCTACTGATTGTAAATTGTACGTGAGATTTTTGTTGAAGAATAATAAAGAAACCCTCATCTGCTGCACCAATTTTCCCACATTGGGTTTTTCCGGGGATGATTGTTCAAAAATAACTGTGTAATTGTGGTTGTATTTGTGCCAGTGTATTTACTTTCTGCAATGTTTTAATTGTGAAGGCTACAATATAATATATTTCGATATTTTCCGTAAGATCATTGTAGATAATTTATTTATGAGGTAATAAGTAGAATAAATAATATTAATAACTGCAGCATAATTTCTATTTAAAAATTTTCACATGGTATCAAAGCTCCAGGGAAGCAAAAGAGAGAAGTTAGAGTACCCAATATTGAAAGGAGAAGGGAATTCGAAATTCCTGTAGGGGCAGAAATTCAAATCTCCCAGAGGATTGCGCAGTTCAAGCCAAGGAGATTGAATTTCATGGGAAAACTCTCTGAGTGAGTCGACATAGAGGTAAGTCTTTCCAATCGAAATTTATCAGTGGTAGAAGGTATAACACAACATAAGATTCAACAAGGAGGGTTGTCTCAGGGGGAACACATTTTTTCCTACAACAGTTGCTGGGAAAGTTTAGTGTCAAAAATTGGCACAATATGGATACTCAAAATGTCTCAGATTTATCTACCAGATTAGATGAAGAATTCACATGCCTAGCAAATTCAGCATCAACAGATGTTTGGTACATTGATAGCGGGGCTTCAACTCATATGACTGGAGTACGAGAATATTTCTCGAGCTATCAAGAAGAACAAATGGACTTCCAAATAACTGTGGGAAACAGAACGAAATGTACTCCAGTGGGGAGAGGCACCATAGCTTTTCAGATGGAAGCAGGGACCAACATCCGAGCCACCAATGTTCTGCATCTGCCAGGATTAGGAATGAACTTAATTCCAATGTCCCAATTACAGGACAAGGGATTTGATGTATACTTCATAGGAAAGAAGGTTTACGTCAAGCATCCAAGATGGAAGAAGAAAAAACAAATTGGGGTTCGAAGCAACAAGTTGTATAGGTTGCAGCTCGAATTGCCAATGGCACTGATAGGCTGGAATTATAATGGTGAGAAGGAGTGAAATGAATTATGTTATAGGCGAATGGGGCACTTACACCATGGAGCACTGAGGATGCTCAAAGATTGTTACAGGGGTACCGGTCCTTAGTAGTGAACATGATGACTTATGCAGAGGATGTGTGCTAGGAAAGTACGCTAAAGCAACTTTTTCCAGAAGTAACAATAGAGAAAAGTGTGTATTAGGATTAATACACTCAAATATTTGCGGTCCTATGTCCACAAGGGCTCTTAGTGGTGGCGAATACTTCGTTACCTTTATCAATGATCACTCCAGAAAAACCTGGATCTATTTCTTAAAGACCAAGGATGAGGTCTTTGATCATTTCCAAGAGTTTAAGGCTCTTGTTGAAAATATGACAGGGAAAAAGATAAAGATATTGCATTCAGATAATGGTGGAGAATATATAGACAAAGACTTCACAGAATTCTACGCAAAGGAGGGCATCAAAAGGGAGCGGACAACTCCATATAATCCGGAGCAGAATGGAGTAGCAGAATGAAAGAACAGAACTATTGTTGGGGCAGCCAAAACTATGTTGTATGATGAGGATCTACCAAGGTATCTATGGGCAGAAGCTTGCAACACAGCAACCTATATCCATAATAGAACTCCTCATATAGCATTGGGGAAGAGAACGCCCACGAGAGTTTTCACAAGGAAGAAGCTGAAAGTCAATCATCTCCAGATATTCGGAAGCGTGGCTTTATTGTCACATTCCAGACGAGAAGCGCAGTAAACTGGATCAGACTACAGAAAAAGGGTATCTCGTAGGATACAACGAGACTTCAAAGGCATATAGAATCTACATTCCTGGTAGCAGGAATATTGTAGTAAGACGGGATGCAAAGTTCATGGAAGATAGAGCTTTCAAGAAATCCCGTGAGATGCCTTCAGAAGATCAGTCAGGAAATGCTTCGTTAGTCCAAGAGCAGGAGTAGCAAGAAGGACAGGCAGGAGGACATACACTTGGATCGAGTACAGTGACCAACACCAATATCTCCTTAGAAGGAGGAAATACAAATGATTCTCAACAGACAGAACTACATGATTAGGAGGAAGAGTTGGTTGAGCCTCCCACCACCGTTGGTAAAAATAACAAAGAAGTATGACAAACACTGAGGGATGTAGAGGAGTTTGTTGGAGCTCCTAGAACTGAGAAGAGGAAGCGTAGACAACCAGACATATATCAAGCATTGGTAGCTTAGGTTGAAGGAACCTCTAGCTTTTTAGGAAGCTATTCAACACCAAGTATGGGTGGATGCCATGGTAGAAGAATATAAGTCCATCATGACGAATGATGTCTGGGAAGTAGTACCAGACCAGAAGATAGATCAGTTGTAGGATCACGATGGATCTACAAGATCAAGTATGTTGCAGATGAAAACATAGAGAAGTACAAGGCAAGGTTCGTGGTAAAGGGGTATGCTCAGAAAGAAGGAATAGACTATGAAGAGACCTTCACCCCAGTTGTTCGATACAGCTCTATCAGATCTGTTATAACCCTAATAGCTGAAATGGGATGGGAGATTCACCAGATGGATGTCAAAGACAACATTCTTGAACGGAGTGATGGAAGAGGAGGTGTATATGGAACAACTTGAAGGCTTTGAAATGCATGAGAAGAAAACTCATGTTTGCAGGTTAAAGAAAGTCCTGTACGGGCTCAAGCAGGCACCCGGAGCATGGTATGGTGGGATTGATAGTTACTTGCAGTAGTTGGGATTTTTCAAGAGTGATGCTGATCCCAATCTCTACTATTTGTTGGTAGAGAATGAACCACTTATTCTGGTGCTATATGTAGATGACCTATTCCTAATTGGGTGATCTAGGCTCATCCAAGATTGCAAGAAGATCTTGAAGTTGAATTTGACATGAAGGACTTGGGATTGATACATTATTTTCTGGGGTTGGAAGTTTGGCAGAAGAATGGTGAAATCTTCCTCGGACAAGGAAGGTATGTTAACGAAATTCTGAAGAGATTCGGAATGCAGCATTGCCGACCCATGGCTACTCCCATGATCACCAATTGGAAGAAAATAGATGCATCAGAAGACAAAGAAGTAGATCCCACCTTATACAGGCAACTCATTGGGTCGCTTATGTATTTAGTCAACACTAGACCAGGCATTTGTTTTGCTGTCTGTTTGTAATATTCCTTACCCAAAATATTCTTCAAACCCTAGCAAAAACTCCAACCAAATATGTGCCAGTGATATAATAACCCAGAAGTGATAAAATAACAGTGGAAAAGCGTATAATAATGTAAACTGGAAATATAAGCAGATACACAAAGATATGCAGCGAGAAGTGCTAAGCCATTTTATTATACTGAGCAATAAAATGAGTACAAGAGGTGATTAGACAGATGGCACCTCGACTTGCACAAGGCAAGTGAAGAAATACTCTCAGAATGACAAGAATGGCCTCTTTGCGTGGATGCTGCTGCTAGAAAACAAACGATGATTTGGGGCTGCTCCCCTCCTCGGAAAAATCTGAATCTTTGGATTCGGGCTCTACTCAAGAAATCCAGAAAAACCCAGAAAGCTTTCCTGGAATGGATGACCCCCGAAAAACACCCTCTTGGGGTTCTGCGCGGTTCCTCAATGCCCTGCACTGCCACTGAAGGAAACCCCTCTAAACTCTGCCTAAAACACTACCTGAAACCCTGCCAAAATCCACCAATGAGACAAGAGCTGGACCCCTGCTCAATCTCCCCGCATAACTCCACTTGCAAAACCCCAGTCCAACACAACTACCAAAAGAACTGCGTCCCTCTCCAAGTGCTGCGCAGTCCTCCAAAATGCTGATGAAACTGCTGCTGAAATGTTGATAAAACTACTGCTGAAATACCGATAGAAATACCTTGCCCGAGTAGGCACTCGAAGTCCCTCGGGGTTAAGGGTGAGATCTCCGAACGAAGACACTCAATGCACTAAATAGTGCTGCAGACTAGCTAAATAGCCAGCGTGCTCAGAAGCCGAAACGACTAGCTCAAAATGCACATAACTGAATGATCCGAAATGAGGGGGCTCCTCTCTATTTTATAGACTCTGCCTTTGACAATCCCTAGGCTCACCTCCTCATGCGTGCTTCTCTTCTTGCCACGTGTTCTTCCCTCTTGCACAATCTCTCCATGTGTCTGCGTGGGCTCCATTTCTGCATCCCCCTTTGGCCCCCTTGGCCCCCCTTTAAGTCACAACGTTGTGCTACCTAGGAAGTGACTTTTTATTCTAAAGTGAGTTATGTCCCCCTTCCTCACTTTTTATTTACAAATAACTATAGAAGGCAAAAATTGAACAAAATCGAATATTCCAATTAGCCATAGCTCATTGGGAATATCACACTGTTGACCACTACGTGTCAACGACCCATAGCAGTACACCCCCTTTTTTCGCAAAAGGGATAGCGCTTGATCGATGTGTTCCTGCCATCCAGCTATCATCATCAGCCTGAGGATTGTCTTATAATGTAAACCCAGTCTGCATGTGTATAATGTAAATAATCTCAGCAGATCCGTGTCGTGTATGTAATCACCTAGGTAAACCTACTTTTCTGGTGACTATCTACATTTCGGGAGGTTTTTTGTCTCATCGATCCATTCTCAGATGGTCGGCACAATTTTCCTTCAGCCTTACCCCAAAGCCGGAATGGATTTTGTCACTAGGATCTTAGGGGAGTCCTAGTGTTTTAGATTGAGTCTATGTAAAAGTGATTTGGGAATAATCCTAACTATTTGGTTAAGTTATTTTATTACAAATTGCTTGATCTGCTAGGTTATATTTGTGTCGCAGAATTGGGTAGTCTGTGAGGGTTATTTTCAGATGGGTTTTCTCCCTTGTAATGTAAAAAATGTGAAAATCATGATGTAAAGTGTCATGAGGGTTGAAAAATAATTTATTCCCTCATAGGTTAATTAATTAAATTTTCTAGCCAAAATTAATTAAAATCCTAAGCCAGTAATTTAATTAATTCTAGGTTCTAGGTAAATTTAAATTCTTCAGGGAAAAATTCGTTGGTCCTTAAAAAATTTAATTTTAAGAGGTCAAGGGACTAAGGTAAATTAATTATCTTGCTAAATTTTAAGCCTTTGGTCCCTGGGGTTAATTCAAAGTCAAAAGTTTGAGGAAATTAATTCAAAAATTTATTTTTTGAATGAATTAAAACTCATTTTCGAATTTCCTCAATAAATTAACATTTCAACGGATGAGATTAAAAGAAATTTTAATCTTCATCAATGGTCTAGATTTCTTTGACGAGGATCACTCGAACTAGCCGTTGGAGGATTTATCTTTAAATAAGAGGTCATTTTGTCAGTCAGGATGATCCGATCTCTGGATCGTGTACTAAGCGAAAAGCTCTCTTGTAATCTTTTTATGAGCAATAAAAAAAGACCTGGGGGTTAATTTCTGCTGGTGTTACTCTTCGTGGAAATACTGTAAGATGTGTCATTTTCATATACAGATTTCTTTTTAGCCATTGATGTAGCTTCCTGAAGAGTGATTTGAGTACAGGTATCTTGCTCAGTTGTTGGGGTTTGAATGGTAATTTAAGTTTTGAATATAATAGCAGGTATTTCTATTTATGTGAATTTTATTATCATTTTCTCACTCTATCTTGATGGTTAAATTGAGTTTTGCAAGAAATCCTTGATTATTAGGTCATCGGACGTTTGTGGAGGTTCTCGATTGAACCAACCAACTCCCGATCCGTGTTTTTTGAAGAGCGCAACTTAAATTTGATCCCGGGCTTATCATAAGATATTTTTTATGGGTGATGCATGAAGGGTTTTGAGCTTAGTACCTCCTTTAAAATTCAAAATATTAAAATTTTTCTATGCTAAATGGTTAGATCTGGTTGTTAAGAGCTTCAGATCATCAAATCTGGGAGCGAAGTCGGACTCACACTCCCTAGATTTGATAGATCTGCCATTTATGTATATAGATCTGTAAGATTATTTTCTTCGGTTTTCTAACTTGGGTTTTTCTGGGTTTTAGTTTTTTGGGTCATTGTATATATTGTTTGGGTGTTTCTTGTTGTCCTGCTATGTTGCCAGGAAACGTGGGTTCAGGGATGGGGACGGGGACGACATTTTTGGAAACAGGGTGCGTGGGTTCGTCGGGTAATATAATAATATTAAATTTTATAAATTATAAATTTATAATTAATAATATATATGAAATTTGAATTTGTATATTTTTTCAACTTTAAACAAGAAAACTTTAATGATAATCATTTAAACATGCACATCATTGAACATTCAACATTGACATTGAAATTTCAAAATTTATCACCAAAAAACTGTTCATTGTTTACGTATTAACATGAATCATGATATGGGACCGATTTTGTCACACACCGCTGATTGAGATACACTAGCCAAGTTTCCTACAAACTCAGGAGTACAATAAAAAATCCTAAAGTATTCTGAGTTCTCAAAGACTCAACATTTTAAACTTTATTTTATTGGGCTGCCTTGTGTGTTTGGTGGGACAACAATGAAATATATGCTGCCAGCAGCCATAATTTATACTTTAATGTAGCCACAAGCCTAAAAAAAAAAACCACAGAATTTATAAGTTAATGTAATGATTCAATTTTTCAAAAATTAAAATATATATACTATGAACTGTTTTACTTTTTCCTGAACAAATTCTGAACCATTTAATTGGATTTTGTTGATCCATGGTGAAATTACATTGCAAGGGCAAGCAACACCATTGTTAGAGGGTAGATAATTAACTGGCTTGAATGTTGTGTGGATGATTGAGTTGAAATACATTCTCACTGAACGGTTTATATTGTAAAGAATAGCACAGAGCTATATTCAGTGTATGAATGCATTTATGTAATGCCATTCATTAATGCAAAAAATGATGAAGATTTTCTGCGCTTTATTAATCTAATTGCAACTATTTCAGGTTAAAATAACTGAAACGTATACTTCTCATATTATAGTATAAAGTATAAAAAATTAAAAATTTAACAAGTCTGGGCTGAGTAGAGGTAAGTTTGTGGCATTGTCATCTCTATTTAGGGCTTCGGTTGGGTACAGGAGTCTGCATAGGGAGGCTGAGGTCTGTTCCTTAGTGAACAGTGAGCTGTTTTGTGTAAACAGTGGCATGAATCAAGCCCTACAGCTCAGCGTTTGACAACAACAAGGAGGAGGGACTATGTCGCAGCTGTAGGAGGCAAATTGAGTGTATAAAAGTGGACTGACAGTTGTGGCTCATGTTGCATACAGTCTGAAACAGCGAGAAATTGTGACATTCATTCTGGTAAGCCTTTAAAAGAAACTAAAGAACCCAACCCGAAGAACCCAAGAACCCAAGAACCCGAAGAACCCAAGAACCCATTAAAGGAAAAGAACCCAATTTTTTTTTGAAGAACCAAATTCTTCATGGAAGAACCCGGTTCTTCTGGGAAAAACCCGTACCCGAATCCGATACTTGGGTGCGGGAACCTGGGACGGGTTCGAGAACCCCACCCCTGGGTGCGGGAACCTGTGCAACATAGTTGTCTTGTAGCTGCAAATCTGAAGCTGAAAACTGTGCAGAGTCCAGATCTAGGCCTTGGAGGGTAAGATCTGGATCTCCGGAGGTCCATTAGTATCATTTTTGGTAGGGTTTTCGTCTAGAGATTTTGCAATCCAAGAGTTTTAATTTTTTTTAAATCTGGAAATTTTATAAGGGTTTCAAAGAAATCTGAAGCAGAGTGATTTAAAATTTTTAAAAGGTTCTAGTGGATATTCTCCAGGTTGATTGGCTGCCTGGTTTCTTCCTGGGCATAAAAATTTCGAATTTGTTTTTACTGTTGTTTTCTGGAGAATTTTGAAGTTATTTTTATTTTAAGAGTTTTAAATCTGAATTTTTTTATGAGATCTGGAAAATCTTGGGTTTCTTCCTACGTTTTTCTTTTGTAGCGGTGACTTTTCCAAACCCTCATTTAGCTGCCCACTGTTTTCGTAGTTGCTAAACCTGCAAAACGAATTTGCTAACCCTCACGCAGCTCCTCTCGTCCTCTGGCATCAAATCCAACTGTCATATCTTTGTTTCCTGCCCTTTGCAGCCATACTTGCTCACTACTTGCTGCAAGCTTCTATCCACACGCTGCCTAAACCATCAGTTCCAGCTCCATCGACCTGCGTGAGCTCCTCTTCACTGCGCAGATCTCTTCCCCGTGGCTTTCTCCATCCGCTGCTCTCCCATTCCCACGTACCTGCAAGCAAACCCACCACCTTCATACACTGCCACTCCATGCCATCCCTCCTACGCTGCCACAGCTCCCTACACAACTCCTTCCTCCATCACCAAACCTTTACCTCCAGCGTGCTGTCATCCCTCCTAGGCTGTTATAGCTCCCTAGCCCGCATCTCTATTTGCTTCCCGTCGCATTCCTCATCTGCGTATCTCCTTAGCCATCAACTCCATGTCCCCTATGCCCACCTCTTTGCACCCTCACGCAAGCCTCCCATCCCTTCACATTCTACCTGCTCCATCCACCATTGCTCTCCACACTTCCGCAGTCCACATGCTGTCTACTCCTCCTCGCATCCTTGTCCATATTCGCGGCTCCCTTCACTGTCTGTTGATTCACCTTTCCACGCTGCCAGAACGTTGCTCCATTCCCCATCGAACTCCTCATCGTTCCTCGACCTGCAAATCCAAATAGCTCCTCTCATCGCTCTGCCGTCAATGCATACGTGCACAAACAATACAACAAGCGTTCGATTTATTTTTTATTATGTATGTTTATGACTTAGGGTTAGCCCCCTTTTGATTTTTCTATTTCTATTTTTGTTATGATTTAGCCTAGACTTTACATTTGATTTTGTTCTTTGCTTAAGTTAGATTCATTAGAAGTTAAAAGAATATAAATAAAAAATTCGATTTTGTTTTCATTTTTATATTTTTTAAATTTTGACCCTTTTTTATTTTGATTTCATTTCTTCATTTTTTTTAATCATTAACTTATGATTTTAAAAGATAAAAAATTCTAAAAATTAAAAACTTTAAAAAAATCAGAACATTTTAAAAATGCTAAAAATTAGAAAAATTTTAAAACTTTAAAAAATTCTAAAATTTAAAAATGAAATAAACTAAAGAAATAAATTAAAGGATCGCGCTTTAACATTAAATTTTTTTAATGTGGCCTATGGCCCATTAAAAGTTCGATTTAGTAACCCGTTGATTTATTTGATGTTATTGCCTAAGGAATAATTAAAATTTAAACCTAAAGTTCCTTAGTTTTATTTAGTGATTAAATGCATTTTTTATATTTCTCTATGGTCAAGATGCTATAAATGTTTTAAATCATATTTGGCTATTGATGAAAGTTAATTGAATCGAGATCTAGGCAGTTAGTGAAAATCATTTAAAATCTGGAATCTTTTGCATGTTACATTATCGGGCATTTATATTGATTATTCATGATTGTCATTATTCGTCACACATATTTGTAAAGTGTTCTGGATAACTTGTTTTACATTATCTACGGTTAATTTAGCATAAAGGCACTGGTCTATAATTGTTTCTATCTTGTGGTCGTGTCTTGTTTACATTAGCGTTTAATCTTTTCATCTAAATTACCCGAGATTTGTTTACTTTCATCAAGTTGTCTGTCATTAAAATCTCCTAGAGCCTGTTTTCATAGGGTATCCTCGTACATTTACTTTAGGGACTACCCCTCTTGACTTGCCTAGGAGAGAGTCTAAATGGAATGACTAAGGATCGAGAGTGACAACCCTTACTCTGAGCGTTGTCGCGGTGCCTAGACACTTTGCGCGACAACATTTTTGGTGCCGCTACCAGGGATATTTTATTCTTGGCACTTCAACGACATTTTATCTTCATTCTCCTCACATCATCTTTATCATTTTTACCGGCAATGCCAACATTTTTGGCGCCGCTGCCGGGGTAGAGTTTTTCTCTCCTTGGTCCTCACGACATTCATCATTCATCTTTCATATTTCGTCATATCGTTAATCATTTCATTTGCACCTTTAGCACCTGGACATTTCGGTTCATTTCTTGTTTGGGTGGCGACCCCACTTCTTCCATTTATTATTTCTCAGACAAGAAGCCCCCCTTATATCCGATGGTTTGTTGCCTATTGGATCCTAGAGGTAGATTCATGTTCAAGTGGCGACTCCATTTCTTTCATTTCTTACAAGAATTTCTACTAGAAGCTCGCTTCTTGTGGATCTCTTGATTTTCTTGAACAAGGGTCTCTCTCTATCATTCATTTGGTCCGTCATTATTCCTTCAGGGAATTCATCATGGATGATTCGTTTAGCCCATGTCATTTTACTGATGTTCTCCATGATATTCCGGAAGTGGCCATTCATAAATTGTCTTTGTGCTTGGGTGGTGATTCAGTCGCTGTTAGAAAGCATCTATGCAGGTTTACTCATACAATACTCAGATATTGTCGATCTCCCCAATATGATCATGAAGATGTCAAAATGCGTCTATTTGCCTTTCTTTTAGAGGGTGATGCTTTGAATTGGTTTAATAATTGTCATGAAGATTCTTTCGCTTCTTTACAAGACATCGTTAATGCTTTTAAAGATAGATATGGTTATCAAGATAGCTCGCTTTGTGCCCCTAAAATTATGCAACAGAATGAAAGTGATCTTGTGAAGGATCCAACTGTCAATGAAAGATTTCAAGACAATTCTCCATATCAGAATGTGCCATCCACTTGTACCATTGCAAGTCAAATCCATGACAATGGAAAAACAGGGACAAGTTGTCAAATTAGTGTCGACAATGAAAGGGAAAATGATAACCAAATTATAGAGGAACTAAAGCAATTGGTTAAAGACATGCAGTTCAGTCAAACGCAGTTGGTAAAAAATATGGAGCTTAATCAAGAGAAATTTGTAACTGATTACGTCAAGGATATGAGAATTTTATACACTCAACTGGAAAAACGTGATGAGGAGATGGAAATCATGAAAATTAAATACTTTGATCACGTAACCTCCGTAGTAGAAAAGCGTGCTCAGAATATGGAGGATATGAGGACCGACATGCAGAAGGAAATGGAAACCATGAAAGCTAATCATGGTAGAGAAAATAATTCTATGCAAATCAAGTTATTAGCCCTAGAGGAAAATATGACGATCATGGAATTTAATCATTCAAATCACGTGATTGCCATGGAAACAAGTTATCAAGAAGAAATAAGTTCGATTCACAACAGATTGTCAACTATGGATGAAGAAATGACCATCATGAGATTCGATTATAATGATCAGTTAGCTATCATACAAGCAAATCATGAGAAAGAGATAAACTCTATGCAATATTGCTTGATGACCATAAAAGTAGATAATGACAAAGTAATAAAAGATATGGAAGCTAGTCAGATATGTCTTCAGAATAAGTTATTGAGCATGGAGGAAGACCATGCCAAGGAAGTCAGTGCTATGAAGGTTGAACACTCTAATCAGATGGACCATAACAATATAGGTACATAAACTTCAACATCAGTCAGAGGATGAAAGAAACAAGGAAACGTCAACAAATCATAAGCCTCCCTATCTGCTGTAGCAAGCTCCATCTTATTATGAGGTCCTTTGTTCCATTGAAAAGTGGTTAATTGAAGGTGACTTGGATAAAATGGAAATTAATAATTAGGTTGATGCTCACATGATTAATCCACGAGTCATAGAAGATCAAGTTATAACTCATGACACCTGTGAGACTGATCCATCATTCTTGACAAAGCAGATGCAGAATGAAGAGAGACATGTCATGCATATCTTACATACCTCATTTGAGAGTTTTGAAACAATATGTTCCACATTGTCAGTGATACAGCCTGCCACAAAGAAAAAGCGCAAGAGAAAGAGAATGAGAAAGTGATTTGATGCATCAGATGGCCGCGATCATCTTGATTTTCGGATAGGAAAAAGTCCTACCGTATGCAGAATTGGAGACGGCACATCTGAAAAACAACCGACAGATTTGCATCAAAGCAGGCAAATGCTCAGTATGCACTATATCGAATGCATCTGATGCCATGAGGCATCTTTGAATTGTATTTCTAACCTTATGCCTTGTTATTTCAGTATTTCATTTGTATTTAGATTTTTGTTTTTCATGTTATTAGACTAGTTAATAAATGAAGAGCTTATATATTTCCTGTGCTTAACGTTATATGATGATTTCTTTGATGGACACTACTTATGTTTTGTTGTGTGTTGCGTGGATGCAGATTCTGGATTCTCACATTCCTCCAGTGCAACAAAGTGTCCCCAAGTATAGCCAGATGTTGACCACTACGTGTCAACGACCCATAGCAGTACACCCCCATTTTTGACAAAAGGGATAACGCCTTATTGATGTGTTTCTGCCATCTAGCTATCATCATCAGCCTGAGGATTGTCTTATAATGTAAATCTAGTCTGCATGTGTATAATGTAAATAATCTCAGTAGATCCGTGTCGTGTATGTAATCATCTAGGTAAACCTACTTTTCTGGTGACGATCTACATTCCGGGAGGTTTTTTGTTTCACCGATCCATTCTCGGATGGTCGGCAGAGTTTTCCTTCAGCTTTACCCGAAAGCCAGAATGGATTTTGTCATTGGGATCTTAGGGGAGTCCTAGTGTTTTAGATCGAGTCTATGTAAAAGTGATTTGGGAATAATCCTAACTATTTGGTTAGGTTATTTTATTACAAATTGCTTGATCTGCTAGATTATATTTGTGTCGCAGAATTGGGTAGTCTGTGAGGGTCCTTTTCAGATGGGTTTTCCCCCTTGTAATGTAAAAAATGTGAAAATCATGATGTAAAGTGTCCTGAGGGTTGGAAAAATAATTTATCCTCTCATAGGTTAATTAATTAAATTTTCTGGCCAAAATTAATTAAAATCCTAAGCTAGAAATTTAATTAATTCTAGGTCCTAGGTAAATATAAATTCTTCAGGGCAAAATTCATTGGTCCTTAAAAAATTAAATTTTAAGAGGTCCAGGGACTAAGGTAAATTAATTATTTTGTTAAATTTTAAGCCTTTGGTCCCTGGGGTTAAGTCAAAGTCAAAATTTTGAGGAAATTAATTCAAAAATTTAATTTTTGAATTAATTAAAATTCATTTTTGAATTTCCTCAATAAATTAAAATTTCGATGGATGAGATTAAAAGAAATTTTAATCCTCATTAACGGTCGAGATTGCTTTGACGAGGATCACTCGAACTCGCCGTTGGAGGATTTATCTTTAAATAGGAGGTCATTTTGTCAGTCAAGATTATCCGATCTCTGGATCATGTACTAAGCGAAAAGCTCTCTTGTAATCTTTTTATGAGCAATAAAGAAAGACTTTGGGGTTAATTTCTGCTGGTGTTACTCTTTGTGGAAATACTGTAAGATGTGTCATTTTCATGTACAGATTTCTTTTTAGCCATTGATGTAGCTTTCTGAAGAGTGATTTGAGTACAGGTATCTTTCTCAGTCGCTGGGGTTTGAATGGTAATTTAAGTTTTGAATATAATAACACGTATTTCTATTTATCTGAATTTTATTATCATTTTCTCGCTCTATGTTGATGGTTAAATTGAGTTTTGCAGGAAATCCTTGATTATTAGATCATCGGGCGTTCGGGGAAGTTCTCGGTTGAACCAGCGAACTCCCAATTCGTGTTTTTTGAAGAGCCCAACTTAAATTTGATCCCGGGCTTATCATAAGATATTTTTTATGGGTGATGCATGAAGGGTTTTTAGCTCAGTACCTCCTTTAAAATTCAAAATATTAAGATCTGGATCTCCGAAAGTCCATTAGCTTCATTTTTGGTAGGGTTTCCGTCCAAAGATTTTGCAATCCAAGAGTTTTAATTTTTATTTTTTTAAAATCTGGAAATCATAAGGGTTTCAAAGAAATCTGAAGCAGAGCGATTTAAAAATTTTAAGAGATTTTGGTGGAAGTTCTGCAGGTTGATTGGCTGCCTGGTTTTTTCCTGAGCATAAAAATTTCGAATTTGTTTTTACTGTTGTTTTTTGGAGAATTTCGAAATTATTTTTATTTTAAGAGTTTTAAATATGAATATTTTTACGAGATCTGGAAAGTCTTGGGTTTCTTGCGTTTTTCTTCTGTAGCGGTGACTTTTCCAAACCCTCATTTAGTTGCCCACTGTTTTTCGTAGCTACTAAACATGCAAAACGAATCTACTAACCCTCACGTAGCTCTTCTCGTCCTCTGGCATCAAATTTCGCTGTCATATCTTTGTTTCCTGCCCTCTGCAGCTGTACTTTCTCACTATTTGCTGCAAGCTTCTATCCACACGCTGCCTAAACCATCAGTTCCAGCTCCATCGACCTGCGTGAGCTCCTCTTCACTGTGCAGATCTCTTCCCCGTGGCTTTCTCCATCCGCTGCTCTCCCTTTCCCACGTACGTGCAAGCAAACCCATCACCTTCATACATTGCCTCTCCACGCCATCCCTCCTACACTGCCACAGCTCCCTACGCATTTCCTTCCTCTATCACCAAACCTTTACCTCCAGCGTGCTACCATCCCTCCTACGCTGCTATAGCTCCCTAACCCACAACTCTATTTGCTTCCCGTCGCATTCCTCATCTGTGTATGTCCTTTGCCATCAACTCCATGCCCCTCGTGCCCACCTCTCTGCACCCTCACGCAAGCCTCCCTTCCCTTCGCGTTCTACCTGCTCCATCCACCATTGCTCTCCACACTTCCGTAGTCCACACGCTGTCTGCTCCTCCTCGCATCCCTGTCCATATTCGCGGCTCCCTACGCTGTCTGTTGATTCACCTTTCCATGCTGCCAGAACGTTGCTCCATTCCCCATCGAACTCCTCATCGTTCCTCGACTTGCAAATCCAAACAACTCCTCTCATCGCTCCGCCGTCAATGCATATCTGCACAAACAATACAATAAGCGTTTGATTTATTTTTTATTATGTATGTTTATGACTTAGGGTTAGCCTCCTTTTGATTTTTCTATTTCTATTTTTGTTATGATTTAGCCTAGACTTTACATTTGATTTTATTCTTTGCTTAAGTTAGATTCATTAGAAGTTTAAAAAAAATATAAATAAAAAATTTGATTTTTTTTATTTTGTTTAATTTTGACCCTTTTTTATTTTAATTTCATTTCTTCATTTTTTTTTATCATTAACTTAAGATTTTAAAATTAAAAACTTGAAAAAAATCATAAAAATTTAAAATAATTAGAACATTTTAAAAATCCTAAAAATTAGAAAAATTTTAAAACTTTAAAAAATTCTAAAATTTAAAAATGAAGTAAACTAAAGAAATAAATTAAAGGATCGCGCTTTAACATTAAAAGATTTTTTTTTTTTTTTTTAAAAGTCGGTTGCTATATATTGATTGAAAAGAGTGATAGGGCATAAAGCCGTACATAGTTTGCTTCAAAAGCATTACAAATCCAAGGATAGTGCTTGAGGTTCCTATCCCTGAGCTGCTTCCTGAAAATTCTGACTACTAAAGGACTAGAACTACTATAGACCCGGACGAACTGATGATTCAAAAGTTTGCATTTGCAATACATAATTATTCAATGGAAATATGACTGATATTTCTCGCAGTAGAGTCTTCTGGGTGCTGATCTGCTTCCATTGGCTTTGCGCTTGAAGAAGTTGATTTCTCTTTCTGTTTGGTTTCCAAAATTTCCCTTAAAATTGCCAAGGATTCCTCTGCATGAATGCATCTATTGTTGAGCCCGTTGAACTGCTCCTGAAGCGAATGAACCCTGTGGAGAAATAAACCCATTTCTGTGCGGTATTTAGCATGGATGTTTCTGAACTGCTCCTCAAATTTTCCTTCCAGACATCGCATCTGCTCAGCATGCCTAGCTTCCATGTTTCGCACTTGATCTTCCAGAATTCGCTGTTGAGCTCTGACTTCGTCGAATTCTGCTTGAAGGTCTCGGCAATGGAAACATTGCTCCGCACGAGCCATCACAGAAAAGGGATGGATTCTAAAAGAGGCGGGATCACAAGAATAGTCCAATGACTTCTTCAGGCTACAAGAGGGAGGGGGCCGAGAAATAAATCTGAGATTAATGGCGGGTCTGAAGGGGATTAAGAAAGAGCAGTGAGGGGGTAAGAGCAGGCAGAGGAGGTTCGAGATCCCAGATCTCAACTTCAAAGGATAAAAGAGAGAGAAGGCGCACAGGACAAGGGAATAAGAGATTGAAAGGAGGGGGAATGAGTCAGGAAGATGCAAGGAGAGGGAGCCGGATGGCGGACAGCAGGACGACGGCCAGCACAGAAGCTGTGGGGGAAGAAGAAGATTATGAGAGAGGGCAACTGAAGCTCTGAGCTTCCCTTTAGGTTTTATCCTGTAAGAGATCAACAGATTTATTAGAGAAATGTTAAACAGAAAAAAGAGACCCGATACCAGAGCGAGAGTTCTCTGTCGAGGCTGATCCTGGACGCTTCCTTGGCTTTCACAGAGCTGCTCTTGGTCACAATGCTGAGAGATATGAGTTCCTATGCTCAAATATATAGGATAAGTTCGACTGCAGCGCCCTGGATTCGTATCCGCAACCCGATCCTCTGCAGCAATTAAATATTTTTCGAGATTTCTAGGACGATTGACTGTGGCGGTGAAGTCCTTCCTCAGTCCTTCCCTGTAGATATGAGATTTGCTTGGGATATCCACTGGTCTGCCGGGCATTTTCTGAGGTTGATTGATGGAGCTTTTCGAGCTGTTTCCAGAGACGGGATTCACCATACCCCTCACACGCTTGCTAGGATTGCGCGCTTGGGCATTGTCAGAGTTGGCCTGGTTCATGGCAGGGGCTGGAAGGTAGTACGTTGACTGTGCCTTAGAGTTCCTTCCTGGTTCCCAACTGCTTTATTAGCATGAGTATCCGCTTTTCCATTGTGTATTCGAAGAATATGGTAGAATCGAATTGTTTCAAAATAATCGATGAGGAGGGTGATGCGATGGAGGTGCTGTTGGAGACTACAGTTTGAGGAGGTCCTGTGATGGTTCATATAGCCGATGATTATGGAGGAGTCTCCTAAAACAGTTGCAATTTTGATTCCCCTATTTTTTAACTGCAGCAGTCCTTGAAACAGAGCAAGAGCCTCGGCATTATTATTTGTTTTTACTCCTAAACTCCATTCATAGCTGCATATCTCTTCTCCTTTTTCATCTAAAATAACTCCTCCTGCTCCTGCTGGTCCTGGGTTGGACTTGGAGGCTCCATCAAAGAATAAAGTTGGACAGTTTTTGCTCAGAATCCATCTCTTGAAATCCTGAGAAGAAAGCCTTATTTCCCATTCTTTGGTCCTGTGCTGAGGTTTCATTCCACTTCTCAGAGTACTCTGATGTTGGCCTGTGCTACCTAAGATGTGCCTGATCATGATTCTCTCTTCAGTTGTATAGTCAGTAGCTTTAATGATGCCTGAATATTTAACAGCCATCGTCTCCTGTGCCAGAAGATGAGCACTGTTACAAGTTTTTCTAACATTGCCTTCTTGATTTTGAAATTTTTTTTTGTTTCTAGTAAGCCAGATTTTCCAAAGAAGGTTGTGGGGGATGATGTCCCAGGTTCTTTTGACCATCTTGCTCCGCTTATCTTTCCAGGGGCAGGTTCTTTTCCAATCTTGGATTGTCTCAGCAATGTTTTGCTGAGGATGCCATGTTATATTGCCAAGGTTGGCCATAAAGATCCAGCAATTCTTCGCAAAGGCACAGTCAAGAAAAAGATGATGGATGGTTTCCTCCTCGGAGCAGCAGTTAGGACAGATTGATGGACCATATATCCCTCTCTTTCGCAAATTTTCCGAAGTGAGAATTTTCCCTTTAAGCAGCAGCCAAATGAAAAATTTGACCTTTGGGATGGCCTCTGACTTCCAGATTATTCGCCACTGGTTCCAAACCGGTGCTTGATAATTGTTGTTGCAGATGAATTGGTAGCCAGATTTGATGGTGTACCCTGAGCCCGAGGGGTCCCATCTGAGTCCATCTAGAGTTCCTTTTTTAATAGGAGCTCTATTTTGAAGATTTTTAAGGAGGACTTGATAGCTAGAGTCCAAGTGTGGGGGAATAACCGGGAATTCCCAGCTAAGCCAAGCACCGCTCTCTGCGTCCCATTTTGAGATTTGATCCAACTTCTGAATGCCTTTACTGTGCAGGTAAAGAATGATGGGAATGGCTTCTTCAACAGAAATTAAGGGTTGAAGGCCCATAATTCTGTCAGTGGCATAGTTAATGCTGCTCCCATCCCCCGGAATCTTTGAAGTGTTTTGAATAAGAGTGGGGATTGCTTTTTTGCAGAGTTGCCAGATTTTAGTGGAGTCTCTTGTTGGGATATCAGATTCAAGAAGTCTTTGTCTGTGATCTGATAGATATTTGCATTCAAGGACCTGTTTCCACCAGGCTTTTGGTTCACTGATAAGTCTCCAAGCCATTTTAATCCCAAAGGCGAGATTTAGCAGTTTGGGCATTCTGATTCCCAATCCACCTCTATCTGGAGATTGAATTACACTTTTCCAGTTGACCAAATTGTATCTATTTCTTTCTTTTTTTCCTCCTTGCCATAAAAAATTACGAAGAGCAATTTCTAACTTGTTGTGGAACGAAACTGGAGCTTGGTAAAGAGTGAAACGGTACAACGGTAAGGAGGAAATACCTGATTTAAGCAAGATTAGTCTGCCCGCTGGATTGAGCCATTGAGTCCCCCATTGCTGCATCTTTCTTTTGACTTTGTCGATTATTTCATTCCAGGTGGAGGCTTTGAGGGCGCCCAAGGTAACCGGCATCCCCAGATATGTGAAGTGGTCCCAATTTTCTTTGTAGGCAACTCCAAAAATGTTGGCAATATTGTGAGTTGTTTGATTAGAGATATTCCAGCCATAGATGCAACTTTTCTGAAAGTTGACTTCTCCCCCAGAGCACTCCATGAATTGATCAAGGAGAGATTTGAAGCGCCTTGCTATTGTGGTGGAAGCCCCGCCAATTAGCAAGGTATCATCAGCAAATTGTGAATGATTGATATTTTTAACTCCATTCCCATACTTGATGCCAGAGATGAGGCCGACTCTTCGGTTGTGGTCAAGATTGCTGCTGAAGGATTCCGCCATCAAGATGAAAAGATAGGGTGATAGTGGACATCCTTGCCTTAGTCCTCTTGAAGATTGAAAAGCTTCACAGGGGCGGCCATTAATGAGAGGCGAGATCCATGGACCAGAGATGCATGCAGCAATGGTGCTTATGAAGTCAGAGTTAAAGCCCATTTTTCTCATGACAGCGTACAAGAAGGAATGTCTTACTCGATCGAATGCGTTGGCTAAATCGAGCTTGAGGACGAAGCCTTTCTCTTGTCTAGAGGTACTAGAATGGATAGCTTCTTGAACCAAGGAGATGGAGTCGTGAATTTGTCGGTTGGTCATGAAGCCGCCCTGATTTTCAGATATGATAGAAGGAAGCAAGGGTTGGAGTCTAGCAGCTATGATTTTAGCAAAGATCTTATAAGAAGTGTTGCACAAGGAGATTGGTCTAAACCTGGAGAAGGAAGTAGGCCTGGATTCCTTGGGAATGAGAGCAAGATATGTTGAATTTGTGAACCCCCCCATTTTCTTTTTTCTTTGGATTCCTTTTATCATCTTTACAAGATCTTTTTTAATCAAATGCCAATGGTCTCTGTAAAAATTTATAGAGAACCCATCTGGACCTGGAGATTTATCTGGTTGAAGAGTCCAGATAGCATTTCTTATCTCTTCCTCAGTTATTTCTCTGTTCATCCTCTCATTCTCCTCAGCAGAGATTTTTCCTGGAAGGTGTTGGAGAAAGGCCGTATAGTCCCTGTCGCCTTGGTGTTCAGTGAGAAGACTTTTGTAATGTTGGAATGCTGCCCTTTTAATAGATTCCTGATCTTCATGCCTGCTGCCTTGACTATCTGTGATAGTAGTTACAATGTTTCTTGATTTTTTGACAGTGGCCTGCTTATGGAAATATGCCGTATTTTTATCACCTTCCTTTAACCATATTTCTCGCGACTTGAGCCTCCATTTGGTTTCTTCCGCCCTTTTAATTTGAGTTAGCTGTCCCTGCAGTTCCCATTCCTTGCTTTTGAGTTGATTAGTGAATCCATGCTCTTCTATTTGCTTATGAATGTCTTCCAATCTCTGCTGTAATTTTTCCTTTATTTTTTCTGGTTCCTTGTAGCTAGCTTTTGCCCAATCCTTGAGAGCTTTCCTTGTGTTTCGAATTTTAGTTTCCCAAATGTAGTTTGGGGAGCCTTCAACGTGCTTCTTCCAAGTTTCTTCTATAATAGACTCAGCTTCAGGGCTGTTCCTCCACAGTGGATTGTATCTGAAAGGGATTGGTCCCAAATTGGCGTGGGAGTCCATCGTTAGAAGGATGGGGAAATGATCTGAAGCTGTAGCGCTTAGAATTTTGGTGTGTCCTGCAGCAAAATAGGAAAGGAGAGAAACATTAACCAAGATTCTGTCCAGCCTTTCCATAATGTTACCTGGCCCCATACGCCTATTGTTCCAGGTGTATTTTCTATTCTTTGGGATGATGTCCAGCAATTCGCATTCAGCCATGATGGTTTCTAACTGTCTTCTGAAAGGGTCGGGGGTGAAGACTCCCCCCCTTTTCTCATTCGCGTGGAGAATTAGATTGAGGTCTCCCGCCATGATAAGATTTGTATTCTGCTCCTTGTCTATTTCCTGCTTCAATTCCTTCCAGCATTGATCCTTTTCCCTAAAATGATTGGGGATATATACATTGTAAATGATAATATCACAGCTTTCTTCCTTATTGACTAGATTGGTCCTGATCCAATTTGAGTTGATGACGGAGGAAACACAATTCCACTGCTGCTTATTCCACATAGTAGTGATTCCTCCAGAGGCTCCTCTGGAACTGCTACTGATCCCTATGAAGGATTTTTGTGCATCTATGATTAACTGCATATCATTCTGGTTTTGCTTGGTTTCCTGAATTAGAACAATTTCAGGCCTTTCTGAATGAAGAAGGTCTCTTAGGGCCGCTGTTTTGGAGGGGTGCCCCATACCCCTACTATTCCAAGATAAAAGCTTCATCATAAGGCGTTCGGTCGATGAGGTGCTCGCCTCTCGAATTCTTTGGCTACTATATCTTTCTCTTGAGAACCTGTTATGAATGAATCCATAGGGGTCTGTATCCCTAGAGCTATGTCCTTTTGCGAGCTTTCTTCCCGATGTTGCTTGGCTGATTTTCTGCCTGGTCCAGGTTTCTTGTGGTTGTCACCGGGTGCACCAAGGTCTTTGGAGGAACTTCTGGTGGTTCTTATGGGCTGAGAACCGAGAACTGGCTGAGCTGGGGTCGAAGAGATCAAAGGGGGCTCAATGCGGGTCAGAACTGGTTGATCAGATTGGGGGCCATCATCGGATACTTTCGATTTATTTTTGAATAAGCTCCTATCCACTGAGTGAGGAGGGGAAGTTCGGAGGGGGGAAGAGGGAGAGATTCTGGGATCTTTGGGGGAAGGAGGGGGAGAAGGGGGATCCTCTGAAGCAAGAGATCCAAAGGGATTGGAGGACGAGGGGAAAACAGGGGAAGAGAGAGGGGATCCGGCATGAGGTGCCTCAGGCTCAGGAGGAGGGTTTGACTTCTTCTTTTTTCTTACTAATTCCCACTCTTCCTCATGAGATTCAGACAGATTGTTATTGACTTCTGGTTTGGACTTAGGGCACCTATTTGCAAAATGACCATACTCATGACATACCTTACATTTGAAGGGGAGCTGTTCATAGTCCACCTGTTGAATATGCGTCCACTGGTCCACTCTGAGTTTTACTGCCTCTGGAAGGCCTTTGCCCAAGTCTACCTCCACACAGATCCTTGCGCATGCATACATGTTTTCCTTTGGTTCTGATCTGTCCACGTATTTACCTATAGCATTTCCAATTGCTCGAACAGTTTCATCAGCCCAGCAGTGAAGCGGCAAATGCGGAAGGCGTACCCAAACGGGAACTGCATTGGGTACATCCATTTCAGGATCGAAGTCCGGGGTCCAGCGATTGAGATAAAGGCCTCTTGAGTCCATAAAGTATGGTCCGTTTCTGAAAATTAGGTTGCGATCATCCACTGTTTCAAAAAGGAATGCATAATATCCTCTTCCACAGAACCTTATGGCAATTTTTCCTTGGACCATGGCATTCCAATTTCTTTCTACCCAACGTTGGACAGTTCGAGGGGAGGGCCATAGCCCCGTGAACTGGCCAACCAATCCTCGCTCAGCTAATGCTACAGCCGATCTCCTTGGAAGAGAAAGGGGAAGAGGAATTTCTGGAATTTCATCAAGTTTTTTGATAAATTTGGAGGCAGAAGGTCGAATCCTCTCCGAGTTATTTCCAGGGACGAGAGAGGCAAAGGCTTTCTCAAGGTCGGGCTGAATGGGAGCGTGAGAATCCATCGAAGGCAAGAGGGGGAGGGCAGGAGGCCCAGGAGGGCGAGCAGCGACAGAGGGCCGCCCCTAGATCAAGGAAGGGGGGCAAAGAGCGCAGCAGGGAGGGCCCGAAAGGGCCTGCAAGCCCGGCAGCAGGGCTGCCAAGGCTCAAGCGGGAACGATCAGGGTTTCAGAGGCGGGGGCGGAGCTCCATCTCCGGCGCGCGCGACCATTTTCAACTCCTTAACATTAAAAGATTTTAACGTGGCCTATGACACATTAAAAATTTGATTTAGTAACCCTTTGATTTATTTGATGTTATTGCCTAAGGAATAATTAAAATTTAAACCTAAAGTTCCTTAGTTTTATTTAGTGATTAAATGCATTTTTTATATTTCTCTATGGTCAAGATGCTATAAACGTTTTAAATCATATTTGGCTGTTGACGAAAGTTAATTGAATTTAGATCTAGGCAGTTAGTGAAAATCATTTAAAATCTGGAATCTTTTGCATGTTATAGTATCAGGCATTTATATTGATTATTCATGATTGTCATTATTCGTTACACATATTTGTAAAGTGTTCTGGATAATTTGTTTTACATTATCTACGGTTAATTTAGCATAAAGGCATTGGTCTATAATTGTTTCTATCTTGTGGTCGTGTCTTGTTTACATTAGCGTTTAATCTTTTCATTTAAGTTAACCGAGATTCGTTTACTTTCATCAAGTTGTTCGTCATTAAAATCTCTTAGAGCCTGTTTTCATAGGCTATCCTCATCCATTTACTTTAGGGACCACCCCCCTTGACTTGCCTAGGAGAGAGTCTAAACGAAGTGAGTAAAGAGCAAGAGTGACAACCCTTACTCTGAGCGTTGTCGTGGTGCCTAGACACTTTGCGCGACAACACTGTCAACACTCTTAGTCAGTTCATGGTGGAACCAAAAAGGGTGCATTGGGCAACAACAAGACACATTCTTAGGTATGTTCGTGGAACAATCGGAGATGGGTTGAAGTACTCCAGAGGGGAGGATGTTAGTTTGAATGGGTTCACTGATGCAGATTGGGTAGGTAATTCAGTAGATCGAGAAAGTACCTCAGGGTACTGCTTCAATGTTGGATCATCAATGATATCTTTTGTGCAACAGGAAGCAGAAATCGGTAGGACTGAGTTCAGCAGAAGCAGAATATATGGCAGCCAACACAACTACATGCGACGCCATATGGCTCAAAAAATTGGTGGTGAGCTTATTCAAAAAAAGGATGGAAGTGACCAAGGTTTATTGCGATAATCAGAGTTGTATCAAACTCTCTGAGAATCCTATATTTCATGATCGGTCGAAACATATAGATATCTGTTGTCACCTTATCAGAGACTATGTTCAACGTGGGGCAGTACAACTATAGTATGTCCCCACAGGAGAGTAGGTGGCCGATATACTCACAAAGGCTCTCGGAAGAGCTAAGTTCACTCAGTTCAGAGAGCAAATGGGTATGAATGGAAATCTGTTTCAATAGCAACAATAGTTTGCAGTGCAGGGACAGTTGGCAGTGGCAGTGCCCGCAGTAGCACAGATGCAAACATTCTGTTAAAATTGGAAACTAGGGCCAAACTCCATGTGGGTCATCTTATTTATGGCAGCTGATATTTTTCTTGGATCCCTCTCATTGAGAGGTGTAGGATTGATCTAAAGATCATTCGATTCCGATAAGTATTCATGGAGTTATGAATTTATTTGCGTTATAAGACAATTCGTCAAGGTTGGCCAACAACCAAATAAACTCCACATGTGCTCAACGTTTTAGCATAAATAGAGGTGGCCTTCAAGTCATTTCAACACACTTGGGATCTCTTCCTCTCTCTACTTGTCGTTGGGTTTTAGTAGGAGTAGAGATCCTAAGGAATAATGTTGCCCTGATCCAAATTGCTAGAAAAGCTGGAACTGTCGGAAAAGTTGGAATTTGGAGTAGCATGATCCGGATTATCCACAGTATCATGTTCATTCTGTCGATGTTTCAAACGCCAAAGGGGGTCCATCATCAGGACTAATTTTAGAATATGATTGATGGAACTGCAGGAAAAGCCGGAACTATAGGAAAAGCCGGAACTGACGAAAAACCCGGAACTGAGGGAAAAGTCGGAATTGCGGGAAAAGCTGGCATTGTTGGAAAAGCTGGAAATGCCGGAAAAGCCGGAACTGCCAGAAAAGCCGGAAAAGCCGAAACTGTTGGAAAAGCCGGAACTGCCGGGACTGCTGGAACTGCCGGGAACAACCAAAACTGCCAGTAATAGCCGAAACTCCCAGAACAACCGGTGACTGCCGAAACAGCCGGAGCATATGTCTCCAAAGGAGAGCAACATGCAAGGGACAACTAACTCATTGGGATAGTTGTATGGTACGTAGCAGCAAATACACCAAGCATGCAATGTTATAGCTAGCATGCAAGGGACAATTAGCATGCAACAACAAGCATGCTAAAGACAACAAGCATGCTAGGGACAACAAGCAAGCAAGGGACAACAAGCAAGCAAGGTGCAGCCAACACATAGGTCAGGATGGCAACATGGTGCAGCAATGGCACATAATGCAGTACAGTGATGGGTACAGTCATGATTAATGAAGCGTGATGAGATGTAGCATAGTGATGATGGGTGCATCATGGTGCAGCGCGGTGAGGTGCAGCATGATGACGAAATGCAACACAACAATAGGTGAAGGAGTCACCTTGGAGAATTAGTTGAAGCAGCATGTCTTCAACTGACCTCATGTATCATCTTCTTAGAGATGATCTATGTTCTTATCTACATAAGTCAAAGTGTTGACTTCTGTTGTAAACGTACTCTCTCTCTCTCTGCTAAACTATTGAAGAACATATAAGAAGAATTGATCAAGGGTTTCCCCACATTGGGGTTTGTCCCTGGCTAGTGCCACATCTTGTGTCCTTTTGTCTTGGCTTGTCATCTGCAATTTATGTTTGTGTTCTATCTGTAGTTTACTTTAATGCTGATGTGATTGCTAATTTGGAAAAGATATTGAGCTAGCTATGAAAATTGAAATAAATTGCTCTAAGCATAGAACATACCTAAACTTAACATGGTATCAGAGTTGAGGTGAAGACAATGCCCAAGCAAGAGTGAAAGAGCAATCACTGAAGACAGTTGGGAAATGACAAAAGGATCAATGGATTCCTCATCCCTCTTCAAATTCACCAAGGGGGAAGTTGAAGCAGAGAATATTATCAGAACGGTGCAGCGGAATATGGCCTACCTAAAGATCACTTCATTGGAAGACCGGATCTCAGGGTGGAAGGAAAGGTAGATAACTAGTTCGGCCATTATGCGAAGGAGTGTCCGAATGGCAGGGACACATCACTTGATGATGATAACAATCATTCCAGGGACATCTTTAATGATCAAAGGAATGATAGGTAATGCAGGTCATCAAGGAAATGGTCGACTCTTCATAGAAAACAAGGAACCCTAGGTATGAAGAATCAAATGTTGTTTTTGATAAGATAAAGAAGCGTTATCTTGTATTGGCCCTCTCCTTTAGATTCTTTGGGAATCTGGCTTATAGATTGTAGTGCTTCAAAGCACTTCATCGGATAGATGGGTGCACTCTCTAATTTGGTAGAGATGGAAACAATCGTGGGATTATACTTGGAGCTGATGCCACCTATTCTGGAGAGGGTGTAGGGAATGTTAACTCTCAATTGAATAAGGGTAACTCGATTCATTTACAGAATCTCTTTTATGTACCTGATCGCAAGAAGAACCTGGTGTCCATCCTGGAAATGGAAGTCAAAGGTTTCAGGGTGGCATTCATCGATGGAAAGGTATGTGTTAAAAAATATAATTTTCAAAGATGCTTTTTCTCATGGGTTCAGGGTTGGCAATTTGTATCAAGTTGCAGGATGGTCCATTGGGGATCATGTCAATTGACATATCGCATCTATAACACCGGAGGTCTACTTATGGGGCCCTACCTGATGTGAGTCAAATGGTGATAGGGATGTTTGAATTCAAGTAGAGCATGAAGGTACATGTCTGAGATGTACCGAAGGAAAATCTTATAAGGGGACCATTCCCCTCATGCAGTAGGTCCACAGGTTTGGAACAACCTGAGGAGTTTGAGATTGATGATCAGGAATCTCACGTATGCAGGTGGATGAAAGCCCTCTATGGCTTGAAGCAAAACTCCTCGAGCATAGTATGAGAGGATTGATAGCTGTTAGATGAAGCTGAGATTCACTAAGAGTGAAGCCGAGCCAAACCATTGTTTGAAGGTTGTGGATGATAGACTTCTCATACCCGCACCTTATGAGGACGACCTATTTCTGACAGGTGCAGACCCTCTCATTTGTAGAAGTAAGAGGGAGTTGGATTTCGGATGTGGAAAACTGCAAGCCTGTGACTACCTCGAGGATCTTAACTTTCAGAAGTTATATGGTAGTGATGTCGGACCAGATTTGGGAAATGCCTTTGAGTTTCATAAATTCATTCATGTTGATGTTCTTGGTGAACTTCAGTTCGAACATATGTTTTGCAGTTAGCATGGTGAGCTCATATTTGGTTGAGCCTCACTGGATTGGTGCCAAGAATCTTCTGAGATATCTTCGGGGCACAATCTCTCATGGATTGAGATACACTGCCAGAAATATGAAACTGCATGATTATTCGAATGCTGACTGGGCAGGCAGTGTGGAGGATCAATAGAGCACTTCTGAGTGTTGGTTCTCTTCGGATGCTGCTTCGATATCATGGATGAGCAGGAAGCAGAAGTTGGTTGCCATAAGCACTGCTGAGACTGAATACATAGCTATGAGTCTGATTTCGTGTGAAGCTGCATGGTTGCAGAAGCTCTTAAGTGAGCTGTTTGTACACATGATGAATACCACTGTGATTCTCTGTGACAACCAGAGGGGGGATTCAATTATTGAGGAATCCCGTATTCGATGATTGCTCCAGCAGATAAACATCAGATACTGCCTTATCTGCGATATTGTAAGTCGATGAGCGACGAGGCTCCATCGCATTGAGACTGATGTACAGGTCGCAGACATTTTGTCAAAGCCCCGGGGAAGGTCAAGTATGTGACTTTCCCGAATGACTTGGAGTCGTTGAGAGGCCTTCTTATAAGGGTTCTGCATGTTGCATGCATTGAGCTCTGGGAGCTCTGGGGGGCTTGGGGTACTTACTGGAGCAACATACGACCATAGGGCGACTCACTCTCCCCTGGTGGTGCACTATGAACAGGATGATTAGTTCTCCTGTGGGCCGATTAGTTCTCCCATGGCAACTGTGGAACAGGATGATTAGTTCTCCTGTGGGCCAGGATGATTTGTTCTCCGTGGTGACTATGGAACAAGATGATTAGTTCTCCTGTGGGCTAGGATGATTTGTTCTCTGTGGCGACTGTGGAACAGGATGATTAGTTCTCCTGTGGACCAGGATGATTAGTTCTCCGTGGCATCCACTGACAGGATGATTCGTTCTCCTTTGGACAGGATGATTAGTTCCCTTGTCAAGGCATCCTACCCATGCAGTCTGGGACTCATGGGAAGTACCTCTCATCTGATCAATGGGCAGGGAAATGAGGATAGGGACATAGTAGTACTATCGATGGACGCATCATTGTATCTACCATACTCCCTATGCTAGGATGAACTCCATTGATCTGGGATCAATGAAACTGATCTGGGATTAGTATTAGTGGTTTGAGACACTCTCTTGTGACATTGATATGGGATCAATGAAATTGACTTCGGGTCAGTAAGAGTGATGTGACACACTCTCTTAAGATGAAACTGACTTCCGGTCAGTAGAGAATGGTATGAGACATTCTCGATCAATTCTTCTTCTTCATGGTTCAGCAAAGCAGAGTAGAGCTCAACAGATTAGAGCAGAGCTCAGCAGATCAGAGCAGAGCAGAGCAGTGCAGGGCACTGATGGCAGATATAGAACAGTCGGACATATGGATCAATGGATGGAGCTATCCTTATTTGAGAGGGAGTGTTAAAACTGGAAAGTAGGGCCAGACTCCATGTGGGTCATCTTATTTATGGCAGCTGATATTTTTCTTGGATCCCTCTCATCGAGCATCGAGAGGTGTAGGATTGATCTAGATTATCCGATTTTGATAAGTATTCATGGAGTTATGAATTTATTTGCGTTATAAGACAATCCGTCAAGGTCGGCCAACAACCAAATAAACCCCACATGTTCTCAACGTTTTAGTATAAATAGAGGTGGCCTTCAAGTCATTTCAACACACTTGGGATCTCTTCCTCTCTCTACGTGTCTTTGGGTTTTAGTAGGAGGAGAGATCCCAAGGAATAACGTTGCCCTGATCCAAATTGCGAGAAACGCCGGAAAAGCCGGAACTGCAGGAAAAGCCGGAACTGCTGGAAAATCTGGAACTGCTGGGAAAGCCGGAAAAGCCGGAATTGCCGGAAAAGTCGAAACTGTCGGAAAAGCCGGAACTGTCGGAAAAGCCGGAATTGCCGGAAAAGCTAGAAAAGCCAGAAAAGCCGAAAAAGCCGGAAATGTCGGAAAAGCCAGAAATGCCGGAACTGCCGGGACTGCTGGAATTGCTGGGACTGTCGGACTGCCAGGAACAACCGGAACTGCCGGGAACAACCGGAACTGCCAGAACTGCCGAAACAGCCAGAGCATATGTCTCCGAAGGAGAGCAGCATGCAAGGGACAACTAACTAAAATTGGCACAGTGGTATGGTACTTAGTAGCAAATACACCAAGCATGCAATGTTACAACTAGCATGCAAGGGACAACTAGCATGCAACAACAAGCATGCTAAGGACAACAAGCATGCTAGGGACAATAAGCAAGCAAGGGAGAACAAGCAAGCAAGGTGCAACCAACACATAGGTCGGGATGGCAACATGGTGTAGCAATGGCACATAATGCAGTACAGTGATGGGTACAGTCGTGATTAATGAAGCGTGACGAGATGCAGCGTAGTGATGATGGGTGTAGCATGGTGCAGCGCGGTGAGGTGCAGCATGACGACGAAATGCAACACAATGATAGGTGAAGGAGTCACCTTGGAGAATTAGTTGAAGCAACATGTCTTCAACGGATCTCATGTATCATCTTCTTAGAGATGATCTATGCTCTTATCTAGATAAGTCAAAGTGTTGACTTCTATTGTGAACGCACTATCTCTCTCTCTCTCTCTGCTAAACTATTGAAGAACATATAAGAAGAATTGATCAAGGGTTTCCCCACATTGGGGTTTGTCCTTGGCTAGCGCCACATCTTGTATCCTCTTGTCTTGGCTTGTCTTCTGCGATTTATGTTTATGTTCTATCTGTAGTTTACTTTAATTCTGATGTGATTGCTAATCTGGAAAAGATATAGAGCTAACTGTGAAAATTGAAATAAATTGCTCTAAGCATAAAACATACCTAAACTTAACACATTCAGAGGGAGCTATAGTACAAATGTAGAATTGGCAGTGGAAGTGTTAAAGGTAGCAGTACAATTACAATAGCAACGCAATAGTTGGTGGACAAAATGTCAGACATTAGCAGCGCAGAGGATGATGCTTCAGAGTCAGAGCAGTATGCAGTAGCAGTATATTGCTAGAGCACATTCCTCGCTAAGAGGGAGTGTTGATTTGGGGTAGCATTGGATGTACTCTAGGCCTCAAATTTTGTAGGGAGGCTTGGGCACATGCATTCCAAAGAACCCATAAACTGTTTTCGGAAATTCCACCCAAAAACGATTATATTAAAATAACTAATATTATTAATGGGGTTCCTAAGTCTAAACTTAAGAAAATTAAAATATTAATGGGTATTAATCTAATTATGGGTGAATCTTTTAGATAAAGATGGAAATCAAGTCAAAAAGATCTGAGCCTTTGATTGGGAGTTAATCTAGGCCGTTGGTTGTTCAACATGAAGATATAAGAAAGACACTAGAAGCAGATACTCAGTTCCTCGAGTAAGATCGATTTTCTCACTGGTCAAAGTTTGGCAAGAGAAAATCGAATTAGAGGAAGAGTTGCAGGTGGAAGAGAGAGAGAGGGTGATCAACATCAGTCAGGAGTGCAAGGGAAGAAGACGCAGAGCAGAGGGAGGACAACGTAGAAGGTGTGATGTAGGGGCAGCTTGACACTGGAACTGCATAAGCTAGTCTGGCGTTGGGATAGCGTGGGAAAGTTTGATGCTGGGACATAGTGAGACACAGAGGGAAGAAGAGAACTTCTCGTGGATCATAAACTTGTCAGGAAACGTCTTTAACTTTTCTCTTCTACTGATTGTAAATTGTACATGAGGTTTTTGCTGAAGAATAATAAAGAAACCCTCATCTGCTGCACCCGTTTTCCTGCATTGGGTTTTTCCGGGGACGATTGCCCAAAAAGAACTGTGTAATTGTGGTTGTACTTGTGCCAGTGTATTTACTTTTTGCAATGTTTTAATTGTGAAGGTTGCAGTAGATTATATTTCGATATTTGCCGTAAGATTACTGTAGATAACTTATTTATGAGATAATAAATAGAAGAAATAATATTAATCACTGCAGTAGAATTTCTATTTAGAAATTTTCACACGTATAGGTCTTCCATTGGGTTTTAGTTGCACAAAGAGAAGTTTGCCCCTTGGAGATTCGTTGATGACTTGGGGCACTGCGCTAGTATGGCAAGATGATTGGCATGTATGGGTTTTGGCGGTCATTGGCACTACTTAGTGGCAGGAATTAGGAATTAGGAGCGATGGGCCTCCAATCTGGTTGTGGGATCTAGGGATCAGTGTTGTTAAAATCGCGATAAAATCGCGATTTTATCGTAAAAGCGCGATTTTTTCATTTAGCCGATTCAAATCGCGATTTTTATACATAAAAATCGCCACTTTTTTTATAACGATTTTTATCGAAAAAATCGCGATTTTTTGAAAAAATCGCGATTTTTTATGTTAAAATCGCCAGAGGCGCGGGCAGCGGGCGTTTTATATAGAAAATCGATTTTTCTTTTATTTCATTCAGCAGTCCGCGCGGAGGAGGAGGAGAAGAAGTGAGGGCACCAGCTTCTACATCTAGAGGGAAAGAGAAAGTTGTGCCATTTTCTCGCAAGAGGGGCAGAGGAAATCAATAGGATTAGACTTTCATTTTATTGTATATGACATTATGACATGATGAGATACATTATCATATTTTTTGTTGATATTTTGAGGCTGAGTTGGACTTGGGACTCAGGACTTACTATTCAGGACATGATTCAATGTTATGTGTGATTTTAGCGCTAGAAATGATATTAAACATCTTATATATTAGTTTTTTTATCATATTTATGTGTCAATGTATTTATTTTATGTTGTAGATGGTTTAGATATTAAAAAAATTGAAAAAAATTGAAAAAAAATGAATATTTTTGTGCCAAACGATTTTTTCCCGCTTTTTTCCGATTTTTTCCCGATTTTAACGATTTTTTCCGCTTTTTTCCCGGCGCCGATTAAATCCCGATCGCGATGTGTGCAACACTGCTAGGGATCCATTGGGTGAGAGGACTACCTTGTTTTGGGAGGATCATGGGGATGATAGAGACAGGATTGCATCCTCCTCCGGATGACAGGTCAGATACCATCAAGATGATCACTACGGGGCGAGGAAGGCTCTTCTCGCTATTATTTCAACAAGAGTCTGGGCGTGCATCGGTAGATGGTAAACTTGGCAGGGTGCCATGGCAGGATAGACCTATGCACAATGGAGTTTTCCCTTATTGGGTGTGTAGCGGAGGTTTACCGGAGTGGATGACTTTGTAGGAGCACGAGTGGGTTGTAGTTATGACCAGGCTGGGGCAACATCCACTTGATGGACTCATTGTCACATGGTTCGGGTTCGAGTTTGGGTTCGGCAATAATTAGGTTCGATTTGAGTTTGAATTTTTTGATGAAGTTCGGATGAGGGTCGCCAATATATATATATATATATATATATATATAAGTTCGGATGAGGGTCGCCATTATATATATATATATATGTATTAGTTAAAAACTAATTATATGATAAAATAGTAAGAAATCAAGATTAGTAAACATCAAAAATGCTATCACGGACATGTAAACTGCAAGGATAAATTACAAGATTGGGTTGTGATATGAAGTTATGAGTTTTGGTCTATGGACTTGGTTAATGGCTATAAGATTCGATGAGGTTCGCTGAACCTCAAATTTTTTTTAAGGTTTGCCAAAATTCGAACCTCAAGGTTAAAGTTCGACGAACCTTGTGACATAGGATGGACTCGCTTTGAGATTAGTTTGGGACCTGGGAGCTATAGGGCTGAGTAGTTGGGTTACGGATTGGGGAGAGTGGGTTCCCACAAGGGGAGGTCACCCAGATTTTCCATTGGGACTCCTTTATGACAGGTCAATGTAGGGATCGAGAGTGGCTCAGTGGCATAATTGGGACCCCGATATTGCTCATAGTGGTAATTGGGTAAGCATGGAGAGAGCGCTTGTTCGACAGTTGCTTGAGGATAAGCAACGTTTTGGCGGGGAGGACTGTGATATTCCTGCTTAGCAATATTGCTAAGGGAAATATCAATCTTGCCCAATTTTGTCTAATTTCATGTTTGCACTTAGGAGATGTGGGTTTAGAGATCCCACATGAATTTTGGGAGTAAGTGGGGGCCCAAACATTAGGAAGAAAGGGAAATATTGCGGCTCTAGTGGAGTGTGGGGGCCATCCCATGGAGGATTACTACCCACATGTGGAGTACGCTCTCATTGGAACGAAGTTGGTGGGGGAAAGTCGCGCTGGGCCCACATGGGGATCTTGGAGGCCCTTTGTTAAATAGAGCAAGAGGCACTCATTTTGATCATTGCAGAAGCCAAGTCTGCAAGTGCTGTTTAGCACATGAGTGTCTCCGAGCGGAGATCTCAACCCTTGCTTCGGTGGACTTCGAGTTCCAGACTAAGGAGGGAGTTCGACTTAGTCCCAAATCATACCAGCAGCAGGGAGGCCGAGTTATAGCAACAGAGAGAGTAGCAGCAGGGACGTCGAGTTACAACAACGGGAACGTAGCAGCAGGGAGGCCGAGTTACAATAGTAGGGAAAGTAGCAACAGGGAGGCCGAGTTACAACAATAGGAAAAGTAGCAGCAGGGAGGCCGAGTTATAGCAACAGGGAAAGCTGTAACAACATAGGGACTGAACAGTGCTTGGAGGAGACCCACTTGGGAGTTGAGGAGTGAAGGGAGTTTGGGCCTAAAACTTGAGGTGGAGTCTGGGGAAGTGTTGTGGGGGCTTTTCCAGCATTTTCACGGAGCAACAAACACAACATCTGCTACAGGCTACATCTTTTGCTTGTGGAGGAGGGCCAAGCATTTGGGGTCAATTTTGGAGCGTCAAAACTAGGACAAACCCTTTCTGGGTTTTTGACAAGGACCTCAAAAATAATTTGGCATAATTTTCTGGGCAGATTTGAGGGGTCAACTAGGGGTCCCGATTTAGTGAGTAGCTAGAGGAGCTAGGGGAAACAGGGCCGAATTTTTGAAGTCAGGCATTGGCCAATTCCTTCGTGTGTTATTCTGGATATTTGGTGGAGAGGCTGGGATTAATTTCCCAGAATTTTCTGAGCTCCATAGAGGGGCCTAGCAGCAGATCCATTCAACCAACAACACATTTCTAGGCAGTTCAGCACAGAGCCAAGAGACAAAGCAACAACATATTTGAGGGGGACTTCTTATTATTCATTTGAGCTTAGCTAGCTTGCCTTGAGCAAGCCCTAGGTGCGCTCTTTCCAGCTCCTCATTGTACCCTCTTATTTATTAATAAAATGGCTTAGTAGCACAATTTTTGGCTTTAAAATGGTGTTTTGATGCTTGGGTATTTTTGTGTGTGTTTTTGGTTATGTTTTCTTTGTTTATCATTGTATATTTCCATTAGGAATATTACAGTTCTCCATTTGCATTCAAGTATGCCTCATTTGAACCCAAAGGAATTGCTACGAGATCCTCTAGACATTTGTGGTAAGTTGTGGTGATCCCTTAGTTGAGTTATGAGGGCCAAGTTATTCTAGTAGGGTTGTGTTACCGCTCAAACTAGTAGGGGGTCCTAGAGGGGCTCTTACTAGGTCAATAGCAACAATGAAGCTAAAGCCCACTGTCACCACAACTAAAGCTTCCTACTCTTTACGGACTTTCACCGATGGGAGGAGACCTGATATATAGAGAATCACTTATGAAGGATAGATCAACTAAGATGGATGTAAAGTGATCTCAATAACCCTTTCCTAGGAGAGACTCAAGAGCGGGACTTGCTTGCTTCTTAAGCAAGGTACAATATTCTCTAGGATAGGGGAGTAGGGATTTGAGGGCTTGGCTTAGGGGATGTGACTTGTATAGGAGCTTCCTAAACCCTAAAATCCTTGTGGAACTTGGTTTCCCAAGTGGTTTTATAAGAGTTGACTTTGATAAGATATGGGACCACACAGGGCCAAGTGGACCCAGGTTAGGTCAAGGGGATAGGATTTAGTAACCAATGATATGCTTGACCTAATTAGGGAGGGGAAAGGGATCAAGGAATGAATTTTCAATGAAAGGCAATGCAAGGATCCCATCGAGGTATATAGCCTAAGGGAAACCAAGGGCAAGAATCGGTCTTCGAGCTAGAGCTTGCGATATCTAAAGATCCCACTGTCGGAATCTCATGAAATTTGTAGGGTTTCTTGAGGACACAACGACGCAGTTGTGGACAAAAAATTGAAGTATTTGGATGGCTAGATTGTGAGATATTTGATGCCCTAGATGACCTATGGGGCTAGACCTAGACAAAAGAGGAGAAGGTGAAGAAAAATATGTTTCTCGGTGATCACCTATGGTACACTAATGCCTAATCCTTGGGGGAGATTGGAGTCAAATTGGGGAGCTTGAAAGACAACGGATTAATGGAAAAATTCATATGTAAATCACTTCAAACCCTTGCTAAGCTTATCATAAGGTTGCAAACACAAAATATTAGTGCCAAATTAAATGTCAAAGCCACAATGATTGCGGCTACAGTTAGAGGGCCAAATAGGCATGCGGCCACAGGTTTCAAGCACTCCAAAGGTTGTGACTGCCAAGAAAGAGGCCTCTAAGGTCTGCAACAAGGAGTGAAGGCCCTCCTTAGGGCTGCGGCTAGCAAAGTAAGCCCTCACAAGGGCTGCTGCTAGGGTAAAAGACCCACAAAGGTCTGTGTCTTAGGGAATTAAGCCCTAATAGGGCTGTGGTCACCCAAAAAAGGCCTCAAAAGGCCTACTGCTAGACAAAATAGGCTGCAACACCCCTGCAACAACAAAAAAATTATCTTTTTTACCTCAAAAGAATTGAAAAAATGCCTCCAAGGGCTGCATCCCTCCTTTTTGAGATATATGTTGAGCAAATGTAGCTTGGGAAGGCTAGATCTAGCCCTCAAGGCCCTAGATCATACCCCAAAACCCCAACGATCTCTTCCTTCAGCTTGGACAACTTGCTCAAAGGGCTTAAAATCCCTCAAAACCCTAGCCGTCTAGGCTAGGTGAGGCTAATGGCTTCTCAGAATTAAAATCTCTTCAAATCGTTGAGCCAATGTACTTGCAAAAATGAGAAGTAGAGAGCCAAGAACCCAATATATACAAAATATCCCCAAAACCCCAAAACCCCAATAGCTATACAAAATTAAAAGGTTAGTATTTAAAATACAATGGTGAGTGGAAAAATATTTTTACAAATATTTACAAAATAAACTTTGCTCTCATTGGCATATTAAAACTTTATGGCACAAGTAAATAAATTTGAGGGTAATGAGATTTTTTTTTTTGAATTTTTGCAAAGCTCTCCTGTATAAATTTTTCGTTAGATTAAGACTTGGAGCCAAACAAGGGTGTGATCCCCTCACAGTTTGTGATCATGGAGACCAAGGGTTGGAGCAACCTATAACCCAATGCACTTCAAATGATGGATTATTAAATCAAGAGGGATTCGATCCACACAAAGGATCTGTGAACCTGGATATACCTGCCAGATCCCCTAGACCCAGAGTGCTTACTCTAGCCCAACACCTAAAGCAAGATACCTGTGCTAATAGATGTTCTTACTACTGGCAATTGAAATAATAATAAATGTTATAATAGTTCAAAGCATATCAATAAATCATCCAACACATACCACAAATCAACAAGCGAGAGACACCTTGAATTGAACCCCAAAGACTTTTTGTTAAGTGCAAAGAAATACCAGCAGCGCCTTTCTTAGTACATCAGATGATCGTTACATCATCCAAAGATGAAATGAGGAGCTTGATAGCTTCCTTATATAGAAAATGAGAGAAGAAAACCCCTCCAAGTGCAAAATAATGGCTAGTTGGGTTGATCCTCATCAAAATAATCTCATCCATCTATATTTATTTGAAATAACTTGATCTTCTCTGTTCATTGAATTTTATTTTTTTATTTTGAGGAAAAATTCGGGTTTCTCTTAAAGTCCCTTTTTTCTTAGTGCAAAAAATAATATTTTGGACTTTTATCCTCAAAAATTTCTCTTTGACTTAACCACCATGGCCAAGGGGTAAATTTTTCTTACAATATCATTTTTTCCCTTGCTGGAGGTCCTTCAAAATTTAATTCCTTCTTGACCCATGAATTTTTGATGATTTTCCACTTTGAGAGAATATATATTTTCTCAAATTAATTTTGACTCGAAAATAATTAATTCTCTGGCTATTTATTTTCTTTTTATTTTTGCCAAAAAAATTAATTAAAGACTCAAGAGGGAAATAAATATTTTTCCACCCTCTAAGTGTGCCTATAATAAAATAATTTAGCAATGGTGTCTAAATATGAATAACCATGCAGTAAATTATTCCTAGATGCACTTTTACATCAAATATTTACAATATCAACCCTTAGAAGGGGAAATACACATTTGTCATAGACCCTCATGACCTTACCCAATTCTGCAACAAGACACATGATCTAGTATGAAGAATACATAGACTCGATAAACACTAGGACTCACCTAAGACCTCGTCAATGAGTTCCGCCCTAGATTTGGGGTATATCTAAGAGAAAAATTCTGCCGATTATCTGTGTTTACAAACACACATAATTCGGGGATGGTAAAAGACTCCCTAGGATGAAACCCTTTGAGAAGAAATGTAGGCTTACCTAGGTGTTATTACATGGCTTAATAGTTATACTAGAATCATTTACAATAAATTTGCAGATTTCTGGATTACAATGATGAAATTTGACGTTGAATGATGACAATTATCTTTGAAAAAATTTGTCCAGTGCTTTGTACTCTGCTTCTTGGACTGTTGACATGTACATGGTCAATAAGAACCACAAAATATTGTCATACAAGCCATAGAGAAATGTGTGACTGTAATAGCAAGTGCGAGCCCTTAGACAATGCAAGATTGTATTGTAACGAGCCTTAGATAGGTTATATGAACCATACATAATTAGAAGTGAATATATTGTGTTTCAAATAAGTCACAAAGGTTTCCTTTATATACAATTCGTTGGAGGAAGAAGGGGTGGCTTCAAAGGTCAAGCCAAATTGTAACCTTTGGAGGGAAAATACAAAATACCCAAATTCAAAATTGCTCATAATATTAAATATATTTTTCTTGCCCAAACTTGTGCCTCATTAATAATTTTTCTTTTGTCGGTTTGAATTCTTCTTGGGGGAAAGATAGGCTTCTTTTGGGGTCTTAGGGTTTCTATCAGGAAATGCATCCCATAGTTGCCCCAATTTTGAATATCAATGACTTTGTATATGTCCATTAAAATGTTTGACTATGGATGAGGCAAATGGAGAGAACATCAGATGTAGATACCACTTCCTTAGACAATATTGATGTATTGTCTAAGTGGAGGGTGGAGTTTGAGGTGCCTATCATGGAGGCTGCACCTGCATTGTTAGAGAAGGAACAAATACAATAGCAGGAGGATCAAGAGGAGAAGGCGGCAATAGAGGAGGTGGTAAGAAGTGGAGAAGGTGGCAATGGAGGAGGAGGGGGAGGAGCGAGAGAAGGATATGCTAGGATAAACACCACCTTCTACAAATATTGATGAACATAGTTCTATATCCATCAATCATCATCAGACATTTGGTTTAGGGCCAGGACCTTTTACTATTAAGTGCATGCTTGGCAAACAACCCATCGTCTTTTCCTATAAAAGGGGGAGAAGGCATTGATATTAGATAGCTAGCTGCTAGTTTTCTTTCTTTTGTCATTCTACATCTACCTTATGATGATGAGATTAATTTATATATGTGATGTCGTTTTGTATTGGTCCTCTACTTTTGAGTCTTTGATTGGACAACTATCAGGGTTCAGGATTTAGTATTGACTTTGATGTCTCATTTTTTATTTGGCATCCACTACATTATATACATTGGTGATTTCTCCATATTTATGTGCCAATGTGTTTATTTGATATTGTTGTCGCTTTATATGTTTAAAATTTTGAAGAAAATGAATATTTTTGTATTTTTAATGTTTGCCACAGTTTTCCGATTTTTTTCCCTTTTTAACCAATGTTTCTGAGAAAATGTTTTCTTGACCCTTCTTGTTGTTTTGCTGATGTTGATGTTATCAACACTGATGACACCAACTAGTGCCTACTTCAATGCTCATAGCCTAGAAGCCATTCAAGTTGGACCTTGAAATTTCCATTCTTTGCTTTAATCACTTCTTCTCAAGTATGGAGAAATGTCTATAATTCTTAGATTTTAGGCTGATTGAATTTCTTGTAAATGATTTCAGGTTATGAAAGATAGGAGCCTTCTGGAGAAATATAATGAAGAAAGTACTTTGGTTAAAACAATAATCTTGTAACTTATATTGGTTTGCAGGTTTTTCACTTTAATGTTACCTTTTTTTGATTATCCATTTCTTGAAGGAAAGAAATTGATGTTAGTATTTTAAAAAAAACCACATATTTTTTTAGACCATCTATAGCAAAAATATCTGATCTATACCATGTGAAGCCTGTCTTTTCTAATTCATGTTTATTAGTTAAAACAATTACATAATAAGAAAGCACATAAGTTGTAATAGTTTGTAAACTACATTTAGGCTTTGCCAATATATTTTATCATTATTTCAACCCTTCCCAAGGGTTATGATGTTGACACAAATTTTAAGGTCACTGTTTAATTTCCTTTAGGAATGGGGACTGGGTATGCAAAGTGGCAAACACATAAAAATTTCACTGTAGTTTAGTTTCCCTTATTTTCCTTGCTTAATTGACTTAGTATATATTACTTTGGATGAATATTAATGTACATCAATGGATAATGGTTGTAAAACAAGGCTTTGATGTTGATTAAATATTGAATTAATATTACAGATATGTGAGTCTTCTTCCACCACGGCATATTTGGTGCAATTTTCTCATTCGTGAATTTGGAAAGCAAGGTGACTTGAAGTTGGCTTTAATTATTTTTAGAAGACAACAAAGGGCCAATATCAGTCCAGATATGTATTTGTACCGTGATATAATAGATGCCTGTGGTCTTTGTGGGAAGCTTGCAAAAGCTAAAAGTATTTTCAAGGTTGGGGAGAATGGATCACCTCCTTTGCTTCTAAAATTGCAAGTTTTTGTGCTTTCAGAAGTTGCAAATGCTTTTCGTAAACATGTCTTGATCAATAAACCTGTAACTTTACCTATATGCTGCAGGAATTACTCGATCAGAATGTTACTCCAAATGTATTTTTGTACAATAGTTTTATGAATGCTAATGCAAGGGATTTGGATTATGCTTTGCAAATATACAAGCAAATGCAGGTAATCTTAGATTTTTTTTGGTAATGTTCAGCGGTAATCATATCTAATCTTGGAAGCCAAGTTGTGGGCAAAAGTTACACCTTATGAGTTTTATGACTGGTCTGTTTCTTCCTCCTGCATCTGTTGCTTATTAGCTCTTAAATTTGACATATTTATCATATAAACAACTTCATAGACCAGTGAAAAATTGATTTATTTTGCAATCTATAGACTAGGAACCTTATTTGACTTCTAGATTGTATCACACTATTTTATACTCATAATTTGTTGTTTCTTTTTTACATTTTAATGGTGCATATATCCAAGTTGATGTAAGTTGAAACTCAAATCCAAAATTTCTGAACGAAAAGGGATATGCCATAGTTTGAATAGAAATGTTATTCTGAAATTTGGTACTCATTATTATTTTTTTAGATTGGCACTGAATTCACATTGTTGACAAGGGTGGAATTGCACTCAGAGAATGGGCCCGTTGTGACAACTGGGATACAAATATTTATCAGGTGTATATGTTCCAGGAGTATCATGCACTGTTGTGGTCATTGTTTGCATATTCAAAATGATGGATGCAATGGACTGGATTTTATTTATAGCAAGGGTTCTCTTTTTGGTCATGAAACACTGTTTAGATTAGATGTGGATAAATATTCTCAATAGTGTTAAAATTGGCAACTAGGGCCAAATTCCACCTTGGGACAGCTCATTTGATGGAGATGATGATTGCATTAAATTCCTCTTTTCGAGAGGACCAAAATTGATATAAAGATCATCCAATTTGGACAAGCAAAAGTGTGTTTTTGAATTTATGCCCACACATGTGCAAATTGTTCAGGTCAGCCACATCATCATGTAGGCTCATGAAGCCCAATGGACATGACTCTTCACCCTCAACGACTTGTATAAATACAAGTGCCCTCTCACCTCATTTGGCATCATCATTACACATATTTCTTCTCTCTCCTTCTCTCATTGGTTCGTACAACTATTGGGCAGATCTTCTCTCTCTCACACGTGTGGCAAAAGGACGAATTTTATGCGCAAATTGCAGGGCCAAATTTCAGGATTGTTGCAGGAATTTGACCAGCATTGACTGAGCACTTTGAATCATCCTTTGATTGCGATTTTTGTGGGAAAATTTTGTTTCTCTTGCAGGTCGTACAGTTTGACACAAGAACCAAGAATTTTTGGGCACTTTGAACACAATTTTTAGGACTGTTCTGGGCTGACTTTGACCACCTTATCAGGTCGAGTTTGACTATGACCGAGCTTCAAAGAGGAATATTTTGCTGTTGCGTTGACCATATTTGAATTTCTGGTTAGGGTTGAATTTGACTGCAGTTGACTGCAGATTTGATAGTGCTATTTTGACTCGGATTTGGCAAGTTAACTTTGACCTTTTGTACTCTCTCTCTCTCTGCTGAACATTTTGATATAATAATAAGAATTGATCAAACGGTTTTCCCCACATTGGGTTTTTTTTTTCCCTGGCATCCGCCAAATCTGGTGTCCTCTTGTTTGGCTTGTCTTCTGCATTTTATTTTATGTTCTATGTACAATTACTGTCAATGTGATTATGGTTAATGTGATTGTTATTGGAAAACTAAATTGAAATTGTCATTGGGCTACTAAAGGAACATTGAAGTAATTGTGCTAAGCGTAGAACATACCATTGTTAACTAAATTTAACATGGTATCAGAGCCTAGGTGAAGACAAAGCCCAAGCAAGAGAGAGAAAAACAATCACCAAGAAAGGTTTATTGTACAAGTTTCAATGGCTTCTTCATCTTACTTCAAGATTGAGGACAAGCTCAATGACAAATCTGACTATCATGCATGAAAAATGGCTTGACCTGACTTTGGAGGAGCATGAAGTATTGGACTATGTGCAGGGAAAAGTGGTGGAGCCTCCTTTAAATGCAACATTTTCTACTAAGACGAAGTATAGAAAAGGTGAGGTCAAAGTAAAGAAAATTTTGGTTGATTCTATTCAAAAGCATTTGGTTGCTTATATCGCTGATTTGGGAACTTCTAAGGGAATATATGATAAGCTGGTTGGGATGCTCAAAGTGAACAATGCAAATCAAATCCTCTTTCTCAAAAACAAGTTGAAGGACATCAAGATGGATAAAGGGGAGTCCACCATCCAATCCTACTTCATGAGCACACAAATCAAGAATGACCTTTTATCTATTTGAGAAGTTATTGCTGATAGGGAGCTCACTCTCATTGCACTTGGGGGTCTTTCAAGAGCATGTGATGTATTTAACACCACCATTCTCAACAATGACAGGATTCCTAGTTTCAATGAATTATTGGCTAGATGCACTTAAGAGAAGACAAGGATGATGGAGAGAAACAAGCCTTCAAATGGAAATGAACCCACAACTTTCTCTGCTCATGCAAGGAAGAAAAATAATGCTGGTACAAGGAGACAGGTTCAAGGATTCAAAGAAAGAAGAAAAGGAAGGTGCTTCAATTGTAACAGGTTCGACCACTATGCTAGAGAGTGTCCTCATAAGAACTCTCCAAGGGATGATGATGATAACAACAACAACAAAGGCAATGGCAAAGGAACAACATGTTCAACAATAAAGGTAAAAGGAATGCTCCTGCTGCTCGATATGGAAATGGTCGTCCTCCCAAAAGATCAAGAAACTTTAGGTATGAGGAAAATAATGTTGTAGAAAAACAAAAGGAATTTTATCCTATTTCCACTCTATCTACTGCATCTCCTTTGGATACTTTGGATCATTAGTTGATTGATGGTGGAGCCTCAAGGCACTTCACTGGGTACAAGGAGGACCTCTCAAATTTGGTTGAAAATAAGACTAATTTGGAGATCATACTTGGAGATAATTCCACCTACCTCGTGAAAGGGATAGGTACGGTCACTCTTCACTTAGATCAAGGTCAAACCATTCATCTACAAGAAGTATTGTATGTATCTGATTTGAAGAACCTGGTGTCTATTTCTGCGATGGAAAATAAAGGCTTCAAGGTAGCATTCATTGATGGAAAGGTAAGTATTTGGCAAAGAAATCCTAAAGATGCATTTACACTTGTATTTAGGGTTGAAGGTCTCTATCAAGTTGGAGGAAGTTGTTTGGGAGCCTTGACTTTCGATACTTTTCTTCAATCTGAATTATGGCACCAAAGATTTGCTCACCTTCATTACAAAGCCTTACCTGGGGTAAGGAAGATGGTCACAGGTATGTCTGAGTTCAACATGAATCATGAAGGAGTTTGTCAGGGTTACGTAGCTGGGAAACTTACAAGGGGACCATTCCCTTAAAGTGAAAGCCAAACTACTGATATTGTTCAGTTGGTCCATTCTGACCTTTCTGGAATGTTGCCCGTAGCATCATTGGGAGGATGCTTATACTATGCAATTTTTGTGGATGACTTCTCTCGCAAAATATGGATCTATTTCTTGAAGAAGAAAGATGAAGTGTTCAAATGGTTCCGTTTTTTCAAATCCTTGGTGGAAAATCAAATAGGAAAGATGATCAAAATATTGAGGACCGACAATGGAATCAAATATGAATCAAATGAATTCAATGACTTTTGCAGAGAGGTTGGCATTAAGAGGGAGACAACCGTTACATACACTCCTGAGAAAAATGGAGTTTTTGAAAGAAAGAATCGAACAATTATGGAAACCACCTGTGCCATGCTCCATGATCAAGGTCTACCGAAGTTCTTATGGGGAGAAGCTGCCAAGACTGTCATGTATGTTCAAAATAGGAACCCGCATCAAGCATTGGATTTCAAGACGCCTGAAGAAGTTTTCACTGGTAAGAAACCTGATGTTTCTCATTTTAGATTATTTGGTTGCCCCGTGTATTTTCATGTGCCTAAAGAGAAAAGAAACAAGTTAGAAGCATCTGGTAAGAAAAGTATATTTTCTGGGCTACAATGAAAATTCATAGGCATATAGAATCTATGTGCCTGGACAAATAAATGTGGAAGTTAGCCATGATGTCACCTTCGATGAAGACACTGCCCTTGGGAAAGCCAGAGATCTCCCCATTCCAAGGAAGGATAATGATGATGCTGCGGAAAAACAGGATGAACCTCTGACAGATGAGCCTATGCCCGATGTTTAAGCTCTGATGGATCCCATTGATCCACCTCCTGGTGATCCCTTTACCTCAAGGAAAAGACCTTTGTGGCTCAAAGATACTCTTGAAGATGCTAAAAGACATATTGCTCCAAGAGGGACATTTCGCGAAAATAAGACGCTGAACAGGTATCAAGGGTACTTAGCTGCTGTGAATACTATTGTTCAAACTAAGCAATGTACTTTCAAAGAAGCCGTAAAGCACCAACTCTGGAGAGATGCGATGAATGAAAAGTATGAATCTATCTTGAAAAATGATGTCTGGGATGTGGTGCCTAGACCAAAGGACAAGTCCATAGTCACCTCAAAATGGCTATACAAAATCAAACATGGAGCAGATGGGAGTGTTGAGAAATACAAGGCCTGGTTTGTTGCTTGAGGTTTCTCTCAAAAGGAAGGAGTGGACTATGATGAGATATTTGCACCGGTTGCCCGATATTCAACTATTTGATCTATTATTAGTCTTGCTGGCTCTCAAGGATGGAGCCTACGTCAAATGGACGTCAAGACTTCTTTCTTGCATGGCTCGCTTAAGGAGGAAGTCTACTTGGAACAACCTCAGTGGTTCGAAGTTCAAGATCGAAGGACACACGTATGCAGGTTGAAGAATTCCCTCTATGGGTTGAAGCAAGCCCCTAATGCTTGGTATTAGAGGACTGATAGCTATCTTATGAAGTTGGGATTTACAAGGAGCGATGCTGATCCTAATCTATACTTCAAGGTTCAAAAGGACATGCCTCTCATCTTGGTCCTTTATGTAGACGATCTCTTTCTGACGGGTCTAGACCCTCTCATTTATCAATGCAAGAGGGAGCTGGCTTTCGAGTTTGAGATGAAGGACCTAGGATTGATGCACTACTTCCTAGGCCTGGAGGTCTGGCAAAACTCAAGTGAGATTTTCCTTTCTCAAGGAAAATACATTATGAAGTTGCTCGAGAGATGTGGGATGGTGGATTGCAAGTCTGTGTCTACTCCGATGGAACTCAACTTCAAGAAGCTATGTGGAAGTGTTGCTAGGCCCGAATTGGCAAACCCTTCCGAGTATCGACAACTTGTGGGGGCCTTGATGTTCTTGGTAAACTCCCGTCTGCACATATGCTTCGCTATAAATACGTTGAGTCACTTTAGGGTCGAGCCTCATCACATACATTGGATTGCTGGTAAGAATTTCTTGAGATATTTCCATGACACAATCAACTATGGACTGAGATACATTGCCCAAAATTTGAGGCTACATGGATACGCTGATGCTGACTGGGCTGGCAGTATGGGGGATCGTAAAAGCACGCCCTGGATGTTGCTTCTCATTAGGGTCTGCGTCAATTTCTTAGATGAGCATGAAGCAAAAATTGGTTGCTCTAAGCACTGCCGAGGCTGAATACATTATTGCTAGTATGGCCTATTGTGAAGTTGTTTGGTTGAGGAAGCTCTTTAGCGAGCTATTTGAGCATGTGCTGGATGCCACCATGATCTACTACAACCAGAGTGGGATTCTCCTTTCAGAGAATCCCGTGTTCCACGACTGCTCCAAGCACATTGATATCATGTACCACTTTATCGGGATATGGTACAACGGGGGGCAAAAAGGGTCCAACTCATCAGTGCAGATGAGCAGGTCACAAACATCCTCATGAAGCCCTTAGGGAAGGTCAAATTATTAGCTTTCTGAGAGAGACTTGGAGTCATGGAAAGACCCTCCCATGAGGGTCCCGCTTGAGTTGGACATTGAGCTTTGGGAGCTCCTGGGGGCTTGGGGTACTTCTTGGAGCTATGAGTGACCATAGGGTGAGTGGTTCACCTTCCCCTATTGGTGCGTTGTGTACAGGGTGAGTGGTTCACCTTCCTTTGTGTGCCCTATGATGGTTGACATGTGTGTAGGGTGAGTGGTTCACCTTCCCCTACGATTGACATATGCATAGGATGAGTGGTTCACCTTCTCCTATGGCATATGAGCAGGATGAGTGGTTCACCTTCTCCTGCTGATGCCCCAACATACATCCTACCCATGTAGTTCGGGACTCATGGGAAGTACCTCTCATCTAGCCAATGAGTTGGGAAAAGTGGATAGGGACCATAGCACTACCGATGGACGCATTGTGTACTGCCATACTCCCTATGTCTAGGATGCATGGTGTTCAACAACTTGATCTGGGATCAAGTTTGATTGAGGTTCTACCTCTGGACTGACTTTTGTCAGTGGAGAGTGGTAAGGTCTTGTGACTCACTCTCGATCAATTCTTCTTCATTATTCATATCAGTGTTCAACAGAGTAGAGATGAGATAAGATTCAGAGTTTGTACATGACGACATGGTGGCATGATGATCAATGATGATGGATGGATTGGCAGGTCGAATTCTCCCTAGTTGAGAGGGAGTGTTACAATTGGCAACTAGTTGAGAGGGAGTGTTAAATTTGGCAACTAGGGCCAAATTCTACCTTGGGACAACTCATTTGATGGAGATGATGATTGCATTAAATTCCTCTTTTCGAGAGGACCAAAATTGATATAAAGATCATCCAATTTGAACAAGCAATAGTGTGTTTTTGAATTTATGCCCACACCTGTGCCAATTGTTCAGGTCTTCCACATCGTCATGTAGGCTCATGAAGCCCAATGGACATGACTCTTCACCCTCAATGACTTGTATAAATACAAGTGCCCTCTCATCTCGTTTGGCATCATCATCACACACATTTCTTCTCTCTCCTTTTCTCATTGGTTCGTACAACTATTGGGTAGATCTTCTCTCTCTCACACGTGTGGTAGAAGGATGAATTTTCTGGGTAAATTGCAGGGCCAAATTTCAGGACTGTTGCAGGAGTTTGACCAATGTTGATCGAGCACTTTGATTCATCCTTTGATTGTGACAGATCCTTTGCCAATTCGAAACTGAAGACCTTCAAACCCTAGTAGCTAGGGTATACACAGATGAAGGAAAAAGACGGGTTCAAAGCCACACGCAAGGGGATTTGGATCACAAAATTTTTCGATTTTTTCCTTGATGTCCAACCAATCCACCTGCAGATAAAATTACAAAAAAAGGTTCAAGAGAGAACCCTCCTCCTTGAACTAGATCTGCACAAACCAAGCAGACAAGCAAATATATACAAGATGAACGAAATTTATATACAAGGGTTAGATCTATATACAAAATTTATTTATAAATTTACAATGCTAAACCAAAGGAGTATGAGTAGAACTCCACTCTTTAATTAGCAAACAATAAGCTCTATTTTAGTCAAATTTATTCACTAAAAGCACAATAGAGAATGAATAGATAAGAAAAATAATTTTTTCACAAGCAATGGGCAAGAAACCCCTGCAAAATTTTGTTAGATAAGTCTTTGATAGCAACCAAAGTAGGCTCTTCCTCTTCTATGCCTTGGGTGTTGGTTGATACCAAAAATGTCCCCTAACACCCAAGCTCTGAAAAATAGAATGATATCTACAACTTAAAATAAAATTGTTAGATCATGATGTGAAAAATCGGTTACCCGATTCCTACTGCAGCAACTGATGTTAATTCTTCTAATTGTTAATTCGATTAAATAATTTACTTGTTGTGTGCTACGATAAATATCAAATTAAATACACTGTAGGCTACACAAATAAAAATTGCGGAAACTAAATAGGAGAGAAATAATCATCACACACATCTACACAGTTATTTTTGGACAAATGTCGCCGGAAAAACCGAGTGTGGGAAAATCGGTGTAATTGCTGAGGGTTTGTATTATTAAGCAGTGGTTTTCTGAATACAATCTTTGGATGCCTTGATGGCTATCCAATACAGAGAATATCACTGACAGAGAGATGAGTGAGACATACCTCACACTATCACTGGAGATCCTGACTGATCCAACCACAGAATGGCTAGCCTCAGCTGCCTCTATGCAATCAATGTGTAGGCCCTGCATCACAGCTTCTGGGGCCTGAGTTACTCCCTCTGCTAATCGATTTGCCTCTGAGGTTCGATTTCTGCCCACCTGGTCTCATACCCTGGTTTCTGGCTTCAGAACTCTGTGTCCAGCAAAATACGGATCTCCTCTCACGCTCTGCGCTCATCACCCAGCGTAGCCTCCGCGCTGCCTCATCCTGATCTCTTTCTGCCTCCTCTACAATGTATTCCTGGAACAGGAAATTCTCCAACCCGAACTATCCCTGACCCTCACTGCAAGAAATCACTTCGAATCTCTCTCTAGCAATTGCTGCGCTGCTCTCTTTAGAAATTCGATATCTGATCTCTCACTCAATGTGATTTCCAAATGGCCTTCAAGCCTCTTCTTATAATCCTCCAGTTGAGAATTAACGATCTAGATTAGATTCTAATCAATGACTCAAATCATTTTGGCTTGATCCTCGTCTTCTTCTAGAAGTTTCACCCACGGTTTGATTAATACCCTTTAATTATTTTAATTTCCTAAGTTTAGACTTAGGTACCCATTAAAAATAATTAATTATTTTAATAAAACTGTCTCCAAGTTGAATTTCCCAAAATGATTTATGTGTATTGTGGAATACATGTGTCCAAGCCTCCCTGCAAATTTTGAGGCTTAGAGCACATCAGATGCTACCAGAAATCAACAAATGAGGGCTTAGATAACATAATGAAACAAAAAATTTAGGGATACCTGCTAGATCGATTAATTCAAAATGCTTTTCTAAACTCAAATACTAATGCAAGATACCTGTGCAAATAGTAAATCCACAAATTGGCTAGTGAAATAACAATAATTTAGATTAAAACCAGTAGAGCATTAAGAACAAAATTCATTTTTTTTTTTACCATAGAAGATAAAAGAAGAACACCACCATGAATTAACCTGAAAGACTTCCTTTATATTATTCAGAAAAAAATGGAGCTTTCTTAGCTAAGAGCTTAATTACAGTGATCAAGAGAGACCAAAGATGATACAATGGGGAGCATGAGCTGAATTTATAGAAAAAATGAAAAATCTAGATCCCTCTCCATATGAAAATGGCTAGGTCCCAAAAGTTGCACATCTTTGACTTGATCCCATGAAGAAAAATGGCTAGATCTTCCAAAAAACTTCGTAGCCCTTGATTGCCTGCGCGTATCTTGAGGAAGGAGCTCGATTTTCCTTGAAGATTGAGCTGGATTGACAGTTTGACTAGCCATTGACCAACTTTGACTTGGGCTTTTGACTTGGTTTGACTTGCTAAATTTCGATTTTTAGAGGTCGAGTTTTTCTGTGGAGGAGCCAAAATTTTTTGGGCTACTTTGACTGTTGCTCATCGTTGACTTTGACCACAAAAATCTGAAGTTGACCACAGGTTTTTGCAGGGAGGCCGAGCAACAAGTGCAAGCAGCCAAAAACCCCAGTTCGAAGTGTCAGAAAGTGATTGTTTCAGTTGTAGGAGGCTGGGAGATTACCCAGAAGGCAGAGCGAGTCACTTCTAGGGCCAGAGGGAGACATGACAGCTCATCTAGAGCTAGTGCACAAACAGTGTGAATTATTTGGGCCAAGCAGTGTGCATTTCTGGCCAGTGCAAGTTGTTGGAAGGAAGCGCGAGTAGGGCCAAAGGGGCGAGTTTGGTTGCAGAAGGGAAGAATTTACTCCAAATAATTTTGGCAGTATATTTTGCTAGAGGATAGTCAAATTGGCATCCAGATTTGTACCTAGAATTTTTGATGTTGCATGAAAAATAATGATGTCATAACGATGTCATATTTTTGTGTGTGCTCTATATTTCTCAGTTTCCAACATTTTATTTTGTATAGAATTTTTATTGTGAAGAAATTGCAGTGTGATTAATTCATTATTTTGTCGTAACAAAATAAACTGCATAATTTAATCAGTTAGAAGAATTAATTCTAGGTGCTGCATTTCAAGGAAAATTACATATGGTATCAGAGCAAGTTTGACAGATTAGTGGCTTAGAGACGAAGAGGGAGAAATTCATAGTTCAGAGGGAGAAGTAGCACAATTTATCTAGATTTGCGCATAGTCAGCCAGGCAGTTCGAACTATTGGGTAGAAGGGTCAATTTTCTAGTGCAGGTGGCAAGAAAATTTGCAGGGCCTAGTAGCAGTTCCAACAGGCAGTGGTGAAGTCAAGAAGTAATTCTCGTGAAGTAGACCAGTGAATTCGTAGGGCTGATCTGGGCGCAATTGTTTTTGCAGTAGTCTTGCAGTGGCTGAATCAACACCGGGTGGAAGAGAAATAACACACCGAGGGATTTTTCTCTAAACGTTTCCAGTTTCAGTCTTGAAGGAAATCCAAAATTTCCAGTTGTAGAGGCAGAACCAGAAGGTAGGACTATGCATTCCAGAAAGGAGTGTGAATTGCAGAGCAGGTAGCCAAGCAGGAGAGGTTCTGATTCATGTTTATTTCCTAGTTGTGAGTCTTGGAGAAAATGGCCTTCACAGGACATCAAGACCAGGATGCGCTAGATGAAGCCTCAAATTATTTTATCTGGAAAGCCAAAATGTCCTTCCTGCTAGATGAGCATGGTTTGAGGATGTACGCAGAGAGAGTTGTAGCCGTACCAACAGACCTGCGATAGCTAGAGAATTACAATAAGGAGATGGCCAAGGAGAAGTAGTTGATTCTTGATGGAGTTAGAGATCATATAGTCTCACACATAGAGGCCAAGAATATGGTCAAAGAGATGTGGGATGCTCTCATAGCACTGTACCCGAATCCTTCGGAGAATCAAAAGATGTTCCTGAAGGAGAAGTTGAGGACCACTAGGATGCAAAATGGAGAAGGAGTTATCCCCTACATCACCAGGATTCAGGATAACCGAAATGAGCTTGTCGCAGTTTTGGAGAGATGCCACATGAAGCTGAACTGTTGCATGTAGCTATTAACGGTTTCACCAAGGAGTGGGCTACTTTCGTCCAAGGCATTACTGGATGAATTCAGCTACTAGGTTGGGATTGATTGTCGGTAGATTTCACGCAAGAGGAGATGCGACTTGCTCTAGTCAATAGTAGTCTCGGTGGCAGCAACAAAGGATCGAAGAGGGTGAAGGAGGAGAGAACATAACCCTTGCATCAAAGGGAAAGGTAAAGAAATGTCCTAGTTAGGGACAAGGCTCATAGGGAGGAGAAAATAAAAAGAAGGATTTGTTGAAGATGAAGTGCTTTAGATGTGGTGAGTTTGGTCACTACAATGCCCAGTGGCCTCAGAGGAAGTAGGACAAGAAGGAGAAGAAAGAGCAGGCAACAACTTTGACAGAGATTAATTAGTCGTCCTCCAAGTTGGAGGAAGACCTCTCTTTGTATGCAACTATCCCTCCTGGAGAGAGGTGGGGAGACATTGAGCTCTAGGCTCCAGAGTTGTACAGAGCTACACAGGATCTTTCGAGGAGAGAATCAAACATGTGTTTCCTCTTGGATCAATACCCTTGCTACGGGGGCCTGCAGTATTCAGTAGTAGATCGATCAATGTTCAGGATGGCGCTGTCAGACCTTGAGGGATATTTGCAGAGCTAGTTGCAGTCAGATGCTGAGGGGCGCAAAGCAGTTGCAGTGTAGATACGATAAGATAAGATAATTTTATTAATGTCCAACAAATGACCATAATAGGTCAACGGGACTGTCGGTTACAATGATTACATCATGCCAAGCCGGTGGACCAAACGGTCCCCTTTAACATTTCTTTTAAAAAAGCAGAAAATACATCTATAATCTAAGTAAATGTAAATGTAGAAGCTAGAAGCTCTCGGCTTCGAAACAAAGCACTGCGATGAAGTAGAGAAGGAGAAGAAGAAGGAGAAGAAGAAGGTCCCCTGTCCAGTTCCTACTCCTAACATCCGAGGTCGAGAGAAGAAAACTGAGAGAAGTTTGTCAAAGTCTGCTGTCTTATGGGCATACTGGGCTGTCGCTGTTGTTGCCTGGAGGTTCTAGGGTGCCTCCCAGGGGTGGATCCAATCCTGGAGCGCTGGTGCAGTCTGGTGGGTCGGCCCCTCCCCCGGGACCGCACTGATCTGGTCTCAGTGTCTGTGGGTTGGTCAATGGTTCTTTTGGTGCCCTGCACTAATGGTAGTGCCCTAAAGAAGTCCATGATCTTCTGCATGGTGTCCGATCTAGTGGGGGGCTGATGAAAACGGGCCTGAAATCTGAAGGCCTCCTGGAGGTAAAGTGCAAGGCATCTCAGATCAACATATCTGAGGAAACTGGTCAAAGTCTGAGAAGACCTGAAGAGACAATGGAAACGACCTCGAATCTCGTAGTAAGTAGGGCATCCAAAGATGAAGTGTGTCTCTGTCTCTATCTCCTGTAAGTGACAGAGCTGGCAAATCCTATGTGCCCTATCGATGTGGTGTTCTGTCTCCACTCGGAGTATGTGAGACCCAACTTTGAGCTGCCTGAGGGGGATTCTAAGGGCATGCATCCAATGCTGGAACGTGTACTGGGGTCTGATGATGACCACATCCCTGATCTCCAGGCAATGCTCCGCGTAGAAGGCCATTTTTGGACGCAACCCATTGGGAGGATTGGTCCATGTAGTCTGAATGTATCGTCTGTAAATACCCTCCTTAATGATTTTATTCAACTCTTGCTGATTGGGAAGGAGGTGGCTTGGAGCATTCAGAGAGTACTGAAAAGGAGGGAGATTGTCAATCTGGATTCCTGAAGCCTCCAGAAGCTCTGTCACATCGGTGTACCAACATTTGGATCGGCTTGTCTGCATACGAGCGATGTTCTCCGAGGAGCAATATGTTAAGTATGGGTATCTGTCACGACCCTTCCTCTCGTTTGTCAGGCCTTGGAGCCTGTGCAGGAGCGACACTAACCTGAATATCACCTCTAAGTGGAAAGGTTGAGCCCCGAACTCTGCTAGAATGATGTGCTGAGGAACTGTCTGCTTACACCTAATGAAACAATGCAAAAGGAGGGTCTGGACCCGCTCTGCTGAACCCCAATCTGACTCTAGGAGAGAGGCACCCCAAATCTCTAAGTCGTAAAGCACTTTGGGGCAAATCAAAGTGTCCATGATGCTCATTTTGGACGAGATGTCCTGGAAATGGTGCCGGAAACATTGCTTCTCCAGAAGGGCTAGGGAGCCATACCCTTTGTTGATTTGAGGCTGAAGCGAGGCCTTGAAAACTGAACTCCCAAATATGTGTAGGTGCTGACAATCTCGATCTCTTTTGCTTTAAATAAGAAGTGGAAGTCCGAGGTTTTCTTGACTCCATTGAAGATAATCACTTTGGTTTTACCCAAGTTCACAGTTAGATGCCTCCGGTCACAAAAAGCTGCGAGAGCATCCAACTGTCTCTGAAGGCATTCTTGGGAGGAGGCAATAAGGGCAATATCGTCTGCAAAGAGGATGATGGAAAGCAGGACCTGGTGAAGAAGACACCCATCTGTATCTTGGATATGCTCCCGGAGGAAGGACTCAAGCTCATCGATATAGATCCCGAATAAAGTAGGAGAAAGGGGGCATCCTTGCTTGACACCAATGGCGCTTCGGATGAAATCCGACATTCCTCCGATTGTACAGAGACGGCCAAGGACGGCCTCATAGAGGCGCATGATAGCTGTCAGGAGAGTCGAGGAAATGCCAATCTCTCTTAGCCTCTAGAAAAGATCTTCCCTCGGCACTGAGTCAAAGGCCTTCTGGAATTCTACAAAGCAACAGTACACTTTAGAGGATCGATGCCTAGCCTCCTCGGTCACCGCATGAAGAGTAAGGATGTGGTTGATCGTCTGGTGGTCTGGGTGGAATCCTGCTTAGCCCTTGGCCCCGAGTTGTCTCTGCTCAAGGAAATGGGAGAGTGTCCTAAGGAGTGTTGTAGCATATAGCTTGGAGAATGTGTGCCCAACCATGATTGTCCTGTAGTTGTTGGGGTTGGAAGTAGGCCCTAACTTGTGGATTGAGTAGATAATGTGGTGTGACCAACCATCCAGAAATCCATCTCGAACCACCTGGTTGAAAAGGTCCTCCAGATATCCTACTAGGGGGCGAAGTCCATGCTTGAAGAATTCTGCCTATAAGCCTTCTTCGTCTGCTGCCTTGCTGCTATTCATTGTCCATATTGCCTCTCTGATATCTTTGTCGGAGAAAAGGTGGCAGGAGGTGGGGGGGGAGTAACCTGAATTAGAGGCTGCCTAGGAATGTCATACAGCTGGGAGGTGTGAGAGAACATTGAGGTAGGATCAAGGTTGACTGGGGTAGTTGAGCACCGGGAAAGGATGGTGCCCCATAAATCTTTAGGGGAGCGAATGAGGAGAGTAGAAAGAACTCGTCTCCTATGGGCAATGAAAAGGCGCTTCTTGCAGCGAAGGAGGCGACGGTAGGCTGAACAGAGGTCTGGGTATGTTGGTAAGGTGTTCCGGAATGTGTGTCGGAGGTCCTGATGCATAGACTTGCATTCCTGGTCATACCATTTATTCATAGGGCAATTTCCCTGTTTGCGGGAGGTGGTGGCGGCATGGGTAGAATGGGGGAAGGATTGGAGCGCAACTTGCTAGATTGCATATGAGAGGCACTGGTATTTGTGCTTGGCGGAGCTGAGAGAGGTGAACTGGGACTCCGATGAGAGTGTCTGTTTGAGGATAAAGGAGAAGAGATCAGGGTCACCCTCAAATCGGAAGGTGGTCCTGGGAGGGCTGCGGGGAGGGATCGAGGTGATCGAGAAATTTTTGATGTAAAGGAGGAGATCTGGGTTTGCAATAGCGTAGTCAACCACACTTGCCCCGCCTCCAAATGGTCTGCAGGTAAAGAAGTGCAAGGATGGGAAACATGGTAGGCCTTTCAGAATTACCAGCTCATGAGATTCTCCCAACTGTAGCAGATATCCCCCATAGGCTGTAGTGGGTCCCAAGTGATCCTCGGAGGTCTGGTGCATGCCGATTGTGGTCGGGTCAGTACCCCGAGGGCAAAATATATCCTCTGTCTGGTCGTGCATGGGAGTCTAGAGGTCTTTGGTCCGGGCATTGAAGTCCCCCGTGAGAATGACGTCCCCTACTGCCAAAAACCTGGTGATGTCCGAGTACAGGTCTGTAAAAGGGTTTCCGTCTGAGCTATTGTGAATAGCTCAGGAAGACGAGATAGGTGGGAAGTAACAGAATGCAACATAAATGTCTCTTGGAGGTGATGTTCTGGCTCTGATCTGAATCCACATGAATCTGACATACTCACCGGTCGCGACCACCGATACTCTGTCCCTGAGGCTATCACAGACGAGGTAAGCAACACCGCCTGATAACCTGACACCTCTTGAACTCCGTGTCTCCTATCTGCAAACTGCAGTCCAATGGTATCTTGTAATGTCGGGGAGATGTCGGACTGGGCTTGCATGAGTCTCGGTAATCAGGAGGATGTCTGCTGAGCTAAGGGCTTCATAAAGTAGGCCTGGTGAAGAATAGAAGGAGCCATTGCCATTCCAGCAATGAACTGAGAGATCCGTGCCCCGCCTCCTCTCCACTCGGGCTCGTCATTTGGAGCTACCTGAACGGGATGCCCATCCTGGGGGGAAGGTGTCTTGAATAACTGCCTGAAGGTTTCTAATCACTGCCCATTTCCCTGCCTGTCTTGCTGCTGCAACCTATTCCCTGGCCTGTTTCAATTCAGCTTCTTGAGCTCTTGTGAGGTCTTCATCCAAAAACACTTTATTCGGAAGAGAGAATAGCTTTCTCTTGGCTCGGAGTACCCGAAGTCTATCCGAGGAGTCACGTATCCTGAGGAAGAGGGTAGAGTCCTGCCCTAACTAGGCTTTGTCTAAGGTTATGTCTAGTATGTCGAGAGTGTCGCATAGAAACCTGTTCCCCAGTTCCATTGGGTTCGCTGAGGGGGGAGGTGTAGGGAGTCCTCTTACCTTAAGATTTAATTCTCTTGCTCATTGGGTTCTTTCCTCCACGAGCTTTGCCTGCACTACTTCCTCCACCGCTTTGAGCGAAGGGGCCTTGTCCTTTCCTTTGACCACCTGTGCCCATGTGCTGATATGCGACTCTGTTTCCTATTTAAGGGACATTTGTTGGGATCTAATTTCGTCCTGTTTGATTTTAAGATCTCTGATCTCTGCCTGTAAAATCTCATTGGAATTCTGCCCTGCACTTTGTTCTCGGTATTCCTGCAGTGTTTTTCTAATAGATGCGTTGTCTCCCTCTACCGATAGAACTTTGTTTGACAAAGTGTTGATGTCCGCTCGCATCGCACGATTTTTCGCCTCGAGGTGTTCCATTTTCCTCATAATTTGTCCAATTTGGGATGTCCAGACTCCAGAAAGCAAAATCTGTTTCTAATGCAATATCAGTGGGGCTGTATACATTCTCACCTTTATTGTGGCACTGCTGTAAGTACTTCATTGGACCTCTGTTGTTGAAATCTTTGGATAGTGGCGTTTCGGCTTCCCCGGGGTCCTTGTTGTGTTGCTGCTCTTTCATGGTTGGAGCAATTGATTTTTCCAGGGCTGAAAAAGGTTGTAGAAGGCAGGGTCGACGCCGGAGGGTCGCCGTGTGGCCAAGGTCGACGGTGGAAGTGGCGGCAATGGTGGTAAAGATTGACGACTTTGCAGTGGGCAGTTGCGTAGACACCAGCAACTGCGTGGCCGTGGAGCAGCTGCGTGGAGTCTGGACAGGTCATGGGGTAGCTGCGTGGAGTCTACATAGGTCATCGACGGGTCGTGGAGCAGCAGCGTTGCGTGGAGTAGCAACGCTGCGTGGACGGGTAGTGGAGCAATTGCGTGGATACTACGTTTACAGCCTATAGGTAACCGTGGAGCAACAACAGATGGATCGAGGTTTTGCAGGCAGCGAAAGGGACTGAGGTAAGGGAGAGTCGATGGGATGGGACGGGAGAGCCGACAGGAGAGCATATGATGGCCACAAGAAACTCAATGGACAGTGCAAAGGCTAGTTGTAGTCAGAAACTCAGGAGACAATTGCAAAACCAGTCCAGTGACAGTTGATTCAGAGTTTATTTCTTAGTTGCAGTAGTTGCAGCGACAACAACAACAACAACATGAGACTAGTTGCAGCACAGAGCAGTGTTGGCAACAATACAAGAGTACAATACAGTGTCAGCAATAGTGCATATGCAAGGTGGTTCAACTACAAAGTAGCAGATGAATCAAAGTTGTGTAGTGGCTTGGTGGGAAGTGGCAGGTAGCTACAATTGTCAGACATCAACAATGTGTGTGGGAGGATGTTATGAGATTGTCTAGAACACCTTCCTTGCTAAGAGAGAGTGTTAGTTTTTGATGGTTGGGTAGCATCAGACAAGTGTTCTAGTCTCGTCTTTGGTCAAAGGCGCTTAGAAACACAAGAACTCCAGAACCTAGAAAAAGTTTCAGGAGAAAACACCTAGAGATGGCTCAATTAAGTTAATTAGTTAGTAATTAATTTTTTCTTAAGTCTAACTCAGGAAAAATTATTAATTAACAGGAATTAATTGAGAAAGGTGAGATTTCTCTAGAAACTCACATGGATCAGCTTAGAGATGATCTTAGTTGTTGATGAGGATTTAATCATGGCCATTGGTGAGCCAACAAGAGATCATAAGAGGAGGTCAATGGGGTTGGAGCAAGACACAACATTGACCAAGGCAGATCGATTTTCTTAGAGAGTAGAGTTCAGCTAGAGAAGAATTTGAGCTAGTGATCAAGTGGCTATGACTGAGGGAGTGTTGATTTATGGTAGCATCAGATGTGCTCTAAGCCTCAAAATTTGGAGGGAGGCCTAGACACATGTATTCCATAATACCCAGAAATCGTTTTGGGAAATTCTACTCGAAGACAATTTTATTAAAATAATTAATTATTTTTATTGGGTGCTTAAGTCTAAACTTAGTAAATTAAAATAATTAAAGGGTATTAATCAAACTATGGGTGAAACTTCTAGAATAAGATGAGGACCAAGCCAAAATGATCTGAGCCATCGATTAGAATCTAATCTGGGCCGTTGATTCTCAACTGGAGGATTATAAGAAGAGGCTTGAGGGGCATTCGGAAATCACATTGAGTGAGAGATCAGATATCAAATTTCTGAAGAGAGCAGCACAACATTTGCCTGAGAGAGATTCAAAGTGATTTCTTGCAGTGAGGAGCAGGGATAGTTCCAGTTGGAGATTTCTCCTGATCTGGGAATACTCAGCAGAGGAGGTAGAGAGAGATCCGGGAAAGGCAGCGCAGAGGCTACACTGGATAGTGTAGGCTGACGTAGAACCTTGAGGAGATATATATTTTTGCTGGAGAGGTCGATTTCTGAAGTCGGAAGCCTGGGTGTGAGACCGGGAGGGGCAGAATCAAAGTCTCAGAGGCAAATTGATTAACAGATTTGGTAACGCAATCCCTAGAAGTTGTGATGCTGGGCCTACATAGTGACTGCGCAGAGGCAACGAGGGACAAGCCATTTTGTTGTTGGATCAGTCGAGATCGAAAATGATAGTATGAGGCATTTCTCACTAATCTTCTGTCAATCATGTTCTCTGTATTGGATAGTCAACAAGGCATCCAGAGATTGTATTAAGAAAAATATTGCTTAATAATACAAACCCTTAGCTGCTGCATCGGTTTTCCCACATTGGGTTTTTCCAGGGACATCTGTCTAATAATAACTGTGTAGATGTGTGTGATGTTTATTTTTCTTTTGTGCTGTATTTAGTTTTCGTAGTTTTTATTTGTGTAGGCTGCAGTGTATTTAATTCGATATTTGTCGTAGCACACAACAAGTAAATTGTTTAATCGAATTAACAATTAGAAGAATTAACATCAGTTGCTGCACTAGGAATCGGCTAACCGATTTTTCACAGGGAGAAACAGAGTCATTTCCAACAAATTTTCTCAGTAGCAAAGCAACAGTAGTTGGGAGGCCGAATTATTCTTACAGAGAGGCAGAGCAACCAAAAACCCCAGTTCGAAGTGCTAGAAAGTGATTGTTTCAGTTGCAGGAGGCTGAGAGATCACTCAGAAGGTAGAGCGAGTCACTTCTAGGGCCAGAAGGAGGTAGGATGGCTCATCCAAAGCCAACTCATAGGTAGTGCAAATTATTTGGGCCAAGCAGTGAGCATTTCTGGCTAGTGCGAGTTGTCAGAAGGAAATGCAAGCAATGCTAGAGGGGCTGAGTTTGGTTGCAGAAGGGAGGAATTTCCTCCAAATAATTTTGGCAGTGTATTTTGCTGGAGGATAGCCAAATTGGCATCCATATTTGTACTTAGAATTTTTTCTGCTGCATAATAATAAAACCCTCATCTACTCTGTCGATTTTCCCACATTGGGTTTTTCCGAGGACAATTGTCCAAAAAGAACGGTGTCATATATTTGTGTGTGTGCTCTATATTTCTCAGTTTCCGACATTTTATTTTCTAAAGCGATTTTATTGTGAAGAAATTGTAGTGTGATTAATTCGTTATTTCGCCATAACAAAATAAACTGCATAATTTAATTAGTTAGAAGAATTAATTCTAGTTGCCGCATTTCAAGGAAAATTTCACACAAATGACTTCCACCCTAGCAAATTTTGTGTCCTAGCCCTATCTAGCGGCTAAGTCACCACGTTTGTGTTCGTGTTCGAGTTTGGTGACTTTGCAATTCGAATAAAGTTCGACACTTGAAATTTTGGCAATAAAGTTTATATATATATATATATATATATATATATATATATCAATTAAAGCAGGCTAAGAAACACATATATAAACAACTGTTACAACCTTTGCTTATATAAAAATGAATTTAAACATTTCATTTAAAATCACAACTATATCCGCTGACACATTGACATATAAAATCTAAACATTGACATATATACAAGCTGCGACAGTAACAAAAATTAACATGAACTCGCTCACCATCGTGAACAAAAACCATACATAGATTATGTTATATAGTTTATGGGTGCACTGTGCAGACTTGTAGTGGGAGACCAAGGTCAAAAACAAAATGTAGGGGTTGTTGGGTCGAGTGTGGATGTTATGCAACCAGCGCAGAAGATAGAAGAAAAGATTGATCAACGACTTGAGAAATAGCCTCTTCGAGGGGGACACCTCATTTGCATCACATAAATGAACAATTCTTGGATGATACAAATGACAAGAACTCCTTTCTATATATAGGATTATAAGGGGTCACAATATAATCAAAGCCTACATAACAATAATAATGTAAGGGCATGACAATAACAATACTGGGCTTCTATAGAGCACAACAATAACAATATGGGGGCGACATTAACAATAACAATAAGGGGACTACACTATTATTATAGGGACCTAACATGCCCCTCTCCTTCAAAAAAAAGTGTTGTCCTTAATGCTTGAGTAGTTCTGGATGCTTCTCTATAAAATTCTCATCCTCCCATGTGGAATTTTTAGCGGGTAAGTTCTTTCACTTAATGAGATACTCTGAAAATGATCAATTCTGTAGTTATCGGGTTCTTGTTTCTGTGATCGCTTGAGGCTCCAATATGATTTTTCCTTTTTCGTTAAGTTCTGGCAATATTGTTTGAACTGGGAGCTTGCCACCGATAAACTTCTTTAAGCTCGAAACATGGAAAACTGGGTGTACTTGAGAAGATGCAGGCAACTTCAATTTGTATGCCATAGTACCAATCTTTTGCAACATCTTGTAAGGACCATAGTATTTGGGTGATAACTTATTATCCTTCTTAGTTTGCTTGAGGGACATTTGTTTGTATGGTTGTCGCCGTAAAAATAGCTAGTCGCCTATGTCAAAACTTCTTTCATTGTGATGCTGATCTGCTTGTTGTTTCATTTGATTCTGCACCACAGTGAGGTTATCCCTTAAGAGCTGGAGAACTTGTTGTTGATGCTCGATGTGATCTTCCGCTGCTTGAACCTTAGAATGTTCTCTTAAAGATGATGTGATAGACAGTGGGTGATATCCATAAAGTGCCATAAAGGGGGTCAGTTTTGCTGCAATATGGAAGGAAGTGTTATACCACCATTCAGCTAGAGGTAACCACTTGACCCATTATGTTTGTTTATCAGATACAAAGCAACGAAGATATCCGTCCAAACATTTGTTCACTATCTTAGTTTTTCTCGTAAGATTGAGGATGATAAGATGAGCTATGAGCTAATTGAGTACTAAGACAAGAAAATAATTCCGTTCAAAAATTTCCAGTGAAAATGGGTTCTTTGTCACTTACAATAATCTTTGGGTTTCCATGTAGCTTTTGAATTGTTTCCATAAATGCAATAGCAACTATATTGGCTTTAAAAGGATGAGATAATGCACAAAACTGTGGATACTTGGTAGGTCTATCACCTACCACCATGATGACACTCTTTCCTCTAGACTTGCGTAAACCTGTGATAAAATCCATTGAGACCTCCTCCCAAGGCTGATTTGGAGTGGCTAAAGGTTGTAACAGACCCGGGTTCTTAATTGTCTCAATTTGGTTTTGTTGGAAAACCAAACATTCTGCCACAAACTTCTGAAGATCAGATTTAATGCCATCCCAAAAATATTCCTTCTTGATCCTGTGATAAGATTTTAAAAATCCTAAGTGCCTTCCTAAAGGGGAGGTGTGTAATTCCAAAAGAATATTTTGTTTGATTTGGGAATTCTTACAAAGATATAAGTGATATTTGTACCATAATGAATCAATTTTCTAGCTAAATGTATCACAAGTACTGGGGTCTTGTTGCAACTTCACGAATCATGACATTTGAGAATCCAATTTAGATATTTGAATTTATAGTCAGAAATTAGAATTTATGAAATAAACTTTCAAGTATAGGTATCTTAAGAAGCTCCAACTTCACAAATTCCCTGTAGATGCCTTGGGACATGTGGTGGTTTATGATAAAGGCTTGAATTTCTTTTGCCTCTTCAAAAGTAACTCGAATCCACTCAATTTGCTTCCCCATCTTGCTCAACATGAGGTTCAATGAATGTACAACACAAAGGTGTTAGTTTTTGGTAGCATTGGAAGTGATCTAGCCTTGAAAATTGGTGGAGAGGCTAAGGCACATGAGTTCTAAAGAACCCAAAAACCATTTGGTGAAATTCCACCCAAATTGTATTTTATTAAAATATTTAATATTTTTAATGGGGTTCCTAAGTTTAAACTATGGGAAATTAAAATGTTAATGGGTATTAATCAAAATATGGGTGAGCATGATCTAGAAGGCGGATCAAGTCATGTTTTAATCTTAGCTGTTGATTAGAGACTTAATCTAGGCCGTTGAAGACTCAACAGGAAAAGTATAAAATGGAGGCTTGGGGTTCATTTGGAAACACACACGGAGATAACGAATTGATCAAGAATTCGATTCCCAGGGCAAGGTTTGCTAAGGATTTCGAATTAAGTGATCATTCTGTAGCAGAGGGGCAATGAGAATCCGGGAGAAGGACTTTCCGAAGAATACAGACAAAGGCAGAGAGAGCCAACAGAGCAGAAAAGTTGTCTATCACGTAGAAGTCGGAACTTCCAGGAACAACTGGAACTGTTGGGAACTCCTGAAACAGTTGGGAAAGTTGATGCAGAGGGTAGAAGCCGGAACTACCGGGAATAGCCAGAACTGCCGAAATAGCTAGGAAAGCTGACGCAGAGGGCAAAAGCCAAAACTGTTGGAAACAACCAGAACTGCTGGAAACAGCCGGAACTGCCAAAAACTGCCAGAATAGCCGAGAAAGATGACGCAGAGGGTAGAAGCTGGCACTGCTAGGAACGACCGGAACAACCGGGAAAGTTGACATAGAGGGCAGAAGAGGTGACGTAGAAATAGCCAGGGTTAACCAGTCTTCTGCTGGATCAACCAGAATTCTGCTGGGTGAAGCGAGGTAAAACTCACTCATATTTTCCGCCAATATTTTCTCTGTAAAGGATTGCTAGATGAGCATCCTAGATTTGTATTCAGATATTTCTCCTGTATAATAACAAACCCTCAGAGCTGTTGCACCGCTTTTCCCACATTGGGTTTTTCTGGGTACTATTGTGTCCAAAAATAAGTGTGTCCTATGCATCTTGTTCTTTGCTCTATTTTTTGTTTCATGAGATCAAATATTCAATTAGTGTAGGCTGTAGAAGTAATTTGCTTCAGTATTTAGAAGAATAGCTTGGTTAATTTAAAAAATCAAGTAGGTGAAGTAGATTTAGATTTGCTGCAGTAGGGGTTCCTTCAGTGTAAGAATTTTCACAAAGGGGTCCAAAAGATGTGCTGATATTTGCCTTCAATAATTAGAGCTGCTGCTCTACACATCGTTGCATGTCAGTTATTACCTGGACAACATTTTCTGCCCCACCAATTCAATTGCTTCAATCAAGATGTTAGCAATGAATTGAGAATCTTTCATTTGCCCCTCACAATCCATCGCCTTCAAAAACATTGCCCCCTTTGGGCTTTGAGCAATCACATTGATCAAAGGCCTATTTCTTTGATCTTTCTATCCATTAGAAATGATGGACACCCCTGACATGCGCCATGAATTATGAATGGGGCTTAATTTAGTCTCCAAATCTAACTTTTCAACATTGAACATTGTGGTGTGTGTTGTTTTTTGGGTAGCATTGGACGTGCCCTAGCTCCAAAATTTTGTGGAGGGGCTAAAACACATGAGATCTCCAAGACCCAAAAATCGTTTGGTGAAATTCCACCCAGATTGTATTTTATTAAATAATTAATATTTTTAATGGGGTTCCTAAGTCTAAACTTAGGAAAATTAAAATATTAATGGGTATTAATGAAAAATTAAAATATGGGTGAGAAGTTTTTAAGAGACGAGGATCAAGTTTAATTTAATCTTAGTCGTTTATTAGAGATTAGATCAGGACCATTGGAGAACACACACAGAGAGAGCAACACTTGAGCTAATTCGAAATTCTGGGGCGTGGTTTGCTAAGAATTTCGGAGTAAGTTTCTAGTGCAGAGAGGGGCAGTTCGGTAGAGGGACTTCGGTCCAAGGCCGAGAATACATAGTAGAGAGGCAACACAACACTAGGGAAAGACAACAGAACTCCAGAAGGGTGACGCAGAGGCTAGAGGAGCTGACGCAGTCACTTGGAGGCAACGTTGGGGTTTTTGTGAGGCAGATTGAGTAGCAGTTTAGCAGATCGATTTCTGAGCTGGGAAGGCTCACTGGGAGGGTGACGCAGCTCCTAGAGGAGGTGACGCAGTTCTAACGCAGAGCTTGGAGCAGCCATCGCTGCATAGCACTGGGGACAATGCAGTCACCTGTGGGGTTTGTTCATCCAATTGTTGGATTCGCCAAAATATCTGTCTTCGGATAGAGGTACTTTTGCCGGGTATATTCTCTGTTGGCTGAACCAGATTTGGCACCCTAGTTGTATTCATAAATTTGCTTCATAATAAAATTCTCATATTTGCTGCACCAGTTTTCCCACATTGGGTTTTTCCGGGGACGTTTAGTCCAAAAATAAGTGTGTCCTTTGCGTGATTGTCTCATTTATTTTTTCAGTGCTTGATCTGTATATTGGTGTAGGCTGCAGTGTATTTGCATTAATATTTTTTGAATAATTCTGAAAATAACTTGTTAAAATGAAGAACACAAGTAGGTAATGCAAATCAGTTTATTGCAGTAGGACATCTGATTTGTTAGATACATAAATTTTCACAGTGCGTACCTTCTCATATCCAGGGCTCTTGAACCCTCTTGGGGCTTCATTCACTTCTTTTATCATCTTTGCCCAGTAAGGAGACTGCACAAGGTTAAAGGGAAGACCTTTTGCATAAATGCATTGACCTATAGCTGCATTTGCTATCTCTCGAGTGTCATTATTAAAACTCCTTTCAAGTAGTCCCAAATTAGACCGCTTGGAACAAACAATTCCATGAGAATGAAGTGGAGGCTTTGATGAAGATGCTTCCAACCTTGTTGAGTGTTTTAAATGGGAGGCAAGATTTGCCTCATTTGCTTTAGCATCTGCCTTGCCTTGTTCTTTCTGATATTTTGCAAGTTTTGCTTTGCTTAAACCATTTCCATTTGTCCCATTCTCTTTAGGTGGGCCACTGCATATTTGGATCCCATTGCTTTTTAACCCAAACAAATGTGCTTTAACCCGTGTGTATGATCCCTTATACTCCTTTTTACACTCACTGCAAACCCATGCCAATGATCCCTCTCCTTGGATCTTTCCAACAACAGTTACATATTTCCAAAGTGGTGACTTTGGATCAACTTTAGGGGTGAATTCAATTACATGTTCCTCTTCCTTTGCCTCACGAATCGCTGAACTTGAAGTTGCCATGAATGATGATGACGTAAATGAAACTGCAAAATAAAATAAGAAATAATGAAAATACAAACTCTGCTCTAACTATTTTAATATGTGCAATGTGTGAATGCTGATGCAATAAAAATGAACAAAAAGATTCAAGAACCTAGCCATGCCAAATTTAAAAATTACAGTTTGTTCTTGAAAGTAAAAATTTAATATGGTAACTGAATGGAGACACTTTGCTTGAGTAGTCTCAAAGACATTTGCATCCGGGATATGATATATGACCTCTGTACAAATCTCAAATTGTAGAACTCAGTTTTCACCTCTACTTTTAAGTATGACATGGAGAGAACTTCATTTTTATTGTTATCAAGGTTTGGTTCATATTGGTTCATAATAGTAAAAAATAAATTATATGTTTCTTATTTTTTTCCTTTGGAAGCACTCTCGAGTCTAATTTTTTTAGTGGCTCTTTCTTTCAAAATTTAGGGAACTGTAAATTGTTTTTTCCACGGATAATACCAAAGTAAATCTCAATGGCATTAAATTGATGAGTGTGCCTATGTTTCAAGGGATTCATGGTCCCATCATATTCACATGCAAAGCAAACTAGGCCGTGATGCCTGGTCTCTTGAGGGTAACTTTGCTTTTAAGTCCTCCACAGATCAAAAGAAATGCTGGCAGAAACAAAGCAAATCTCTCGAAAAGTCAAAGCACCTACTGTCTAGGGAATTTCTTTGTAGAGATTGCTAGAGGACTAGGGGCTTTCCATAGAAGCGACTATGTATATTTTTTGAATGACACTTGTGTTTTCTGAATTTTCTGATTTTTTGCAGCTTCCTACAATGTCTCTCAACAGATTGGCAAGTCTAATATGCCTTGATAGTGGTTAAAGATGGAGATAAGTCTGTTAAACCACGGGACCATAAATTCCTTTTAGCATCTGCTACAACTACAGTTCACTTTATAGCTCATAGGAGAGTCGAGACTAACTGTCTACAACGCACTGGCACAGTCGGTAGCGGTGGCGGCTCACCCCAGTTGACGGTAGTCACTCTAGTCGAAGGCTGCAGTGAAAACTCTAGTTGGCGGCAAAAAATCTAATCGGAGACTCCAACGAAAACTCCAGTCGGTGGCAATCACTCTAGTTTGACGACTCACTCAAATGATAACACAAATTATAACACAACTTAGGTTCATAAATTAGGTTCACAATATGAAAAAGAAACCAAAATACCGTTCCCGGCGGGCATAGATCGGGATAGTTCGGGATACATATTGCTTTATGGTAATACAGATCACTCAAAATGGCAGCCGTATTACCCTAAACCGGATCCGGGAGGTTTTTCTCCAAAAATGATTCAAAAACAATGTAAACCCAAACCTGCCATTTTCGAGAATTCAAAACGAATGAAATACGTTTTTGACACGTTTTTTACTCGTTTCGTACAAGGATCTAGATCCGAAACGGGATCCGGTGTTTCAAGGGTTGAAGGTAGCCGTTTCCGGCAACTTAGTAATAAAACCCTCATCTGCTGCATCGGTTTTTCCACATTAGGTTTTTCCGGGGATGTTTGTTCAAAATAACGGTGTCATTTTTATTTTGTGTCCAATATTTTATTTTCCGCAGCGTTTTTATGGTGAAAATTGCTGTTGTATTTTATTCATTGTTTGTCGTAGCAAATAAGCTGCACTTAATAATAATAAGTTAGAAGAATAATTTCTAGTTGTTGCAATAGAGTTGAAAATTTCACAGAGACCTGAACGAATTATGGCATTGGAGAATGGGACATTTACACCATGGAGCACTTAGGAAGCTTAGGGAGATAGTGACTGGTGTTCTAGAATTAGGCATGAAACACAATGATGTGTGTAGGGGGTGCATAGTTAGGAAGTATGCTAGGGTAACATTCCCAAGAAGTGACAATAAATCGGATGGTGTTACAACATATACACTCAGATATTTGTGGCCCTATGTCCACTAGATCTCTCGGAGGGTATGATTATTACTTTACCTTCATCGATGACCATTCTAGGAAAACTTGGATCTATTTATTGTAGACCAAGGATGAGGTCTTTAGTCACTTCAAGGAGTCTAACGCTCTAGTAGAGAATGTGACAGGGAAGAAGATCAAGGTGCTTCACTCGGATAACGGAGGTGAGTACATAGATAGTGACTTCACGGGTTTCTGTGCGAAGGAAGTCATCAGGAGGGAGTGGACAACTCCAAAAATCCATAACAGAATGGGGTAGCGGAACAGAATAATAGGTCTATAGTTGGGGCTGCAAAGACAATGTTGTATGACCCAAATTTGTCCAAGTTTTTATGGATAGAGGCATGTAACACGACTGTGTATATACAAAACAGGGTTCTTCACAGGGCATTGGGGAAGATAACATCAGAAGAAGGCTTCTAGGGAAGAAGCCAGTGTTAGTCTCTATAGCATCAAAGGTGTTCTAGTCTTGAAACTTTGTGGAGAGGATAAAACACATGAGTTTTCCATAACCCATAACGTGTATGGAAATTCCTCCTAGAAGTGTCTCAATTCGATTATTAACCGATTTTTAAATATTTCCTAAGTCTAAACTTAGGGAATAAGGTTAACTAGTCAATATTATCTGAGATAAGGTGTGAACCATCTAGAAACTCACAAGGATTGACAGATAATTAATCTGGGCCATTGATTATGTTTTAATCTTGCCCGTTGGTGCACCAACAGAGGATTATAAGAAGAATTCGACGGGTAGATGGAGAACACACCTATGGAGTTTGATTTCCAGAGAGCAACAACAATTGTCGGAATGCCAGAGAAGGAATCAGAGACAGCAAGGGGTAGAGACAGTGAGTCGGAGGAAGTTTTCCAAATCCGGTGAAGTGCATTGCAAAGAAAGGCCAAAGTTTTTGCAGAAGGTTGCACAAACCCTCAAAGGGTAGTTTGATTTCGCTGAGCGGAAGATGCCTTCAGTTCTAGAGGCTGGGTAGAGTTTCCAGAGTGTTGGAGAAGCATTTTCCCAGTCAGCAACAAGCAGGACGACTAGATTAGCAGACAATTCAGGTAACATGTGTGGTAGGCAGCTTCAGGTTGACGCAAAGCCTGTGCAGGCCTAGTTGGACGACTTGCTTTTCAGTAGTAGTCAAGTGTCGGGATTGCTCGGAGTGAGGGTAATTTCCCTCAAGATATTTTTTCCAATATTTTCTATGTAGGATTGCCAGTTTTTGGCATCCAGATTGTACTCAGAATTTCTCACTGCTGCATAATAATAAAACCCTTAGCTGCTGCACCGGTTTCCCCAAGTTGGGTTTTTCCGGGGACATTTGTCCAAAAACAACTGTGTTAAATTTTATGTGTGCGTGCTAGATTTTCTCAGTTTCCAGCACTATATTCTTTCGCAATTTATTTATGAAGGTTGCAGTGTGAATTATTTGGTATTTTCCGTAGCAGATAAATTGTTAAATTAATTAATAATAAAAAAGATAATTTCCAATTGCTGCAATAGGATTTCAATTTTGAAATTTTCACATGGTATCAGAGCATGAGTGATCAGTCGGGAAGCTCAGAAGCGAAGAAGGGAATTTCGCTGTACAAAGGGAGCTGCAGGCCAAAATTCTCAGAGGCTGTGCAAGACCTAGATAGGTAGATCAAATTGTTGGGCAAGGGTTCGATTTCCAGTTGCAGGTTGGCAGAAAAATCGATCTATCCAAAATAGTGATTCCAACAGTCAGAGGGAGCAACAACAACTCAGATTTCTGTTGAGAAAATTCCTTGGTTGGTTGTAGAGGGTTTTGCAGCAGTTTGTAGCAGCAGAATCAACGTCGGGTGGAGAAAAACACACATAGCAGAGGGAAAATTTCTCTCAGCGGAGTTCGAGTTTCAGAAGTCGGTTTTTTTTTCCAGAAAGTTTCGTAGTAGTAGCTAGCAGGACCGCACATTCCAAAAGGGAGTGCGAATAGCAGAGCAACAGCCAAGCAGAGGGAAAGAAGGAGTTTTCGACAAGTTATTAAGATGGCCACAAATGGGCTTCGAGATCGGGATAGGTTGGAGGGAGCCTCCAACTATGTCATCTGGAAGGCTAGGATGTCCTTCCTTCTAGATGAACATAGCCTGAAAACCTACATAGATAATGTGGTAACAGTACCCCAAGACCCTGATCAGTTGAAGGATTACAAAATAGAAATGGCAAAGGCAAAGCAGATGATCTTGGATGGAGTCCGAGATCATATAGTCTCACATATATCAGGGCAGAATACAACCAAGGAGATGTGGGATAGTCTTTCTACACTATATTAGAGTTCTTCTGAGCAGAGAAAGATGTTTCTCCAGGGGAAGCTGAGGAGCATAAGAATGCAAAAGGGTGAGGGAATAGATCCTTTCCCCACTCGGATTCAAGATGTCAGAGATCAACTAGCAGTCGTTGGGGAAGCGCCCCAACCTACATAGCTTGTACAACTGGCACTAAGCAATGTCTCGAGGGATTGGCAAGTATTTGTCCAAAGCATTTTGGGCAAAGACACATTGCCAAGATGGGACATGATATGGGATGATCTACAACAAGAGGAATTGAGGCATGCTCTATTGAAGAGTACCATCAACAGAAGGAGCAACAAGACTGTGAAGAGAGAGAAGGAAGAGGATAATGCGACCCTAGCATCCAAGGGTCCTAGGGGGAGCATAAAAAGAAGAAGGATCTGTCAAAGGTCAAGTGCTTCAGATGTGGTGAGTTCTGTCACTACAGTACGCAGTGTCCTCTCAGAAAGAAGGACAAGCAGGAGAAGCAAAACCAAGTGACAGTGAGATAGACAAGTTGTCCTCCAGGTTGGAGGAAGACTTCGCTATGATGGAGACCATACCTCCAAGAGTGAGGTGGGGCGACATGGAGCTGTAGTCCAGAATTGCAGAGATTGTGTAGGATCCTTGAGGCGTCCTCCTCATGGATCATTACCTTACTATAGGGGCCCACAGTATTCAGTATAAGAATGGATCACTGTCAAAGATGCAATCAGATTCAGAGTGATAGTTGTAGACTAGTAGCAGTTAGGTGTTGAGGAGTGTTAGTTTCTGTAGCATCGGAGATGTTCTAGTCTTAAAACTTGGTGGAGAGGCTAAAACATATGAGTTCTCCATAACCCACAAATAGTTTATGGAAATTACACCTAGAAGTGTCTCAATTAGATTATTAGCCGATTTTTAAATATTTCCCAAGTCTAAACTTAGGGAATATGGTTAATTAATCAATATTAATTCAGGTAAGGTGTGAATCATCTAGAAACTCACGCGGATCGACAAGGAATTAATCTGCGCCATCGATTATGTTTTAATCTTGGTCGTTGGTGCCCCGACAATAGATTATAAGAAGAAGTCGATGGAGAGATGGAGAACACACTTGTGGACTTCAATTTCCTTGGCAATTCGATTTATAGAGAGCAACAACAGTTGCCGGAATGCCAGAGAAGGAAGTAAAGGCAGTGAGCCCGAGGAAGTTTACAAGATCTGGTGAAGTGCATTGCAGAGAAAGGCCGAAGTTTCTCCAGGAGGCTGCGTAGATCCTCAAAGGGAAGTTCGATTTTTGTTGAGGGGAAGACGTTTTCAGTTCCAGAGGCCGAGCAGAGGTTTCAGAGTGTCGGAGAAGCATTTTCCCAGTCAATGGCAGACAAGACGGCTTGATTAGCAGACGATTCAGGCAACATGTGTGGCAGAAAACTTCAGGTTGACGTAGAGCTTGCGCAGGCCCAGTTGGACGACTTGCTTTTCAGTAGTAGTCAAGTGCCATGATTTCTCGGAGTGAGGGTAATTTCCCTCAAGATATTTTTGCTAGTTTTTTCTCTATAGGATTGCCATTTTTGATATCCAAATTGTACTCAGAATTTCTCACTGCTGCATAATAATAAAACCCTAAGTTGCTGCATCAGTTTTCCCAAGTTGGGTTTTTCCGGGGACATTTGTCCAAAAACAACTGTGTTAAAATTTTATGCGTGCATGCTAGATTTTCTCAATTTCTAGCCCAATTTTCTTCCGCAATTTATTTATGAAGGTTACAGTGTGAATTATTTGGTATTTGCCGTAGTAGATAAATTGTTAAATTAATTAAAAGTCAGAAAAATAATTTCCAGTTGCTGCAATAGGGTTTCAGTTTTGAAATTTTCATAGCCAGGAGTTAGTCACTTCAGGATCTTTGGCAACATTGCTTATTGCCATGTACCGGATGAGAAGCACACTAAGTTGGATCAGATTGCAGAGAAGGGGTTCTTCTTTGGGTATAGCGAAACCTCGAAGGCATACAAGATCTACATTCCTAGTAGTAGGAAGATTATCGTGAGACCGGACGTAGAGTTTATGGAGGATAGGGCCTTCAAGAAATCTCGCGAGTTGCCATCAGGTGATCAGAATGGACCAACAAAATCTCCATTAGTCCACTAGCAGAGGCAACCACAAGGGCAACCGAAGGGACAACCACAAGGGCACTCACAGGGATCTAGTATAGTTATGAGTACCAACACATCCTTAGTTTTAGGAAATCCAATGTACAAACAGTGATATGCAAAAGAAAATAGATTTATACACAGAAAAATAAAATGATTAGCAAATGCTCTATACACTTTGGAAATGAGAACCAGCTGAGCAATTTTATTAATGAAATGGAGCAAGTACACTAGTATGGAAAATGCACATGGGCTTGCCTCAAGGGCAAGCCTGAGAGAACCCAGGTGATAAACAATAATCTCAATGTTGGAAAATGACTGCTGCTCTAATGCTCTACGTTGTCTCCCAGTAACTACACTGCTGGCTGGCAAATAACTGCAAGAAACCCCGTCTCTGGTGCTCAGAAAATGATGAAACTTCAACCACAAGCTCCTTGGCCAAAACCCACTACAACCCAGAAAGGGTTTGGCCTGAATCCAACCTCCCAAATTCAGCCTCCTCTATGGCCTACGCCCTCCAGACTGCTCCAGGAATACGACTTGCAAGAACACCCACAAAATCCTCCTCCAAGCTCTGAAAATGCAGCAAACACCACTCCATGTATTTCCTCCAACCTCCATGGTAAAGCTCAGCCTCAAAGATTGATACTCTACCCACCATGTGAGCACCAAGTGTTGCCTTTGCGTTGTTCTAGGAAGTGCGAAAGTCACCTTGCAAAGCAATACGATTCACCAGCTCCCAAACTCTCCCAAATGTCAACAATCCTCCTTTGCCTCCTCTCCGGAAAATCTCTCACCCAAACTCCACTCCAAGACACCACAAGCAAACTCGACCTCCTCTTTATTGCGTCCTCCAGTAATACGCAACACCTAGAAGTGAATGCCACTGTTGGAAATCACAATGAGATTCTCCTCTTGAAGAAATGAAGAAAACCTTGCTAGGGTGGCACTCGAAGTCCCCTAAAGAAAGGGTGAGCTCTTCGCTTGAAGAATTCGTGCTAAACAATGAGTGACTCGTCTAAGCAACTCAAGCAACCAAAGAGAAATCGATATACCAAAAAAGATGATTGAGATGAGGAGAGATGCCTTCCTTATATAGATTTTGTGGAGCACTTTTCCCTCCAATTCTTCCTCCATCACGAGCCCTCACTTAACCACCTCCATGCAAATCGAACTAGGGAGTGTGTATTTCCCTAGTGAGGTGGCCCCCATGTGTAACTTAACCCAACACAAATAACTTTTCCCAAGTCTAATCTCCTAATAAAATCGAATGGGGTCCACTAGCTCCAAAATTGGCCCCATATAACAAAAATTAATCTGTTCCAAAATAATTTAAGAAGGGACATGATAGTCCTCCCCTCCCCAATGTTGCTTGTCCCCAAGCAACTTTAATGTCGGATGCTTAAAAATGTGCTCTCCTTCCCAAGTGGCATCCTCATCCAGTAAAATCTTCCAACGCGCCAAATACTCTTTGATGATCTTTCTTTTGAGCTTCCTCTCCGTGGTCTCTAAGATGGCCTCTGGCTCTAGAATCAAATGCCCCTCATCATTAAGTCGAGACAACTCCACAACTGTTGTAACCTATTTCCCAACATCCTCGTGAGGCATGACACATGAAAGATGTTATGAATCCTGCTCCTTGGTGGTAGCTCCAACTCATAAGCCACCTCTCCAACCCTCATGATCACTCTGTATGGCCCAAAGAATCTTGGCTGCAGCTTTTCGGCCCCCTTCTGCTTCAGTGTGGACCGTCGATACGGCTATAATCGAAGGTAGACCAGGTCACCCTCTTCAAAATGCCTCTTTACTCGATGTCGGTCAACATACATCTTTTGCTAGTTTTGGGCTGTCTGTAGGTTATCCTTAAGAGACTTGAGGATATCTTGGTTCTCTAGGATCCAATCCTTGACCTTTGGGGCCTTGCTGCCTCCGAAAACAATATTAGCGAAAGACAAAACATCATAACCATATAAAGCACGGAAAGGAGTCATACCAATGGACATGCGATGGGTGGTGTTGTAACAATACTCTCCCAGATGCAACCATCTAATCCAAGCTCTCTGCTGCCTTGTCACACAATTCCTGGGATAACCCTCTAACCACTGCTTCACCCTCTCTATTTGACCATCGGTCTGCAGATGATAGCTGGTGCTCGAGTTGAGTTCAGTGTCGACTAGTCTGAAGAGCTCTTGCCAAAATCCTCTCATGAATTTGCTATCCCTGTCACTGACTATAGTCTTAGGGAGTCCGTGCAGACGAAAGACCTCCCTGAAGAATAACTCTGCCATCTGTGAGGCTGAATATTGCGTCGGTATGGTAAAGAAGTGTGCAAACATGGTTAGTTGGTCGATCACCACAAAAATATAATCCTTCCCTTCCATCGAGGGAAGTCCAGTAATGAAATCCATAGAGATGCTCTCCCATTTCCCCTTAGGGATGGGAAGAGGCTGCAACAATCCTGTTGGATGGGTTAACTCTCCTTTGTTCCTTTGGCAAGCTTCGCACTCTTGCACATGCCTCAACACATCTCCCTTTAGGCCCTTCCAAGTGAAGCTCTCTCTCGCTGCCATATAAGTCTTCCTAAACCCCTGGTGCCTAGACGAAGGAGAATCATGAGCTGCTCGAAGGACGCGGTCTCTCAATTGTGATCCCAAAACCAAAAATATGCACCCATTATAATAAATAACCTCATCCATCACCTTGTAGCACTGATCTGCATAGCCGCCCTCCAAGATCTTGCATGCTCGACGATCCTTGGAGTACTCTACCAATCACTGAGCCTTCCAGTCATGGGAAATGCTCATGAGTGAAGGCCCGACTGGTCTCCTGGACAGTGCATCCACCACTACATTGTGCTTCCCCCGCACATACTCAGTATCAAAATCGTAGGGCTGCACTTCGCTGACCCATCTCTGGTGTTTATCATTGAGGCCCTGCTGCTCCATGAAATGGTGAAGCCTGTTGTGATCCGTCTTCACTCGAAATTGATTCCCCCCAAGTACTGTCTAAATTTGGCCAATGCATGCATTATGGCCAACATCTCCTTGTCGTAAATGGAATACGACACCTCATGAGGTAGAATCTTTCGACTCTCGAAAGAAATGGGGTGCCCTCCTTGGGACAAGACTGCCCCAATCCCCACACCTGATCCATCTCACTCCAATGTGAAAGGCTGAGTAAAATCTGGGAGTGCTAATACCGGGCAACAACTCATCACCTCCTTGAGGCAATCAAATGCTGCTTGAGCTCTCGTTGCCCATGCAAAATCCCCCTTCTTAGTCAGATCAATGAGGGGTGCTGCCAACAATGAGAAGCTTCACAAACTTTCGATAATAGGTACAGATGCACAAAAATCCTCTCAACGTTATCACATCTCAGGGTTTTGGCCAATCCTGAATGGCTCGAATTTTCTCCTCATGCACCTCGACCCCATCTGCACCTATGATGTGTCCCAAGTACAACATCTCCGTTAGCCCAAACTTGCACTTGGACATCTTAGTGTAGAACTGTTGCTCTTCCAATATATGCAACACTGTCTCTAAGTGCTGCAGGTGCTCCTGCCATGTCTTGCTGTATACCAAGATGTCATCAAAGAATACTAGTACAAACTTCCTCAACTGGCCTCAGAACACATGGTTCATGCACGACTGAAAAGTAGCCGGTGCATTGGTCAAACTAAAAGGCATAACCAGGAACTCGAAATGCCCATAATGACACTTGAAAGTTGTCTTTGGGATGTCCTACTCTCTCACTCGGATCTGATGATACCTGGACCACAAATCTATCTTAGAGAAGTACTTGGATCCTCTAAGCTCATCCATCAACTCATCAATGCACAGAATGGGGTACCTGTTCTTCAACGTCTTCTTGTTAAGGGCCCTTTAGTCAATACACATCCAGAGAGTCCCATCCTTCTTCTTCATCAACACTACTGAAGAAGCAATAGATTGAAACTCAGTCTGATGTGTCCCAATGCCAATAACTCCCTGATGGCCCTCTCGATCTCGCCCTTATAGGCCTTGGAATGCCTATAGGGTGTAGTGATGATTGCTTGCACACCAAACTCTAGCTCTATAGTATGCTCGAATCCCTTGTCAGGTGGTTGTCTCGACAATATGTCTCCAAAGACTATCGAGTATCTATCCAGCACTGCCTGTATGTCTGGATGTGGTGGCACGGTCTTTCCCCCAGTCTCTGAAATCCTCAGCTCTAATGCCCATGTTGTGTCTCCATGCCTTAAATTGGCCTCCATCCTGTGGGTTGAAACCATCTGAAGGGGGTAGAAATGCATGCTCAGAAGAACCACCGGCTTGCCATCTGGTCATGCAAACTACATCACAAGTTGCTTCCAATCGGTGGTAACCCGACCAAGGGACAATTGGACACCCTGCTCCACATTGGTATCTGAAACATCTACCACGAAAAAATGGTTTGTCATCGTATAGTTCCCCATAGTCACTGTCAGAGCGGGAACATATCGAGTACACTACATAGTCCCGTCTCCTGATATTAGGACTGAAAACTCCTCAAACTCTACAGTGGTGATGCCCCTCCTCTGGACCATTTAAGTATCAATAAAATTGTGGGTGGCCCCACTATCTACTAAAACTGAGACACGCTGCCCTTGCACCGTACCTCTAATCCTCATGGTCAAGAATTTCGGAATCTCGCCCAAAGAATCTAGGAGTCCCCCGTCTGGTGCGAAAGATGCACCTCCCTACGGTGGTGGTGGTGGTGGTGGTCCCCTCCCTGCTGGATCCTTGCTGCCTCCTCCACCAAACTGCAACTCCCGATCATCCTCCTGATCATTTTCTGAGAAGACCTCAATGTAATGGGCCTTGCCCGCTGTGCACAGATGATTAGTGTGAAAATTCCTAGATCTAACAATCTCAGGAATCCTACTGCAACTGGCTGAATCTACTTCACCCAAATCGTAAATTACATTACAAACTTATTTAAGATTTCTTCTTGAAACATTGAAGTAAATTATTGAAGCAGCGTACACCAAATTAAATATGATTAGGAAACATAGAAATCGAGCAAGAAAATTCAAACACATAGGACCCCGTTATTTTTGGACAAATATCCTTGGAAAAATCCAACTTAGGAAAACCGGTGCAACAGTGAGGTTTTATTTTATTATGCAGTAGTGAAATATGGGTACATTTATGGATGCCCAACTAGCAATCCAAACAAGAAGAAAATCTGGTAGAGATATTCCCTAAAAACTCCAACACTCATGTTGTCTGCACTCGCTTTCCTGCACTTGCGCGTTCTTGCACTCACGCATTCCTACACTCGCACGTTCCTGCACTCACGCGTTCCTGCACTCGCGAGTTCTTGCACTGGGAATAACTCAGCCTCTTGCTACTGCCTCTCCGGATCTGGAAATCTTCCTCCGGATCACTGTCCTTGCCCCTCTACTGCAAAAGATCTCTTCGATTAGAATTTCCTCCTGAGAACTTCTCACTTCAGAAATTTGATCTCTTGATCTCTCGGTGTATTTTCCAAATGACCCTCAAGCCCCTTCTTATATCTTCCTGTTGGACAACCAATGGCCTAGATTAACTCCTAATCAAAGGCTCATATCATTTTGACTTGATCTCCGTCTTTATTTAGAAGATTCACCCACAATTAGATTAATGCCCATTAATATTTTAATTTTCCTAAGTTTAGACTGAGGAACTCCATTAAAAATATTAATTATTTTAATATAATCGTCTCTAGTTGGAATTTCCCAAAACGGTTTCTGGGTTCTTTGGAATGCATGTGCCCAAGCCTCCATGCAAAATTTGAGGCTTAGAGCACATCCGATGCTACCCCAAATTGACACTCCGTCTTGGCGAGGAATGTGCTTTAGCAATATACTGCTACTACATACTGCTTTGACTCTGAAGCATCGTTCTCTGCGCTGCTGATGTTTGACATGCTGTCCACCAACTACTGCGCTGCTGCTGCTACTTTACTGCTGCCTTGGACACTGCCACTGCCAATGCTACATTTGTACTACAACTCCCTCTCAAACGCTGCATCCGATATGCTGCTAGTACCACCACTGCTAACACTGCATCCGTACTGCAACTTAGTTGTTGAGAGAAGCAACTGAAAACACCCAAAACTGGATAAGTATCCTCTGGATACACCTCGGTGCTGAAAGCCTGACTGCTGCTAGTCCCACGCTGCTTTCTGAAGCCACTGTGTTGCTGAAGCTCTGCATTGTGCCTCCATGCATTGCTGCCTCTCTACTTTGTGCTGCTAACTACTGCATTTGTCGCTCCAACACTCCATGGCACCAACTGGAAACTCCTCCATCTTGCTACTACTGATCATAGGCTCCCGTAGCAAGGTGATGATCCAAGAGGTGGGCTCCTCAAGGATCCTGCCCATTTGTAGCTCTATCGAACTACAATTCTATATTAGCCCACCTCCCTCTTGGAGGTATCTTGGCTGGCATGGCTATCTTTGCGGCTGCAACCTTAGGATTGTGCTTCTCATCCTTGTCCTTTTTCTTCAAGGGACACTGGGATGCGTAGTGGCCCATCTTGCCACATCGAAAACATTTCACCTTGGAGACGTCCTTCTTTCGTCTATGGTGCCCCTGCTGCCCCTTCAATGCAAGGGTTGCGTTATCCCCCTTCTCTACTTTGGGCTTCGACCGTAATGCTGCTTCCGTCAAGTTTGACCTTGACCAGGTCTCTCCTCAGCTCTTCTTTTTTAGAGCTGCCCACATCTCATCCCAATTAGGCAATGCTGCTCTGCCCAGGATACTCTGGACAAAAACTTGCCACTCATCCGAGACAGAATTTAGGGTCAGTCTCACTAACTCCTAATCCTGAGGTGTATGTCTCGCAACTGACAACTCATCACGGGTCTCCTTCAGCTTCATGAGGAAGGGATCCACACGTTCTCCCTTTTGCATCTAGGCAGATCTCAATTTCTGTTCCAAGTACATCTTCCGCTGCTTAGAAGATCCCTGATATAATGTGGCCAAAGCATCCCACATCTCCTTAGCAGTTGTTGTGCTAGCAATGTGGCACACCACGTGATTCTCGACTCCATCCAGGATAATCCTCTTGGCCTTTTCCATTTCAGCTCTGTACTTCTTCAGTAGATCTGCATCTGCAGGGACAACTACCACACTATCAACATACGTGTGAAAATTCCTGAATCTAGCACATCAGAAACCCCTACTGCAATTACTGGTTTACAATATCCTACTTGCTCTTTACATTAACAAGTTATTTAATTGCATAAACATCGAAGTAAACACTATTGTAGCCTTCACAAATATACAGATCACGCATTTAAATAAATTGAGACAATAACACAAGGGGCACTGTTATTTTTGGACAATCGTCCACGGAAAAACCCAATTTGGGAAAATCGATGCAACATATAGAGGGTTTGTATTATTAAGCAGATTTCGTGAATACAACTAGGGTGCTAGAAATGGCTCACACAACAGAGAATATCCTCGGCAGTAGTACCTCTATCTGGAGACAGATATTCTGACAAATCAGCAATCGGATGATCAAACCCCACAGCGACTCCGACTGTTTCCTATGTTGGACAGCGAAAATTACTCCAAGCACTGCTCTAGAATTGTGTCACTCCTTCAAGATCTACATCACCCTCCTCTGCTCAGAATCTGCTGATCTGCTCCTAGTCTGCCCCATAGAATCTCCCAGCACTGCCGCTAAAGCCCTCTATGACTTCTGCGTCCTCTGGTTAGCCCTTCTTGGGCCTGCGTTGTCTCTCCTGGCAATGCATTGCCTCTCTGCTATGTATTCTTTGGCCCCCTACCGAACTACTCCTCACTGCAATTGATCACTTGCTAGATTTCCTCAACAAACCTCGCCCCAGAAAATCGAACTGACTGATCTTTCTTGGTGTATCTCCAACTGACCCTCAAGCCCCTTCTTATACTTTTCCTATTGACGATTCAACGACCGAGATTAAGTCCCTAATCAACAGCTAAGATTAGAACTGGCTTGATCCTCGTCACTTAGAACTTTCTCACCCATTTTATATTAATACACATTAATATTTTTATTTTCCGAAGTTTAGACTTAGGAACCCATTAAAAAATATTAATTATTTTAATATCTCTTCATCCGGGTGGAATTTCTCCAAACGATTTCTGGGTCTTGGAGATCTCATGTGCCTTAGCTTCTCCACCAAATTTTGTCGCTACAACACATCCAATGCTACCCAAAATCAACAATACATCTTGAGGGCATTCTCATCTAGAAGGAAGGACATTCTAGCCTTCCAGATGACGTAGTTGGAAGCTTCGTCCAACTTGTCCTGATCCCTCAAGCCATCGGTTGCCATATCCTCCGAAAACTGTCGAACAACTCCCTCTTTCTCCTTACTGCGTAGCTTCTATTCTGGCTTACGCACTCCTTGATGGAGCTGGTAAGTTCGCTGCTCTACTACTCATCAAATGAGAAATACTGATTTCCTCGGCAAGAAATCACTGAGGAAGTATTCCCTCACTATGCGATCTGCTTACTTCTTCCGACGGTTTTTCTGCCCAACACTCAGCTTGCAAAAAACTGTGTCCCTCTAGCTCTACATTGATGCTTTGCGTGGTTCCCTCTGCCTTGGAAAATTCTTGATTCGATAGTCTTACCTCTCTGTCAGCTCACTCATAGAGAAACACCCACGAAAATATAGCCCTACTAGCTAGAACTGCGCAATCCCTTAGGGGATTCAAACTGCTGCTTGCTGCAGCAAGTTGGCCGTTGCTTTAGTGCTAGATTTGCTCTTCCTGTTTCACATCAACAACTCCAATACCATGTGAAAATTCGTAGATCTAACAATCCCAGGAATCCTACTGCAACCAACTGAATTTACTTCACCTAGATCGTAAATTACAATTTACAATACAAACTTATTTCAGTTTTCTTCTTGAAACATTGAAGTAAATTACTGAAGCAGCCAACACCAAATTAAATATGATTCTGAAACATAGAAACTGAGCAAGGAAATACAAACACATAGGACATCGTTAGTTTTGGACAAATGTCCCCGAAAAAACCCAACTTGGGAAAATTGGTGCAGCAGTGAGGGTTTTATTTTATTATGCAGCAGTGAAATTTGAGTACATCTATGGATGTCGAACTGGCAATCCAAACAGCAAGAAAATTTGTCGAGATATTCCCTAAGCAACCCCGACACTCATGTTGCCTGCACTCACGTTCTTGCACTTGCGCGTTTCTACACTCCCCCGTTCCTGCACTTGCGAGTTCCTGCAATCTCGCATTCCTGCACTCACGAGTTCCGCACTCGCGAGTTTGTGCACTGGGAATAACTCAGCCTCTTGCTACTGCCTCTCCCGATATGGAAATCTTCCTCCAGATCACTGTCCCTGCCCCTCTATTGCAAAATATCTCTTCGATCAGAATTTCCTCCTGAGAACTTCTCACTTTAGAAATTCGATCTCTTGACCTCTCAGTGTATTTTCCAAATGACCCTCAAGCCCCTTCTTATATCTTCTTATTGGACAACCAACAACCTAGATTAAATCCTAATCAAAGGCTTAAATCATTTTGACTTGATCTCTATCTTTATTTAGAAGATTCACCCACAATTAGATTAATACCCATTAATATTTTAATTTTACTAAGTTTAGACTTAGAAACTCCATTAAAAATGTATTAACATTTCAATTTTCCTAAGTTTAGACTTAGAAACTCCATTAAAAATATTAATTATTTCAATATAATCGTCTCTATGTGGAATTTCCAAAAACGGTTTCTGGGTTCTTTGGGATTCATGTTCCCAAGCCTCCCTGCAAAATTTGAGGCTTAAAGCACATCCGATGCTACCCCAAATCAGCAATTAGGTGCCTAAGGCTCTTGGCATGTAAAACATAACTTCCTCCTCCTGAGGTCTCTCCTGGTCTCGTCATCCAACTGACCCCGCCTTTGGGTTGCTCTCTGTGCTGTGGATGCTCTAGTGTCACTTCCTTTGTGAGGGTGGGGATTGTGTGAAAGAAATGGAGCTCGGGTCTTGGGAATAGCTCCCTGCAAATTTTAAGTGCAAGAAACTATCTCTAGAAGAGTAGATGGTTTGCGTGACTTCACCAGTCCCTGCAATGGCTCTGTCAATTCCTCTACAAATGTGTATACTCTCCTCGCATTTGACAAATCAGGTACCATGACTGAGACCCTCAAAAGCTCCGAGTTATAATTCTTCGGATGTCTTGTTTGTCTAAGTTTGGTCAACTCCCTGAAGTGAGCCTCTGGATCCTTCCGATCAAAGCGCTCCACTACTCTCTGCATGAAGTCCTCATAGGAAGTCACGTTGGCATGCCCCTTAGTGGAGAAACCATGAAACCACCAATCGTGTGCCTCTCCCTCTAGTTTTAATGTGGCCATCTTGATGGCCTCTACCTCTATCATCCGGTTCAACTGGAAGTATGTGTCCAACTTCTCTACCCAAGCACATGCTGTGCATTTGGTGGTGCCATCATATGTAGGAAAATACATTTTCCCAATAGAACAGTGCAACTCATAGTTCTACGTGCCATAGCCCTTCCCCTTCTCGTTTTGTTTGAGCTTGCAAAAATCTCTAAAAGTTAGAGCCTCTCTGAAGTCTGCCCCCATGGACTGCCACTCCCGGAAATGCTCCCCCATCAACGATGGATCCTCTCCTCCACTAGTCTCACCTTGCACCAATGGTATAAAAGAGGGTAAAGTAGCTTGAGTTGGCTGCTGCGCAGTAGGTGAAAGGTGATCGAATTGTCGAGAGGCCCCTCTTGTCTCTCCAACTACAAACTCCCAATGAGTGCTCTGCTCCCGATTCTGTATTTTGATCTCGTCTAGCATTTCCTTCTGTCCTTTTGCCAAATCACTCAAAGCCTTCAAGAGACTATCGAAGGCCATCTACTCCCTACTCTTGGGCTCACCCATATCTTCTGCTACCACAGTCTTCCCACACTCCTCAGTGTATGGAGTAATCTCCAACTCCCTTTCCCTGCTCCGGTACCTCTGCCTCTTGTAAGTAATATTCTTTCAGTCCTCCTCACTCATAAAAACGTTTTCCCACAACTGAGCCAAAATCTAAGCTCTGATACCACTGTAATGTTCCAAACTTAAAAAAACAGTGATATGCAAAAACAAATACTATTTATACACAGAAAAATAAAACGATCAACAAATGGCCAATACACTTTAGAAATGAGAACCAACTGAGCCATTTTACTAATGAAATAGAGCAAGTACAATAGTATGGAAAATGCACCCGGGCTTGCTTGAGGGGCAAGCTTGAGAAACCCAGGTGATAAACAATAATCTCAATGTTGGAAAATGACTGATCCTCTAATGCTTTGTGCTGTCTCCTAGTAACTACGCTGTTGGTTGGAAAAGAACTGCAAGAAACCCCGTCTCCGGTGCTTAGAAATTGATGAAACTTCACCCCCAAGCTCCCTGGCCAAAACCCACAAAAACCCAGAAAGGGTTTGGCCTGAGTCCAACCTCCCAAATTTGGCCTCCTCTATGGCCTACGCCCTCCATATTGCTCCAAGAATACGACCTGCAAGAAGACCCACACAGTCCTCCTCCAGGCTCTGAAAATGAAGCAAACACCACTCCAAGTATTTCCTCCAACCTCCACAGTAAAGCTCAGCCTCAAAGACTGATACTCTACCCACCACATGATCACCAAGTGCTACCTCTGCGTTGGCCCAAGAAGTGCGAAAGTCACCCTGCAAAGCAATATGCTCCACCAACTCCCAAACTCTCCCAAATGTCAATAATCCTCCTTTGCCTCCTGTTCGAAAAATCTCTCACGCAAACTCCACTGCAAGACACAACAAGCAAACTCGGCCTCCTCTTCACTGTGTCCTCCAATAATACGCACCACCTGGAAATGAATGCCATTGATGGAAATCACAATGAGATCCTCCTCCTGAAGAAGTGAAGAAAACCTTCCTAGGGTGGCACTCGAATTCCCCCGGAGAAAGGGTTAGCTTTTCACTTGAAGAACTCGTGCTAAACAGCAAGTGACTCGGCTAAGCAGCTCGAGCAACCAAAGAGAAATCGATATACCAAAAAGGATGATTGAGATGAGGAGAGATGCCTTCCTTATATAGATTTTGTGGAGCACTTTCCCCCCTATTCTTCCTCCATCGTGGGCCCTCACATAACCACCTCTATGCAAATTGAACTAGGGAGTGCGTATTTCCCTAGTGAGGGTGGCCCCCATGTGTAACTTAACCCAACACTAATAACTTTTCCTATGTCTAATCTCCTAATAAAATCGAATGGGGTCCACTAGCTCCAAAATATGCCCCATAATACAAAAATTAATCTTGTTCCAAAATAATTTAGGAAGGGACATGACATCCATTGTGTTTGCAGTAGATAGAGCAGCAGAGGCAGGATGAGGAGCTGGATGATCTTCCCACCACTAGTGGTCAAACTAGCAGGGAAGTTTGTCAGACATTGAGGGATGCAAAGGAGTTCATTGGAGATCCTAGGACGAACAAGGGAGAACACAGACAACCAGACAGGTACTAGGCATTGGTGGCATAGGTTGTTGAACCTTCCAGCTATCAGGAGGCCGCACAACATCAGGTGTGGATAGATGCCATGGTAGAAGAGTACAACTCTATCATGACAAATGATGTTTGGGAGGTAGTGTGGAGGCCTGTGGACAGGTCAATTGTGGGCTTTTGATGGATCTATAAGATCAAGTACGCTGTAGATGGTAGCATGGAGAAGTACAAGGCTAGGTTCATGGTAAAGGGGTATGCACATAAGGAAGGCGTAGATTATGAGGAGACCTTCACCTTAGTTGCCAAATATACTTTTTTCTAGTCGGTTATATCTCTAACAGCACAGATGGGATGGCAGATTTTCCAGATGGACGTCAAGACAACATTCTTGATAGAGGAGGAGGTATACATTGAACAACCAAAGGGCTTCGAGACACATGAGAGGGGCACACATGTGTGCAGACCGAAGAAAGCTCTATGCGGGCTCAAACAGGTTGGATTGACAACTACTTTCAACAATTGGGATTTGTCAAGAGTGATGCAGATCCCAACCTTTACTATCTCATGGTAGAGGGTGAGCCGCTCATCCTAGTATTGTATGTGGATGACCTCTTTATGCCTGGGTCATCAAGGCTCCTAAAGGACTGCAAGAGGAACCTAGCAGTAGAGTTTGACATGAAGGATTTGGGTTCAATGCATTACTTCCTAGGCTTGGAAGTATGGCAGAAGGAAAGGGAGGTCTTCCTTGGGCAAGGGAGATATGCTATAGAGCTTCTTAAGAGGTTCAAAATGTAGGACTGTAGACCTATGTCTACACCTATGATTACAAACTAGAGGAATATCAATGCATCAGAGGATGAGGAAGTTGACCCAACCTTGTATAGACAGCTTATCAGTTTCCTCATGTATTTGGTCAATACTAGGCCAAATATTTGCCTCGTAGTCAACACTCTCAGTGAGTTCATGGTGGTACTAAAGAGAGTGCATTGGACAACAACGAGGCACATTCTCATGTATTTGCGCGGTACGATCGAGTATGGATTGAGATATACTCGAGGTGATGGTGTTAGACTGTGTGGATTCACAAATGCAGATTGGGCAAGCAATTTAGTGGACAGAAAGAGCACATCAGGGTGCTGCTTCAGTGTCAGATCAAAAGTTGTATCCTGGTGTAGCGTGAAGCAGAAGTCAGTGGCTTTGAGCTCTACAGAAGCAAGGTATATGGCAACTAGTACAGCGACTTGTGAAGCTACATGGCATCGGAAGCTACTAGTAAGCTTGCTCGGTCAGAAGTTGGTGGCGACTAGTATCTACTATGATAATTAGAGTTGCATTAGGCTTTATGAAATTCCAGTGTTTCATGATAGGTCAGAACACATAGACATTTGATACCACTTCCTCAGAGATTGTGTGCAACGTGGAGCAGTCTAGTTACAACATGTTCCCATGGAAGGGCAGGTTGCAGATATACTCAGGAAAGCTCTAGGGAGAGCTAAGTTCGTCTATTTTAGAGAACAAATGGGTATAGTCAGTAGCAGGAGCATCAGTGTCAGAGGGCACAATCACATTTTGAGATCAGTTACTAGAGGGGCGCAGAGAGAGATACAACGCAAACAATTTCTCAATAGACAGTGCAGATACTATTTGCAGTCAGTGACTCAGAAGACAGTTGCAGAGCTAGTGCAGGAACACAGTGGATTCGTAAATCAGTTCTCACTTGCAGTAGTTGCAGTGGCAACAACGTGAGATTAGGTGCAATGCAAAGCAGAGTTGGCAATAGTGTAGGATGGCACAGTGCAGTCTCAGCAGCAGTGCAAATGTAGGATGGTTCAACTATAGGGTTAGCAGATGAATCATAGTATGTGTAGTGGCTTGATGGTTAGTGATAGGATGTTATAGATGTCAGACATCAGTAGCATGAGGGAAGATGTTATGGGAGAGAACACCTTCCTTGCTAAGAGGGAGTGTTAGTTTTTCTACCATCGGAGATATGTTCTAGTCTCAATTTGTGTCTAAGATACTAAGGAACACAAGATCTTCAAAACCTAGAAAAGGTTTCACGAGATAAGCTTGTGAAACACCTTAATTAAAAAAATTATCCGTCATTTAAATTTTTTCCTAAGTCTAACTTAGGAAAACTGGTTAATTAATAGCAATTAATTAAGGAAAGGTGAGAAAGCTTTAGAAACTCACACAGATTGAGTTTGAGATGATCTTTAGCCGTTGATAACGATTTAATCATGGTCGTCGGTTCCAACGAGAGATTATAAGAGAAGACTGATGGGGATGAAGAAGACACAATTGAGCAGCGGTAGTGAGAAAACTCACACAGATTGAGTTTGAGATGATCTTTAGCCGTTGATAACGATTTAATCATGGTCGTCGGTGATCCAGCGAGAGATTATAAGAGAAGGTTGATGGGGATGAAGCAGACAATTGAGCAGCGGTAGTGAGAAAACTCACGCAGATTGAGTTTGAGATGATCTTTAGCCGTTGATAACGATTTAATCATGGCTGTCGGTGATCCAACGAGAGATTATAAGAGAAGGCTGATGGGGATGAAGAAGACACAGTTGAGCAGCGGTAGTGAGACATAGGGAGAGTGAATTCCTTGGAAAATCGATCTATCCTAGTTGCAGAAATCGGGCAAGGAAGAGGAGTTCGAGCCATAATGAAAGTAGGAGGGAGATTGATGGAGCAACAGTAGAATATTCTAGTTGCAGAGTTGGGAGGCCAAAATATTTCGGTAGGAAGGTCGAATAGCCAGAAACCTAGTGCGAATTACCAGAAGAGGATTTGCAGTGTTGTCGGAGGTCAAATCAAGCTTCAGAAGGCCAAGCGAATTTCTTCCAGTAGCAGAGGGAGGTAAGACAACTCACTACGATTTTCCAGTAGCAGGCCGTATGATTTTCCTAGGCTAACCAATGCGAATTCTTGGGGGCTGACTTTTTAAATGGGGTTCGAGTAGGTCAGAGGGAGGGCAAGATAATTTGTAGAAGGTAGAAACTTTCTCCAAAATATTTGGTCAGATTATTTTGTTGGAGGATTGCCAAATTGACATCCAGTTATTGTACTTAGAATGTTTACGACTGCATAATAAAAATAAATCCTCATCTGCTGCACCGGTTTTCCCTTCATGGTTTTTCCGGGGACTATTGTCCAAAAATATTGGTGTTTGTGTGTGCATCTAATTTTCTTAGTGCCGGTTTATTTTCTGCGGTGTAATTTTATTGTGAAGAACTGCAGTGTGATTTATTCGTTATTTGCTGTAGCAAATAAACTGCATAATTAATCAGTTAAAAGAATAAATTTCCAGTTGCTGCAATTTGAAGGAATTTTTACAAGATTTACAAAGAATTCATGAAAATCACTTGGATTGATCCAAAAGACCCACTTTGCTAACCTCTAACACTGTATTCTCTCTTACGTGCACTTTTAGGAAGGCTTCGTCCACAATATTGTGCATATCAGATTGTAGTTGAGTTGTTGCTCGAGAGCCCTTAGAGTTTGCTCTTGTCAGCCTCATATTGGTAAAGTCTACCTTTAGGCACCTGAGTTTGAAGATCACTTGATTTTCCAATGCCTTGTGGACTATGAGATTAGGGGAACATATTATTCTTTGTTAGGGAGTCCCATGGTTCCTTGAAGACATTTACTTAGTAGAAAGACTAAAGATTTATGGCTTTATTTCTTCACAATATGTTCCCCTTGCAATGGGACTTGGTATACACTTAGTATCCTATCTTCTTGCATTACCTTCTCCGGGTTGATTACCTCTTGCTTTGAGCGTATAGTCAGTGCTAGAAGAATGGGATGCCAGGGTGCAACCACCCTCCCTCCCAAGAGTTTTTTGTCCGACAACCCATGAAGATAGAACATAGATAGAGGATAGAGATTTGAGGAGTCAATGACCCTAGTAATCAAGAATGTCACTTAAATTTTTAACATTACCATTAATTGTTTCAGAATGTTTGAGAGGGGTTCCAACCTCATTGAAGTTCATATGAAGAAAGTAGAATTTTATATCCCATTCAGGATTCTGTAGACTTGACAGTTTTCAGGATTGGTAAGATTATAGCATTTCCACTAGATTGTACAATGAGGAATTTGCATGGGATGAATTGTGATTGTTGGGATTTTACCATTATTATTTTTATCTTTTATAATTTTAAAGATGGGGACGCCTATGCTAGGGACCACGATGCACCCCCATCCCCTTTATATTAGATTGAATTCTTATTTTAAATTGATTTCTTTAGAGAATTGCTTGAAGTTTTATGCTTGGTTCCCTTTTTACTATTTAGTGTTCGATTTTAAAATTTTAGTCTCCTTTAATTTTATGCTTTTATTTTGGCATTCTATCATGAACTTTTCTACTTTTGTACTTATTTATAGTCCAGGCCATCTCTGCTTTATTTCTTGCTGTCTCATTCTATTAAATTGAAGTACTTTGTGGAAATGGTAAACATGTGCAGAATTCAGGTGTGGTCGCAGATGTGACAACTTATAATATATTATTGAAGATATGCTGCATTGCAAAAAGAGTTGATTTAGCAGTGCATTTTTACAAAGAAATGCTATGCAGATCAGCAGAAGGGGATTTCAAAATGGATGTTATTAGTTACAACACGATAATCCAGGTAGTTGATGGACCTCTTGTCTCTACTGGATTGACTACTTGTTGCAATGTGATACAATTACCATCTCCAACTTCTTTTCTTTTCTTTTTATTCCTTGTCCTGGATTGCTCTACTTTTAAAGACAACGAGAGGAGATTTTAAAGAGCAAATGGAATGACGGCACAAAAACAGTTATGAACGCTTGAAAGATGATTTTCAAATTGAACAATGAATTCATTTTTGTCTTTTGGTTGTTTCTTTTAGGTATTTGGGGAGGCAAAAATGTGGGCAATGGCCATGGAGGTTAAAAAAGATATGATAGCTGCTGGGGTTGCACCGGACATAGTCACCTGGACATCATTGATAGGTGCTTATGGAAATGCAGGATTACTGGAGAAGGCTATTCAGGTTTTTGATGAAATGGTTTTGTCTGGCTGTGAGCCTAATACACAGTGCTGCAATACTCTTCTCCAGGCTTGTGTTGAGTTTTGTCATTATGGTCGAGCTTTCCGCTTCTTTAAAACTTGGAAAGAAAAAGGGTTCTATGAGGCAAGTGCAGAAAGACAAAAGGAATGTGTAGCTGAAGCTGAAAAGGATATCTCCTTGGATGCTACAACATTAAATGGTAAATATTTGAGCCATAATAATCAGACATCTATTCCTGTTGTTCATACACAACCTTCCAAGATGTCTAAATTCAAACCTACAGTTGTTACTTACAACATTCTCATGAGGGCATGCGGGTCTGCTCCTTATTTTGCAAAGTCTTTGATGGAAGAAATGAAAATGAATGGCATTTGGCCAGATCATATTACCTGGTCCATTCTCATTAAAACATATGGAAATGTGGGTGATCTACAAGGAGTTTTGCAGGTAATCACCTCTTCATTCACGACTTGATGCGGGAATGACTTTAATAGCTTTGTCTAAAATTATCTTTGTACTAGATCTTCTCAGTGATTGAATTGTATCTGATTTATTTCATTCATACAATGAAATCAAAATCTTAAACTCCAAAATATTAAAATTTGTTTTATATTTTCTATCTCTCATGCTAAGGCAGTCATGTGAGGAAGTGATATCCAATTCAGGTCCCAATTGAATTGTGAAGTTAATAATCAGTGCCTTCATCTGTAATTGATAAGCAATGAATGCGGGCTAAGATGCTACAAAATAATTTAAGAGGGGGTGTTGCAGGCCATTGAGAACTGATGAATTGCTGAGCTGTAGGTTCCCTTTTCATGACAAGGAAATGAAACAGAAAGAAACTTTGGGAAGCAAGTACAATAACATAGTTAAAAATAGGAGTTGCTGACTGCTCAAAGCAACAGTTAGAATAAGATCTATTTCAGGAAGCAACTTCCTTCAGCAACATTCTTACTTGATCTCTGATTTAACACTAGCTTGAATGGCAATTTTGATATGTTTGAGGTTGGAATTCTAGTGTAGCTAGGACTAGAATAATTTTTCATAATTGATAACTACTACTTAATGATGCAATCAATTCTTTCTTTACACTTCAATCATCAAGTAGCTATACATGAAAAACTTCAACGATTCACTTCTTCAATAAGAGCAATAAATAGAGATCACAATAAACAATGAACAGTAGACAAGAGACCAAGAATTACGGTCACAGCCAGGGCAAAACCCACAAGGGGAAAACCCAACCAAATTTCTTTCCTTATGAGAGGGATATTCTGTCCATCAACAGTACATCAAGAATATGCCAATAAAACCAAAATCTGTCCTCAGAATGTTACAGTCAAAGTCGGTCAACAGAGGAAATCAACTTTTGATCACTGAAATAAGTCTGCACAGTGAGGCTGAATTTCGGCCGAGAGGCTAATTGTAATAATACTAAGTAGGAATTTGAGTGATATTAAGCAAATAAATAGTGCAGCAACATATAAAAATAAAAACACATATTAGACATCCATGAAAACGCTGCCAATCAGGGACTGCTGAGTCATATTATTAAAAATCAGAGGGCTAGATACAATATGAAATGGAATGGTGCACCTGGGATTGTCCTAATGAACAAGCAAGACCAACCCCAGGTGGTAAAATAGCTGAGTTGAATGCTGCCCAGCTGCTGCACCACTTTGCACTGCGCTGCCCTAGTAAATCGCTACCTTGCTGAACTTCAATCTGCTGGAATGTGCCAAAAAACTGCCCAGAAAATTATATCTTTTTAGCCACAAATTCCTTGGACAAAACCCAAAAAAATCCAGAAGAGAATTTCGCTGGTTTTGACTTTGGATTTTCGGCCTCCTTGGAGCCTCTCCCCGGCGTCTGCTGCCAAATTCGACTTGCAAGAAACAACGTGTAAATCCCTTTGAAAACACCTCTGAAACGCTGGTGTTACCTGTGCTATCCAACTCCTTGCTCTTGGATGGCTCTTGGACAAGATTAACTGCTCTCCCAAACCCCACGAAATTGCTGCTACAAGCCTCTGCGCAATTCCTCTGCCCAGAAATTCGTACAACTGATGCACTGGTCTAGTTGGCTGCAGATCCCAGTGAAAATGTCCTCAACAAGCAGCCTCCTTAGCTCCCGAAACTCCTAGCAAGAAATGAACCTCCTTGCTGGCTTCCAACTCGTCCTGCGTGTTTTTGGCTGCCCAGGAAATACGCAGTTCCCTTTCTGCACTGTTGGCTGAAGTGTGTAACTGTGTTGAACTCCCTGAAATTCCTGTGGAATGGCATCCCTAGGGCGAGCACGGATGATCCCCCGAAGAAGAGGTTGATCGTGGTTAAACAACCGGTAGACTCGCTAAGCAGCAGAGTGTACAAAAGAGTGTTTGTTTGCAAATGTTCAAGATGAAAACAAAATGAGAGTTGATCTCTCTTTATAACTCCTTGGGCTCCTTTAGCCTCATGTGGGCCCCTCTATCCACCCATTCGATTTTCCCTCCAAGCATATCAAATGGCTAATTCGAACTCCTATGTGGGTGGTCCCCACATTCCACTAACAGCTAAATAAAGTCTATTTGGCCCCTAAGTCCCTAAGTTGAAAACGTGGGGCCCTCTTCCTTAGTAAAAAATGTGCAAAATTGTGTAGCAACACCCTGTTACTAATGTGTTTGAGAAGGGACATGACAGTCCTCCCCTCCCAAATGTTGCTTGCCCTCAAGCAACCTCAAAGCCGGGTGCTCCAAAATATGCCCACCCTCCCAAGTGGCATCCTCATCTGGCAAGTTCTTCCAATGCACCAAACATCACTTATCCTCAAGCAATTCCTGAACAAACACCTTCTCTGACTGTGTATCCCCCCACTATCACTGCAAACTTCACCAGGGTCCCAAATGTGCCATTGGATCGTCCCTGATTGTTGTACTATCCTATAGTGAAGGAGTTCCTCGATACCAAGATCTCAAGCCAACCTGATCAACGTGGAGCCCCCTTGCTCCACTCACTATTTTGCCAGATATGGGTATTAGAACCCTTGTGTCTATCACCAATAAGTAGAGCATCCTGAAGATGTAAAACTCTACCCAAATCCTCATGAAGCTGCTCTACCGAATAGTCCACCCCATGCACTCTGATTATGGGCCCTTGAAGATACAACTCAATACCTATGTGAATGAAGCCTCTCTTGCATGAGCTCCTCCTGAAATCCTCTTGCTGGCCATCCTGCCATGTTGTTGAAGTCTCCCACGCCCTTAGTGAATCACTGAAACCCGATGGAGAATCTTGATGACCCTCCCCTATAGAAACCAACTCACCCCTATGGGTATCTGAACAACTATGTACTATGATGCTAGCGTCCCATGCCCAATGTAGCAAGAAACTGTCCTGCTGACCCCGCGACACCCTAGTCATCACTAACTGTCTAACATGCTCGTACCAAAGCCTCCTCTCGCATAGGTCTCAACCAATGTTTTAAAACTCCGACTTCGACACCGACTCGACCGAGGGTCGACTCTGACTCCGACTCGGTATCGACTCAGCCAGCTCGATTTCAGTGACTCAGTTGTTGAAAAAATACATTAAATATTTATTTTTTTTATAAAAAAACATAATTTTAAAGATTTTCATTCATGTTTCCAAACACATTGCATTAGAATATAGATAGAAGACAACATATGATCAAAGTAGGCTCATGAATATATCCATTATATCAAAATGGCATCGAGTGCACTGTCCAATACATACATGATCATGAATCATGATATAGTGATCAAAACAAAAACATATAACCAAGGAGGCTAGAAATGGCCTCTACAACAAAAGTAAACTGTGACCAGTACTACTGGCTGCTGCCAGAGGAGCCAAGATCATGTGGATCAATGTCTGGATCATCATCAGAGTCAGACAGGGGGCCCTATGGCTCCTCCTCATCATCATCTCCAATTGCAACTATAGACGAGATATGCGCTTCTGTCGTGGCTGAGCAGAGGAAGCACCTGCAACTGGAGGACTTGCTGGCTGTGAGGCTGAGGCTGGTACAAGTGGATCAGGATTTGCGTTCAACTGAACATTATGTTCGAGTGATGCTATCGTCTGTAATTCATAATCCATATCCTCATTAGAAGCAAACTCTGTTGGATGACTCTCCACTACCCAATCTGATGTTGGATCAATGTCTTCCAACACAATGGGATCTGAATCAGGTCTTTTGTTCAGCAATTGGTTGCATCTGAGCCGGAGGTTGTATTGGACATAGACTAGATCATTTAACCGTTTTTGATCCAAACGGTTTCTCTTCTTTGTGTGAATCCTCTCAAAGACGGACCAATTGCGCTCACACCCAGTAGCACTGCAAGTTTGACTCAAAATACGAATTGCAAACTTCTGCAATTCAGGACAATGGCTACCAAAAGCCTCCCACCATTGTGCTGCAAAAAACATAGGAGTGTAATGAGTTAGCTCAACAAAATTACAAATTATATCCAACTTTCAAATTATAAACGATTTAACAAAAAAACTATTAAGAATTTGAAAATTGAAATTTTTGTTTACTTGGCTCATCTGCTTCTCTTGCAATCTTTGCTAGGTTCTTCCCAAAGGTACCTGAGGCATTGGTGAAGGTTGTGACCTGTCAGTGTATCTCCAGCTGATCACACTCCAATGGGATCATGCGATCAATGCAGTCAATTAGTCCATCTCTAACCTCCCCCCTCAAAGCTCCTGTTGCCTTAGCTTTATAATGATACCGTGGGTTCAAAAAATACCCAACTGCATGTATAGGGCAATGGAGTTGATTGTTCCATCTTTCAACAATGATTGCCCAAATGGGCCCATACTTAGCCACTTTATCCTTGTATGCCCTCTTTATTTGCTCCTTTGCTTGATCCATAGCCTCATAAATGAAGCCCATAGCCAATCTTTCCCCATCCACCAACCGCAACACCTTAACCAGTGGCTCAACAAGCTTCACAATCTCTGTTGCCTTTCTCCAAAATATTTCTTCATTAACTTTCTTTTTCAATTCTTTGCCTTCTAGTTTGTGAGACCACTGGCTTAGATTCCATTCTTCACTGGAAAAAATCTTTTGCAAGTTTCTATGTTGTGAAAGCATAGATTGCAATGTCAAAAAATGAGTAGCAAATCTAGTGATGGCATGCCTAATAATATCCCTGCCCCCAGTGTGTTTGCTCATGAGGCTCAAAATCCATGAATGATTGTAGATAAATTTTGTTATGCTTTTGGCATGATCTACAATGTTTTTGACCCAATCTAATTTTCCAATATCCTCAAGCATGAGGTCTGTGCAATGTGCAGCACATGGGGTCCAAAAGATGGTCTTGTGTTTTTCCTCTAACAATTTACTAGTAAGAACATAGTTAGAGGCATTATTTGTGATGACTTGAACAACATTAGTCACCCCCACCTCCTCAACAAACTCATCCAATAGCTGAAACAACAATTGCCCATCTTTTACCTTATCAGATGCATCAATTGATTTTAGAAACATGGTTCCCCGTGGGCAGAAGATAAGAAAGTTTATGATGGTATGGTTTCTTTGATCAGCCCATCCATTTGACATGATGGTACATCCTGTTCTTGCCCATGAGTACTTGAAATCTTTCAAATAGTCATTAATGGATAAAATTTCTTTTTGCAAACGATACCCCCTTTGCTCATGCATAGTAGGGCCTTTGAAGCTTTTCCAGCAGCATGTATGGCATCAAACATAGACTCATAATATGGTGAAGGGGAAGCATTGAAGGGGATATCAACATCATACCACCATCTAGCTATGTAATCACAAGCAGTCTCCCTCAATTCTTTCTTCCAATGGTCATCTAAAGTGGGCTGCATTTGACTTCTACTAGCTTGAGGACCATGTGCATTAGATGGAGAGGAGGGAGTGAAATAACTTTTGATATTCATATCACCCTTTTTGAGAGTGTTTCAGCCTATTAATGCCCCCAGGATATTCCTTAATTTTCCTATGGCAAAATTTGCAATGCATTTGACTTTCAACTGTTTCAACATATGCCCAAGCAACATCTTTCACTCTAGGTGCCATTTTTTGACTTGGAAATGAAAGCAAACAATTTGAAAATGAAAAAAAAAAACATTGATTCAATGGTCATTTCTTTCACAAAAAACACTCTTTAGGATTTCTAGATTTGCACATAAAATTTAATAAGCAAAAACAGATTTTTACAAGTGAAAAAAAATACCTCCAGGCACAAACTGCCTCCTCAATCTTGCTCCAAGAAACCAACTCCTCAATGCTGCTCCAAATGGCTGCCCAAGAAGCTCCTCACTCCAGCTACAATGCTTTCCCAAAACTCCTCACTGCTGCTCCAAAAACGAACTCAACAACTCCTCACAAACTCTCACTGAAATTCTCGCTCAAATGCATGATATGGTTGTGAGAGAATGAGAGGAGTTGAGTGGGTTAAATAGGGTTTGGGAGAGGGGAATGGACCCCAAAGACCAAACAAGCAATATTAAAACCGGTTTGGAGTTCACAAAAAGAAGATTTAAAAAAAAACGCTGTTTTCGGTGTCATTGGGCCGCTGTCACTAACTCGGCCGAGTTAGAGTGGGCTCGACCAAGCTGGCTGGGTTAATACCGAGCCGGCCCAGTTGTCTAACAACTCGGCCGACTTGGTATTAACCCGGCTGGCTGAACCAAATCCTTGGCCGAGTCATAGTTTTGAGGCCTGGCTTGGACCAACTCAGCCGTGTCGGTTCCGAGCCGACCATTTTTTAAAACAGTGGTCTCAACCACAATCTATGTGATGATCGAAGTTAGGCCCAACTCGCCAAAGCGACCCAATAGTGTCAGCGCCTATCCCTCCATGGCTGGCCCCAATCTTGAGCAACAATCTACCTCGCCCTATGGTGAGGGCTTCATTGATTCCCCATGTACCTTCCTGTGAATGAATCAATTCGCATGTTATCCTGCCCATGGTCACTGAGGAGTGGAGTATCCCACCAATGCACTGGATCCCTGGATCCCATAACCATACTAGAGGTCCACAACCCCCGATTCTCCCTGCCTGTCGCTGTGATATGCTGCTAGCTATTGGGACTCCTCCGTGCCCCGTCTTTGACTCCTATAGGTATCCAATAGGTAGGCACCGAGCATCAAGAACCCGTGTTGCGAATAACCAACCACTCCGCACCTACCAAATCACACAACAAGATCTACTATCCCAACTCTTGATGATGTGCCCTGGTCTTGCTGGAAGCCTAGGCATCATCCTACCAACAAGGGCTACCATCCCTCGCACCTCATGCTCACCTAATGTCTCAAGTTGTTGAGTTGGAAAAGCACCATACAACTCCCTCTCGGTCACCTCCCCAAGTGTGAGCCTAGGGGTGGAACATATGCTACCTCGACAATCAACCATGCTATCCCTAACCCTGTATCTGTGAACTCGTGCACCTACCAAGTGTCTCAGCTAGAGAGTCTCCTCCCAGCCCATGACACGCGGTGTCTCATCCAACTACCTAGGGTGAGCTTCCCATGCCCTGTTGCCTGAATGGAGAGTGTGAAGGGGCAACAACCAAACACTATGTGACTGTAAGCAACAACAGAGGAGGATGGGTGGGTATGTCCCGAAGGGTATGATCAAGACTCTGCCAAAATGCTTAAGAGTAATCCTACAGACATCCCTGTCTCTGCCTTGCATCTGCTGACAACTGCCTCGCGGCCCTATCTCCGCTAAACATGGTGTCACCAGATTCTCAACCATGTCCTCATCGATCTTAGGTGAGATGCATCCAATGGTACACCTATTGCCCCTGTCCATAAGTCTCCTTGGAGGTAACGCTTCGAGCGCCCACTGCACTGCATCATCTGCCACTGCATACCACCCAGTATCACCGCACTCATCAACATGCCACTGTATACTGCAAACTGTCTCTGTACACCATGGAATACCCCCAGCTACAGCCATACCATCCTGTATCATCTTGTATCCTGTCGGTGTCACTGCACCTGTCACTCCCCGCGCTTCCTCAATGCCATGCAAGTCACTCCTCCTACCCCATAGTGTCAACCGGCATGTTGTGGTATACCACCATCTATCTCCATGCTCCTTTGTAGGCCACTGCTCCTCGCTGCATAGCCTTGCACACCACTGGGTGCTATGGCCTCGAATTGGGTCTGTATGCATCAGGCCACATCCCTCTATATAAAACTGGACGCTACTACCTGACTCTGTGCAGTTTTGTGTACCATTGCCTACTATCACACCACCCTGTAACATATGGTATCCCGCATGTGCCAAAGTGTCTGCCACTTTGATAGTGACCCCACCATGACATGCGTCATGTCCCCTCGTCCATCCTAGTAGACTTGAGCATCCTAACTCCACTCATACTAGGGGGAATATCTCTGTTGTGCCGATCCTTTGTGACCCTTGAGTCCTAAACCTCAATGGGAGAACATTGTCTCCATACAATATCCGGTCTGGTGGCATACCCATGCCACCTCCTCCAACCAACTCCTGCCAGAGAATGCTAATCATCCTACGCCCCCATGCGCAACCAACATGCCAAAACTACCAATGGAGTTTGCTCACAAACCACTTGGCCACTAGCATCAGCTAGAACTCCCCTAAGGAATGCATGCGCTCAGGCACGGGGTTGACTACCTCATCAATGCCATAGCCTTCTCGCATGTTTGATATTGGATAGGAAGCCCCCCTTGGATCCCAATGCCAACCTGAGCCTCTACCACCCTCAATGTTTGAGAGCTCCCACTGAGCTTTACTCCGGACTACGCCCATCTCCATGAGTCTAGCCCACTCCACTAGGTATCAACTCAAAATCTCTTGCCATTCAACCCCAAGAGAGGGATCGAATGCACAAACTCTAGCACATAGAACAAGCCCTCCATCTTGCGAGTGTTGCATCCTGCGCAACTCATGTTGGTTCAACTCGCCATCTTGGTCAACACATAAAATTTGTCGGGGAGTCTCTGCATCTCTCTCTCCGTGGTGCAAAGGTAGTCTAGCAATGTTGCAAGCCCCATCTATATAAGCCCAACGAGAGATTTTATCTGGAAGTACAACAACTCTAAGTCAGTGGTGGGCCCCAAAGAAGGCTACTCGTCCTCCTCCACCATGGGCTCAACATGAGTCACGAACTGCCCCTCCATGACTAGCTCATGCCCCTATGTTCTCTCCATGTTGTTGTAGGTGGTTGTCATCCCGCAACTCTATCATAGATCTGGGTGCCTCTTTACCTATCAGCTCCTCATCAAGGGTGGTGATATCTCTCGGTACCTCATCATCTCGTCATTCGTTGCTATCCCCTGAAAACTCAATCACGACCCTGGATATCTCAACAATGGATGTCACCTTCTCAACAGTGGACATGTCTGTGTCTCTTGACACCTCATCAATGGATGGTCCTATGGGTGTATGCTCTACTTTCTCCCCCAAGGTGTCAGCTGGTGCTATCAAAGAGGCCTCCAACAATGGTGACTCTTGTGCCACACTGGGTATAGCAATGTGATCCTCACACCCCTACGTGTCCTCTGCCTCATGTTCAATCTCCTCCTCAAGCCCCTGATGTCTAAGACCATGTCTCCGCCAACAAATCGTGTCCTTGACTCATCCTCTAACTGTCTCTGGCCCGCCTGTTCCTTTTCACGAGATCTGGTGCCCTGATTCTGTCGGCTTTCCCCACATAGTGTAGATGGTTGTACTCCCATGAATTCTGCACCTCTAGTGTCTATGTTGTAAGGACAAGGATGGATCTGGTCTGACACCTTCCTCAACTGAGCCAACCTTTCATCGCTCCAGCGAATTCCACCCTAGAATTCCTGCATACTGAATCTCCCTTGAGCCATGGGTAGTGTACAGAGTAACTCGTCACTGTGCATACATGCCCAAATCTCCCATGATCTTACTAGTTACCCATGCTGGGCCAAGATCATGCTCCGATACCACTGTAATGTTTCTAAGTAGGAATGTGAGTGATATTAAGCAAATAAATAGTGTAGCAACATATAAAAATAAAAACACACACTAGACATCCATGAAAACGTTGCCAATTAGGAACTGCTGAGCCATATTACTAAAAATCAGAGGGCTAGATACAATATGAAATGGAATGGGGCACCTGGGCTTGTCCTAATGAACAAGCAAGACCAATCCCAAGTGGGAAAATAGTTGAGTTGAAGGCTGCCCAGCTGCTGCACCATTTTGCACTGCGCTGCCCCAGTAAACTACTACCCTACTGAACTTCGACCTGTTGGAGTGTGCCCAAAAACTGCCCAGAGAATTATATCCTTTTAGCCACGGACACCTTGGACAAAACCCAGTAAAACCCAAAAGGGAATTTCGCTGTTTTTGACTTTGGATTTTCGGCCTCCTTGGAGCCTCTCCCCAGCTTTTGCTGCCAAATTTGACTTGTAGGAAACAACCTACAAATCCCTCTGAAAACACCTCTGAAATGCTGGTTTTACCTGTGCTATCCAACTCCTTGCTCCCGGATGGCTCTTGGTCAAGATTAATTGCTCTCCCAAGCCCCACGAAATTGCTTCTACAGGCCTCTGCGCAATCCCTCTGCCTAGAAATTCGTACAACTGATGCACTGGTGTAGCTGGCTGCAAATCCCAACGAAAATGTCCTCAACAAGCAGCCTCCTCAGCTCTCGGAACTCCCAACAAGAAATGAACCTACTTGCTGGCTGCCAACTCCTCCTGTGTGTTTTTGGCGGCCCAAGAAATACGCAGTTCCCTCTCTGCACTGTTGGCTGAAGTGTGTGACTGTGCTGAACTCCCTGAAACTCTTGTGGAATGGCCTCCCTAGGGCGGGCACAGATGGTCCCCCGAAGAAGAGGTTGAATCTCCCACGTGAGAGATTCGTGGCTAAACAGTCAGTAGACTTGCTAAGCAGCAAAGTGTACAAAAGAGTGTTTGTTTGCAAATGTTCAAGATGAAAACAAAATGAGAGTTGATCTCTCTTTATAACTCCTTGGGCCCCCTTTAGCCTCATGTGGGCCCCTCCATCTGCCCATTCGATTTTCCCTCCAAGCATATCGAATGGCTAATTCGAACTCCTATGTGGGTGGCCTCCACATTCCACTAGCAGCTAAATAAAGTCGATTTGGCCCCTAAGTCCCTAAGTCAAAAGTGTGGGGCCCTCTTCCTTAGTAAAAAATGTTGAGAAGAGACATGACACTAATTAAATAGGCTGAAATTCGGTCCTGAAGTGACCACAAAAGGTCAACGCACCAATAGAGAAAATCCTGGTCAAGTCAACTGTTGATTAATGTGGGCAATGAAGGTCAACATATCAATACAGGAGCAAAGATATTGTAATGATCCTGTTGTCGCACAAAGTGTCTAGGCATTGCGACACTGCTTAGAGTAAGGGCTGTCACTCTAATCCTTACTCACTGTGTTTAGACTCTCTCCTAGACAAGTCAAGGGGGTAGTCCCTAAGGTGAATGAATGAGTCCACAGGCTCTAGGAGACTTAAAGATGGACAACTTGACGAATGTAAATGGGTTTTGATTAATTCAGATGAATAGATTAAATGCTAATGTAACCAAGACACGACCACAAGATAAAAACAATTATAGACCAGTGCCTTTATGCTCAATTAACCGTAGATTAAGTAAGAAAACAAGTTATCCAGAACAACTTTCCAATATATGACGAATAGTGACAATCAGGTATGATCAATATAAACACTCCAAACTGTATCATGCAAGAGATTCCAAAAAAATGATTTTCAATTAATGGCCCAGATTTAGAATTAATTACCTCCCTTCTATTGCCAATATAAATTTTGAAACATTAATCGCATTTGACAATAGAGAAATTATAGAAATGCATTTAATCACCAAATAACACTAAGGAACTTCAAATTTGAATTTTAACTATCCCTTAGGCAATAACTTCAATGTGATAAATAAAGAAGTCGATCTGAAACAAACGGTTAAAATTTTAAGATTTTAATGGGCCATAGGCCACATTAAAATATTTAATGTAAAAGCGCAAATCCCCTTAGTTTAATTTATTCTCAGTCACAAAATATTTTAAATCTTTTTAGATTTTTTTAATTTTTTAGAATTTTTTTGTGTTTTAATGTTTTTTAAGATTTTTTTTTTTCTTTTTTTTTTTGAATGTAAATAAAATAAAAATAAAAAATAAAAAATCAAAAGGCAAAGTCAAATCGTTAATAAAAAATGTTGAAAAACAAAAGCCTAAACAAGAAAATTCGAATGATGGAGTGAAATTAACCAAACCCCAAAAAACCAAATCTAAGATCATAACAATACAAAATAAAAAAACTAAATTAAAATGAATTAAAAAAATAACAAAAAAAATCAAATGAAAACGCACTAAACTAAGTCAAAAAATCAAATTAAACAAAAATATGTATACGCTAACCCTAACCAACACAATCGAATAAAATAAAAAAGGAAAAATGTAAAGGTTTGAGCGTTTGCTGTTGTATGCAGGTGGAGCTCGACGACGACAGAGGAATGGAGTTCGAGGGAGCGCAGACGCAATGATAGGAGATGTAGATAATGGTGGGAATGAAGGTTTGCGGCAGCGTGAGGAGTTTGGGCAGGCAACGTGAAAGTGGAAGCAATGAAGGGAAACCCCAAAATGCATACAGAGGGAAACCCAACAAAAAAAATTTCAAATTTTTCCAAAGAAAGAAAAATGTAGCAGAAAATGGGAGCCCTGCTTCATATTTCCTGGAAAATTTTGATTAAAATGATATATTCCTACTTAAGATTTTTTAGTGAAACCCTCACGAAATTTCCAAATCTAAAAATAAAAATTTAAATTTAAATCCATGGACTGCACAAAAAAAATCTGAATGATATCCTTGGAAAATCACGTTGATAAACCCCAGAGACCCAGATCTTACCCTTGAGGGCCTAGATCTGGACTCTACATAAATTTGTTAAAGAGAGAATCCATACAGGCTGGTAGAATTTTTTTTATTAATGGAAAAACCTGTGAGCAATTTAAGAAACCGACGTTTCGGACTAGCTAGGTGAGTCCATCATCAGGGCAATTGATAATTCAGATCTCATTGCCCTGATGATGGACTCACCTAGCTAGTCCGAAACGTCGGTTTCTTAAATTGCTCACAGGTTTTTCCATTAATAAAAAAAATTCTACATAAATTTCCTCTTCAGATCTGTAGTTGCATGGCAATAAGAAAACTCCCAAATGATATATACAATGATAAAACTAAAACCCAGACCCAAGTCAAAAAACCAAAAAATAATTTACAGATCTATACACAGGAATGGCAAATCTATTAGATTTGAGGAGTGTGAGTCCGACTCCACTCCCAGATCTGACAATCTAAGGCTTTCAACAACCAGATTCATCAATTTCGCACGTAAAAAAATTCAATTTTTTAAAGTTTAAAGGAGGTGCTCAGCTCAAAACCCTTCATCCATCACCAGTAAAAAATATCTTATGATAAGCCTGGGATCAAATTAAGTTGGGCTCTTCAGGAAACACGGATCGGGAGTTGGTTGGTTCAACTAAAAACTTCTTCGAATGCCCGATGATCTAAAATTCAAGATCTTCTTCCTGCAAAACTCAATTCAACCATCAAAATAGAGCGAGAAAACAATAATAAAATTCAAATAAATAGAGATACCTGCTATTATATTCAAAACTTAAATTATCATTTAAACCCTGTGTTGCAGGAAACGTGGTATAGAGGTCCGTTTCCGTACAGAAACGGGTACGAAACGCGAAAACGCGTTTGGTACGGCCGTGAAACGTGTTTCCGGCCGTACTGCCATGTTTACCGAAACGGAAACGTGGTCAGTACGGCCGGAAACACGTTTCAGGGCCGTATGACCCACGTTTCCTCATTAACTTGTGTTTTTATTTTTTTAATTTACTTTTAGGGTATGTTAGTGACTTATTGTTGCTTCTAGATGCGTGTTTAAAGTTATAAAAGTGAATTTTTGCCCTAGTGTTGATATGCAGTTCATCAAGAAGTTTGAGGGATATGCAATTCATGGTAATGTTAACTTCTTAAAGTAAAAGTGATATTCTCCTTTATTTTTCATTTTCATCCTTTTACTTAAATTTTTAACATTACCATGAAATGACTCAGGATGTTTGAGAGTGGTTTCGCCCTCATTGGATTTCATATGGAGAAAGTAGAATTTTAGATCTCACTCAAAATCCAGCAGACTTATTTGTTTTTCAGGATTTCAGGATTGGAGGGATTGCAATGTTTCCATTGGATGTTATCATGTACTAGGGTATGGAACTTGTATTTAATGAAGAGAACCAAGCCCTCTATGCAGGGGAAACTCCCAATAATCAACATCATGTAGGGTATTAGGGTATGAAACGTGTATTTAATCAAGAGCACTAAGGTCTTTCGACTATGTAGGAGTAGACTCCCAATACAACAGTGGTCCTTCTAAAGAATGGGATGTGGATGCAGAAAATCCTGATTTGGACCTCTCTCTTGCAGCCTTATAGTTTTTATTGTACTTGTAGCCTCATATATTAATATAACTAAAGGCTGATTTTGAGATTTGGATATATAATAAAGGTTGCTTTTGGATATTCCGATATTTTTATTTTCATTATGTGATCATTCATGAGTAAATGTGATGTAAATTAAATCTTAATGTTTAAGTGTAATAAATTATAATGTATCATTTATGCTTTATGATTGCACATTTATATATATTTAAATATTTTCTATATATATATATATATTCGCGTTTCCCCGTTTCCAAAATTTGGGGAGGTCACGTTTCGTATTGCTTCCCGTTTCGGAAACTCGTACCTGTTTCCCCGTTTCGTGCAACTTAGTTTAAACCCCATCGACTGAGTAAAATACCTGTACTCAAATCACTCTTCAGAAGCTATTATCAATGGCTAAAAAAAATTTATGCATGAAAAACGATACATCTTACAGTACTTCCATTAAGAGTAACATGGGTGAAAATTAACCCCAAAGTCTTTCTTTATTGTCCAAAAAAAAAATTACATGAGAGGTTTTAGCTTAGCACACGACTCAGAGGTTGGATGCATGGACTGACAAATGACTTCCTATTTAAAGATAAATTCTCCAATGGCTAGTTTGAGTGATCCTCGTCAAAGCAATCTCGACTGTTGATGAGGATTAAAATTTCTTTTAATCTCATCCGTCGAAATTTTAAATTCTTGAGGAAATTCGAATTTTTCAATTAAATGCATTTTAATTATTTCAAAAAATTAAAATTTTGAATTAATTTCTTCAAAATTTTGACTTTGACTTAACCCTAGGGACCAAAGGTTTAAAATTTAGAAAAATAATTATTTTACCTTAGTCCCGGGACCTTTTAAAATTTGAATTTTAAAGGACCAACAAATTTTGCCTTTCGAGAATTTAAATTTACTTAGGACCTAGAATTAAATTTCTGGCTTAGGATTTTAATTAATTTTTGGGCCAAAAAATTTAATTAATTAATCTATGAGGGGATAACTTATTTTTCCAACCCTCAAGACACTTTACATTATAAGGGGGAAAACCCATTTGAAATAGACCGTCATAGACTACTCATTTCTGCAACACAAATATAATCCAGCAGATTAAGCAATTTGTAATAAAATAACCTAACCAAATAGTTAGGATTATTCTCAAATTACTTTTACATAGATTCGATCTATAACACTAGGACTCGCCTAAGATCCTAGTGACAAAATCCATTTCGGCTCTGGGGTAAAGCTGAAGGAAAACTTTGTTGACCATCCGAGAATGGATTGGTGAGACAAAAAACCTCCCAGAATGTAGATTGTTATAGAAAAGTAGGTTTACCTAGGTAATTACATACATGACACGAATTTGCTGAGATTATTTACATTATACACATGCAGAATGGGTTTATATTATAAGATGATGATCATGCTGATGATGATAGTTGGACGACATGAACACATCGATCACGTGCTATCCCTTTTGTGAAAAATGGGGGTGTACTGCTATGGGTCTGACACGTAGTGGTCAACATCTGGCTCTACTTGGGGACATGTCGCTGCACTGGAGGAATGTGAGAATCTAGTATCTGCATCCATGCAACACACAATTTAACATAAGTAGCGTCCATCCAAAAAAATCATCATAAGCATAGAAAAGATATAAGCTCTTCATTTATTAATTATAACATGAAAAATAAATCTAATCGTAAAATAGAAATGAAATGCTGAAATGACAAGGTGTAGGGTTAGAAATACAATACAAAGGATGCCCCATGGCATCAAATGCGTTCAATATAGTGCATACTGAGCATTTGCTTGCTTTCAAGCAAATTTGTTGGCTGTTTCTCAGATGTGCGTTTTCCAATCCTGCACACGGTAGGACTTCTTCTTATCTGAAAATCAAGCTGCTCGCGGCGATCTGATGCATCAAATCACTTTCTCATTCTCTTTTTCTTGCGTCTTTTTTTTGTGGCAGGCTGTATCACTGATGATGTGGAACAATCTGCTTCAAAACTCTCAGATGAAGTATGTAAGATATGCATGACATGTCTTTCTTCATTTTGCATCTGATTCTTATCAATTTCTGTTTTATCCGGGTCACCTTCAATTAGCCACTTTTCAATGGAACAAATGACCTCCTCATAATAAGATGGGGCTTGCTGTAGCAGATAAGGAGGCTTATGATCTATTGATGTTTCCTTGTTTCTTTCATCCTCTGACTGATGCTGAAGTTTCTGTACCTGTATGGTTATGGCATCCATCTGGGTAGAGTGTTCATCCTTCATAGCACTGACTTCCTTGGCATGGTTTTCCTCCATGGTCAATAACTTATTCTGAAGACATATCTGACCAACTTCCATATTTTTTATTACTTTGTCATTATCTGCTTTTATGGTCATCAAGCAATGTTGCATAGAGTTTATCTCTTTCTCATGATTTGCTTGTATGATAGCTAATTGATTATTATAATCGAATCTCATGATGGTCATTTCTTCATCCATAGTTGACAATCTGTTCTAAATTGAACTTATTTCTTCTTGATAACTTGTTTCCATGGCAGTGACGTGATTTGAATGATTAAATTCCATGATCGTCATATTTTCCTCTAGGGCTAATAACTTGCTTTGCATAGAATTAATTTCCCTGTCATGATTAGCTTTCATGGTTTCCATTTCCTTAGCATGCTGACTTTGCATGTTGGTCCTCATATCCTCCATATTCTGAGCACACTTTTCTACTACGGTGGCTACGTGATCGGAGTGTTTAATTTTCATGATTTCCATCTCCTCATCACGTTTTTCCAGTTGAGTGTACAAAGTTCTCATATCCTTGACGTAATCAGTTATAAATTTTTCTTGATTAAGCTCCATATTTTTTACCAGCTGTGTTTGACTGAATTGCATGTCTTTAACCAACTGCTTTAGTTCTTCTATAGGATGCTTATCATTCTCACTCTCACTGTCGACACTGATTTGATAACTTGTTCTTGCTTTTCCACTATCATGGCTTCGTCTTGCAATGGTACAAGTGGATGGCACATTCTGATATGGAGAATTGTATTGAAATCTTTCATTGACAGCTGGATCCTTTACAAGATCACTCTCATTTTGTTGCATAATGTTAGGGGCACAAGGCGAGCTACCTTGATCACCATATCTATCTGTAAAATCATTGATGATGTCTTGTAAAGAAGCGAAAGAATCTTCAGGACAATTATGAAACCAATTCAAAGCATCACCCTCTAAAGAAAAGGAAAATGGACACATTTTGACATCTTCATGTTTATATTGGGGAGAACTACAATATTTGATTATCGTATGAGTAAACCTGCATAGATGCTTTCTAACAGCAACTGAATCACCACTCGAGAACAAAGGCAATTTATGAATGGCCTCTTCTGGCATATCATAGAGAAAATTTGTAAAATAACACGGGGTAAATGAATCATCCATGATGACTTGCTTGAAGGGAGGAGGGACCAAATGGATGCTAGAGAGAGACCCCTGCTGAAGAAAATCAAGAGATTCACAAGAAGCGAGCTTCTAGTAGAAATTCTTGTAAGAAATGAAAGAAGTGGAGTCGCCACTTGAACATGAATCTAGCTCTAAGACCCAAAAGGAAAACAACTAGATATAAGGGAGGGTTTCTTGTCTGAGAAATAATGGATGAATAAGTGGAGTCGCCACCCAAGCAAGAAATGAACCGATATGTCCAGGTGCTGAAAGTGTAGATGAAATGATTAATGAGATGACGAAAGATGAAGCGATGAAAAGATCAAATGACGCCAAAAAATGTTGTGCCGCTTGACCGGCTAATGAATGGCGGAAAAGATGAGTTGATTAAAACGATGTCAAAGAAACCAAGGACAAAAAAAACTCTATCTCGGACAACGATGCCAAAAAATGTTGTCGTTGCCGACTCAAATGAAAAGATGAGAAATGAGAAGAATGATGAGGAAATGTCGTTGAAACGCTGAGAATAGAATATCCTCAACAACGATGCCAAAAAATGTTGGCGTTGCTGGTAAAATGATAAAGATGATATGAGGAGAATGAAGATAAAATGTCGTTGAAGCGCCGAGAATAAAATATCCCCGACAATGGTGCTAAAAAATTTTGTCGCACAAAGTGTCTAGGCATCGCGAAAATGCTTAGAGTAAGGGCTGTCACTCTAATCTTTACTGACTCCGTTTATACTCTCTCCTAGACAAGTCAAGGGGGTAGTCCCTATGGTGAATGAATGAGAAAGTCTGTGGAACACAGGCTCTAGGAGACTTAAAGATGGACAACTTGACAAATGTAAATGGGTTTTGAATCTTGATTAACTCAGATGAATAGATTAAACGCTAATGTAACCAAGACACGACCACAAGATAGAAACAATTATAGACCAGTGCCTTTATGCTCAATTAACCGTAGATTAAGTAAGAAAACAAGTTATCCAGAACAATTTTCCAATATGTGACGAATAGTGACAATTAGGTATGATCAATATAAACGCTCCAGACTGTATCATGCAAGAGATTCTAGAAAAATGATTTTCAATTAATGGTCCAGATCTAGAATTAATTACCTTCCTTCTATCGCCAATATAAATTTTGAAACATTAATCGTACTTGACAATAGAGAAATTATAGAAATGCATTTAATCACCAAATAACACTAAGGAACTTCAAATTTGAATTTTAACTATCCCTTAGGCAATAACTTCAATGTGATAAATAAAGAAGTCAGACTGAATCAAACAGTTAAAATTTTAAGAGTTTAATGGGACATAGGCCACATTAAAATATTTAATGTAAAAGCGCAAATCCCCTTAGTTTAATTTATTCTCAGTCACAAAATATTTTAAATCTTTTTAGATTTTTTTAATTTTTTAGAATTTTTTTTATGTTTTAATGTTTTTTAAGATTTTTGGATTTTTTAAGAAATTTGTAATTTTTTTTTTGAATGTAAATAAAATAAAATTAAAAAATAAAAAATCAAAAGGCAAAGTCAAATCGTTAATAAAAAATGTCGAAAAACAAAAGCCTAAACAAGAAAAGTTGAATGATGGAGTGAAATTAACTAAACCCAAAAAAAATCAAATCTAAGCTCATAACAATACAAAACAAAAAAAAGAATTAAAATGAATAAAAAAATAACAAAAAAATCAAATGAAAACGCACTAAACTAAGTCGAAAAATCAAATTAAACAAAAATATGCACACGTTAACCCTAACCAACACAATTGAATAAAATAAAAAAGGGAAAATGTAAAGGTTTGAGCATTTGCTGTTGTATGCAGGTGGAGCTCGACGGCGGCAGAGGAATGGAGTTCGAGGGAGAGCAGACGCAGTGATAGGAGGTGCAGACAGCGGTGGGAATGAAGGTTTGCAGTAGCGTGAGGAGTTTGGGTAGGCAATGTGAAAGTTGTAGCAATGAAGGAAAACCCCAAAATGCAGACAGAGGGAAACCCAACAAATTTTTTTCGACTTTTTCCAGAGAAAGAAAAACACAGCAGAAAACGGTAGCCCTGCTTTAGATTTCCTGGAAATTTTTGATTAAAATGATATATTCATGCTTAAGGTTTTTCAGTGAAACCTTCACGAAATTTCCAAATCTAAAAGTAAAAATTTAAATTTAAACCCTTGGACTCCACAAAAAGAATCTGAATGATATCCCTAGAAAATCACGTTGATAGACCCCAGAGATCCAGATTTTACCCTCCAGGGCCTAGATCTAGACTCTACATAAATTTCCTCTTCAGATCTGTAGCTGCACGCCAACAAGAAAACACCCAAACGATATATACAATGATAAAACTAAAACCCAGAAAAACCCAAGTCAGAAAACCAAAAAAATAATTTACAGATCTATGCACAGGAATGGCAGATCTATCAAATCTGGGGAGTGTGAGTTCGACTCCGCTCCCAGATCTGAAAATCTAAGGCTCTCAACAACCATATTCATTAATTTTGCACGTAAAAAAATTAAATTATTTAAAGTTTAAAGGAGGTGCTGAGCTCAAAACCGTTCATGCATCACCAGTAAAAAAATTCTTATGATAAGCCCGAGATGAAATTAAGCTGAACTCTTCAAAAAACACGGATCGGGAGTTGGCTGGTTCCACTAAAAACTTCCCCGAACGCTTGATGATTTAAAAATCAAGATCTTGTTGCAAAACTCAATTCACCCATCAAAATAGAGCGAGAAAACAATAATAAAATTCAAATAAATAGAGATACCTGCTATTATATTCAAAACTTAAATTATCATTTAAACCCCAATGACTGAGCAAGATACTTGTACTCAAATCACTCTTCAGAAGCTATTATCAATGGCTAAAAAAAATTTACACATGAAAAACGATACATCTTACACTACTTCCATGAACAGTAACACGGACGAAAATTAATCCCAAAGTCTTTCTTTATTGTCCAAAAAAAGATTACACGAGAGCTTTTAACCTAGCACATGACTCAGAGGTCGGATGCATGAACTGACAAATGACTTCCTGTTTAAAGATAAACCCTCCAATGGCTAGTTCGAGTGATCCTCGTCAAAGCAATCTCGACCATTGATGAGGATTAATTTTTTTTTTAATCTCATTTGTCGAAATTTTAAATTCTTGAGGAAATTCGAATTTTTCAATTAAATGCATTTTAATTAATTCAAAAATTAAAATTTTGAATTATTTCCTCAAAATTTTGACTTTGACTTAACCCTAGGGAACAAAAGCTTAAAATTTAGCAAAATAATTAATTTACCTTAGCCCCGGGACCTTTTAAAATTTGAATTTTAAAGGATCGACGAATTTTGCTTTTGGAGAATTTAAATTTACCTAGGACCTAGAATTAATTAAATTTCTGGCTTAGGATTTTAATTAATTTTGGGCAGAAAATTTAATTAATTAACCTATGAGGGGATAACTTATTTTTCCAACCCTCAAGACACTTTACATCATAATTTTCATATCTTTTACATCATAAGGGGGAAAAACCATTTGAAATAGACCCTCACAGACTACCTATTTCTGCGATAGAAATATAATCCAACAGATCAAGCAATTTGTAATAAAATAACCTAACCAAATAGTTAGGTTTATTCTCAAATTATTTTTACATAGACTCAATCTTTAACACTAGGACTTGCTTAAGATCCTAGTGACAAAACCCATTCCGACTTTGGAGTAAGGCTGAAGGAAAACTCTGCCGACCATTTGAGAATGGATCGGTGAAACAAAAAACCTCCTGGAATGTAGATCGTCACCAGAAAAGTAGGTTTACCTAGCTAATTACATACACGACACAGATCTGCTGAGATTATCTACATTATACACATGTAGAATGGGTTTACATTATAAGATGATGATCAAGTTGATGATGATAGCTGGACGACAGGAACACATCGATTAAGCACTATCCCTTTTGCGAAAAAAGGGGGTGTATTGCTATGGGTCATTGACACGTATTGGTCAATAGATCCTTAATAGGAATACAAGTGATAACAAGCAAATAATACATGCAACAAATTACAAAAACAAAATATTCAACAAACACCCATATAAAAGCTGCAAATGGAGAACTTCTGAGCCATTTTATTATATTTTTGCAAGTCAAATACAATAGATGATGGAATGGCGCACCTGGGCTTGTCGGAAAGGACAAGTAGGACCAAACCTAGGTAGGAAAATCGCTGAGCTGCAGGTTGCCCAGTTGCTGCACCAATCTGCACTGTGTTGCCGAGAAACTGTTGCTCTGCTGAAGTTCGAATGGCTAGAAGGTGCACTAAAACTGCCCAAAAATTTATATGCTTTTAACCTAGACTCTTAGGCCAAAACCCCACAAAAACCCAGAAATGGTTTGGCCTGATTTGGACTTCCCAAAATCGACCCCCAAAGGCACTATTGAATCCCCAACAATTCTACATTGTCTGCTGCAAAGATACGGCTGAAAACCCCACGTCCAGTGCTCAAAAAATTATGAAACTTTATATTTGAAATCCTTGTCAAAACCCCAGAAAAACCCAGAAAGAATTTTGGCTAGTTTAGACTTTTGTTTTTCGACCCCCTTGGAGCCTCATCTCAGCTCTAGCTGCCAATTTCGACTTACTGGAAACTGCCTGTAAATCCACCTGGAAACTTCTCCAAAATGTTGAGTTCCCTGACTCCTTCGATGATCTCTTGGTCCAGCTTAGCTGCTCCCAAGTGCCACGAAAATCCGTTGTGTGGCCTCTGCGCTATCCCCCAACCCAACAGTTCAAATTGCTGGAATATTGGTTCAGCTAGCTTTGAAGTGTTGTGACGCCCCAATTGCCTGCTAGTCCTAGAGTGGTGCCACCATGCTGACGTTGCACTACTCTGACTATGTCATACTCCCCATCGTGTGCAGACAGTATCCTCCTCTCTTGGAACTCGATGGTGGAATACTGAAAGAGGCGAGACACATCCTACCTGGGCATCTCCATGGCACCAAGGCCTACCCATCCAAATCTAACTCCGAACCTATGCAGCAATAGAGAATGTTTGCCTCCCCATATGATGAAACCCTCTGTGAACCCCCATGTGTCATCCCAAGAGCGAACTATATCACTCTCTGCCACGACTCTGCTCATCACGAGTGATCTATCGATCAATTGAATCCCTGCATCCCATAGGCAAACTTGCTACGACATAGCCCTGACAACCGATGGAATCCCTTTGGCCCTCATCTCTAGTCCCTGCATGCCACCCATATATAGGCTCCATACATCATGAACTAATCTGAGGCATGCTAAACTATCCAGTGCCTGCCACTGTGTAGTACTGATAACTACTGGAAACCAAGTGTGCCAGATAGCTACCCTTGAATGCAACCAATAGATGGGTGTCTGATACGCGCAATCGACTCAGTGTATGTGGATCCATCCTGCTTCTGCCAACCATCACCACTGTTTCGGCTACCCACCCCCTGGAGAATGTGTCAATACAATGTCAGGAACCCAGATACATACTGGACAACTATCTTAGTAGTAGACGGTATCCTCTGCTCATGCATGGCCCAGACATGCCCTGTGGAAAGAGTGAAACATGTCTCCCCTGTGACCAACGCCCTAGGCATAGGATTAGTGATGAATGATATGCCATCCATGTTGGTGATCACCTCATCCCTCGACCTGTGGTTGTCAACTCGCGCACCGGCTCGATGCCCCCGTGTTATGTAAAAAATTAGTTAGTATTTAATTTTAGGTTTATTGTTTATTTAATTTTAGGTTAATTAGACAAAAGGGCACGATCATAAGATCATGCCCTTTCCCAAAGGGTGCCCATGGCGATATATAAGCCAAGAACCCCCAATGTAAACAATCATCGTCTGTCAATTCATTCATTAATAAAATATTTCTATATATATTTTTGTTTATCAAGAAGTATTCACTTCATCTGGTATCAGAGCCAATACGAACTGGTGACAACCACAAGTTTTGCTGGCCATCAGGCCTACGGGCTTTTTCAGAAAATAGCAGTGCGTGTGGATTATTCGTGTCTGACTGGAGTGTGTTGTTACAAGGTTGAGACCGCCGCGGAAGACTGCTGCCGTCATTAAGCTCAAATCCCAGAATTTGTCTGGTTATAAGTGGGCCATTTTTTGGCAATTGAACCCTTGTTACGCAGATAATAAGAACATCGGAGGGCGTTGAGTTGTGCGTAATTTCAACGTAATATAGGGGCCTTTTAAGGTTAAATCTTTGCTAACTCCACTGATGTGGTATAATTATCAAACAACGACCCCCATAAATACAACACGTCCCGTTCAGTAACTTCGCAAAAACTAATAATAATACTGCGGCAATCGGTCGTTTTTTATAATAACCTGCGGCAAGTTCTGCATAACCTACGGTAAGACGCTGAACCCTGCAGTAGTTCTGCGTAACCTGCGGTGAGCTCGACGGTGTATCTGCTCTCGACGGTCAAACGTGATGGTTCAGAATTGTCCCTGCGTGTTAATTAAATAAATTATTACACATCGTTAAAAAGATTTTGTTCTTCTGCCGTTAAACGTTGTGTCCATTGGTCAAACGGGTGACATTAATTTATTTTAATTAATTAAAAGTTATATATATATATATATATATATATATATATATATATATATATATATATATATATATATATATATATATATATAAGTTAATTTAATTAATTAAATTTATTAAAAAAAAACTTATGTCATATAATTAAATTAATTAATTTAATTTAATTATTTAAAAAAAAATTTAAGCTAGCAGATAAATACACACCCCCACAAATTCGCCCAATACCAGAAATATGTAGCAGAATGTGACACATGTCAAAGGAATAAAAGTGAAAATATTACGACACCAGATTTTTCTAAACCATTTATCATTGAGTGTGATGCTTCCAGATTTGGTATAGGTGCAGTGTTAATGCAACAAGGACATCCAATAGCTTTTGAAAGTAGGAAGCTCAACAAAAGAGAACGCCTCAAATCCACATACAACAAAGAAATGCTCGCTATCATGCACCCACTAGCTAAGTGGAGGCAATATCTTTTGGGAAGTAAGTTTTCTATTCGAACAGACCACAACAGTCTCCAGCACCTCCTTCAACAAAAAACACTTTCCGAAGAACAACAAGCTGGCAGATAAATGCTCACCCCCACAAATTCGCCCAATGTCACCCGCAGAAAAATCTGGTATTCACTTAACCCCGTTGAGAAGTCTCCCATCTATCGCACCAAGTGTCATCCAAATATCTTGGGTGAGCTCCCGCCCCTTGCTGCTTATGCCCAGAGTGTCAAAGGACAACAACCAGGTCGCCCGTTCGTGTAAGTGATGTAGAAGAGGGTCAGGAGTGTGAGTCCCCGCGGATACCATCAAGTATCACTCATTTGTGTCCCCATCGATCCTGGGTGAACTACACCCAAAGGTATGCTTAGTATCTCCGTCCATGGGTGTCCCTAGAGGCAACACTCCAAGACCTCGTTGTGCAACACCATATGCCTCTGCATACCATCGATCATCCCAGTACTCCTGGACATGCCATTGTACACCGCGACCTACCCTTGTACACTGCTGGATACCCTCGGCTGCAGCTATGCCATCCTGTACTGTCCTGCTTCCTACCTGTGTCATTGCACCTGTCACTCCCCGCATGTACTCACTGCGATGTGAGGCACTCCCACTCCGCAATGCAGTCCAACACACTACAACACACCACCATGCATCTCCATGCCCACCTGTAGACCACTGCTCAATGGTAGATGCTCCCACACATCCCTAGATATGATGGCCTAGAGCTATGTCTCTACGTGTAAGGCCACATCCGATCAGTATCATCACCTCCAACATCGCATCATTATCCCCGCCGATGAATGGATCTTCCCTCCAAATCCCCCCTGGGGGATCTTAGAAGTGACTCTCCCTATGTGTCAGCGGTGATGCCACCACTGCTCCACTCCTCTGCATCCTCTATGCCCCGCACAAAAGTGAAGAGCCCCCAACTCCATGCAAGGCATCGTCTGGTGGCCTGCCAATGCCACCTCCTCTGACAAACACCTGCCAGAGTATGCTGATCACCCAGTGATCCCGTGTACAAATGCCATAGCAAGAAAACCAAAAGAGTCTGTCCATAAATTGGTCAGCCACTGGTGCTAACCAAGACTCCCCTAGCGAATGTGCATGCTCAACTGCTAGGTCAACTGCACCATCTGGTTGTAGTCAACCGACATACATGAGAAATGATAGGTGGTCCCTCCCGGATCCCAATGCCAGTCAGGGCTTCTAGCATCCCCACTGCCTGGAAACTCCTGCTGAGCTCCACCTGGGTGCACTACCATCTCCATAGTCCACTCCACTGGGTACCAACTCAAAATCTCTTACCACCCAACCCTAAGAGAGGGATCGAATGCACGAACCCCCGCACATAGAAAAACCCCAACATGTGGGTGTTGCACCCTGTGCAACTCTGGTCGTCTCATCTCGCTATCCTGGTCAATACATACAATCTGACTAGGTAGCTCTGTCTCCCTCTGTCCAATGGGCCAAGGTAACCTAACAGTGCTGCCAGCTCCATCTATGTATGCCCAAAGAGCGCTGCTCTCACGCTCCAACGTGCACTCTAGCTGCACCAGTAGGGAATCTAGTTGCTCCCAAACGTGAGTCAATTTGGTCGTGGACTTAGCACAAATGGCTCTCATGCCCTCCAGCTCCTTGTTTTGCTGCATAATCGCCTCTCGCACTAATGTGGCCTTCCTTTTTAATGCTAGAAGGTCACCCTGAAACTGATGGAACTATCGTGGGCATCTATCGCCTGTAAACTCGGTCACGACTCCAGATACCTCAACAACTGTTGGCATCTCATCCAGGGATGGCACCCCCTCAACAAATGGCTCTATGCGAGTAGGCTCTATCCTCTCCACCAGGGTGTTAGCTGGGGCTATCAAAGAGGTCTCTAATAAAGGTGACTCCTGCGCCACACTGAGTATATCGATGTGCTTCTCACTATCTTGTGGGCTTTCAACATCATGCTCAACCTCCTCCTTACGCTCCTGATATCTAAAGCGAAGTCTCCACCAGCAAAAGCGCCCCCTGGTCTGACCCTCTAACCGTCTTTGTCCTGTCTATTCCTTTTGAGGAGATCTGGTGCGCTAATCTGGTTAACTCTCCCCACACGATGTAGATGGCTTCACCCCAACGACCTGCTCACCTCTAACGTCTTTGTTGTAAGGGTGAGGATGGGTTTGGTCTGTCACCCTCCTCAACTGGGCCAACCTCTCATCGTCCTAGTGAATTCTACCCTAGAATTTTTGCATACTGGATTTTCCTTGAGCCATGGGTTTGTCTCTGGTTTCACCCGTCACTGTGCACTCATACGCAAAGCTTCCATGATCTTCTGGCTAATTTCCCACAACTGGGCCAAGATCATGCTCTAATACCACTGTAATGATCCTTAATAGTAATACAAGTGATAACAAGCAAATAATACATGCAACAAATCACAAAAAGGAAATGTTCAACAAACACCCATATAAAAGCTGCAAATGGAGAACTTTTGAGCCATTTTATTATATTTTTGCAATTCAAATACAATAGATGATGGAATGGTGCACTTGGGCTTGTCTGAAAAGACAAGTAGGACCAAACCCAGGTAGGAAAATGGCTGAGCTGAAGGTTGCCAAGCTGCTGCACCAATTTGCACTGTGCTGCCGAGAAATTGCTGCTTTGCTGAAGTTCGAATAGCTGGAAGGTGCACTAAAACTGCCCAGAAATTTATATGCTTTTAAGCCCAGACTCCTTGGCCAGAACCCACAAAAACCTAGAAATGGTTTAGCCCGATTTGGACTTCCCAAAATCAACTCCCAAAGGCACTATTCAATCCCCAATAATTCTATACTATTTGCTGCAAAGATATGGCTTAAAACCCCACCTCCATTTCTCAGAAAATTATGAAACTTTATATTTGGGATCCTTGTAAAAATCCCAGAAAAACCCAGAAAGGATTTTGGCTGGTTTATAACTCTGATTTTCGACCGCCTTGGAGCCTCACCTCAGCTTTCGCTGCCAATTTTGACTTGTTGGAAATTGCCTGTAAATCCACCTGAAAACTTCTCCAAAATGCTGAGTTCCCAGACTCCTCGAATGATCTCTTGGCCCAACTCAGTTGCTCCCAAGTCTTGTTCTTTGGAGTTGCAACATTCTTCTTTGGCTTTTCACTTTGATCAACTTCCTTCTTAGAATCATCCTGCGAAGATGTGGAGCTTCTACTTGCATCAACTGGAGCTTTACCATCTTTAATAGCCTTCTTTTTTGCTTCTTCATCTGTCTTGTCTTGTAAATGTTCTTTTTGCGATCCCTTGAGTTTGTTGATCTCATCATGGGTTGCATCAAGTTCTTCTTACTTTTGAGTAAGATCTTCTTGAAACCATTTTTCCAAGATCACCCTTCTTTTTTCTGCCTCCTCAACCTGTAGCTTGAGAAGAGTGGTCTTCTCTACTTCTTTGTTGAGAACCTGTATTTGTTCCTTCTGCTTCTCATTTTCAATCCTGAACCTGCTTATTTCTATTGAAGATGATTCTAATTCCTTTTGCTTTTGGTCAACTGCGGATATGTATCTTTGATAATATTCCTTCCTTTCAATTTCTGCTTCCTGCATCTGTTGTGTGATCCTGCTAATCTTTGTAAATGTTGAGTCAAGTTCTTGTTGCTTTTGTTGGACTTCTCTTTTGAGGTCTCGTGTCTCTATATTCTTGATTTCTTCCAATTGAGTTCTAAGACTGCTAATCATCTTCTCAGACTCTTCATTTTCTTTGATGAGTTCTTTTGTTGTCTTCAATTCTGCTTCCAAAAGTCTTTTCTTTTCCTTTGACTTTTGAGTTTCTTTATCACCTTGATCACTTGATTTTGAAACTTCGTTTTACTCATTTCTCCCATTTCTTCATCATAATAAAAAGGATCCGAATTTTCAATAACATCTTGACCTGATTTCTTTGTTGAATAGAGATTATGAAGCTTTTCCCAAAAATCTTTAGCTGTTGAACATTGGCCAACTTTTGTTTTCCAAGAATTTGGCAAAACATTCAAAATCACATTGATGGCCTTTGAATTGTACCTTTTAGCTTCGTTGGTAGATGTGTCTCTAGAAACAATTGATTCCCATACTCCATGTGCTTGCAAATGTACTTTCACCCTGGATTCCAATATTCAGTAATTATCTGCATCAAAATCAGGGGTTGGTACACAATACTCACATTCTTCAGATTTTGTTGTACCTGTACCTTCCTTTGAAATCCTTGCAACCTGCTTCTTTGACTTTCCCATCTCTATGCTTTGAAAAATGCCTTCTAGCGGTTAAGCTGTTACTGAAGGAACCAAGCTCTAATACCAATTGTTGGAAATACTAAGAGGGGGGGTGAATCAATATTCCTTAGCAATTAGCACTTTTAAATTCAATTATTATTAATGTTTATGCAGTAATAACAGTAAATAAAAGAACATAGTGGGCACAAGAATTTTAGGTGGAAAACCCCCTCCGGGTCAAAAACAACTGAACACTTTTCTAATAAATTCTTTAATCTTCAGCCCCAACTAAGATGAAAGCAACAACTTCCTAGAATTCTAGAAAAACATTCTTCTCCACCTCCCACTGGAAGGACGCCTCAACGCCCTGGTTTCTTCAGTAATCAACTGAATGGATGCTCCAACACCCTAGCAAGCCACAACTCGCCCTAACACCACCCTACCACCCTGAAGTGTTCACATGCCCCAACTTGTAGGTGACTTCATACACCTGCCTAACACCTCCTTGCCACCCTATAATGACTGAAATAAGACAAGACTGTGGATTCGCAAACCAGGGACAACAATCCACGATATAATAAGATGTATAATGATTTTCGTGTACTTGACCAAATACCCAATCACTCTATGACCTACAACCCAACCATGACATCATCCCAACAATGACTCTTATACCTCCCAACACTGCCTCTTCGACTCTAGGCAGAATGAATCTTTTACAATCTTTACAATGATGACTCTTTTACAAATGACTCTTTTACAATGATGACTCTTTTATAAATGACTCTTTTACAACTTTACAATGATGACTCTTGGCCTTAACAATACTTCACGATATCTGGATGGCTGTCATGTCTTCAAGGATGTCCCGCTGTAATGCTTCCTTTGATTTGATACTTCTGCTCTTGAATTCTTGCTTGATGTTGTATTTTAATCTTCTTCTACTTGCATGCAAAATTTGCTCGGCGAAACCAATCCCAAAACAAAGCAAAATACCCTTCAACTTACCTCTGCCTACAAAACACATATAAGTGCATAATAATGAATAAATACAAATTAAAATTACAATGCGTACCTGAAGTGTGCTTGTCACTTTTGTTGTTGATTTGTTGCAACAGTAGACAAAGACTCCCACTCTTGATATAGGCCCAGACTCTATGCAAGGCTATATCTTAAACTAAACTAAAGATATATACAATAAAAACTGATGACAGACCCTAGACTTGTGATGGACCAAGTTCTAAGTACAACAACAGAGACCATTCTATCAACTATGACAAGACAAGTAACATGAACTTACAACATCATATAGATTTCGCAGACTTGGTGTAGCATCAAGAATATGTACTATCAAGAATAGGACATCTGAAATGTGGTATCAAAACTAATTGTGACATATAGAGACATAGAGGTATAACCGAGACCCTGTATATACTTATGTTGCCTTACAAAAACATATGTTAGAAATGATACTCAAAACTAAAATGTAAATACTAATCATACATACTTTGTTGTAGGAGACTTACCCTTAACTGTTGATGTGTGTTCCTTACTGTAGTGATCTTGGAATGCATGCTTTTTCTTGCCTTTTAGGAGCTCGATATTGAATATGTTGTATTTATGTAATTTCAGATCTCCAGGGTCTGGAATTTCGTCTTGTGGTAGCCCTTTGAGTCCTCTTTCCAACTCCACAGGTCTGATCAAGATTGGATTCTTCAAGAAAGGGTTATGCCCAATCTCCCACGATGACCTGATTATAGATTGGTTCAGTAGAGCAAACTTGTATGAAGTGCCACGTGTCAGTGTTGCGACTGTTGGACACCTAATCCTCTAGGGGTTGGTGTAGAATGTAAACAGTCAAAGGGAGTCCAAGAGACCACTTGGTATATGGAACAATGTTGCACGAAGCGGGGGCGAAGCGGAAGCGTTTTTTGGAAGCGGGGACGCAGAAGCGTCATTTTCCAAAAATCTAGGAAGCGAAGCGTCCGCGGAAGCGTCTGCTATATATATATATATTTTTATATTTTTTTGCATTTATACTCAAAACAAACATCCCAAATAGCAAATTAATTGTAGAAGACATGAAAACATGCATATTTTATCATAAATCAAGATAGATATAACATCCATTGTACATTAATGATTAATTATTTGAGCATCAACCATCTAGAATCTAGATTCTTCTCTTCTTGTCTAGCCTTTGCCTCTACCTCGATTGTCTAGGGATATAGTCAACATTGCCCAATTTTGATCAAACTACCTAATTCAAGACTTAAAATATGGTAGAAAAAGCTTAACATGCTTGATCGATGATTTTGACTTGATTGAAAGGTAATTTTTTGCTAAGGGTGTGCCGCGTGACAAAGGAGTTCAACAATTAACAACACCAACACTAGGGTACATATAGGGCTTGGTGCTCTTGATTAAATGCTAATCGCATACCTTCATACTTGATATAATCTAATGAAATGCCACAATCCCATTGATCTTGAATTCCTGAAAACTGTTAAGTCTGCTGAATTTTGAATAGGATATGAAATTCTATTTTCTCCATATGAAGTCCAATGAGGCTGGAACCACTCTCAAACATCCTGAGTCATTTCATGGTAATGTTAAAAATTTAAGTAAAAGTGACATTCTCCTTTATTTTTCATTTTCATCAATGAAAATGAAAAATAAAGGAGAATGTCACTTTTACTTTAAGAATTTAACATTACCATGAGGGAGCATCTGCTATATTTATATTTTTTTTGGCTTTCATTCGTCACCCTAACCCAAGGTGGACCCACCCCCAACAAGCAAACTCACCTAAAATTAAAAAAAAAATTGAAAAAAAAAACGATTTTCTAAACGCTTTTCCGGAAGCGTACGCTTCCTCCTCCGAAGCGCCACGCTTCCGACGCCCGAAGCGCGCTTCCGTACCACGCTTCCGAATTTCCAGGAAGCGGCAAAAAATTCGGAAGCGGCGCTTCCGGCCAAGCTTCCTAGGCGCTTCCGTACGGGACGCGCTTCGGGGCTTGGAACCGTGGGGGGGGGGGGCGCTTTGTGCAACATTGATATGGAAACCAAGGGTCACCAAAATGTATTATAAAAGTATATCAAGTGAATAATAGATGTAATTAAATGCTTATCCTTCATATTCTGCATTTGCCATGTGTGAGCTTAACATGGTATCAGAGCACAGGTCCGAAATTAGTTTTTTACAATGTAACTCCTCTCAGGTTTCTTTGCCATATTCTGTCCCTCTGCTTGAGGTTTTGTTGCAGTATTATTGTGCTACAGTCAAGAATAAATTGTAATGCATACTACGGTCACGTCCGTTGGCCTTCCTCCGTTGCATAGTTGACCCACAGATCTGTAATGAGAGCCTGAATTTTCTGTGTTGAGCTGGTAGCGTTTTCTTTATTGTTAGCATTGAATGTCTGAAATATATTGTATAGTTGATACATTAATGAGAGAGTTGGTTTATCCATCTGTTCCATGGATTGCGTTGAATAGAGCATGACTCTTTGCGTTGATTAATTTTGGTACGTGCATTGTTTCTTAGTTGTAATACTCAGCTTGTTTTGTATCCTTTCCAGAACCTATCTGCCATTAATTTCTCTGCTCAACTTGTTAGCTATAGACATAACGTTTTTTTTCTCTGCCTGGGCGCTCGCCTGGCAAACTGTTTTTGCTTCTTTGGCAGACTGTTTCATTATGTTGTGTGCCATTCTACTCAAAGATTCTCTGCCTCTATAGTCTATTCGCCATGCATTATAACTGACACGCTGGTTGGGAGCATCTCTGTGAGTTTTTGAATATTAGAATATCCCTATTTAGTATTTAATGCTCATTCCTTTTTGCTGTTGCTATTTGTATTCTTTTAGCAGTTTCTTAGATGAAACTGAGTGTTTCCATATTCTACATAGAAACCTGATGTTTCTATTATTGTAAATATCTCTGTATTATCATTGAGCTGTTTTGCTCATTTCAAATTAATTCATTGAACATTCTTTTATGGTATCAGAGCGAGGTTAAGAGATTTCTTGAACAGTTATTATCTCTGCATCCTAATCTCTTGAGTCCTTTCTAAGGTCGAGCCCTCTGTAAGCCAGGTAGCCTTCACTGAGTCTTAGCCTCGGCTTTGCTCACTGTGATAAAAGCTTACAGTCGTCCATCTCGATACAGAAATGGATTCTTCTTCTGCTTTATCATTTCTCTGAGGAATTAACCCTGTGGCGGTGACCGTTTCGTAGGAGCTGGATTTACAAGTTAGCAATTCTGCTGTGTTTTCTGAGTAAAGTCGATTTGTGATTTCTCGTCGTACACGCCAAAGGCCTCTTCGGCTTCGATGATTGCTTCGAATTCTTCACTTCAAGATCAAATTTGAGGCGCCTGAGAGCACTGACGGTGCTGGAAACGTGATCGAAGATCTCTTGTGTGTGTTGTGGACCTCTTGTCGCAAGTTCGACCCTTAAACAGTGAACGTATAAAACCACGGGACGTATGAAGCCAAGGGACATAACAGAGCGAAGGAAATTTTTTGTCGTATCTGTTGTAACGGTGAACGTATAAAGCCACGGGATCTGCACCCGACTGTCGTATCCGCAATTTTTTTTGAATCTACGAATACGCATTGAAATTAAAATTTCTGCGGCAAAACCTTGATCGTGGGTTCATATTCTTCATTCGACGGCTCACGTATTCAACTGTGCTGCTGGAGATCCCCCCCGCCGCTTTGCCAGAGATCCACGCCCACTGCACACCGCTGGGCACGCGTCTATCAATTCGTGGACTTTCGATCTCCTTGCTTCGTGTCACATTTTAACGGCTCACGTGGGTATCTCGATTCGATCCGTCTCTGCAAGCAAAGAAAATCAAAGCGGAAAAGTAAACCTGCGACGCTCCTCTGTTCAATTGGTCTGTTCTATATATTCCTGTTGCTTTCATTTCCGACAACACCCCGAGGGTCGATTCTCTTTGCAGCGGATCTGCTTCACGATGACTGTAGCATATTGGTAGAGCGTCAGTCTTGTAAACCAAACGTCCGTAGTTTGATCTTGCGTGGTGGCAATTCTGATTAAAGGTCCGCAGTTCGATCCTGCGTGGAGGCAATTCTGATTAATACTATCCAGGTTTTCTGTTTCGCACTTCACTCCCTGCTGAGGCTCAGTTTTTTTTATATATATTATTATAAGAAGTGTTCAAGAAAGTGACAGCCTCTGGACACAGTGGAGTGTTTTTTATTGCAGCGGGCTCTGTCTACGTCCTTTCTCAATAAATTCAAGGCCTATAGCTGTTGTTTTTAAAACTGGGGAGATATATATTTTTTTTTGCTGCGTAAATATCTTTAAAGGATAAGCAGGCAGCTACATTTTTTTCTCTGTGTCAGACTTCTGTTTTTTTTGGGAAAATGGCCACGCTCACCAATCTGATGCTAGAAGGAAATCAACGCTTTAATGGCAGCAACTATAACATTTGGAAACAAAGAATGTTAACCATTTTTGAATACAAGCGTCTTGATCAACTCATTTTGGGCAAAGAGCTTCGTCCCGGTACAGCTGGTACCGATCAAGACAAATTTGATGATCGAAATCGAGAGGCTGTTATGCTTCTCAAGCTATCTGTCGCTGATGATCAGTTACCACAGATTCCCTCTGGCAAGACAGCTGCCGAAATCTGGGAACAGTTGAAAGAACTGCACGAGACATCTGACAAAAGCAGAGCTTTTTTTCTCAAAAATCAGTTGTTCTCCATCATGATGGACGAACATATGTCTTTACAGGAACATCTCAACAAAATTAAAGACATTCGAGATCAGCTCGAAGCCATTGGTCGGACCATGGAGGAAGAAGATATGGTAGTCATTACTTTGAAAAGTCTACCGAAATCTTATGAACACTTCATAGAAACACTCAACATTACCACCACAAATGTTGATCTGAAGTTTCCAGATTTATGTACCAAACTTCTGCAGCAGGATCGGTGGAAACAGCAGTTTGGTAGTAGTGCTTCATCAGTGTCCTCGGAAAATGCATTTTCTGCAAAATATCAGTCCTCTCAGTCCTTTCAGCAGAAAGGCTCCTCTCAGCCTTTTGATCCTACTAGGAAGAAAAGTGTGCAGTGTAATTACTGTCACAGGTTCGGTCACATGAAGAAAGATTGCATATAGAGGATTGCTTCTGAACAGAGGAAACAGGGAGGGCCACATCAGACAGCAAATGTTGCAGAACATTCCGAGCAAACAGAGTCTGCCTTTTACGCCTTTATGGCTAAAAGGTCTTCAGATCCTGTTCCTTCCTCTGCATGGTACATTGATTTTGGTGCATCACGTCATTTCTCTCACAGGCGTGACTGGTTTATTGAATTCTCACCTTTCAGTGATTCCGTGGTATTTGGCGGAGGTGAAAAGTACACAGTAGCTGGCAGAGGTACAGTTCAACTTCAGTCTGGTGGGCGCACACTTATATTTCTGAATGTATACTATGTTCCTGGTATGGAAATTAATCTGCTATCTGTCAGCCAGATTATGAGGAATTCTCCTCAACTTGATGTAGTGTTCAGTACCCACAAGTGCTCCATTATTGACAGGGAGACTAGTTTAACAGTTGCTGTTGGCATAGAGGACCATGGTCTATACAGGCTACTTGACACCGGTGACTCCAGAAGTGGCTCTAGCAGCACGTATCTCTCCTATCAGCACTCTATGGCATCAGCGATATGGGCATCTCAATATGCAGTATCTCTCTCAGCTCTCTCGGGAGGGACTTGTGTCTGGATTACCTGATATTCAGACTCAGCAGTTGGGGGTATGCAGCGCCTGTCAAGCGGGAAAGCAACATCGGTCTTCATTCAAAAATGGAGAATCTTGGCGCGCATCTAAGGTACTTCAGTTACTTCATGCTGATATTTGCGGTCCTATGAATACAGCTTCTATCACTGCTTGCAAATATTTTTTACTTATTGTAGATGATTTCAGTAGAAAGATGTGGGTGTATTTTTTAAAAAATAAATCTGATGCTCTTAGTACCTTTCAGAAGTTTAAAACCTTAGTGGAAAAAGAATCTGGTTGTAACATCATGACTCTTAGGACCGACAATGGGGGATAATTTTGTTCTTCAGCGTTTGCCAACTTCTGTGATATTCATGGCATCAAACGTCAATTAACCACTCCTTACACTCCTCAGCAAAACAGTGTTGTCGAGCGTCGCAATCGCACGGTTGTTGAAATGGCTCGTTCCATGCTACAACACAGGAGTGTTCCAAACAAATTCTGGGCTGAAGCAGTATTTACTGCTGTTTATCTTCTTAACCGATCACCCACTCAGGCTGTTACAGGGAAGACTCCTGAAGAGGTTTGGTCTGGCCGTAAGCCTAAGATCAGTGATCTCAAAGTATTTGGCTCAGTTGCATATGTTTGGATTCCAGCTGCTAAGCGCTCTAAGTTGGATTCCAAAAGCCAAAAACTCATGATGACAGGGTACAGTGATCATCACAAGGCCTATAGGCTGATAGATATAGCCACTGGTCGTCTTACCTTCAGTCGAGATGTAGTATTTGATGAAGACAGAGGATTCTTTCAGTCTTCTTCTTCTGAGCAGTGTTCTGAGGATCAGCCTCACAGTGTTCTTCTTCCGGTCGGTCCACCTGATGGGAGGGATGATGTAGCATCAGTATTTGATAATACTCTATCTGAGCTTCCTCCAGAAAATAATCCTCCTCTTGTGGCCCCTATTGCTCTTGAGTCTTCTCCACCTCCTCTTGATATTGGTTCCTCTACTCCTGATATTGGTTCTTCTACTCTTCGGCCTAAATGGTGGGCTAAAACCATTGGTGATCTCCGGGATGATGAGCTCCTTGAAGGTAGAACTTCTAGACATAAGAAAAGACAACAGTCTACAGTCAATTTTGCTCTTATGGCTAACCTACACAGTATTTTTGAGCCTCATACCTATTCAGAGGCTAAGGGTACATCTGAGTGGGAACAGGCTATGGAAGCCGAATTCCAGAGCCTTCAGAAGAATTACACATGGACACTTTTTGACCTTCCTGCAGAAAAAAAACCCATAGGTTGCAAATGGGTGTATAAAGTGAAATACAAAGCTGATGGAACCATAGACAAGTATAAAGCTCGTCTTGTGGCTCGAGGGTTCTCACAGAAGGAAGGCATTGACTATGAGGCGACTTTTGCTCCTACAGCCAAGATGAGTACCATAAGGCTTATGCTTGCCCTAGCAGCTCAGTTCAATTGGAAAGTTCATCAGATGGATGTAAAGAGTGCTTTCCTAAATGGTGATCTCCAAGAAGAAGTCTACATGACGCAGCCTCCAGGATTCAAGGTTGCTGGTCAAGAACAAAAAGTGTGTCGGTTAGCTAAAGCAATCTATGGATTGAAACAAGCTCCTCGGGCTTGGTACATGAAAATTGATCAGTACTTGACAGATCAGGGTTTTCAGCGGAGTCCATCTGATGCAAACCTGTATATCAAGCATACTGGTGATGATATCTTGTTCGTGGTTGTCTATGTGGATGACCTTATCATTACTGGCAGCTCTGCACATTTGATCCATGGGATCAAACAAGATTTATGCAGAACTTTTGAGATGACTGACTTGGGACTTCTTCATTACTGTCTGGGGATTGAAGTTTGGCAGACTGAAAATCAGATCTTTCTCTCTCAGTCCAAGTATGCCAAAAATCTTGTGGACAGGTTCAGAATGCAGGATTGCAAACCGGCCACGACTCCTATGGAACCAGGGCTCAAACTTTCAGCACAGTCATCCTCTCCCCTTGTGGATGAAACTTTATTTAGGCAATTAGTGGGTAGTCTCATCTACCTTACTGCTACCAGACTTGACATCAGTTTCGCAGTAAGCTACATTTCTCGCTTCATGTCAGCTCCTAAAGCTGATCATTGGCAAGCAGCAAAGCGTGTGTTACGATATGTGCGTGGCACTTCTGATTATGGTCTCCTATACACTCGAAGTTCCAAACCTATACTCCGTGGTTACACTGATTCTGACTGGGCCGGTTCGGTTGATGACCGTAAATCTACAGCTGGGTATGTGTTTAATCTAGGATCCGGTGCTGTTACTTGGACTAGTAAGAAGCAACAGGCAGTAGCTCTCTCCTCAACAGAAGCAGAGTATCGGGGAGCAGTTAAGGCATCCTGTGAGGCAGTTTGGCTTCGACGTATGCTTGCAGATATGCATGTTTCCCAAACAGGGCCTACTTCTTTGTTTTGTGATAATCAGGGAGTGCTCAAGCTTGCCAAGAATCCAGTCTTTCATGAACGAACAAAGCATGTGGAAACTCATTGCCACTACATTCGCCAGCTTGTTGAAGACGGCTCAGTTCAGTTGCAATATGTTCCCACAACAGAGCAGCCCGCCGACATTTTCACCAAGCCTCTTGGTCCTGATAAATTTGTAAAATTCAGAGGGTCTATTGGTGTTGTAAATAGATTGAGCATTAAGGGAGGGTATTAGAATATCCCTATTTAGTATTTAATGCTCATTCCTTTTTGCTGTTGCTATTTGTATTCTTTTAGCAGTTTCTTAGATGAAACTGAGTGTTTCCATATTCTACATAGAAACCTGATGTTTCTATTATTGTAAATATCTCTGTATTATCATTGAGCTGTTTTGCTCATTTCAAATTAATTCATTGAACATTATTTTATTGAAGGCTGTTTTTTGAAGTATGTGCATCGAAGACCGTGCATATGGTTTGATTGCTGAGCATCGAGTCTCCATTTTATTCTCTGGGCTGTGAGCTATATCGTTGTTTCCAGAGCGATATAACTTGATGATGCCACTGCATTCAACTTATATTGCATTGCATTAACAAAATAATTGAAGTTTTCAGCCAAAGATAATATGGAAACTAGAAGTCACTGAACGTGGTGATTTTCAACAGCACCACGATGAGAAATTTGGACGTTGATTTATGGGGTTAAAGCACATGCACAGGAGTTTTGATCTCCATGAGCATCTTGTGCAGGACCGACAACACATTCTTCCACTTGATAAAACTTTATGCACCCAACGTTTCTCATGCCTGTGGCTGTGTCAGATGGCTAAGAAAAGTCGAGCGACGTTGATCTCCTGAGCATCCTGTTGTTGGATTACGGTTTGAGGATTGAGAGCATTAGTGGCCTGTATTATCCGAGAGCATGTAACTCCCTTTTTGGAATATTAGTAGTATTTGAAGTTGTTGAGCTTGTGGTGCGTTCGGGTATGCGTTGAACTCCTGCTGCAAACCATTGAGAACCACGTCGTGTCTACAATGAATAACACTGTGACAAATATACAGATGTCGTCCATGGGAGCGCCAAATCTGGAAGGATGCAGTCACTAAAACAACAGGAAAAAAAAGGTATTCATTAGCCCTCCAGAACTTCTTCGTGGTTAGATGTCGTATATGGACTTCCGTGAGAATTTCACACTCAATGTATGCTCCATGATTCTCGATACACATTATGCATCGGTTTGTATTGCAGAGAGGGGATAATATCATAATAGTGCAGTACCAACAAAAAGAAAATTACTATTGATGAATTCAGTGCCTGAGAATCCAGCATGGACTAAACATTTGAATGCGCTACAACAATTTTGTTTCTTGTGGCTTCAGTATAGAGGTTCTAAAATTTGAAGTTGGAGACATTTTTTGAATCAATTTTCACGTTTCATACACAAGGTAAAAGTTGTAATGAGTTGTTGCAGAAAAGCAAGTTGTTATTATTACTAGCTCTTATTTATTTGGGCACTTCTTTGATTGACTTTGTTGAGCAAATCTGCCTTTCGTTTCTACGACAGAATAATAAGTACAATAAACCTCTGTTTGAGTTTTGGATTTTTTAATCGAAGTGTATCAAAATATAGTGAGAAGGTTGCTAGTCTTTGTATTCAAAGGTGAGGAATGAACATCATAGCATATCTTGAACTCTGTAAAGTGGTTGAGTAAAAAAAGAAAAAGGCCTAAGGGTTCATTGTATACAGGTGCATTTTCGTTGAAACCAACACCCTTCATTTGTTGACTTTGTGCTGTTAAGACAATGGCCAGACTTGATGAAACATTAGATTTGTTGAATACCCTAATTCATTCCACTGTTGATGAGATTGTAGAAATCAGCAAAGCTTCTCTTGCTGACATTAGAACATGTTTACAAAATGCACATGAAAAGATAGAGTTTTTGCAACTTGAATCATAGTTACAGAGAGATGAGTTACAACAAGATAAACATCATTACTCCCATAAGTAGCAAGTTGATTCAGATCCAGTACCCAATGAAGCAACAGAATTGCATGCAGAAGCAGAAATTAAGCCTATACTTCCCAAGCAAATCATCAGACCTTGGGAAGAGCTTGTCAACAACAAGCACAAAATAGGTCTTGGATATGATAAGGAGGTGTCCTTTCATATTCCAGAGTATTCCAATCCCATTCAATTTCAAAGTGCTGGGTTCCTTCATGACAATTCACCTTCACCTGTTCTAGATTCTGCTCCTCCACATTCGCAGTCAAAAGTTGTTAAATGCCAACACTATGATCGAGTTGGCCATATGAAAGATCACTGTTTTAATCTTCATACATGTAAGCATTGTCATAAAACCACTCTCTTCAAACAAATGCTTCAGAAACAAGCCTCTTGCAAGAACAAAGATTCATCTTGGATGGATCACTTCTTGGCAATGGGTTTCAACCAATGTTTTAAAACTCCGACTCCGACTCCGACTCTGACTCGGTCAAGTGTCGACTTCGACTCCGAGTCTGACTCGGTATTGACTCGGCCAGTTTGATTTCAATGACTTGGTCGTTGTAAAAAATACATTAAATATCTATTTTTTTATTAAAAAAACATAATTTTAAAGATTTTCATTCATGTTTCCAAACACAAAGCTTTAGAATATAGATAGAGGACAACATATGATCAAAGTAGGCTCATGAATATATCCATTATAGCAAAATGGCACCCAGTGCACTATCCAATACATACATGATGCTGATATGGAGATCAAAACAAAAACACATAACCAAGGAGGCTAGAAATGGCCTCTACAACAAAAGTAAACTGTGAAACATCACTAGTCACCACTAACCAGTACTACTGGCTATTGCTAGAGGAGCCAACATCATCTGGCTCAACCTCTGAATCAGAGTTAGACAAGGAAGCCCATGGCTTCTCCTCATCATCATCTCCAACTGCAACTGCAGAAGTGGTAGCACTAGCAGGCTGTGTAGCTAGTGGTTGCTGAGATAAACGAGATATGCGCTTTCATCGTGGCTAGAATGCTTGCCCAAGACTCCTCACTGCTGCTCCAAAAACAAACTCCACAACTCTTCACAAATTCCTCACAAATTCTCACTCAAATGCAATGAGATGGTTGTGAGGAAATGAGAGGGGTTGGGTAGGTTTTATAGGGTTTAGGAGAGGAAATGGACCCCAAAGAACCCAAAGGCACATTAGAATGGGCTTTGGGGTCCCCAAAAACCCAAGTTAAAAAAAGGCGCATTATGGCCGCTCCTACCGAGTTGGCTCGGACTCGGCCGAGCTAGCCAGGTTGTTATCAAGCCGGCCGGGTTGTTACCAAGCCGGTCGAGTTGGCTCGGACTCGGCCGGCTCAGTAACAACCCGATCGACCGAACCGAGTTACCCACCGTTTCGACCTGGTCAACCTTCAACTTGGATTGACTTGGCCGTTTCGGAGTCGATTCGGTTGGGTTTTAAAATAGTGGTTTCAACAACCAGGAAGATATTTCAGTCATATGTCAGTGTTTGTTCTAGAGTATTGAACAGTCTTGTAGTTGAGTTTTCTCCATCACCTCACCTTGTATCTGACAGGGGGGGAAGTGATGGTCATCTACAAGCTTCAAAGCCACATCAAGCGAGCCTGAGCCACAACCTGCCATACCAGATTCAAAGTTGTAGCCAGAGAGCATGCCTTCGGTTGATGATCAACCTTAAACCATCTATGCGGGGTTGAGACACCTCTTCAAAAGAATTGGGGATACGTCCTACAACAGAAGACTTCAACTTCTTGCCAGTTTTGGAAGAGTTCCAGGAATTGCATTAAGTATTCCAGAGTTGTTGGTCATCCTTAAACCATCACAGGTTGAGACCTCCCTTTTTAGGTTGAGGTTCTCCCTTTTTATGCGGGGTGAGACCTCCCTTTCAAGGTTGAAGGTTTCCCTCTTCAAAACATGAGGAGCACTTCCTCTAGCAGAAGACCTCAGCTTCATGCCAGATTTGGAAGAGTTCCGGGAACTACACTAAGCATTCTAGTGTTGGTGGTCATCCTTAAACCACCCCCCTTATACCAACATTTCAGAGAGCACATTCAACCTAGTGTTGCCATGCATTTTTGCACATTTTGTATTACAACTCTCTTCTTGGACTCATACATACCCCTTTGGATTAAGGGGGGGAATGTTGGACACCTTATCCTCTAAGGGTTGGTGTGGAATGTAAACAGTCAAAGGGAGCCCAAGAGACCACTTGGTATATGGAAATCAAGGGTCACCAGAATGTATAATAAAAATATATCATGTGAATAATAGATGTAATTAAATGCTTATCCTTCATTTTCTGCATTTGCCATGTGTGAGTTTACCAACGACCTTCGGCCCTGCAAACGATACCCAACAAACTATAGTCTGTCCTCTTTCTGTCACTATTTACAAAATTCGAATCCAATGCTCAGAGAGAAAGTTATGACGATTTTCCCGATGTCACCTGTTTGACATGGAATTCGGGAGCCTGCAAAAACCCTAACTTCCTCCGATCATATTTCCGAAAATATAGCGAAGCAAGATTTGAAATTCGGTCACGAGGTTCATCAAGATTTTGGCTCAAATGAGTTTTAATTTCAGCTTTTGAAGCTTCACAGAAATAACGTTATAGCGAAAATGCCACTATGACCTGTTTGAAGCCACAAAACCCTACTAGAGGAGAATATGAGGGTCACTATTTATATGAATGTCTTGAGCTGAGAGGGTCCTCAACAAGTAACCGTTGGAGGGATTTTAGGAGCAAAAAAAAACATTATTAATTATTGACTATTCAATGACCACAACCAATTCTGAGTGCCATGCCACAACCCCATAGGGTTTTAGCGCACTAACTGGGGTTACTAACTTCAAACACGAATATCTCTCAAACCGTGAAGAATTACGTGGCGTTCCATATATCAACGGAAACATCTCGATGAGTAGAATTGATCTAGAAGATTCTTGACTCAGAGTAGAGTAAGTTGTGAAGTCAAAATGCCCATGGAAGATCGGGGTAGCCCTTGGTGCTGCTTGGGTTGACGTCAATGACAACCACTGATCAACAAAAAGTTGCCTAACAATAGACAAAGGTATCTCTTGTGCATATAATAATGTTATGCATCCTTATCTAATATTTTATCTAATATAATATTTTATAATTTTAGTGCATGTGCTTTTAAGTTTTAACTAGTTTGCATGTATAGAATCTTATCCTAACTAATTGTAGTTCATGCTAACCATGTGCGTGTCTTCTTCCATCAAAGTTGCTTGCACTAGATTTGCTCTACTAATTTACTTAATTTTATTGTCTGAAATAAATGTTATTTCTATTGGTGCCACTTTTTGAACATATAAATATTGCAGAACATAAAACATCTTGGGGCAGGAAAAATCTCCAACGATCTATAATCTGAAATCTCAGGTTTTACAATAGGTTATTGAAATTTTGATGGATCATTTCCTTCCCTATTTGATTTTTCTCATCTCATATAGAGACAACCTTTCTGATAGTTTGTCTTCGTGAATATTTATATAGCCCATAAGCTGTTTTGCTGTACAGACAATAATGAGAAAGTTCATCATTATAAGTCTGCAAACAGCTAGGCCTGCAAAACAGTCATGATTTAAAATGTTTCTAATGCCAAGAAACTCGGAGGATAAATGAGAAATCTGGGATAAAATTGCCACTTCATCCAACAAAAGATTTATTTTTTTAATATCTTTTTATGCTGGAGCTAAATGAAACAACTTTTATTTTAATGAACTTGGCTGCATAGTTGAATAATCATTTTTAGGAGTTCGGGAATGAAACCAAATACTTATTTTATAAAATTGATTGGATGGAAACTGCAAATTTCATGCTATATATAGATATTATTACAAATATTATCTCACTGTTTTGCCTCCTAATGTTATGAGTTTGCTTTGCAGAGTTTGAAGAATATGTGTGAAACTGGTATTAAGCCTGATGTCATTACATACACAACCGTTATCAAGGTCAGATAGCATTTTTTTATCAAATACCATTGTTTGCCTTTTATGACGCTGGCCTCATTTTTTCTTGTGGTTTATTTTTCATTTACCAGTTTTGCTTATTGCTTCATTTTTCACTTAGATGCAAGTGTTTGGAATTTTTTGTTTTACAACAAAATTAAAACATGTATGAAAATCCTTGCCCAAATTGGTCATGTCATAGATGGAGGTGTGAAATTTTAATATTGTTGGAGGTGTGAAATACTGAATAAAACATTACTGCAATTTCACAGAAAATAAGTAGATCAAGGAATTGAGAAAATGTTGCACATACACACGAATAATGAACACCAATATTTTTGGAAAAATGTCCCTAGAAAAACCCGTGTGGGGAAAACCAGTTCTCCAGATGAGTATTTTATTTATTCTTCAACAAAATTCTGTGATTGAAAATTACATCTGTTTGCCATAAATAAGCAAACCTCTGGAAAATTATTTCTGTCACTTCTGCAAGTTAATTTGGCTTCCTGGAGACAACTCGGCCCTCTCTCGCAAACTCGCACTGCAGGAAATAATCTCAGCCTCCACTGGTATTCGGCTTCTCTTTGCAAACTCAGCTTCTCCTGTGCAAATTGTTCACTCTGGCAAATGTCTCTTTACACCGGCAACTCTGTCTCTCTGAAGCAATATGCACCACTAGGAAACTTGACCTCTTTGCAGATAAAATCGATCTCATATGAACTCCGGAAATCACAATGAAAAATTTCCCCTGGCAATCGTGTCTTCAATCACTGCTGATTTGGATCTGCTGGTGCCCTTACGCTATCACTGTGCCCTTGCAATCACTACAAATCTGTGTCTCTGATCTCTCTGATGCATTCTCCAAGTGCCTGTTACTGCTCAATCTCGCAGGGGTCTTGTTGTTGCTCAGATTGTACATGCACCGCGACAACTGCTCAGGGCGGGGGTTGTCACCTTGATCCCCACCCACTCCGTTCTAGCTGTCTCTCAATAGCAGGCTATGGGAGGTAGTCCCTATGGAAATAAGATGAGAGACAAGTTGGGAACCAACCAACCTAGGAGACACAATTGAGTGGCCTAGCTATTTGATTAATTTAAGCAAGATAGAAGATTGGATTCACTAAGACCAATGCCTTATGGAGTCAAATTCTTGTTTATTTACAAACTAGATGCCAAGTAACTGGATGGACAACTGCTGCTTAGAATGATTGACTATCCATGGATGATGTACAAGGATTGTGAGTGCTTTTTAAATTAAAATCGCTTAGGTTGTTTAAGTACTTAGTTATGGTTGCGTTATGTCAATAAGTACTTGTCAAAGAGTTATAATTTTGACCATAAGAAAATGTGCCAAGATACAAATTGCCAATGAGGTACAAGTTTTTAACTACTACGGGATGTGCTTAGATCTCGTAATAATTCGCTCAATGACAATTGGAGCACTTAGAATGTTTTAACCAATAAGTATCACCTCAAGATTATCAATGCTCTTTTGGTTGAAATGTATTTGATTTGATTAAAGCATTCAATACTAATGATCAGGACCTTAATGATAATTACTAGGAGCAATTAGAGATCCCTTAAGATATTAAAATGATGGTTCCTCAACACAGATATTACCTCAGCCTCCTTTATGTACTTAGATTCTAATATAAGCACAGTTAGATCTTCTATGCAAATAATCCTTTGTACACAATGTAAAAAGGAGACTGCTTATTCGAAACATTGACATTCTGAATGATTCAACAATTCTTAAAGAGATGATGATAATGCTAATTAGGTGCTGATATGCTCAAGCTTAATATTCCTTTCAGATCTTGGGATTATGCTAAATGCTTTTGGAGTGAACTAATGTTATTGCAAAATTTATCTTAATGCCAAAATGGGAGTCACAAGAGTATATATCATTATGCCCAACTTCTTTTGATGATAAGCAAAGGCATGCAGCGATAAAGAAATCTGATTTTATGAGTTAGGAAACCATATTCCAGTGGTAATTGTTGAAGAATGTAACTAGGTTTGGTCTTCATAAATATATTAATGTAATGTATTTGTCAAAAGAATGAAAAATAATTTTTTATTATTGTTACAATGACTTATTAAAGCATGGGTTTAATGCTTGGGTCATCATTTTATTAGTCAAAGTCCCCATTGTGGACTCCTACGATTAATATTGAGTCATTAAAGTCATTGTATATTTTATGAGACCCTTCTTGGGCTTTTGAACGATGTAAAAAGAATTATTTTTTAGTCAAAAATAGATTATGTCACCTCTATGCCAAGTCGGCCTCAAGGAGATCAAGTTGGCCTCAACTAAGCAATTCAACCTCACTAGAAGCCTATATATTTAAGCAGATCGAATTCATTTGGACACATTCTCTCTCACAGGTTCGATATCCAAGAAAGTGCTGGGAAAAGTGCGAAGTTGAAGGAGGCTAAAAGGAGTGCGAAGTTGGTTAAGAAGGAAGGGAAGGACAAAATCGAAGTTTTGGGATGTCTATCTCACTCTCTCATGTGGGCTACTTTAGGAGATCAAAGTCTCTTTGTCAAAGTCAAAGCTGTTACTGCTGCCAGTTGCTGCCAAGTCGAAGTTGCTGCGGTCGAAGTGTTGTTGCTGCTAGGTTGAAGGTTGGATCGAAGAAGGAAAGGCTAACTTGGTGTGCAAGAGGTCTGTGTCTAGGTTGAAGAGTCTCTGGAAAAACTACTCAAGGAAGAGATTTTGACTGGGTTTTCCCCTAGATAGGGGTTTTTCCCTGTTAATTTTAGATAACAATGGCATGTTCTATGCTTTAGCACAATTTACTTCAATGTTTTTTATCAACCCAATGACAATTTCCAATTACATCTAGTAGCAATCACATTAGCTTAAACACATTGACAGTTAATGCAGATAGAACATAAAAACATGTGCAGAAGACAAACCAAGTGTTAGGTCCCTATAATACTAGTGATTCCCTCATTATTATTGTCATCGTAGCCCTTATTGTTATTATTGTGCCCCTATTGTCCCCAAATTGTTATTAGTGTGCCCCATAGAAGCCCACTATTGTTATTGTTGTGCCCTTATATTACTATTGTTATGTCGGCTTTGATTATATTGTGACCCTTTAGACTCCTATATATAGAAAGGAGGTTTAGTCATTTGTATAATCCAAGAATCGTTCATTTGTGTAATGTAAAGGAGGTTTCCCCCTCGAAGAGGCTGATGTCTAAGGCGTTTTTCTATTGTTTCTCTCTTTTTGTGAGCTGGTTTCATAACATTTGGTATCAGAGCTTTGAATTCTAGGGTTTCGTTGCTCCAAACAGGTCATCGTGGCATTTTCGCTATAACTTTTTTTTGCGACGTTTCAGAAGCTAAAAAAACCCATTTGAGTCGAAATCTCGATGATCCTCGGGTCTGAATTTCAGATCTTGTCTCACTATATTTTCGGAGATATGATCTAAGGAAGTTAGGGTTTTTGCAGGCTTCCGAATTACATCCCAAACAAGTGAGCTTGGGAAAATCGTCATAACTTTCTTTTCTAGTATCAAATTGAAATTTCGTAAGAAGTTACAAAAAGAGGACGGACTGTAGTTTTTTGTGCATCGTTTTCAGGTCCAAAGGTTGAAACAGTGACACGTGGCACTTTGTACAAGTTCGCTCTACTGAAAAAGTGTATAATCAGGTCATCTTGGGAGATTGGGCATAATGCTTTCTTGGAGAATCCAATTTTGATCAGACTGGTGGCATTGGAAAGAGGACTCAGAGGGCTACCACAGTTCGCAATTTCAGACCTTGGAGATCCAAAATTTCAGAGATACATTAGATTCAATATCGAGCTCCTACAAAGTGAAAAAAGGTGTGTAGTTTCTTTTTTTTAAATTTTGCATAAGTTTGGTTTGAAAAATTAATTTGAAGGAATTCAAAGGGCATAGTGAAGCATAATTATCATTAATTGATGCCCCGAAGAAAGAAAATGGAAACACTTAGTAAACAACCCATAGTTGCGGGGGAGCGCCCCCCCCAAACCCGCTCCCGAACCGCGCTCCGGGTGGGAGCGGCTCGGGAGCACGCTCCCGAAAAAAATTGCGCTCCCTGCCATTTTTGGGAGCGCTGTAGGGAGCGATCGCTTCGTCGCTCCTGGAGCGAAATTTTAAGCTCGGGAGCGATCGGGGAACGATCGCTCCTGATCGCTCCCGAGCATTAAAAAATCGCGCCGGGAGCGATCCAGTGGAAAAAAATTCCGTGGACCTCAAAATATATATATATATATATATTTTTTTAAAGCCCAATGGACCTAAAAAAACTTCATTATCACTTCATTGAGTTGAGTTTCTTGGAGAGCAAGAGCAAAGGAGCATGGAGAAGCGAGGAGCAAGCGCCGAGGAGCGAGGAGCAAGCCTGCAAAGAGGTAAGTAAGTAATTTAGTTAGTTTAGTTAGTTTAATTTAGTTAGGTAGTAATTTAGTTAATTTAATTTAGTTTATTTAGTTTAAAAATTATGAATTTAAATTAAATTAATTAATCCCAATAAATTAAATTAATTTGCAGATTCAAAACCCTACAAACATCAAACACCATGGACCTGGCTATATTTCTTGGCATTTTCCTCTTCTTGGTCCCTTTTATGGTTATTATGGTGCTGGAGAGTAGGAAACGGAGGGGCCAAACTAAAGAGGGGGATGAAGAAGCTGGAGAAAGTCGAATTGATGAAAACCCCGGTGAGGAGGAGCTGGAGGAGGGTGAACATGACCCTCAAAAGACTAAACAAGACCAAACCCCATTGTGGAAATATGTTAACAGGGCTGAAACATGGAGAGGGTGTTGAACCACTAAATTTCATTGCCTCCATTACAACACTGATTACACAAGTTCATACACCCGTGCTAGAAGACACCTCTGCGGGAAAAGGCCATGGGATGGAGACAAACAAATAGGAATCAAAACTTGTACAACTGTGTTAGCAGCGGATAGAGCCAAATACATAAGGGAAGAAGAGGAAGCCCAATACAAATCAAAAAAATCAAGGGGTTTCTTTGAACCAAGCTCACAATCACAAAGAACTCCTTCAACATCCTCCCAAGGCAGTGGATATGGAGGCACAGGGTCATCATCTTTAAGGCGTAGAACCATATCATATTTCCTTGATGAGGGGTGTAGGAATGATGTGGATTCAAAGGTTTACAGGTTTCTCTATGCATGTGGGATACCATTCAATGTTCTTCGCTCACCTTATTGGCATGAAATGGTTTCTGCCATAAATGATGCCCCTAAAGGATACAAGAGCCCTGGGTATAACAAGGCAAGAACCATTGGCCTTGATCATGAAAAAGCAAAAATATCACATATTTTGAATAGAATGACAAGTTCTTGGACTGACCATGGGGTGTCCATTGTATCTGATGGATGGACAAATGTAAAAGGCAAGCCATTGATAAGTGTTCTTGCTGTGTCTATTAGTGGTCCCATCTTTCTAACTGCACATGATTACTTAGACAAGTTCAAGACCGCCATCAACATTGCAGAAGCATTACTTGAAACAATTGACCGTATTGGGCCATACAATGTCATCCAAGTCATCACTGATAATGCTCCTAATTGTAGGGCAGCGGGAGCAATTATTGAGGATAAATACCCCAACATATTTTGGTCTGGATGTTTGGTTCACACATTGAACCTTCTGTTGCATGATATTGTCAAGAACAAAAATGAACAATACCAATGGATTGGTGATTTGTACAAGAAAGGCAAACAAATGATAAAATTTATTACAAATCATAGCAATACCCATGGCCTTTTCCGCAGTCACTCGAGATCGGAGTTGTTGAAGATTGCGAAGACCATATTTGGTAGCTATTACCTCACCTTCAGGCGCCTTTTGAAGGTAAGAGAGTCATTGGCTAGCATGGTCTCAAGTCCACATTGGCAGGTATTAAAGGAAAGGGCTACAAATGCAGCTGACAGGGGAGGTTTTGAAATGGTGGAGGAGGCCGCTCTTGATGGTCAGTTTTGGACAAGTGTGAGGCAAGTATTGGATTTCACCAAGCCCATTTATCACATGATTCGGTTTGCAGATACAGACAAACCAGTGATTGGCGAGGTGTATGAGCAGATCGATACCATGTTGGGGCAAATAAAAGATATTGTTCATAATAGAGATCCCGACTTGTACAAACTGATTCATGATTGTGTGTGTGAACGGTGGAATAGACTTAATCTTCCACTACATTGCTTGGCGTATATCCTTATGCCAAAATACTACTCTACATCTTGGTTGGGCCAACCTGCAGCAGGGGGTGGGGTTAGGACCAAACCCCATTTAGATCTAGAGGTAACTAGAGGATATTTGGAAGCATTAGAAAAGTTGGTACCTAACAGGGAGGAATGTGCAGCTGTGCGCCTTGAAATGGGCAGATACTTCAGTGGCACTGGTTTGTATGGTAACTTCCATGCAATGGACGACAGAGATAGATTTGATACTCTCACATGGTGGGAAACATATGGTGGCCAGGGACTTTTGCCAAAATTGGCAAAAAAAGTTCTTTCACAGGTTGTAAATACTTCTTCTGCAGAGAGGTGTTGGAGCACCTACAGTTACATACATAATGTGAAAAGAAACAAACTCAATGAAAACCGAGCAGAAAGCTTGGTTTATGTGCACTACAACTTGAGGTTGTTGAGTCATTACTGTGATCGGGCTTATGAGGATCCCACATATAAAATTTGGGACCATCACCCAGAGGATGACAATTTGGAGGATGGCATTGTACATATTGAAGAACTGGAAGAGGAACTTGTAAGGGATGAAGATGAAGCAGCTGCAACAACCATGCCACCTCCACCTCCACCTCCACCTCCACCATCCAATAACAGTGCTCGAGGTCCGAGTCTTGTTCCTTTACTGTCGCCACCTCCATCTACACCCTCACGTGGAGGTTCTAGTTCTGGTCATCGGTTTGTGCAGGAGACTCCTAGAAGACCACCACGACCTGCTTATACTCCTAGAGACTCTCGTGTCAAGGGCCACATGTAGATTTACAATTTACTTGTCTTTTTTAGTTTCTATTAGACTTTAGTTTTCATAACTGTTGAGTTTTGAGTCCTTGACTCTTGACTCTTTCATATCATAATGATATTTTTTGTAAACAATATATGACTGTGACAATGCAAATTTGAAGTTTGAAGTTGGGCCTTGGCAATTATAACTCATTGGTAATGATTATGAATTATGAATATGATGCTTCGTGAAAGACTAAAGTTGTTTCATTTTATAAATTTATAACATTTCATATCATGTTAACAGTTAGAAGTTAGGACTTAGAAATATCTAAGATATTACTTCTTGTAATGGTTAAACTTAGCTTACAAGTACGACTTTGGTGATCAATGATGATAAATGTTATTGAATTTTCAATTTTGAAATCTTGAAGTTGAAACTTTAAGATTGAAGTTGATGAATCATGATTCATGAGACTCAATATGTTGTGGTTGTAATATGTATTTTACTAACTTGTGGACATGGTTGATGACGATTATAATTTCTAGATGATTGATGTGATATGGTTCAATGATCAATCTATGTTTTTTATGTTTTTTTTTATGTCTGATTCATCATTCTACATGTTTTTGTTGACATATATGTATCAAAAATTAAAAAATATAAAAAATATATATATTTTTAAAAAATCGCTCTCAGATTTGCTCCCAAACCGGGAGCTTCTGAAAATGGTCGGTCCCGCTCCCGTTTTAGCTCCTGCTCCCCGTTCCTGCTCCCGCTCCCAAGCAACATTGAATTTACAACCTAAAAGCTCTAGCATGATTCATGAAGAAGAGGAAGAAATTCAACATGATATGTCAAAATTACGAGACCAAGTACAACAAAATTCACTCTCACAAAAAGTAATGGAAGCTAAGATGGATGGTTTAAAAGAAGACGTGGAAGATAAGATGGATGGTTTAAAGAAAGGCATGGAAGCTAAGATGAATGACGTGGAAGATAAGATGGATGGTTTAAAAAAAGGTGTGGAAGCTAAGATGAATGACGTGGAAGCTAAGATGGAAGGGAAAATGGAAGATTTGAAGACAGATTTGACAAAGTTGCTACAAGAAATGTTTACTAATGGTTAAAGGGTAGTAAATGAAACTCATGATGAGAACAAAAGAAATGTTAATCATGATTTCATAGACTCTAACGTTGGATTGAAGACCCGCCATGTTCCAAAGATTGATATGAGGAAGTTTGATGGCAAGGATCCCATAACATGGATATTACAATTGAACAATATTTCGATCTCCATAATGCAAAACACAAAAAAGGTACACATTGCAACTTTATATTTGGAACCAAATCAGTTTGTATGGTATCGATGGCTTTGCTCTCGTAAACAAATTGTCACTTGGGCAATTTTTACGGAAGAAATGATAGCACATTATGAGGATACAAAAAGCAACACCTTTTTTAGCCAATTGATAAATCTCAAACAAAAGGGTTCAATGATGGAGCACATTGAGAACTTCCAAAAATTGAATATAAGGGTAAAAGATATTCTAGAGGAGCATAGGATTGATGTGTTCATAGGGACTTTAAAGGATAACATCCAACATGAGGTTTGCCTTTGGGAACCTGATTCATTGGAGAAGGCATTCAGGTTGGCAAGAAAGATGGAAAGCAAAGTTATGGCAACCAGGAAGCCTACCACTCACAACTATAAAGATAGAAGTGTTGTTGCCCCTAGCCTTCCACAATCTACAAGGTTGACACCACAACAATTGGAAGAAAAAAGAGCAAAAGGGCTTTGTTACAGTTGTGATAGCAAATACACTAAAGGTCATAAGTGTGCTGAGAAGAAATTATTTTACATAGATTGTTAAGAGGAGGAAGAAAATGAACAAGAAACGTCAAAAGAAGAGTATATACACTAGAAACAAACCCTAGAGAAAGAAGAAATGAATCCGACCATATCTTGTAATGCATTGGCTGGAATTACCAGTCCTCAAACTATCAAGATAGAAGGACATATCAAGAAGAAAAAAGTAATAATGTTGATTGATTCGGGTAGTACCCATAATTTTATTCATTGTAAGATAGCCAAGGAATTGAATTGCTTCCTATATCCAACACTAGAGTGTCAAGTGATGGTTGCAAGTGGAGGAACCATAAATTGCTCTGGAAAGTGCCATAATATCAAGCTATCCATGGGAGAATATGTATTGAATAGCCCAATTCTTTCCATTCCAATGGGTGGTGTTGATGTTGTACTAGGAGTCCAATGGCTACAATCCTTGGGTATAATAGCTTTTAATTTTCAAGAATTTTTCATGAAATTTTGTTCGGAAGGAAATGAAGTTGAATTAAGGGGTATCACAGGGAAACCGGGAAAGATAATCATCTCTAACGCAATGACAAAGCTTCTAAAGAAAGAAAAACGAGGCGTAGTTGCACAAATATGTTCGCTAGAGGTTCCCACATCGAAATCATCTTTTTCTCCAGATCTCCAAAAAGCCTTGGACAATCATTCTAAGGTATTTGAGACTCCCAAAGGCCTACCACTTTATGTGATCATGATCATGCTATTCATTTGATTCCAGGAAGTGTTCCTCCAAACATCATGCCTTACAGCTATCCCCATGTCCAAAAGAGTGAAATTGAACGTATGGTTTCAGAAATGCTAGAGGCTGGTATAATTCAACCTAGTCAAAGTTCTTTCTCTGCTCTAGTAGTATTGGTGCACAAGAAGGATGGATCATGGCGCATGTGTCTGGATTATAGGGAGCTCAACAAGCTCACTATTAAAGATAAATTTCCCATTCCTGTCATCAATGAATTATTGGATGAATTGCATGGATCAATTTACTTCAGCAAGTTGGTTCTTTGTTCAGGATATCATCAAATTAGAATGAAGATTGAAGACATTCCGAAAACAACATTTAGAATTCATGAGGGTCATTATGAATTTTTGGTCATGCCTTTTGGCCTTACCAACGCACCTTCTACATTTCAAGGTTTGATGAATTCCATTTTCAAACCCTTACTTGGAAAATTTGTGTTAGTTTTTTTTGATGATATATTAATCTACAATAAGTCTTGGAAGGATCATGTTCAACATGTTGACATGGTGCTCAAACTATTGGAGGAGAAACAATTATTTGCAAAAAGCTCCAAATATTTCTTTGGAGTACAAGAGGTGGAATATCTGGGTCATATTGTATCTCATGAAGGTGTTAAGGTAGACCCTAGCAAAATTAAAGCCATTAAGGATGGAAAATCCCCACATCCATAAAGCATTTGCAAGGATTTCTCAGGTTGACAGGGTATTATCGCAAGTTTGCTAAGAGTTATGGGAGAATAGCAGCACCTCTAACAACATTATTGAAGAAAGATGCATTTTCATGGACTCTAGAAGCAACAAAGGCCTTTGAACATCTTAAAGAGGCAATGTGCCAAGCACTGGTCTTAGCTATGCCAGACTTCACAAAAACATTCATTGTGGAATGTGATGCCTTAGGAAATGGAATTGGTATTGTTTTAATGTAGGAAGAAAAACCCATTTCTTTTAAAAGTCATCCAATCAAAGGAAAGTATTTACACAAAGCTATTTATGAGAAGGAAATGTTGGCAATACTACATGCACTTAAGTAACGGCGACCCTACCTAATGGGAAGACACTTCAAGGTAAAAACATATCATGATAGTCTTAAATACATTTTAGAACAATGATTATCTTCAGAAGAGCAGCAAAAATGGGTCAGAAAGAGGTTGGGTTATGACTTCGAAATCATCTACAAAAAAGGGAAGCAAAATGTTGTGGCAAATGCACTCTCAAGAAAGGATGAGGATGTGGAAGCATTTTCTATTATCCAACCAGATTAGATAAACGAAGCAAAGGATGAATGGAAGAATGACGAAGAAGTGTGGACACTCATTCAAAAGATACAACAAGATCCCAGTGCATTTGATACATTGAGTTGGAAAAATGATTCGTTATGGTACAAAGATTGCTTATACCTATGTAAGAATTCCCAACTCAAACAAAAGATTCTTATGGAATTGCACACTTCTCCCTTAGGAGGGCACTCAAGATTTTTAAAAACTTAACATAGGTTTAAGAATGAATTCTTTTGGGATGGCCTTAAATCAGATATTCAAAAGTTTGTGGTGGAATGTTTGGTTTGCCAACAAAATAGTTGAAACAATTAAGACCCCAGGTCTATTTCAACCTTTATCCTTTCCAAGCCAAAGTTGGGAGGAGATTTCAATGGATTTTATCAGAGGTTTACCCAAGTCTGAAAGAAAGAGTGTCATCATGGTGGTCGCTGACAGACTTACCAAGTATGCACACTGTTGTGCATTATCTCATCCATTTAAAGCCAGTACAGTTTCTACTGCATTTATGGAAACAATTCAAAAGCTACATGGAAACCCAAAGATTATTGTAAGCGATAGAGATCCCATTTTCACTGGAAATTTTTGGACATAATTATTTTCTTGTCTCGGTACTCAGTTAGCTCATAGCTCATCTTATCATCCTCAATCTGATGGGCAAATTGAGATAGTAAACAAATGTTTGGAAGGATATTTTCGTTGCTTTGCCTTTGATAAATAGACACAATGGGTCAAATGGTTGCCTCTCGCTGAATGCTAGTATAGCACTTCCTTCCATACTGTAAAAAATGACCCCATTTATGGCACTTTATGGATATCACCCACCGTCTATCACATCATCTTTAAGAGAAAATTTTAAGGTTCAAGCAGTGGAAGGTCACATTGAGCATCGACAAAAAGTTCTCCAACTCTTAAGGGATAACCTCACTTTGGTGCAGAATAGAATGAAACAGTAGGCATATCAACATCGCAGCGAAAAAAGTTTTGATGTAGGTGACTGGGTATTCCTATGGCTACAACCATATAAACAAATGTCCCTCAAGCAAGCTAAGGAGGATGATAAATTATCACCAAAGTATTATGGTCCATACAAGGTGTTGCAAAAGATTGGTACTATGGCATACAAATTGGAGCTTCCTGCAGCTTCCCGAGTGCACCTAGTTTTCCATGTTTCATGTTTAATGAAGGTTATAAGTGACAAGCTCCCAGTTCAAACAATATTGCCAGAACTTGACGAGGAAGGAAAAATCATATTGAAACCAGAAGCAGTCACAGAAACAAGAATTCGACAGCTACAAAATCGATCAATTTCGGAGTATCTCATTAAGTGGAAGAACTTGCTGAAGATTCCACATGGGAGGATGAGAATTTTATACAAAAGTATCCAGAACTACTCAAGTGTTGAGGACAACACTTCTTTGAAGGAGAGGGGCATGTTAGGTCCCTATAATACTAGTGATTCCCTCATTACTGTTGCCATTGTAGCCCTTATTGTTATTATTGTGCCCCTATTGTCCCCAAATTTTTATTAGTGTGCCCCATAGAAGCCCACTATTGTTATTGTTGTGCCCTTATATTATTATTGTTATGTCGGCTTTGATCATATTGTGACCCCTTAGACTCTTATATATAGAAAAGAGGTTTAGTCATTTGTATAATCCCAGAATTGTTCATTTGTGTAATGTAAAGGAGGTTGCCCCCTCGAAGAGGCTAATTTGTAAGGCGTTGATCTATTTTTTCTATTTTTTTGTGAGCTGGTTTCATAACACCAAGATGAGAGGACATAAGATGTGGCGGATGCCAGGGAAAAACCCCAATGTGGGGGAACCCTTTGATCAAATAGTTCAATAGAGAAAGAGAGAGTACAAATATCAAATTAACATGCCAAAAATAGTCCTATCAAATCAGCGATCAACAACAGTCAACTGTAGCCCTAACTAGAAAGTCAACGGTGGTCAAAGCAGCTCCAAAATGTTGTCCAAGCAACTCGGTCAACAAAAGATAATTCAACCTTCCAAGAGGGTCAAAGTTAGCCCAAAACAGATCGATCAAACCATTGAAAGGAGAGAGAAAACCTTGATGTAAATTATGTAGTCCAATATAGAGTCAACGCTGAAGTCAACTCGGTCAACCTGTCCTAATCACCTCGAAAACTATGCCAATCAATTCGGCCTCCAAAAATTGAAATTCTGTCCACTAGAATGAAGTCAACACTGGTCAAAAGCACCCAAGTCAATGCTGGTCATCACTGTCCTGTTTCCTGAAATTTTCGGTGAGCAAACTATACCAGAAATTTGTCCTCCTTTCACATGTGTGAAGTAGAGAACGCTGCCTCCAAGTTGTATGAACCAATCAAGAGAGGAGAGAGAGATATGTGATGAGATGAGCGATGTCCAAATGAGGAGAGAGGTCACTCCTATTTATACAATTTGTTGAGGGTGAGGAGATACATCTATTGGGCTTATGAGTCTATTTCACTGAGGTCGACCTTGACAATTTGTGCATGAGAGAGAATAAATTCAAAATTCCATTTCTGGTTGTCAGAATGAGATGATCTTTATATCAAAATTGGACCTTTCGAAAAGTGGAATTCAATTCAATAATCATCTCCATCATATGAGTTGTCCTAAGGTGGAATTTGGCCTGTAGAAATTTCTGTTTTCCCACCCCGGTTTTCAGTTTCTCCTTATTTCTCCCATATAGTTAAATGCCCTTTCCCATAACCATACATTTAACAAGCTGAAAAAAATAAATTTGCTGAAAACACAAATTCTGGAAATTTTACAGAATGTTGGAAATTGCAGAAATAAAAATCAGCAGTAATAAACAGCGATTAAAACACATTTAAACACTGAGATTTTTGGTCAATGTGACCCTGGAAAAACCCTCTACAACTCTTGCGGAAAACCAGTTTGAGAGCTCTTCTTTATTTATGAAAATTGCCTTTTACAGTGAGAAATTTTCAGCAAAAAAATCAGCAAGAAAATTTACAACTTATCTCTTTTCCCATGCTTCACAGCAAACTGGAAATTACAACAAACAGGACAGCAATAAATCTTGTTCGGTCTCCTCGATTTTCGTGCCCACTTTCAGCATTAAATGCTGCTGTATGGCCCTTGTTTTGCGTGCAGAAAAACCAGCAAACTGCTCCTCGATTTTGTGCAAACCTCTCCTCGAAAATCGTGCCAAAATCTGCCTTTCACTGTGTGCTGAATCAGCTGTACAAATCTGCTCAACTGCTGCCTTGGAATGTGTGCCAAGCTGCTGTCTCCTTCTCCTCCCTGCTCAGAAATCTCTCTTGCTCTCTTTCTCCCAATCTGTTCATGAAAGAATTGAATCGAATGTGATCTTTTCCTCCTTTTCCTCCCTTAATATAACTCCAAGTGACTTTTGGGTGAACTCTAAATCCAATGGCTGAGATTAAATGCTCATTTAAATCTCACTTTTTATTTTTTAATTCACCCCACTTTAATAAGGACCCACTTAGTCATTTATTTCCAAAGTCACTTTTCCTTTCTAATTTTTCATTGATTTTATAAAAGTCACTTTAAAATTAGACTTAGTAACTTTATCACTTAAAGTCACTTTTAAATTAGATTTAACTTTATAAAATTATAAAGTCACTTTAGGAGAAAAATTAAATTCTTTTGGACACTTTTCCTTAGGCCAAAGATCAAAGCCTAAGGGAACCACCTGTCCTCCGGTACCAAATTTCAACACTCCCTCTTACCGAGGAAGGTGTTCCTCACCACACCCATCTTGTCTCTGAAGTAGACATGTTTGCCCCGTGGTAAGGCTTTGGTAAGGATATCTGCAACCTGCTCATCAGTGGAAATATACTCAAGCTTCACAACTCCCTTCTGAACATAGTCTCTGATGAAATGATATCTGATCCCGATATGCTTTGACCTGTCATGAAATACTGGATTCTCCGTGAGTTTAATGCAACTCTGATTATCACAGTAAATCATTGAAGGTCTAAACGGTTGACCAAATAAGCCAAACAACATCTTGCGAAGCCAGATAGCCTCACAACTAGCTAGACTGGCTACCATATACTCTGCTTCCGCTGAACTCAGTGCTACTGACTGCTGCTTTTGACTGAACCATGACACTACTGCTGAACCCAACCCAAAACAACACCCTGAAGTGCTCTTCCTATCAGAAGCACAACCTGCCCAATCAGAATCAGTGTATCCTGCCAATCTCACTCCATCTCCCTGCCTGTAGTCCAGACCATAATCCACTGTCCCCTGCAAGTACCGCAAAATGTGTTTTGCAGCCACCCAGTGAACCTTCCTAGGCTCACACATAAACTGACTCATCGTGTTGACTGCAAAACAGATATCTGGTCTAGTGTTGACCAAATACATCAAGGAACCAATCAGCTGCCTGTACAATGTGGGATCCACCAACTCGGAATCTGAAGCATGAAGCTTCTTCCAGTTGGTGATCATCGGTGTCGACATGGGTCTACAATCCTCCATGTGGAATCTGCTAAGGATGTCCACAATATACTTCCCTTGCCCCAGGAAGAAATTCCCCTCCTCCTGCCACACCTCCAAACCCAAAAAGTAATGCATCAAGCCTATGTCCTTCATCTCAAACTCCGTCGCAAGATCTCTCTTGCAGTGCTCTATGAGTCTCTCTGCACCTGTAATGATCAAGTCATCCACATACAACACCAGAATGAGAGGCTCCTCACCAATCACAATAAAGTAAAGGTTCGGATCTGCCTCACTCTTTGTGAAACCCGTCCCCTACAAATATGTATCTGTCCTGGAGTACCAAGCTCTGGGAGCTTGCTTCAGGCCATAAAGGGCCTTCTTCAGTCTGCACACATGGGACTCCTTCCCATGCACCTCAAAGCCCTGTGGCCGCTCAATGTACACCTCCTCCTGTATGAAGCCATTGTGAAATGTGGTCTTCACATCCATCTGGTGGATCTTCCAACCCATCTCTGCTGCTATCGATATAATGGAGCGGATCGAAGTATATCGAGCCACGGGAGCGAAGGTTTCCTCATAATCAACTCCCTCTACCTAGGAGAACCCTCTAGCCACAAACCTCGCTTTGAATTTCTCAATGTTGCCATCTGCAGCATGCTTTACCTTGTAAAGCCATTTGGAAGTAACCACGGATTTGCCTTTAAGCCTCGGCACCACCTCCCAAACATCATTCTTCATGATAGAAGAATACTCCTCCTGCATGGCCTCTCTCCAGACCTGCTGGCTAGCTGCCTCCTCATAGCTAGAAGGCTCAGAGTCAAGGATGCTGGTAACCATCGCCATATAGCTACAAAACTTCTCAGGTGGTCTACTCTCTCTGACCGGCCTCTTCGGCTCAGCAACAGATGTGGCATCTCTCAAGGTGTCCTGAAGCCACTTGGGCTTCCTCTTCCCTGAGCGCACTTCTCCCACCGGAGAATGAAACTCCTCCTCCTCATCATCATTAGGAGCTTGAAATCCTGACTGTCTGTCTGCTGTCCTCCTGCTTGCACCTGAACCTGTAGATGCTGAGGTACCGTGTGAACTGTCCATCAGTGGACTCCCTAGTGAACTGCTCTGCATGCTGCCCGGAGCACCACCCCTCTGGCTCGGCGAGCCACTGCTCACTGACGGACCTGACATCCTCATAGATGTACCTCTGGATCCTCCTAATCCCTGCCCACAGGATCCCTGCGACTAACTCAACTGCTGCTGAGGGTCTGGCTGATCCAGATACTCTAACTCCCGTGACCTCCTAAAGGCCCTGTCCTCCTCGAACTTCACATCCCGTCTGACAACAACTCTTCTCTGTGCAGGAATGTAAATCCGAAAGGCCTTTGAGGTCTCACTGTAGCCCACAAAGATACCCTTCTCTGCGGTGGGCTCTAGTTTGGTCCTCTTCTCCTTGGGTATATAGGAGTATGTAATGCATCCAAAGATATGAAGATGACCAATATCAGGCTTCTTCCCAGAGAAAGCCTCCTCCGGAGTCATGTGCCCCAAGGCATGATGCGGACTCCTGTTCTGCAAGTAAACAACTGTGTTGCAGGCCTCTGCCCACAAGAACAATGGCAACCCCTGATCATGTAACATGGCTTTGGCAGCCCCTATGATGGATCTGTTCTACCTCTCCGCAACCCCGTTCTGCTGGGGGTTGTAAGGAACAGTGAACTCCTTCCTAATGCCTGCCTCCGCACAATAGTCAGCAAACTCTCCAAGGGTGTACTCTCCTCCATTGTTCGACCTCAAGGACTTGATCTTTCGACCTGTCTGAGTCTCCACAAGAGCTCTGAACTCCTGAAACCGCTTGAAGACCTCACTCTTGGTCTTCAAAAAATAAATCCAGGTCCTCCTGGAGTGATCATCAATGAATAAAACATAGTACTCATATCCACTCAAGGAAACATGAGACATCCGACCGCTCACATCGGAATGAATCAAATCAAGTATCCCCGTCGCTCTGTTGTCATTGCTGGGAAAAGGGGATTTGGCAAATTTGCCCATCGCACAACCTCTGCAAGTATCAAAGTGATCAGTACTGAAATCTGGCACACCTGTAGTGATCTCCCGCAATGTCCTCAAGGCTCCATGATACATATGTCCCATCCTGCGGTGCCAAATCTCACACAGCTCAGAACTGCTAGCTTTGCTGTCAGTACTACTGCTCAATGCCAAAAGGGGCTGCAATGCAAACTTGTACACCTTTGCATGACGTACACCTATCACTCTAGCTGAATCAGCTGGAGTGCCCCTGGGATACATCAACACCTGTCCTCCCCTGAACAATACCTCATATCCTCTGTCCTCCAAAGCTGAGACGGATATGAGGTTCTTCCTCATCCCTGGCACATAAAGAACCTCTGACACCTTCAAGGGAGGTTTGGACTCCCTCTGAAATGTCACTGTCCCCACCCCGACTGCTCTAACAACTCTGTCATCACCGAGTACTACCTCAATATCAGTGCCACTCTCTAAAAGCTCTGAGAAGTACTCACGGACTCCTGTCATATGACGTGAAGCCCCACTGTCCACATACCAGATACCTGAAGATGCTCCGCTAATCGAGGGAAAGGCATGCTCCCTCTGAACCTGTGTGGCAGGTGATCCTGCACTAGAGGACTCACACGTAGTGAACGCAAACTCTCGGTCAAAATGACCAGCAAAGTCCTCAATCTCTGCTGAAGCTGTCACGTCCTGGTTCTTCCCCTTCTTCTTCTTCTTCTCCGGACACACAACTGCATAGTGTCCCATCTTTTGACAATTCCAACACTTCACCTTGGAATAGTCCTTCTGTGTGTTCCCCTGTTTACCTTTACCTTTGCCTTTGCCCCCACCACTGCTTGTGGAAGCCTGCTTCTTCCCTTTGCCTTTCTTGCCTCTTGCCACCAGTGCTACATCCTCATCCTGCTCAACTGGCTTGGCTGCCCCAAGCTGACCTTTCCTGATCTCTGTCTGAATGCAATCATCCCAAAACCTCTCCCATGTGGGAAGGGTCTCACGTGCACAAACCCCATCAGCAAAGTTCAACCATGAACGGGGGAGGCCATTCACTGCAATGCGCACCAACTCAGTGGGTGGAATGGCCTCTCCAATCACTGCCAACTCATCTCTCACGTTAGTAATCTTTGTGAGATATCCAGCTGCACTATCATTACCCATCTTAATGTTCTTCAGCTTCTCCTTCAGGATCATCTTCCGGTTCTCATTGGTACTCTGGTAGAGATTGGACAATGCTGTCCACATCTCATGGGTATTGCTCTTTCCTCTCACATGAGGAATGCAATGGTCTTTGATTCCGTCTAGAATCAGCCTCTTACCCTTGTTGTTCTTTTTATTATAAGCTGTCAACTGAGTAGCATCAGTAGGCACAACAACAGGGTTCTGTGTGGTATGCACCATGATATCCTAGACTTCTGCCTCCTCAAAGATACTCTGCATTCTCTCATTCCAAACGCTGTAATTTATATGCCCATCCAGCCTACCCTCCACCCTCAATCCCAATGACATCCTGCTGTCCTAAAACTGAAAAATAGCACTGCTGTAGTAAAGATAAAACTGCTGTTTATGAAAAAATCAGCTTGCTGGAATTTTCTGAGTGAAAAATCAGCAACTGTAACATTTCCTTTTGCTGTCTCAAACTGCCCTTCAGCACTCAAGCTCTGATACCATGTAGAAATTTCTGTTTTCCCACCTCGGTTTTCAGTTTCTCCTTATTTCTCCCATATAGTTAAATGCCCTTTCCCATAACCATACATTTAACAAGTTTAAAAAAATAAATTTGCTGAAAACACAAATTCTGGAAATTTTACAGAATGCTGGAAATTGCAGAAATAAAAATCAGCAGTAATAAACAGCGATTAAAACACATTTAAACACTGAGATTTTTGGTCAATGTGACCCTGGAAAAACCCCCTACAACTCTTGGGGAAAACCAGTTTGAGAGCTCTTTTTTATTTCTGAAAATTGCCTTTTACAGTGAGAAATTTTCAGCAAAAAAATCAACAAGCAAATTTACAACTTATCTCTTTTCCCATGCTTCACAGCACACTGGAAATTACAGCAAACAGGACAGTAATAAATGTTGTACGGTCTCCTCGATTTTCGTGCTCACTTTCAGCATTAAATGCTGCTGTATGGCCCTCGTTTTGCGTGCAGAAAAACCAGCAAACTGGTCCTCGATTTTTGTGCAAACCTCTCCTCAAAAATCGTGCCAAAATCTGCCTTTCACTGTGTGCTGAATCAGCTGTACAAATCTGCTCAACCGCTGCCTTGGAATGTGTGCCAAGCTGCTGTCTCCTTCTCCTCCCTGCTCAGAAATCTCTCTTGCTCTCTTGCTCTCCTTCTCCCAATCTGCTCATGAAAGAATTGAATCGAATGTGATCTTTTCCTCCTTTTCCTCCCTTAATATAACTCCAAGTGACTTTTGGGTGATTCAAGTGACTTTTGGGTGATCTCTAAATCCAATGGCTGAAATAGATTTAGATCAATGGCTGAGATTAAATGCTCATTTAAATCTCACTTTTTATTTTTTAATTCACCCCACTTTAATAAGGACCCACTTAGTCATTTATTTCCAAAGTCACTTTTCCTTTCTAATTTTTCATTGACTTTATAAAAGTCACTTTAAAATTAGACTTAGTAACTTTATCACTTAAAGTCACTTTTAAATTAGATTTAACTTTATAAAATTATAAAGTCACTTTAGGAGAAAAATTAAAATCTTTTGGACACTTTTCTCTAGGCCAAAGATCAAAGCCTAAGGGAACCACCTGTCCTCCGATACCAAATTTCAACATGGCCCTAGTTGTGTCATGTCCCTTCCTAAATCATTTTGGAACAAGATTAATATTTGTATTATGGGGCCAATTTTGGAGTTAGTGGACCCCATTCGATTTTATTAGGAGATTAGACTAGGAGAAGATGTTTTGTTTTGTAGTTAAGTTACACATGGGGGGGCCACCGTCATTGGGGAATTACTCACTCCCTAGTTCGATTTGCATGGACGGGGTTAACTTTCGCATGATGATGGTTAAGTGAGGGCCCACGATGGAGGATAAAATGGAGGGAAAAGTGTTCCATGAAAACTATATAAGGAGGGAACTCTCCTCTTCTCATTCATTCATCAAAGTATATTGATTTCTCTTTGGTTGCTCGAGCTGCTTAGCTAAGTCACTCGTTGTTTAGCACGAGTTCTTTAGGCGAAGAGCTCACCCTTTCTTCGGGGGACTTCGAGTGCCACCCTAGGAAGGTTTTATTCGTTTCTTCAGGAGGGGGATCACATTGTGATTTCCAGCAGTAGCATTTCCTTCCAGGTGGTGCGTATTATTGGAAGACGCAATGGAGAGGAGGCTAAATTTGTTGGTGGTGCTTAGCAGTGGAGTTTTGATGTGAGATTTTCCGGAGAGGAGGCTAGAGAGGATTGTCAACATTTAGGAGAGTTTGGAGCTGATTGAGCTTCTTGCTTAGCAGTGTGACTTTCTCACTACTTGGGCCAGTGTAGAGGCAGTATTGGGAGCTCACTTGGTGGGTAGAGCATTAGTCCTTGAGGCTGAGCTTTGCCATGGGGGTTGGAGGAGATATTTGGAGTGGTGTTTGCTTCCCTTTCAGAGCTTGGAGGAGGACTTTGTGGCCATCTCTTGCAGGCCGTATTTCTGGAAGAGGAGGGTATCAACATCAGTCAGAGACCGAGGAAGAGGTGACGTAGAGCATCTGAGAGACATCGTAGAGGGAAGAGTAGTGAGACATCGCAGCTGGAGACACAGTTCTCACGCAGGATGATGAAAAAGTGACACAGAAATGACGCAGAGGAGGGTAGAGGGTCTCCAGGGTGTCAAATCTTCTTCGGGAGGAGGAGAAAAATTGTTTCAGGTGTTTTTTCTTAGAAGTGTCTCGGTATTCTGTAGAATCTTTCTTTGTAAAGAGATCGTTGCTGAAGATTAATAAATAAACCCTCATCTGTTGCACCGATTTTCCCGCATTGGATTTTTCCGGGGACAATTGTCCAAAAATAACTGTGTTGATGTGATTGATTCTTGTGCTATAGATATAGGAGAGCACAACTCCATTCCTAGCACTCATTATTTGACATTAGGTGCAGGGGCAGGGCTAGGGCTTTGTATTCCTAGGGGCAGGCCTGGCAAACAACCCATCATGTTTCCCCATAAATGGGGGAAAGGGCACTGATTTCAGATAGATAATTGCTAGTTTTATTTGTTTTACTACATATAACTCATGATGATGAGATACTTTTATATATGTGATGCTATTTTGTGTTGGTCCTCCACATTTGAGTCCTTGATTGGACAATTATTAGGGATCAACAAGATTTGGTATCGCCTTTGATGTATCATTTCTATTTGACATCATATATATCAGTGCTTTCTTCATATTTATTTTCCAATGTGTTTATTAAATATTTCATGTTGTTATTGCTTTATATGTTTAAAAATCTGAAAATCTGAATATATTATGCATTTTTTATGCTTGCCGATATTTTGCCAATATTGCTGCTAAGATGTTTTTTGGACCTTCGCCGATATTTTGCCGATACCGATATTATCAACACTGCTAATTACAACAATTGGATGACAACCATACAAAATTGTTCTCCATCTGCATTATACAGCTAATATTTGTAGTTTCCTGTAAGGTTATATCAAATACATGTTATTCCTGATTGAGATTTTCACGAAATAAGAGTTTGTCACTTGGTAAATATATGACTTCTATACAAGTCATGCTAAATTGATGCATGGATTTCCGATTTTGTATTACATGATTGTTTTTCTTCAACAAAAACCAAGCTGCTCTTAAAATTAAGAAACAATTTATTGAGGTTTCTTCTAGTATATGCGTATTCTAAAAATGTTTTTCTATTTGTTTGATATGGTTGTAGGCATGTGTGAAGAATAGAAATCCCGACATGGCCTTCTTCATTTTCGACAAAATGAAGAAACAACAATTGCAACCATCTGCGGTAAGTACTACAGATTTGATGTTCTTAGCTATAACATTCAATGCCATATTTATATCTTAGATTTGCTTTGCACGTGTCCAGAAAGATTTTGAATTCATCCAAACCTCAAGCACTTGTGTTTATGGGTAAATTGGTAATTGTCTTTGTAACTAAAGTTTCATTAGATAATTCTGGATTAATATCATTGGGACATCAGTGACTTTCTTTTTATATTTCTATGTAATAGGTAATATTTATTATTGTTTCCTTGTAAAAGTTGAGAAACAACACATTTATGCACTATTCTGTAAATTTTTTTAAATCGGCTTAACATTGTTTTGAGAAATGTGTCATATATTACTTCATGGAACAAAGAGAGCCACAACAATCTAATAACATGATTACAAGGAAATTCTCATCCTTAAAAAGCAAAAAATGCTGTCAAATATTTCTTCATGGAACCAAGAGAGTCACAACAATCTAATGAGAAGACACAAGGAAATTCTCATCCTCGAAAAGCTACAAATGCTATCATATGGCCCTGTGCTATCTTCACAGTAGAAACTGAATTTGGCTTTCACCAAAAAGGAGAATTCTTTCTTAAAAAGCCTTGATTCCTTTGAGTTAAGAGGTAATGGTTTTGTTACTGATCCAATTAGTGGGGCTGCTAATGTCTTGGCAAACCTGCGAGATGGGCACACACATGGCAAGGACCCACTGTCATCTTGGCCCAAGTCTCCGCTTTTTAGACACAACAACCTCCAAAATTGTCAAGGGAGGAGTTCCCACTGAAACTCCAATCAACTCCAAATAAGACCAGTGTCTTAGATGGGGTCAAAGTGAGGTGGAGGTGCTAATTTCTGGGACTGTGTAGTTGTCTCTCGGCATAACTGTGGAACAAAAAACTAAGTAGCAGATTAAAAGACACCAAATAACAGAAAGTATATTGTGTGGCCAATCAGTTTTGGTGTTCAAAAATTATCCTAACCAAATGTATTATTAGTTTTATGTTTGGACTATTGTTTTATGATTTATGAGTCAAAATAACTTGCTGTATAGTAAAATCAGTTTGTAAAGTCTACGTAAAAACATAAAGACAACAACCTATTAGGCCAAAATAGGTACCCAATGAGTGCCAAAATACTCTTAGATCAAATATCTAGAGGTGGGGAGGTTGGAAAAAGATAAATGAGCCCTTAAAATCCACTTACCAACCTATAACAATCGAATAATCTAGGAATTGTTTTTTTCTTGAGAATTCGGAGTATATTCCTCTAGGCCAAGTGTCTAAATAATTTCCAGATTTAAAATATTGTTTATTTATGGGGGGAAATTTAAATATTTGACTCTAAAAATGTAAAATCAGCAAGCATAAAGTAATAGAGTCATCAAATAGGACTTCAATAAGGTACTTACTTGTTTGGGACCGTGAAGTCTTTGGTTTTTGTTGCAGATTTATGAGGGTACAATTTACAAATAGAAAATAAGTTTAATATATGCAAAATATAGACTATATACAAGTGTAAAATACATCCAACCAGACCATGTATCTATCTTTAGACTAGATATAGCAATAAGTTCAAGTTCTCCAAGGTTTTACCTTGCTAATAAGATAAGATCAATTAAAAACCAGCAAGGAAATAAATCCTAAACTAATGTTGGAAAACAAAAAGTTTTAGAATTTTTGTAAATAAGAGTGGTTGTTGGATTAATACCTTGTGCCCAACTTACTTCACCTTTGCCTGTTGAATTTTTGTAGCATCAGGAGGTATTCCCACATGCCTAAGTTGGCCTAGGAAAATTATGAAGAATGAATTAAAATAAAATTTATTTTTGGAGTCTCATGCAGGCTCAGGAAGTCAAGTTGGTCCAGTTTATGAAAGGGTGTGTCCATTAGGTTAATTTACCTGCATTCGACTAGTAATAAATGATGTGACATCTCATTTCCTCCAGCAAGCAAGCAAGTTTCTTCTTCATATTTCTGAGGTCTCTTATGTTGAAATATGTAACTAGGTTCGGTCTTCATAAATGTACTTGAGTCACAATGAAATGTATTTATCAAAAGAATGAAGAAAATATTATTATTGTTATTATTATTATTATGACTTAATAAAGCATGGATTTCATGCCTGGGTCATCATATTTTAGGTCAAAGTCCCCATTGAGGACTTCTAGGATTTATTCGGAGTCATTAGAGTCATTGTCCATTAAAAGATACCCTTCTTGGGCTTTTGAATCATTTCTGAATTTAGACTTCTGTGATCCATAATGTTTAGATAGAGAACTTTTTCGGATGAGATCACATCAAATTTTTGGGGCAAAAAATAACTAATATTGAGTCAAATATGCTATTTTCCCCCTCCACACCAAGTTAGCCTCAAAGAGATCAAGTCGGCTTCAAGAAGGACAATTTGACCTCATTGGAAGGCTATATATACAAGGCAGTTCGAATTCATTTGGAGCAATTCACTCTCTCTCTCATAGTTCGATATCCAGAGGCAAGAAGATGGGAAATGTGAAGTTGAAGAAGAGCTGGAAAGGGGCTGAAAAGCACTGCGAAATTTTGGAGAAAAGAAAAAGACATCAAGATCGAGATTTTGGAGAAAAGAACAAGACATCAAGATCGAAATTTTGGGCCATCTCTCACTCAGGAAGAGTATCTAGGGTGATCGAAGTTTTCCTCTGTCTAGTCGAAGCTACGACTCTACCAGTCGCTGGGTTGAAGCTGCTACTACAAGTTGATGCTGCTAGGTCGAAGTTGCTATTGGAGGGTTATCATCTGCAAGAAGGATTGAGGGATGACTTGGTGTGGAGGAAGTCTTTGTCTAGGTCAAGAGTCTTGGATTATCTCGATAAACTATTGAAGGAAGAATTGTTGATTGGGTTTTCCCCTAGATAGGGGTTTTTCCCTGGTTGTCCGCCTACATTTGTTGTCCTTGTGCTATTGTTTTGGTAATTGCTTGATGAACTAAAAGATAAAACAAGAACATAAAGATAAAAGAATCACAAGTAATTATCTATATAAGAAAATCTACTGAAAGAATTCTAAAGGATTGAACAAGGGATCATATAAGGAGCTCTTATAAGGGAAGAAGCTCACTACCTTCAAGGACAATGTCTAACACAATAAAAAGTGAAAACAAATTGGAAGGAGCATCAAATTACAGGGCATGAAAGAAAAAAATTGACCTCATTCTTGAAAAGAGCAAGGTCTTGGATTTGGTCAAAGGAAAAGTAAAGAAACCTTCCAAAGAATCTAGTGATGCAGATAAATTGAAGTTTAGAGAGTCAAAAATATTGGCTATGACATTGATGGTAGAAAGCATAAAGGACAATCTTGTCCCATACATTTTCAATATAGACCATGATCAAGAAATGTATGAAACCTTATCAAAGTTATTCACTATCAAGAACATTGGTCAAGTAGAAAGTTTGAAGAATGAATTAAGGACTACAAAAATGACGAAGCATGACACTGTAGCTTCCTTCTTTGTAAGGATATCTAGAATTAGAGATGAACTTCAAACCATAGATGAAATTGTACTGGAGAAAGAGCTAGTAATTATTGCATTATTGGGACTACCACCTATTGGGAGTTCTTTTGCTTTAGGTCTCAAAAGCTGGAAATAAGCTCCTACCTTCGAGCAATTATGGAATGCTTGTAGCCAAGAAGAAATGAGAATCTCATTAGTATCCAACAATGAAGAAGAAAAGGTTTCAAATGCATATTTCGCTTCTCACAAGAAAGGAAACTTCAAGAAGTCAAAAGGGCCAAGAAGAAAGGTCGATATGTCCAAAATAGAGTGCCACCAATGTCACAAAATGGGTCACTACAGAAGTCACTGTCCTGACAATCCGAAGAACAAGAAAAGAAACAAAGATCGAGCTAATGTTGCTAAAGGAGGATCTTCAAAGAATAATAAACCCGAAGAACTGGATATAGGGGACTTAGACTACTAAGTCCTTTGATCTAAGCCTTAGTTATTTCATTGTTTGATTTCTATTATCTGAAGGTTTAACATTTGGAAAACATTTTTTATTTGTTTTTGTAAGGTTATAGGTATCCCTCAAGCTTGGAGGAAGCCCTCACCAACCTCCAAAGATAAGTATCTTAATTCCTTTTCGTTTTTAGTTTTTCTTATTTACCTAGTTTTGCTTGCATTACTAATCACATTTCTATTCATATTTTCCTTGTTTAGGAAAAGCTTACTGAATACTCAAGAAATATGGAAGAACGATTCACAAGACAAAGCATTGAAATTACAAGGTTTGTTAAGAAACAAAGGTATGTTTTAAACTAAAAGTTTTTGCTCTCTTCATGATATTCATTCTTGATAAACTACTACTAACATTTGTGTCTAGCTCTCTTGAATCATAAAGATTATTGATTGGGTGATTCATCATTAGATAAATCTACCCTCATATCTTTGATTACTCTTGTGGAACCCTAGAAAGGTTCTCTGTGAAAAAACCCTAACTTAAGGGTATGTCTCCTCAGGTCACTGAAACTCCCATCCAAAAGTCCCATCATTTAGATCTCCTTCCGGTTCCAACGAGCTATTACACTGAGGTGTTCCATCAATTAATCTCCTCGGAATGCCACCTCGAGCATAATTAATTAAGTTATGCCCAATAATAATGTTGATTTTTGAAAGTTGTCAGAATGTAACGGAACGAAAGGAAAACTATGTTGATGATGGAATATGCCAAGTGAATGCCATCAAATCCCATAAAAACTCCTCAAAACTCCATCGGGACCCTTGATGACATAAACCTGCTCCACTGACCTGGCCATCCCCTGTCCTGGAAATCCACCCTGGCTGTACTATGAAGAAGAATAAAAATGGGGACATGACAATCCTCCCGCCCCAAGATTGCTTGCCCTCAAGCAATCCAAATCTATGGACCAATCTGGTGGCCCAACGCCACTGAGACCCAATGCCCGGATCCCATATGAACCACTGGTCCACGTCACGTCTCCAAGCTATCGAAACATGACTGGATCCTCCAATACCTAGATCCCATGTCCATCTCTGACTCAACCTACTGCCAGTAGATCCACCTGGATCCCAATGCCACCAAGAAGGAGTGTTAATGCTACATGGCTCCTTCTGTGTTGTAGCTCTGGCTTTGAATGTTGCCCTACCAACTGTGTACTAGCTCATTACCTCTCTCCAATCCAATCCTTGGCATACTCCAAGGTCAGTCTCACCATACTGATGCTGCGCTGAGATACTGATGAGTCGCCAACCCACATTCTACTGCCGACTGGAGCATGTAATATCCCCCACCTCTAAGGGCTCCTGTAGTACACTGCTCAAGACTAAGAATGATACTTTATCAATAGGATACCAACTCATGGTCTCCCACCAATCTAAGTCACAAACTCCTGTGTAAGGAACAAGTCTACTATGCTGATGCTGGTCCATGCTCAACTCATGCTGCCCTATCTAGTTGGTCAACAATATCCATCAAGAAAGTCTTGCCTCTCTCCTTGTAATGGTTATAGGTAGCCAAACTATGCTGCAAGCCATTTCTTTGTACTCTTGGAGAGGGCTGCTACCTGAAAATGTTGTAGCTCGGCTAGCTACCACTACACCTGTTTGCACCTTATCAATGGGTAGACCCAAAGATGGATGCACTGCCATCTCCCTGGCCTAATAGGAAACTCCACACTCTTCCAATCCACCAATCTCCTGCCAAATTGTCCTGTGATACTCCAACATCTCTTAGGACAAGTGTCAGCGAACATCGTCACCTTGCCAGCGATCTGTACATCTGTTTGCTCCTCATCAACAATTGACCCCAATGGTGGCTGCTCATCCTCCATCATCACGGGTTCAATATGAACCTCCTACTGGCTCTTGCAAAAAGGCTCATCGTGCATACTGTGCGTCTCATCCTCCTCAACTGACTCACGCTCCATCATATGCTGCTCATGCTAACTCATCACTGGTGACACACTATCCTGAATGTCTCTCTTAGGACCCACCGACTGCTCATCATATGAATTTGGCTTGATTTCAATGACTCGCCATGACTCATGCTCTTCTCTGTGCTCTCTATGTTGAATCATCAACCACTCATCTGCTCCCTGATCTCTTTCCCACATGGGAACAATTAGCTGCTCCTCGTACTCTACCACACATGGATGCATATCTGGGCTACTTTCATCAACTCCATATGACTGCTCGTGCTCCTCTAAGGTATCATCGTATGAACCCATGGACCCGTCCAATGAAGAGTCCTGATCCTGACAGACATAAAGAATCTCTCCCTGCTCTACCGCTATCATCTCCTCAATGTCACTCAAGCATGAGTGGTCAGGTCCCCAAGGTCCTTTGCAGATGAAGCAAAGTCCCTTCCTCCTCATCTTATTCTTGCTGCATGAGCCCCCAAACCTGAGCTACTCCTCCCTAGTCAACTGTCTCCTGAACAACCCATTGTTTTGCTCAACCAACCTCTCAGCTAGACCATAAGCAACAGGTGAGACCAGCTTCTCTCTCCTCTAAATAGACAATAATCGACACTGCAACTCTTGATAGATGGCATCACGACCTCTCATACATGAGGACAAGATGGATTGCATGTGTGCTATGATTGTGTCAGAATGACGTTTCCTAATGCTGAAGAAGCATTGGAACATCTCCAAGATAAGATCATCACACTCAAGATCAAACATGACTTCGTAAGTCTTAGTCATGGTCTTAATTTCCAAAACTTGAAGCCTCTTCACAAATGTAGGACCCATGGAGTTATCTAAGTCTTGTAAGGTGTCTGCCATCAACTTGAAGACTCTTCTCATAACATCATCATTGTAGGGAGCTATAGGGGCAGTTAGTCTCATGATGTTACTGAGACAAGATGCAATTGGAAGTCTGATCCCTTCACAGGGTTCCTCCAAGAATTTGGGTTGTATGAGAGCAAGCATAGTTGGTTCTAGCGCCCAAATCAGTTTTCTCCCTTCTAACTAGTTCACTTCAAAAATGAGTGCATCTAGTTCATCCAGTTTGAAAAGAACTTTCCATGTGACCCTCATGTGCTTTAAATCTATCCGTAGTGCAAGGATTTTTTGTCCCATTTCTTGCTCCTTCTGCACATCCTTTGATTGTTCTCTCTGAAGAATGGCATAGACCTCTTTCGAGAAAGGTCTGCTGGCCAATTTCGTTTTTGATCTATGATGCAACCCATTGAGGGACTCTTGTGTTGGTGCATGAGATGTTTTAAATACTCCATTACTATAAGCTTGTGGCAATAGTGGCATACAAATAATTCAAGATTAACAAGCTAAGGGTTTTCTGCACATGATGTTTATACTCATTCCTACTTCTGCATGTACAATGCAATAGGAAACAATATTTCAAATAACCCTAAGACGAGATTTGTATCTCAACAATACATACTTTGAGTTTAGTATGCCTTTAAAGGAGAAGTTTCGTCATACAAGAGAAAGGTCCACAGTTGTAGGTGTTTTTCTTTTATTCACTCAGATAAAAATGATAGTGCTCTGTAATGTTATGGTCTGATTATAAACTCAGTGAAAAGGAAATGCTGGTAAATGTATCAGACAGTGAATCTTTGGCATATCATCTATTTAATTTACTGTAAAATAACACATAGTGAGCAAGGGATTTCAGAGAACCTGATAAAGCAGCACACTTGATTTGAAGAACAGAGAATGGGATCATTTTGCTGTCGAATCCACACAAAAAAATGAGCTCAGAAATTTAAGAATTGTCTTTGAGGAATTCCTGGAACCCCAACCAACTTAATGTTGAGTCGACTAGAAGAAGATATGCCTTCAGCAAACAGCGGAGCCAATACAATCACAAGACTAATTTCACGTGCACCCTACTATGTAAGCTGGAACAGCTCAAATCTTGAGCTTCATCGCTCTTGATCTTTGCAATATACTAATTTAATCCTTGCATTCATGCTCGCTCCAACAAGCAGTATTTACTATATGCTTATTATATAAACTTCCATCGTATTTTCATTTACTATGTCCAACAAAACTACGTTAGCTTTCACTGCAGGAGATAATCGAGCCAATGTTTCCATTCCTCCCTGTTCATGTTGTCAGCTAATGAATAGTCAATGCAGGACGCTTCCTTGTCACGAACCGCCTCACGTTGTTGTCCAAGGTATGCCCAACCACTTGATCCTTTTGGACTTCCAACTCGCTCGAGCAGCACAACTTACCAATTGCACAGTCGGGTCAACGATCTCTATTTTATTTTGTTTTTATATTATTATTATTTTTTTTGTCCCAACCAAACTTGGGCCCAATCAACAACTCCAACCACGTTCCTGCGGCATTCGACTTTGATTGGATAGTGGACACTGCAGGGAAAATTTTAAGAACCACCCTAAATTTATATGTATAATAAATGGGTTAATCCCCATGATACATAGGAAAAATGGGAGGCGATTTTATCAATATTATAATATGTATGTATAATTTTTCTGGCGAATCTCTCACCGGATTATATTATCTTGTACAGTGATGGAGAATATTTCACTGAATTATAAAATCTTGTAAGATCTTGGCAAATCTTTTACTGAATAATAAAACATTGTGAAGTCTTGGCGAATGTCTTGTTAAAGTATGAAACCATATATGATAATAAGAAAACATATTCATTAAACTGTAATATATTGACATACATGTGTGGAAAAAGAAACATAATTTTCTCTTCCTACAAACAATGTTCCAAGTTTCAGTGGCCGTGTTTGTCAAGGTTCTTACAATACACTCTTTCATATCCTTCTATTAGTTTTGATAATATTCCACAACAAAGTTCTTGTAGGTGTTGATATTGACAACGAGTTCTATCAAGGTAGGAGAGATTAATCTTTTCTCTACAACTTTTGTCAAGCTATCACTTTTTTCAAGTTATCAAATTTCTTTCTTATTCCATAGACTCCAACTGCGAGATAGAAAAAAACACATCAAGTTTGTTTACCCCAACACACCAACAAGTAGCAAGCCCCAACTACATTATATAAGAAAGTATTAGGTATCCCAAGGGCTTGAAGGGATCTAATTGAAAGAAGTGACCATTGTGAGAATCCTTCCAATCAATATATGAATATATAAATGTAGATTTATTATTATTTTAATTGGAAATCTTCAATTAAATAATAAAATTTAATTACATCTCTCCCAATCTAAATTGCTTATTAGCATAATTCACTACCCTCATAGGTCTCGCATTTTTTAACGGCGTTGTAACATGTAGATTAATTTCCTTTTTGGTGAACAATTTCCACCTTTTAGGAAAATATGGTGCAGTGGCTCCAACCCCTACAGATCATTAGGACAAACTAAGAATAGCACAAAAGATGAAAGGTTGTACAAACCAACTTATTTTTCAAACAACTAATCCAACATCAGTACCTAAACTTTTTCATGAAGATATCATATTGAGAATGTTTGAAAAATGGTGAGAAATCTTCTGCGAGGGTGATGCGGAAAGAGTGATAAGGTTTCATTGTTTTGAATTTTTTTTTTTAAATCAGAAAAAGTTAAAAACCAATATTAATGGAGATATTGGTATTTTTTACTAAATTTTGTGAAGTGACTAAATGTAGTTTTAACCATTCACCTTAAGATGTTTTTACCAGTGTTTTACAACCAGGCCGGGTTGAAACGGAAACGGCCTGGTCATACCGGGTCATTAAAAAAAAATTCGACCAGGCCAAGTAACCGGCCAGTTTGGCCGAGTCAGCTATGACTCGGCCTGGTCATCTAATGACCAGGCCGAGTCATAGCTGACTCGGTCAACCAGGCCGAGTCCGCATTGACCAGGCCGGGTCAATAAAAACCGCGTGGGCAGCGTTAAACATGTTTTTTTTTTCACTTTTTTGCTGTTTTTTGGTAAAGTTAATAGGGTTTGTGGATTCCAAAAGGGTAATGGTAAATTGTTAAATGCTTTTGGGGTCCATTTCCCCCTCCCAAACTCTATTTAAGACAGCCAAATGCTCTCATTTCACTCACAGCAGTCTTATGCATTTGAGTGAGAGTCTTCTTTGAGAGTTAGTGAGCAGTTCTTGAGCTTGTTTTGGAGCAGCAGTGAGGAGTCTTGGAGGAGCATTGTAGCTGGAGTGAGGAGCTTCTTGGGCAGCCATTTGGAGCAGCATTGAGGAGCTGATTCTTGGAGCAAGCTTGAGGAGGCAGTTTGTGCCTGGAGGTATTTTTTTCCACCCTTACAAATCTGTTTTTGCTTAGTAAAATTTAGGTGCATATCAAGAAAGCTTAGAGAGTGTTTTTTGTCAAATAAATGAACATTGAATCAATTTTTTTTTTTTTTTTTTCATTTTCAGATTGTTTTCCTAGTCAAAAAATGGCACCTAGAGCAAAAGATCCTGCTTGGGCATATGTTGAAATGGTTGATAGTCAAATGCAATGCAAATTTTGCCATAAGAAAATTAAGGCAGGTCCTGGGGGGATTAATAGGCTGAAACTACACTTGGCAGGGATTAAAGGCCAAATTACCCCATGTCCCTCTGATGAAATTGAGGAGATTAGAAAGAATTTGTTGGCCAGCTTTGAAAAATTTAAAGAAGATAAGGCTAGGAAACAAGAGATACAGGCTGAGATTGGGAGGAAGAGGGAGATACAAAGAATGATGGCTACCAACCCCCACTATGATTTTGAGGGTTCTTCCTCTATCCCTCAAACTGAGGCATCCAACCCTTTCCGTTATGTTCCTCCCTCTTTTGGTTCAGTTCAAGATAAGGGAAAGGGTAGAATGAAGGGTAATGTGACTATCAAAAGTTATTTCACTCCCTCCTCTCCATCAGATGCACATGGTCCCGAAGTTAGTAAAGGTCAAATTCAGCCCACTTTAGATGACCATTGGAAGAAAGAATTGAGGGAGACTGCTTGTGACTACATAGCTAGATGGTGGTATGATGCTGATATCCCCTTTAATGCTGCTCGTTCACCATATTATGAGCCTATGTTTGATGCCATACATGCTGCTGGAAAAGGCTTCAAAGGCCCTACTATGCAAGAGCTAAGGGGGGTTCGTTTGCAGAAAGAAATTCAATCCATTAATGAGTATTTGCAAGAGTTCAGAGACTCATGGGCAAGAACAGGGTGTACCATCATGTCAGATGGATGGACTGATCAAAGAAACCGTACCATCATAAACTTTGTTGTCTTCTGCCCACAGGGAACCATGTTTTTAAAATCAGTTGATGCATCTGATAAGGTAAAAGATGGCCACTTGTTGTTTCAGCTATTGGATGAGGTTATTGAGGATGTGGGGGTGGCTAATGTTGTTCAAATCATCACTGACAATGCCTCTAACTATGTTCTTGCTGGTAAACTGTTAGAGGAAAAACACAAGACCATCTTTTGGACCCCATGCGCTGCACATTGCATAGACCTCATGCTTGAGGATATTGGAAAATTAGATTGGGTCAGAAACACTGTAGATAATGCCAAAAGCATAACAAAATTTATCTACAATCATACACTGGTTTTGAGTCTCATGAGGAAACACACTGGAGGCAAGGATATTATTAGGCCTGCCATCACTAGATTTGCTACACATTTTTTGACATTGCAATCTATGCTTTCCCAACATAGAAACTTGCAAAAGATGTTTTCCAGTGATGAATGGAATCAAACCAATTGGTCTAACAAACCAGAAGGCAGAGAATTGAAAAGGAAAGTCCATGATGAAACTTTTTGGAGAAAGGCAGCAGAGATTGTGAAGCTTGCTGAGCCACTGGTTAAGGTGTTGCGGTTGGTGGATGGGGAAAGGTTGGCTATGGGCTTCATTTATGAGGCTATGGATCAAGCAAAGGAGCAAATAAAGACAGCATACAAGGATAGAGTGGCAAAGTATGGGCCCATTTGGGCAATCATTGATGAAAGATGGAACAATCAACTCCATCGCCCTATACATGTAGCTGGGTATTTTTTGAACCCACGGTATCATTATAGAGCTAAGGAGTCAGGAGCTTTGAGTGGGGAGGTCAGAGATGGACTGGTTGATTGCATTGAACGCATGATCCCATCGGAGTCTGATCAGCTGCAGATACATCAACAGGTCACATCCTTCAGCAATGCAACAGGTACCTTTGGGAAGAACCTAGCAAAGATTGCAAGAGAAGCAGATGAGCCAGGTAAACAAAAATTTCAATTTTCAATTTCTTAACGGTTTTACAGTTTTACTTTTTTTATTAAAGACTAAAGTTTGTTAAATCATTTATAATTTGAAAGTTAGATATAATTTGTAATTTTGTTGAGCTTCAGCCTTCATCTAACTCATAATTCATTACACTCCTATGTTTTTTGCAGCACAATGGTGGGAGGCCTTTAGTGGCCAGTGCCCTCAATTGCAAAAGTTTGCAATTCGTATTTTGAGTCAAACTTGCAGTGCATCTGGGTGTGAGCGCAATTGGTTTGTCTTTGAGAGGATTCACACAAAGAAGAGAAACCGTTTGGAGCAAAAACGGTTGAATGATCTAGTTTTTGTCCAATACAACCTTCGGCTCAGACGGAACCAATTGCTGAACAAAAGACCTGATTCAGATCCCATTGTGTTGGAAGACATTGATCCAACATCAGATTGGGTAGTGGAGAGTCGTGCACCAGAGTTTGATCCTGATGAGGATCTTGATGAACTTGGCCAAGTTGGCCTGGGTCTGGAACATCAACTTCAGCCTGTTCAGTTGAATGCAGATCCCGATCCACCAGCCTCAGTCTCACAGCCAGCAAGGACTCTGAGGAGTAGGACTCCAGTTGTAGGTGCTTCCTCTGCTCAGCCACGACAGAAGCGCAGCCGCATATCTACTCTATCTCAGCGTGCATCTGCTAGTGGTACTGGCACCACTTCTACAGTTGCAGTTGGAGACGATGATGATGAGGAGGCATGGGGCACCTTATCTGACTCTGATGATGATGATGAGTCTGATCCAGAGATTGGTCGATATGATCTTGGCTCCTCTAGCAGTAGCCAGTAGTACTAGTATTGGAGTCTGGTCAGCATCACAGTTTACTTTTGTTGTAGAGGCCATTTCTAGCCTCCTTGGTTATTTGTATTTTGTTTTGAGTCTTTGATCATGTATGACAGTTGACTATGTATTGCCATTGGGTACCATTTTGATATAATGGATTGGTTCATGAGCCTACTTTGATCATATGTTGTCTTCCATCTATATTATAATGCTATGTGTTTGGAAACATGAATGAAAATCTTTAAAATTATGTTTAAAATATTTAAAATTATGTTTTTTTATAAAAAAAATAAATATTTAATGTATTTTTTACAACGACCGAGTCATTGAAATCGACTAGGCCTGGTCATTACCGAATCCTGGTCGGAGTGGGAGTCGATCCTCGGCCTGGTCGGAGTCCTGGTCCTGGTTGTAAAACACTGGTTTTTACAATATAATTTCCTAAGCCTATTTAATATCTTCATTATCATAAAAACCAACCTATATCCATCTTAACTCCACATCTACCACTCTTAGGGGGATGAAATCTATTTATCCCTCTGAGCACTTGGTAGACCCAGAATTAAGATGGATCTAAGATGATAGAATTTCCCCTTTAAATAGTCTATGCTCACATGAATACCATGGTATTACCATGGGTCAATCCCATGGGTTATCATAAACCTGGAGCTTAAAAATTACTATTAGTAATTTATAAAACTTAATAAAATTAATAATTGATTTTTATTTTAACCAAGTTAAAATGTTTAACATACATTAAATTACAGCATCCATTTTTACTCATGATCCACCAAGCCCCGAAAGGGATCAAATATTTTTTCACTCTATGCTAGTTTGCATATTACGATATTTGATACCTCTCGGGGTTTAGTAGATCCAGAGTAAAGATGGGTCTATGTTGGTTTAATTCCCCCATTTAAATAGGCTACATTCCATGTGAATACCATGTGCCATTTTTATTTTTATTAATACTAATATTAGGGTTAATAATGTTTTATTGCATGGTATTAATAATAATCTAGCCCATGGTATTTGGCCCATAGTATTTTGCCCATAGGTTTCACCTAAATATAACGCATTTTTTGAGTGTTCGTAAATATAAGGTGACTTATGGAGTAAATATAAAAAAATGTTTTATTTGTTTACCATACCTCTCGCTTATTTATATTTTTATTAATTTACCATACCTGTTTTACAAATATGGTATTTGGCCTATAGGATTCACTTCAATAAAACCTCTTTTTTGAGCCTTCATAAATAGAAAGAGGGTTATGGACTAAATATTAAAAGAGGTTTTATTTATTTACCATACGTCTAGTTTATTTATATTTATATTTATTTACCATACCTTTTGAGTAAGTATAAAAAGAGGTTTTATTTATTTACCATACCTCCACTTTATTTATATTTTTATTTATTTACCATACCTCTCATTTATTTATATTTTTATTAATTTACCATACTTCTTTTATAAATATGGTATTTGGCCCATAGGATTCACTTAAATAAAACCTATTCTTGAAAATTAGGGCGAATGGAAAGTTGTAACTTGTAATTTCAAGGGCTAAATTTACCTTTTTTACCCTCTCCCTTAAAATAAGGTGGGTTATTTGAGGCGATTTGTAAAAATGTACTATGATACAAAATATTCGCCCACTAAAAATTTAAAACCCCTTAATTTCACCAAAGGGTGAACATTCGCCCCTAAAATTTTCCATGGGACATTGTAATCTCGCGCTTTAAACGTACTGCAAAGTATTGCCCAGATTACTCAGCATCAGACCAAACGCATAGGTCCCTCGCACAATATTGCAATCTCTCAAGTATATCATCCGCAGGGCAAGTAGCTACAACCATTGTCGCCCTTTACACGCAGACTTATGACTTGGATTGAACTATGCCCCTTGCACAGGTCCCATCAACAACTAATATTTGATCCTCGATATTATCTAGATCACTCTTCAAACCTTATGTAGACCAAACTAGTGGATGAGAGCAGTGTCTGGGTTGATTTCCTCGATCAAATCCTGGTAACGCCCACTGCAACGGATTTTGTTATGCGTACCCACGTCAAAACTGGTCGGGAACTCTACCAATCACATCAGCTATATGTTCAGTGGCTAGACACATGTAATGCGGCTGAATAAATACACCACTGCCGAAATTGTGCCTTCACAAGATGAAACTTCACCCAAGACTCCGTAGATGTAGTTTGGTCCGCCTTCGGGCCCACATGAGCAATTTCCAACTCAGAAACACGCCCAAAATTGAATAGAGCTTGGCCTGATCAATAGTGAGGGGATTCAATCTTCCAGTAAATTAATCTCGGCTCCAGTAAATTTATGCTTCTCCAAACATGCAATCTTGGCCTGTAAAAATGGGACCCTTGCCCATGCTCATGCCAATATGAAGCAATAATGCCAATGATTCTGCCAAATGCTTATTCACCAATTCGGTCCTCCTGATTAGCAATTGAAAATTGAGCTCAGTGCTAGTGAAATCAAATGGACCCTCTAAAAAATTATTTGAACTCGTACTTCAGTTTTCTCCTTGAAACCTTCGTGGCAGCGCAAATGATTAAATATGCAGTGATAAATAAACTTTGACCCTGTCAAATAAATAATGTTGCTCGCAAATGGTTCTCGGATGCACCAAAAATTTGTTTGGAAATCCTTGGTTTGTATATTTGGCTTCAATAAAAGTGCCTCACACCTAGTTCGTAACTATTAAATCGGCCCACGATTTAGCTCCCGCTTGGAACAATTGGACAGACTCGACCTCTCTATGGTGCTTGTGTTGCTTTCTGCCCTTGTTTTGGAGAAATGAATAACCACGACTCACTTGAATGATTTTGATACAAAAAATGCTTTCGACCCCTTCAAAATGTTTTTACGGCGTTTCTATAGATGTTCATGACTCCCTTTTAAAATTTCGGTCCATAAAAATTTAATAAAACCTCTTAAAAACAAAAATTTTAATTCTAGGCTCTTTGACGACTTTCCACAACTGATTCAATTTATAGAATGATTATTATGCATCAGACAATTTGCTCATGGGGCAACAATTTGTTGAGCATTTTGTCGAATCATAATTGCTGCAACTCCACAGGGTGAGCCAAGACCAAGGCTCTGATATCACTGTGGTGTCCCAAATGAAGAAAATTTGGAACAAGCTCGAATTTTTAACACAGAAAAACTCTATATACAAATTCGATTCGTAAACAGAAGATTGCCATGTAAAAATAAAAAATAGAGCACTGCAATCTCACAATACAATGAATAAGAAAATTCTCAGCTTTATTATTTAGATACCTGGGGTTTTACATGCACATACAACCCATACAACTGAGATACTCTGGCCTCAAACAGATCTACAACAATGCCACAAATCAGCCTCCAAACAAATAAAAACAATATGCTGCAACCTATGAGCCCTGAATGGATTCACCAAGGAAAGAGATGGGTGCTCGCCCACTCTCACTGAATCACTCGAGGGTTTCCGTCCTGGGGCTACTGCTGGAGTAGAGAACTGGGTTCTCAACCTCCTATACAAGAAACAATACTCAATCAAAGATGTCCTCCAATGGCCTCCATCTCCTCTTTTATAGATCTGATGGACCCCTCTAGAATCTTCTATTATATTATTTTTTTAATCATGGAGCACTTTTCCCTCTTTTATTTTAATTAATTTTTTTTTAATGCGGGAAAAGGGTAAATTGGCCACCATGTCTCCTCAAGACACTGAAACTCCCATCCAAAAGCCCCATCATTAAGATCTTCTCGTTCCGGTTCCAACGAGCTATTACACTGAGGTGTTCCATTGATTAATCTCCCCGGAATGCCACTTTGAGCATAATTAACTAAGTTATGCTCAATAATAATGTTGATTTTTGAAAGTTGTCAGAATGCAATGGAACGAAAGGCAAACTATTTTGATGATGGAATATGCAAGCAAATGCCACCAAATTCCATAAAAACTCCTCAAAACTCCATCGAGACCTCTGATGACATAAATCAGCTCCACTGATTTGGCCATCCCTTGTCCTGGAAATCCACCCTGGCTGTACTACGAAGAAGAATAAAAATGGGGACATGAAAAGAATCCAACGCTTCGAGAATCGTCGAATTCCGAGTTGTAGAAGTGGAGAAATGAATTTTTGAAATTGACAATTAATTATTGGTTTTCAAGTCATGTAGGCTTGATGTAAAAATTAGCCAATAGATGTGTCTCTTCATCTATTCGTTGGAGCCCCTTTATTGGCTATAAATAAAGGTTGATGTGATGTGTTTTAAGGCATCCAAGTGTGCAACAATAGTCCTAGACAGAACTCGGTGGAGAGAGTAAGCTTAGCCGCAATGTTAATTTGGGTATGTTCTATGCTTAGAGCAATTTATTTGAATTTTCACAGTTAGCTCAATATCGTTTCCAGATTAGCAATCACATCAACATAATAGTAAATCGTAGATAGAACATAAACATAAATCGCAGAAGACAAGCCAAGACAAGAGGACACAAGATGTGGCTCTAGCCAGGGACAAACCCCCAATGTGGGGAAACCCTTGATCAATTCTTCTTATATGTTCTTCAATAGTTTAGCAGAGAGAGAGAGATAGTACACATACAACAAAAGTCAACACTTTGACTTATCTAGACAAGAGCATAGATAATCTCTAAGAAGATGATACATGAGGTAACTGAACTCAGTTGAAGACACGTTGCTTCAACTGATTCTCCAAGGTGGCTCCATCACCTATCATTGTGCTGCACCTCATCATCATGCTGCACCTGATTGTGCTCCACCATGCTGCACCCATCATCACTATGCTGCATCTCATCATGATTCATTAATCATGACTGTACCCGTCACTGTACTACTGCATTATGATGAGCTCTTCGTTGAACTATGCTGCACCCAAATGCATGTTGCAATACCTCATCATCTTGGTGCTACAATACATTCTTGCTGCTGCTATAAGTCCATCATTACCATGCTGTCCCATTGCTGCACCAATGTCCAACAATACTGATCTACACCATGCTGCACTATCACTACCACTGTGTGCACTATGCTGCACTGTACATCATGCTATGTATTGTTGCTCCTATGTGCACTATGTTGCACTGTACGACATGTACTCGTTGTTGCTTCCATTGCTATACCAACGCTGCACCATGTACCATTGCTGCACCAAGTACCACTGCTGTTATGACTGTGTTCTGGTTAGGGCATCACTGTGGCCCAAGTCAGCCCTAAAACATACCCACACAGTCCCTTAAACAGATGTGGCTTCCTCCACAAGTATCATCTGCCTCCACGCTGCTGATCTGAGCACTTTAATACCCTCAAACAATCCTACCTTTTGCTGCGGCCTAGGCAAGGAAGGTTCCTCCTTACGTGAGCTACTGTTCTAGGCTTTTGTAGCCCCTGACACCTCCATGCAGCCCTGTTTTGGAGTGGCTAGGCCTGCAGCCCACCACAGACCTCCGTTGCCTCCTACAACCCACCCAAAACAACGTTCCTTACCTCTTTTCTGCCCTCAACCAGACCCGCATTGCCTCGAGCATCTAGCAAGGTACTCGAACTACCTTCCAGCCCTTGGTCACCTTGAAGCAGGCCCTAAAACAACCCTCTTTCTCCCACGCAGGACTGCCTCTACTTGCTGCGGGTTAGGTCATGCATAGAGCTGCTAGGGCATCATCTAGGACTGCGTTTAGACTTCATGCTTAGGCTCCTTCCCTCCTGCGTCTAGGTCTTCCTCCTCTTAGACTTCTCTTCCAATAAAACCCAAAACAAGTGGAGAGAAATCAAGAGTGAAGTGTTTTCAAATGATTGTCAAGTCACCTCCTTTTATACTAAAACATTGAGCACACATGAGGGTTATTTGGTTGTTGGCTGACTTTGACGAATTGTCCCAAACACAAATAAATTCATAAAAATAAAAATAATCTTTACTAAAAAAAAATCATAAAAAGGTTTTTAGTTTTTGGTTTGGTTTTAGTTTAGAATTTAGTTTTTATTTCATGATTTTGATTTTAATCATAAAATTAAAAAATCATTAAAAAAATAAAATATTTAAAAATTAAAAAATTTTGAAAGAAAAGTTTTTTCATGGTATAGCTAAAAGTGCTTAAAGATTTTATTTGAAGATTCGCTATCTGAAAGTGGTGATTCATATTTTAAACTGGTTAGCATTTTGTGGTCATTTAATTGCTGGAGTTGTGCTAAGTGATCATGGTTGCTTGAATGTTTTAATGCTCATCATATGCTAGACATCTCAGTAAATATTTTCAAGCAATTGTTGAAAGATTTGTTTATATCTATATCTCCTAAGAATCAAATCAATTATTCGATTTCCACTTCATCTAGCAAAGGCACTGGTCTTAAGTATTTAAAGGGCTAATCAATTTTTAAAATCAATCAAGTGCTTGATTCCCTCGCTGTGTCTCCCAACCTAGCTGGTTCCCAGTTGGTCTTCCTTTATCTCATAGGGTTTACCCCCCTTAGCCTAGGGAGACAACTTAAACGGAGAGATCGGGGATTAGGGTGACAGCCCCCGATCTGAGCATTGTCGCGCTGCCTCGACACTCTGTGCGACAATATTTTTTGGTGCCGTTGCCGGGGATATTTTATTCTTGACATTTCATTTTCATTCTTCTCATTTGAACCAGCAACGACAACATTTTTTGGCGCCGTTGCCGGGGACCAATTTATTGGGCCTGGGCTTTATGACATTCATCATTCAACTTTCATCTTTCTATCATTCATTTGAGCCGACAAAGTCAACATTTTTTGGCATCATCTCATCTTTTCTGCCATTCATTAGCCTGTCAAACGGCCAACATTTTTTGGCGTCATTTGATCTTTTCATGGCCCTATCTTTCGTCATATAGTTTAATCATACCTTTAGCACCTGGACATCTTGGTTCATTTCTTGTTTGGGTGGCGACTCTATTTCTTTCATTCATTTATTCTCAGACAAAAAGCTCTCCCTCATATCTGATTGTTTATTGCTTTTTGGATACTAGAGTTAGGTTCATGTTCAAGTGGCGACTCCACTTCTTTCATCTCTTGATTTTCTTGAGTAGAGATCTCTCTCTATCATCGATTTGGTCCCTCATTATTCATCATGGATTATTCGTTTACCCCGTGTCATTTTACTAATGTTCTCCATGATATTCCGGAAGTGGCCATTTCTAAATTGTCTTTGTTCTCAGGTGGTGATTCAGTCGTTGTTAGAAAGCATCTATGCAATTTTTCTCATATAATGTTCATATATTGTAGACCTCCTGAGTATAATCATGAAGATGTCAAAATGCGTCTTTTTGTCTTTTCTTTAGAGGGTGATGCTTTGAATTGGTTTAATAATTGTCCTGAAGACTCTTTCACTTCTTTACAAGACATTGTCAATGCTTTTAAAGATAGATATGGTTATCAAGATAAGCTCACCTTGTCCCCCTAAAATTGTGCAACAAAATGAAAGTAATCTTATGAAGGGTCGAGTTGTCGATGAAAGATTTCAAGACAATTCTTCATATCAGAATGTGCCATCCACCTGTACTATTGTAGATCAAATCCATGATAGTGGAAAAGTAGGGACAAATTGTAAAATCAGTGTCGACAATGAAAGGGAAAATCAGAAGCAAATTATAGAAGAACTATTGCGGCTGGTAAAAAATATGAAGATAAATCAACAAAAAATTGTAACTGATTATGCCAGTGATATGAGAACATTATACACCCACCTTGAAAAGCGAGATAAGGAAATGGAAACCATGAATGCTAATCATGATAGGGAAATTAATTCTATGCAAAACAAGTTATTAACTATGGATGAAGAAATGACTATCATGACATTCGATTATAATAATCAGTTGGCTATCATGCAAGCAAATCATAAGAAAGAGATAAACTCTATGCAGCATTACTTGATGACCATAAAGGAAAAGAACGATAAAGTAATAAAAGATATGGAAGAAGACCATGCCAGAGAAATTACTGCTATTAAGGTTGAACACTCTAGCCAGATGGATGCCATTACAATACAGGTACAGAAATTTCAACAGTGGTCAGAGGATGAAAGAAACCAGGAAACATCGACAGATCAAAAGCCTCCTTATTTGCTGCAACAAGCTCCATCTTACTACGAGGAGGTCATTGGTTCCATTAAAAAGTGGTTAATTGAAGGTGACTCGGATAAAATTGAAAACAATAAAGATCAGATGCAAAATGAAGAAAGACATGTCACACATACTTCATCTGATAGTTTTGAAGCAGAATGTTCCACAAAGAAAAAACGCAAGAGAAAGAGAACGAGAAGAAGATTTGATGCATCAGATGGCCGCAAGCAACTTGATTTTCGGATAGGAAAAAGTCCTACTGTATGCAGAATTGGACATGGCACATTCGAGAAGCAGCCGATAGTTTTTCCTGAAAGCTGGCAAATGCTCAGTATACACTATATTGAACGCATCTGATGCCATGGGGCATCCTTTGTATTTCTAACCCTACTCCTTGTTTTTTCAGCATTTTCATTTCTGTTTTAGGATTAGATTTACTTTCCATGTTACTAGATAGTTAAAAAATGAAGAGCTTATATCTTTCATGTGCTTAGTGTTATATGATGATTTTTGGATGGACGCTACTTATGTTTTTTTGTGTGTTGCGTGGATACAGATTCTGGATTCTCACATTCCTACAGTGCAACAACGTGTCCCCAAGTAGAGCCAAATGTTGACCACTACATGTAACTGCCTATAGCAGTACACCCCCTTTTTTCAAAAAAGGGATAGCACCTGATCAATGTGTCCATGCCATTCGAATATCATCATCAGCTCGATCATGTTATGTTGTAAACCCAGTCTGCATGTGTAAATTGTAAATAATCTTAGCAGATCTGTATCATGTATGTAATTGCGTAGGTAAACCTAATTTTCTAGTGATGATCTACATTCTGGAAGGTTTTTTGTCTCACCGATCTATGATCAACAGAGTTTTACTTTAGCCTAAACCCAAAGCTGGAATGGATTTTGTTATTAGAATCTTAGGGGAATCCTAGTGTGCTTTGAGTCTATGAAAAAGTAATTTGGAAATAATCTTAACTATTTGGTTAAGTTATTACAAATCGCTTGATTTGCTAGATTATATTTGTGTCGCAGAACTGAGTGGTCTATGAGGGTCTATGTTAAATGGGTTTCCCCCTTGGGATGTAAAAATGTAAAAATCATGATGTAAAGTGTCTTGAGGGTTAGAAAATGTTTTATCCCCTCATAAGTCCTAGGTCCTAGGTAAAATTCCCAAAGGCTAAGTTCAAGGGTCCCTTTAAATAAAAAATATAAAAATAACAAAAATATAAAAATAATAAAAAAACATAAATAATAAAAAATAAAATAAAAATAAATAAAATAATAATAAGTCAAACTTTTGAGGAAATAAATGCAAAAATTTATTTTTTTAATATATTAAAATGCATTTAAAATTTCGACGGATGAGATTAAAAGAGATTTTGATCTTCATCGACGGTCGAGATCACTTTGACATGGATCACTCGAACTAGCCGTTGGGAATTTTTTTCCTTAAATAGGGTGTTAGAGGTCATTTGAGATGATTCGATCTGGGAGTCTTGTGCTAAAGAAAGCTATTTTATAGTCATTTTTCATGTGCAATAAAGAAAGACTTTGGGGTTGAAATCTTGCTGGTGTTACTCTTCTGGAAATGCTGTAAGATGTTTTATTTCTGTGCATGATTTTAATTTCAACCATTGATGATAGCTTTATGAAGAGTGATTTTAAACACAGGTATTTTGTTTAGTTGCTAGGGTTTGAATGGTAGTTAAATTTCTGAATATGATGGCAGGTCCATTAGATCTGGATTTTAGTATCGTTTTCTCCCTCTTTGTTAATGGTTGAATTAAACTATGCAGGAAATCCTTGATTTTGAGTTTACCGGGCGTTCGGGGAAGTTCTCGGTTGAACCAGCCAACTCCCGGATTGCATTTTCTGAAGAGCCCAGCTGGTTTTGATCCCAGGCTTATCATTATAATTTCTGTTGCGGAGGCATGAAGGGTTTTCTGAAGCACCTCATATCGAACTTAAAATCTTAAAAAAATATATTTCTGTGGCATACTAATAAATCTGGCTATTTAGAGCCTTTAAACTGTGAATACTGTAATTATTTAGCTGGTTTTAGGGTTTTTAGTTTTGTTTCTTGCACATTTTATTTCTGGGTGTTCGGTTTTTGTTATTGCAGGTTGTAGGTCGGAAGAAAACATTTTGTCCGAAGCCAGATCTAGGCCCTGGAGGGTAAGATCTGGCCTCAGGATCAGCTCTGGCAGGAATATTTACTTCAGATCTGGAAATTTCTTGTGGGGTTTTCATCAAGGAAATCTGAAGCGAAAAGATTCAATTTTTTTAAGGTTTCTGAAGAATCGTGGGGGTTTTCCAGGCTATCTGTTTGCTGCCTGGGATTTCATTTTGACAGAAATTTTCGATTTTTTATTTTTGCTGTTGCATCCTGGGGTTTCATTTCATAGAAATTTTTTTCAAAATTTTTTAAGACAGGTTGTGGGATTGCTGTTTCATCTCCACGCATCTTCTCAAGCACTGCCCCTCTTGCGCTTTTCTGCTTCCTTGGCAATCTACCATACCCCTCATCCGCACTTGTGCGCTGCTAAAGCCTTTCACCTTATCCACTGTCCATCCACTGGCATCCCTGCGTTTGTCCAACAATCTCTTCACGCAATTTTTTTTTTTTTTTGAAAACTCTCTACCCGCATATTTCATTCTTGTCTGCTGCCTCATCTCATTTCTCCAGACCCACGTGCTTCCTTTTCGTCGTTGCCCAAACCTGCGTCCTTGTCTCTTTCACGCTGGCCATTCTTTCACCTAGCCGCAACGTCTGCTCCTCGCTCCAGCTCCTATCACCATTCTTACGCTGCCCCTTCTTGTTCTACTGCTGCCGTCCATCTCCTTTGCGCAGTCCCTCCATTCTGTTGCCAGAAGATTCGAAACCCACGCAGCCAGCTTCATCAAATCCGCATCAAGCCCGCAGCTCCACCAGCGTCCATCTCCATTTCCACTGCCGTAACTTCAACCCTCACGCAGACCTGCAATCAGCTCTCGATTTCATTTTTTATTAGCTTGTATGCGTATGGTAAGTTTAGATTTAGGTTTGATTTTTATTTTATTTTATTTTGGTTAGATTCCATTTAGTTTAAATTATAGTGTGATTTTTGCTTTATTTTGTTCCATTTAGATTTTATTAAGCTTTGTATAGTCGTAAGTCATTAGATTTCATTTTTTTTTTAATCTTTGATTTGTGTGGTAGGGTTAATTTTTATTTTCATGAAATGTGTTATGTTTTGATTTAATCATAAAATCCTAAAAGAAAAAATTCTAAAAGTTAAAAAAAAAATCCTAAAAAAGCATAAAGGTTAATCTTTAGGATTTGATTTATTTTTGATTAGATTTTAATTTAATCTTTAATTAAAAAAAAAATCAAAAAAGGTTTTTCGTTTTTGGTTTGGTCTTAGTTTAGAATTTAGTTTTTATTTCATGATTTGATTTTAATCATGAAATACAAAAAGTCATTAAAAAAAAATATTTAAAAATTAAAAAATTTTGAAAGAAAAGTTTTTTCATGGTATAGCTAAAAGTGCTTAAAGATTTTATTTGAAGATCCGCTATCTGAAAGTGGTGATTCATATTATAGACTGGTTAGCATTTTGTGGTCATTTAATTGCTGGAGTTGTGCTAAGTCATCATGGTTGCTTGAATGTTTTAATGCTCATCATATGCTAGACATCTCAGTAAATATTTTCAAGCAATTGTTGAAAGATTTGTTTATATTTATATTTCCTAAGCATCAAATCAATTATTCGATTTCCACTTCATCTAGCAAAGGCACTGGTCTTTAGTATTTAAAGGGTTAATCAATTTTTAAAATCAATCAAGTGCTTGATTCCCTCGCTGTGTCTCCCAACCTAGCTGGTTCCCAGTTGGTCTTCCTTTATCCCATAGGGTCTATCCCCCTTAGCTTAGGGAGATGGCTTAAACGGAGAGATCGGGGATCAGGGTGACAGCCCCCGGTCTGAGCGTTGTCGCGCTGCCTAGACACTCTGGGCAACAACACTTACCAAGGGGCAACTAGATCTACCATGCCTATGTTCTTGGCTCCTCGGAATGAGGAGTAGCTAGACACCGGGGAGATGCGTATGGGAGATTACTTTTTGGAGTGGCAATCCTTGGGCGCAAAATTCCAGGAAGCACTCAATTTCAGAGATTTCTACCAACTCAAGCATAACAACCAAAGCAAGGGAGCAGGTGGCTCATCACGACAGAACTCGGGTTTGCAGCGCACAATTGGGAAGTTATACCTTCCTATGTTTGGTGGGTCCTCTAAATGCACTGCGAGGGCATGAGTGGAGAAGCTAGATACATACTTCCACCTTAACCAGATGTGAGAGGTTGAAGCGATTAAATTGGTTGCTTTGCATTTGGAGGGGGATGCACATCACTGGTGGTTTCATGGATTGACTACGTTGGGACATGCCAACACAACTTCTTATGAGGAGTTCATCAGGAGGGTGCTGCAGCACTTTGAATAGAGAGATCCTTAGTCACACTTTTGGGAGCTGACGCATCTCAAGTAGACAGGCAACGAGGAGCAATATATAGCAGAGTTTTTGAGATTGTTAGTGATGGTGCCAAAACTATCAGAATCTAGGAGGGTTTCTTATTCGTGGAGGGCTTGGAAAAGTCTTTGTGTGCGCTGGTGAGGTCGAATAGGCCCACCTCTTTACTGAACACAGTGAGCAGAGTGAGAGACTTGCAGGGTGTAATCCCCAAGTCTAAGGCACCCATACCCATGAGGATCCCTTTTCCCCAAAAAGGGAAAGACATCAAACCTCAGCCATAGAGGGAGATGATGGGGCGTGGACAGTTAGACGATGAGACACGAAGATACCTCAGGAGGAGGAAGCTATGCTTTACATGCCAGGAGTCGTGCTCACCAGGACACTGGTGCACCAAGGGCAAGGCCCATTATATAAAGGTTTTCTCAGACAGTGAGTCGGAGGATGATGCTGAGTCGAAGGATGGTGGAGGTGATGGTGGGTATCAGGCTACTGCTGGAGGAGGAGTCCCACCTCCCTTGCTTGGAGGAGCTCCTTTCCTGCCTACAGGGGGAGTCATTTCTTCACTTCAGGGAGTAGGAGTCATTTCTTCACTTTAGGGAGTATCGAAGTACTTGACGTTGAGGATCAGGGGTATAGTGCAGGGGCAGCATGTGTCAGTATTGGTGGATAGTGGGGCTGCCCATAATTTTGTTGATGCACAAATGGTAGAGAGGAGGGGGATACACACCGAGGCTTCTGAAGGTTTCTCAATCCTGGTACCTAGGGACAAGACTATGTAGTGCACCCGATATGCCCCCAACATGACTGTGATGATGGAGAACTACACGATGACATACCAATTTTTGTTGTTGATGTGCTAGAGACCAATGTCGTGATGGGTGTCCAGTGGCTCTACTCTCTAGGACGTGTGACCACGAATTGGAGGAGATTGAAGATGGAGTTCACAGGGCCAGACGGGAAGTTAGTGGTACTCAGGGGCATGCATTTGTACCCTCCTCAGACAGTGTTAGCGCACAGGATGGAGGTAGATTTGCATCGTAAGGATAAAGAGTGGGCTATGGAGCTCAGGATCTTAGAGGCAGGATCTTAGCCACAGCCACCCCATCTAGGCATTCAGGCTATTTTGGACAAGTACCTGACAGATTTTGAAGACATTCCCCTTGGTCGACCACTAGACAAGGGTTTGGGAACACAATTGAGCTGGCAGAGGGTGTACACATTGTTATCATGACACCATACTATCATCCCAAGGCTTATCAGAATGAGATTGAGCGAGCTATATTGGAGCTGTTGAGGTTAGAGCACATCAGGCCCAACTCTAGTCCTTTTGCCTCTTCAGTGGTGTTGGTGAAGAAGAAGGACACGACCTTGCGTATGTATATAGATTACAAAGCTCTGAACAAGAAGACCCTAAAGAATAGGTACCTGATTCCGCGCATAGATGAGCTAATGGATGAGCTCAGAGGGGGCCAAATTCTTCACCAAGATAGACCTGTGCTCAGGATACCATCAAGTTCAGGTGAGGGAGCGGTATATCCCGAAGAGAGCCTTCCGGTGTTACTATGGACACTTAGAGTTTTTGGAGATGCCCTTTGGGATAAGCAATGCACTAGCTACCTTCCAGTTTTGCATGAACCATGTGTTCCGCAAGCAACTGTGCAAATATGTCTTGGTCTTCTTTGACGACATCTTGATATGTAACAAGACATGGGAGGAGCATTTGCAACATGTAGAGGAGGTATTGCGTGTTGAGTTTTGGTAGCATCAGATATGCTCTAGCCTTGAAATTTGGAGGAGAGGCTAAGGCATAGGAAATCTCCAAGACCCAAAAATCGTTTTGAGAAATTCCATCTGGATGAGGAGTTATTAAAATAATTAATATTTTTAATGGGTTCCTAAGTCTAAACTTAGGAAAATAAAAATATTGATGGGTATTAATAAATATAAAGATGAGAAGCTTCTAAGAGATGAGGATCAAGTTTGTTTTAATCTTAGCCATTGATTACGGACTTAACCTCGGCCGTTGATTCATCAACAGGAAAAGTATAAGAGAAGACTAGAGGGTCATTTGGAGACACATTGACAAATACTCAGTATCTTATGGAAATTCGATTCTCAAGGAAGAGGAGATTGATTTCAGAGGGAGTTGCAGGGTGGAGGAAGAGGAGGGCTTTAGCAGTAGGCGGTGATCGAGGATGAGGTGACGTACGGGTAGTGGAAGACAGCACAGAAAGAGAGACGCAGTCCAGAGGAGAGACGCAGGGCCTACGCAAGCTGACGCAGAGGGATGCAGACCCACACAGAGCCACGCTGGGTCAATCATAGTGATGCAGGGGCGATGCAGAAGTGGGAGTAGGGTCTCCAAAGTGTCAGATGGTCTCAGAGGGAAAGTCTCAAGTGTTTTATTTCAGTTTCTCTGTAAAATCGTTCCTTGTAAAAACAATTGCTACTAAAGATTAATAAAGGCCTCATCTGCTGCATCGGTTTTCCCACATTGGGTTTTTTTTGGGGACAATTGTCCAAAATAACTGTATCGATGTGATTGATTCTTGTGCATGTAGTTTTCTCTGGGTAATTGTGTGATAACTGCAGTAGAATTTATTTTAATATTTGCTGAAGGAATTTTGTAAATAACTTATTGAGAACAATAAGTAGGTGAAATAAATCAGTTGCTGCAGTGCTAAAATTTCAGTTTAGAAATTTTAACATGGTATCAGAGCATAGATCTAACAATAGGAAAGGAAAATTTATTATGGGTCAAGAGCATGATGCAGAGGCATCCACTCAAGGGGACTAGCCGAGATTTCCCGAAGAATGCACAAGGGACGAATATTCGATGTTAGCTTCCAGATTGGAAGAAAAAGTCGCTTGCCTTGCAAGCTCTGCCTCCTCGGAGGTTTGGTATATAGACAATGGAGCTTCCTGGCATATGACAGGAATTCGAGAATGTTTTTTAGATTATCAGGAAGAAAGAATGAATTTTCATATCACCATGGGGAATAAGGCAAAGTGTACTCCAGTAGGAAGAGATACCACAGTTTTTCAAACCAAAGTAGGAGAGCGACTTCGGGCAACCAATGTGCTGCATGTGCCGGGATTAGGGATGAACTTACTTTCTGTATCTCAACTTGAAAACAAGGGCTATGACATTTTCTTCATTAAGGAGAAAGTATATGTCAAACACCCAAGTTGGAGAAAGAAGCCTTAGATTGGAATCAAAAGTAACAGGTTGTACAAGTTACAACTAGAATCACCAATGGCACTGATAGGTAGTAATGGAGACAAAGTCTTGAATGAGCTATGGCACAAGAGGATGGGACACTTACACCATGGGCCTCTGTGAATTTCTGAAAACCAAGGATGAGGTTTTCGGTTGATTCGAAGAGTTCAAGGCTCTAGTTGAGAATCCGACAGGAAAGAATATAAAACTGTTGTGCTCGGACAATGGTGGAGAGTATGTTGACAAGGACTTCACCGATTTTTGCGCTAAGGAAGGCATCAGAAGAGAGTGGACAACTCCCTACAATCTGGAGTAGAATGGAGTAGTAGAAAGGAAAAACAGGACTATTGTGGAAGCAGTTAGGGTAATGCCGTATGATCAGGATATGTCTAAATTCCTGTGGGCAGAAGCATGCAGCACGCCAGTTTATGTCCAGAATAGGACTCCTCACAGGGCATTGGGCAAAACCACTCCGGAGAAGGTATTCACTGGGAAGACACTTGAAGTCAGTGATTTCAGGATATTTGGGAGCTTAACATACTGCCGTATACCCGAAGAGAAGAGAAAGAAATTATATCAAATTGATGAGAAAGGATATCTTGTGGGATATAGTGAGAATGCTAAGGCATATAGATTCTATCTTCTAGGGAGTAGGAAGGTAGTAGTTTGGTGGAATGTAAAGTTCATGGAGAATAGAACTTTCAAAAATCCCAAGAAATGCCTTCTGAGGAGCAGTGGAAAGACGAGCTGTTGGTCAGACCACTTCGACCAGCGGAAACTGGTACTAGAAATTCTCCTGAAGACAAGGCTTCAGAACAGGAGAAATCTCAGGAAGAAGAGGAGTTGATAGATGTACCTACTACCATTGGAAGAATGAGTCGGGAACTCTGACGGATTCTACAGGATGCAGAAGACTTCATTGGTGCACCCAAGAATAGTAAAAGGGAGCGAAGACATTCAGACAGATACAAGGCCTTAGTAGCTTAGGTTGGGGAACCTTCTAGTTTTCGGGAGGCTGTTTAGCATCAAGTATGGGTAGATGCTATGGTGGAGGAATATAGCGATATAATGGTCAATGATGTCTGGGAAGTGGTACCTAAGCCTCAGGACATATCAGTGGTAGGTTCGAGATGGATATACAAGGTCAAATATGTTGCAGACAACAGTGTGGATAAATACAAAGCCATGTTTATGGCTAAGGGGTATGCTCAGAAGGAAGGGATAGAGTACGAAGAAACCTTTGACCCAGTAGCCCAGTATACTTCTATTAGGACCGTGATATCTCTTGCAGTGCAGATGGAGTGGGAGATTCATCAGATGGATGTCAAGACGACATTCCCGAATGGGGTAATAGAAGAGGAAATATACATCGAACAACCAGAAGGTTTTGAGACACATGAGAAGAAATCTCATGTATGCAGATTAAAGAAAGCCTTGTATGGGCTGAAATAGGCACCTAGGGCATGGTACGGTCAAATTGATGGCTAGTTGCAGAAGATGTGGTTCGTCAAGAGTGACGCAGACCCTAATCTCTACTATCTGGTTGTAGAGAATGAGCCTCTAATCCTAGTGTTATATGTGGATGATATCTTCCTGACAGGATCATCCAGGCTCATCAAAGACTGCAAGAAGATCCTAGCCATAGAATTTGACATGAAATATTTGGGACAGATGCATTATTTTCTAGGGTTGGAAGTTTGGCAACAGAAGGGTGAAATCTTCTTGGGACAAGGGAGATATGCTACAGAAACCTTGAAGAGATTCAGGATGCAGGATTATAGACCTATGGCTACTCCAATGATCACCAACTAGAAGAAGATTGATGCATCAGAAAATAAAGATGTTGATCCCACCTTTTACAGGCAGCTCATAGGGTCCCTAATGTATCTGGTCAATACCAGGGCAAACATTTGTTACGTTGTCAACACCCTCAGTTAGTTCATGGTAGAACCTAAGAGGGCGCATTGGGTAGTGACCAAACATGTTCTCAGGTATATACAAGGAACAGTCGAGCATGGACTATTGTACACTAGAGGCAATGACATCAGGTTGAGTGGGTTTACTGATGCAGATTGGAAAAGTACAACTGGGTACTGTTTCAACATTGAATCAGGAATGACCTCCTGGTGCAGTAGGACACAAAAATCTGTGGCTCTAAGCTCAGCCGAAGTAGAATATGTGGCAACTAGCACAACTTTGTGAGAAGCCATATCGCTTAGGAAATTGCTTGCGTCTATTCAGGAGAAGGATGGAAGCGACTAGGGTCATGTGATAATCAGAGTTGCATCAAGCTCTTTGAGAATCCAGTGTTTCATGATCGGTCGAAGAAAATTGATATCTGGTGTCACTTTGTCAGAGATTGTGTCCAACGAGGGGCAGTATAGTTGAGGTACACTCCTACAGGAGAACAGGTGGCAGACATCCTCACCAAGGCTCTAGGAAGAGCAAAGTTTGTTCATTTCAGGGAGAAGACGGGGATGATAAAGAATCCATTTCAGTAATGGATAAGTATCAAAAGTTGCAGTGCAACAGTTAGCAATGGCAGTGCTATGGGCAGCATGATGTAGCAGGTTGAGGAGCTGCAGTACAAGAGTAGCAGTGTCATGGGCAGCAGTACAGGAAGCAACAACGCAAGGGATGTGAGGTAGCAAGCCAAGCATCAGCATAGGTACCGATGCAGAAGATCAGTGTGATGTTTCTATAGTGAGACATTGCTATAGCACATTCCTCGCTAAGGGAGAGCATTGATTTTTGGTAGCATCAGATGTGCTCTAGCCTTGAAATTTGGAGGGGAGGCTAAGGCACAGGAGATCTCCAAGACCCATAAATCGTTTTGAGAAATTCCATCCGAATGAGGAGTTATTAAAATAATTAATATTTTTAATGGGTTCTGTTGTCGCACAAAATGTCTAGGCATCACAACAATGGCTCAGATCGGGGGCTGTCACCCTGATCCCCAATCTCTCTGTTTAAGTTGCCTCCCTACAACAGGCTAAGGGGGGTAGACTCTATGGAAAAGTAGAATGAAGAAGAACTAGTTGGGAACCAACCAGTTCGGGAGACACAGTGAAGCGATCAAATACTTGATTAAGATTTAACAAGACTTGTAGGATTTGATTAGATTTTAAATGATTGATACCGGTGTCTTATGGAGTCAATGATCTCGCTAGGGAAATTAAGACCAAGTAATCGATTAGCAATTGCTGCTTAGATGAATGACTATTTTATATGAAATACAAATCCTAAAACTAATGTGAGATGCAAGAATCTTGGTTAATTTTAGTTAAATGCCTATTTAAATGTGAACCCTTCAATCATTTCTGTGTTGAGCCTGATTTCGTAGTAATTGGCAGAGAGAAGATCAAGAGAAGCACACTAAGGTGTGATTAATGATACCTCTCCTGAAATTCTAACATACCTGGTGCCTCGACGCTGCAGAGAACTATGGCTCTGATGATTGCAAGGTCATTATTTTAGTACTATTAAAATAGGCTTCCGAAGAAAAGACAGATGGAGATCTATCTATCTATCGACCAAGCTTATGCTTGGAAGTAAATTTTATCTATGCAAAGTTAACTTATATGCAAATGCACCAGAAGATGAGATGAAGTTAGACTCGAGAATGGGAAAACACTTATGCCGCAAAAGCCCTCAATTACCCAAATGAAATGCTTGCCTTTTTTTAGATGAAGGCTTAGAAAATAAACTCTTGAAGATACTATAGTTAAAACACCAGCTTATTTCAAATCTTCTTGATACAATTTAGCTCAAAGAGAACAAAAACAACTTTGCAATTCGATATCAATGTCAACAGATGCTAAAAAAAAATACTCAATTTATGAAACAAAGGATGTGCATTTTATCACAATTCCATGACAGAGTACTTAATTTTCAGAAATTAATTTTTAGGACAGCTGTAAGAAAATCTTTATGACATCAACAATATGACAATGAAAACAGTAAGCTATCAATGATATCTTTATGCCAAAAATTTACTGAAATTTTTCCAAACTTGCCCACATGAATTATAAATTTTTTTCAGTCTGTTATGATGTGATTTCCAGAATTATATCAAATCTGATACACTTATTACAACCAGCAATTAAAACATGAAATAAGCCTAATGATGAATGCCCAACTCAAGAAATTAATTCTTTAATGTATTAGACAACTTAGGAAATGATTTTAGGCTAACCCACATGAAATTTTTCTACTGTTATATTTAAGACTTCAGAAATGGAATTATTCAAAGATAACAGTGACCAAAAATGTAGATCTAGGCCAAATACTTGATACATATCAAACATAAATGACTTTTGTAGTGGCATGATCCGGATTATCCACAGTTTCGTGTTCATTCTGTCATTCCTGTCTTAATATCTCTTTAATGTTTGATGAAAGGCCTTGAGTCCCATTCTCAATGTTGTAGATGATGCTTTCAAAAGGAATGTTCTTAGGAGAGACCGCAAATCCCAATCCTCTGCTAAGGATATTGATTTCTTCAGAAGTGAGCATTATGGATGAGAGATTAACGACTCCCTTATCATGTTTATTTGGAACATTGGGGTTCCCAATAACAGACCTACCATTGTCGGAATTATTAGATTCTGCCCTAAATTGATTATCACCTGTAGCGTTATCATTTTCAATAATTCTACAACCTGCATTAGTTTCAGCATCTAGATTCTTACCTTCTATGCTGCTTTTGTCCTTATATTTATTATTATAATAGTGTGCTGTAGAGTTTTCATTCTTCCCAGCATCAATGCTGATGTTCTTGATTTCAACATCCTTATTAGTTTCAACCCTGCTAATAATGGATTCAATTCCATCCTTATTTATGCTTGCACTGGTTTTATTAACATTATTGATGCAACCTGACGTGATAGCGCTGTTCGTGCAGCCCTTGCTGTGCTTCTTGTCATCGTTGCTGGACTTCTTGTCATCGTTGCTGTGCTTCTTTTCATCGTTGCTGGACTTCTTGTCATCGTTGCAACCCGCACATGAGACAGCGCAGGAGACCACGCCAATGCTGATGTTCTTGATTTCAACATCCTTATTAGTTTCAACCCTGCTAATAATGGATTCAATTCCATCCTTATTTATGCTTACACCGGTTTTATTAACATTATTGATGCAACCTGACGTGATAGCGCTGTTCGTGCAGCCCTTGCTGTGCTTCTTGTCATCATTGCTGGACTTCTTGTCATCATTGCTGTGCTTCTTTTCATCGTTGCTGGACTTCTTGTCATCGTTGCAACCAGCACATGAGACAACGCAGGAGACCACGCTATTGCTGGACTTATTATGGTGAATAGTGTGGTCTCCTGCGCTGTCTCATGTGCTGGTTGCAACGATGACAAGAAGTCCAGCAACGATGAAAAGAAGCACATCAACGATGACAAGAAGTCCAACAACGATGACAAGAAGCACAGCAAGGGCTGCACGAACAACGCTATCACGTCAGGTTGCATCAATAATGTTAATAAAACCGGTGTAAGCATAAATAAGGATGGAATTGAATCCATTATTAGCAGGGTTGAAACTAATAAGGATGTTGAAATCAAGAACATCAGCATTGATGCTGGGAAGAATGAAAACTCTACAGCACACTATTATAATAATAAATATAAGGACAAAAGTAGCATAGAACGTAAGAAACTAGATGTTGAAACTAATGCAGGTTGTAGAATTATTGATAATGATAACGCTACAGGTGATAATCAATTTAGGGCAAAATCTAATAATAATTCCGGCAATGGTAGGTCTGTTATTGGGAACCCCAATGTTCCAAATAAGCATGATAAAAGAGTCGTTAATCTCTCATCCATAATGCTCACTTCTGAAGAAATCAATATCCTTAGCAGAGGATTGGGATTTGCGGTCTCTCCTAAGAACATTCCATTTGAAAGCATCATCTGCAACATTGAGAATGGGACTTGTTGTCGCGCAAATTGACACGACAACGCTCAGACCGGGGGCTGTCACTTTGATCCCCGATCCCTCCGTTTAAGCCTGTCTCCCGCGGCTAAGGGGGGTAGACCCTATGAGATGATGAAGACCAACTGCCAAACAGTTGGGCTGGGAGACACGAGACACGATATGATAAGCACCAGAAGGATTTAGAAATTTAAAAGACCAGTGCCTTAAGAGATTAAATTTTAAATGATCACTTAGTAAATATTTCAGAAATGTAAACGATGTGTAGCAATCATTCATCATCAGATGACTAGAACAGATGCAGGATATTCGATAAACACACAGAGTTCTTATAATGACCAGAGCTCAATAACGATATTCAGTAATTAAAAGAGATGAATGCTTTCAAACAACCACGCAAAATCATGAATCATTAACCAGATACCAGCTAATCTTTAAGATGATACATTTATCCCACATCAGTATTTTGAATCTCAAAATGATATTTTCCTGAAAACAACTGGATCTGGCAAACAAGAAAATTTCCACAAATTTTTATACTTTTTTCAATTTTTTTTTTTAAACTAAAATTAAACTCTAAATAAAATAAATCCTAAACTATAAATCAAAACCTAAATCTAAAATCTAATTATAACCTAGTCTAAACAATGATTTTGATTTTTTTTTTAAATATTAAAGCTAAAAATCTAAACTAAGCAAATTTAAAATCTAACATCTAAAGCTAAGACCCTAAAAATCCTTTATTTATAAATTTTAAACAAAACCTAAAAAAATTGAAAAGCCCTAAAAATGGATCTTTTTATTTTTTATTTTTCATATTTTGAAAACAAAACTTTGTAATAAAATCTAAAATGAAAATCTAATTAAAGAACACAACAAATTTAATACATATCAAAATAAAAATAAAAAAAAATCTAAAAGGTGACCGAATTAAACAAAAGAAACTATACTAAACCTAACCATCCAAAACCTAACATTACCTGGTCCGTTTATTACCTAGCTTAATAAAAAAGGTGATTTACGCAGTTTGCAGTTTCAATTTGGATGGCAGACAGAGGACGCATGGATACAGCGGCGTGGAGACTTACGCTGATAGCCCAAGAAACGTAGGCGGCTTCACGCATAGACCCAAGACTCTGCAGAAAATTGTATATCGACAAATTTTTGGTTGCCACCCGCGCTAAAGCCGTGCCTAGTCTGCGATTGAGCACGATTAACCAAAGGGATTTCGACGGCTGATAAGGATCTCAAAACCCCGCAGGCTCACGAAGATTTCCGCTACAGTTTCGATGCTTTATGCACAAAACGTCACTGATCCACAGGCCCTCGCAGTCTCAGTCTCCAAGCAGCAATGGATTTAACACCTAACTCCTGAGACAAATCCGCAGGTATGCGGCTTCTGGCACCAGACGGAGGCAATTGAGGGAAACACGTTATCATTCAAGGATTCACACCAAGTCAAAATATTTGCAGCCACTTTGAAACCAGAATATGATTCGCGTGAAGTTTAACATGAGCAACTCTGCGGTGATCGATTTCTATCTGCGGATCAGATACACTTGACGGCGATGCGTTTAACCGCAAGTAGAAAACGACATTCGATGCCTCATTTTTTGGAGAGCTGCCCAAGAGAAAATTTTTACCCAGCCGACAACTGATTATTTCCTTAAAGCTTCGAAACTTCGTATGCATGCAGTCAGACAAGCGATAGATAGAATCTGAGACTGTAAATACAAGAAAAACAAAAACCCTAATGAAAACTGCGTAAAGCAAAAAATCTGAAACCCTAGAACCGCTGATTAATGTACAGATTTTGGCCCCTTAACAGCCAGATTCAGCAATAAGAACAGAAATAATTTTCGAAAAACAACTTCAGATTTGACTGTGAAGAACTTCAGAAAATCTCTCATGTAAATTAGAAAAAATAAACTGAATGATAGACCCAGGATCAAATCCAACTGGGCTCAGCAAAAAATGCTTGCGGGAGTTGGCTGGTTCAGTCGAGAACTTCCCCAAACGCCCACAAATTTTCTTCAGAAAGGGTTTTCTGCACAGCTCAAAACAACCATCAGTAAAGAGGGCAAAAATGCTGCTAGATCTCAAAAAGTAATGGAGATACCTGCCATTACTTCAGAAACCCTAACAACACTCAAACCCTAGCAAGTGAATAAGATACCTGTGCTCACAATACTCTACAATAAGCTATTATTAATGGCTGAAAATAAAATATGCAGAAACTAAATTAGCTCACAGCACTTCCAGAGAGTAACACCAGCAAGATTTGGACCCCAAAGTCTTCTTTTATTAACTAGAAACAGATTTACAAGAGAGCTTCTTCAGTACCAGACTCACAGATCTCATCCTCTGAAATGACCCCCTAAGACCCTATTTAAAGGAAATGATCCCAACGGCTAGTTCGAGTGATCCATGTCGAAATGATCTCGACCGTCGATGAGGATCAAGACATCCCTTAATCTCATCCGTCGATTTATTAAAAAATGATATCTTGCATGCATTTACTTAAAATATTATTATTTTATTATTTAGGGTTTTTGCTTTATTTTATAATTTTTTTATTATTTATTATTTATTATTATTTTTATTTTTATTTTATTTTGTTATTATTTTTTATTTTTTATCTTTCAGTTATTTATTTATTCATTTTTTAATTTTTTTAATTTTTTATTTATTTTCTAAATGGATCCTCGAACTAAGCCTTTGGAAACATCACCTAGGACCTAGGACTTAGGACTCATGAGGGGATTAAAACATTTTTCAACCCTCAAGACACATTACATCATGACTTTTACAATTTACATCTTAAGGGGACAAACCCACTTAACATAGACCCTCATAAATCACCCAGTTTCTGCGACACAACTATAATCTAGCAGATTAACACACTAGGATTCTCCTAAAGTTCTAATAACAAAATGCATCCCGGCTTTGGGGTCAGGCTGAAGGAAAACTCTGCCGATCATAGATCGGTGAGACGAAAAACCTTCCGGGACGTAGATTATCATTAGAAAGTTAGGTCCACCTAGGCAATTTACATACACGACTCATATCTGCTAGGATTATTTACAATTCATACATGCAGACTGGGTTTACAATTAAAATGATGAAACTGCTGATGACTGCAGGATGGCACGGACATGTCGATCAAGTGCTACCCTATTTTGCAAAGAAAAAGGGAGGGGTACTGCATGGGTAGTTGACCGGTAGTGGTCAACAGGACTCAAGGCCTTTCATCAAACATTAAAGAGATATTAAGACAAGAATGACAGAGTGAACACGAAATTGTGGATAATCTGGATCATGCCACTGCAAAAAACTACCACAGAAGCTTAAAATCTAACATAAATGACTTATTAATGTATTTAGCAATTTTTTTAGTTAATTTCAAACCACTTAGATGTGTTTTTCACCACTATTAGAAAGGTATATGATTGCTGTAGCAAACAGTGAGGAAAAAAGTGGTTTAGAGATCAAATCCTTAGGCCCTAGGCCTTGAAAATCACTTGCCCAAGTTGCCCAAAATTTTTATGTATGAAACACAAATTTTTACCAAATTTTCTGCAAAAACCCACCAATTATTAGCTTCAGAAAATCAAATATTCAGATCAGAAATGGAGCAAGGGAATCTAGGGCCAATGAGAGCTAGCACTATGCCCAATAGAACTAGCGTTGGGCTAGGAGAAGGCAGATCTGGGCTTAGGAGCCCCAAAACTTGAAACCCTTGTTCTGAAAAAAAATTATTTTGCTTCAGATCTTCAAATTTATTGCAAAATCTTCAATGACTGGCCTTGTAAAAAGATTTGGGATAAGATATTGCCCTCTAGGGCCTAGATCTATCTCAAAACTCCAAGATCTGCTTGAAAAATCTCAGATCTAAATATTTATTTGCCTGATTTCTTAGATTTATTCCTGCAAACAATCTTTGAGCCCAGATCTTGCCTTCCAGGGTCTAGATCTAGCTCAGATTTGAAGATTTACTTGGCGAATTTCTCAGATCTATTCCTGCAAACAATCTTTGAGCCCAGATCTTGCCCTCCAGGGTCTAGATCTAGCTCAAATCTGAAGATTTACTTGACTGATTTTTCAGATCTATTCCTGCAAACAATCTTTGAGCCCAGATCTTGTCCTTCAGGGTCTAGATCTAGTTCAGATCTGAAGATTTTCTTGGCTGATTTTTCATATCTATTTCTGCACAAGTGAAAAGAGAAAAACCCAATATCCAATATGTACAAAAATAAAGAAAATCCCAAAAATCCAAGTGTTAAGATTCAAAATTGTGTTACAAAATTTCAGATCTACACAAGTAAATAATAGATCTATACAAATAATTTATAGATCTATACAAATAATTTATAGATCTATCGGATTTGAAGAGTATGAGTCCAATTCCGCTCCCAAATCTGATAATCTAAGGCTCTTAATAGTCAGATTTATCAAAATTTCCACAAAATATTTAAAATATTTTGAAATTTTAGAGAGGTACTAGCCCAAAAACGCCCTGCAGAAAAAACATCATTGTTAGATAAATCCTGAGGCTTATATGAAGTAGGCTCTTCAGAAAATATTTGTTGAGAGTTGGCTAGTCCAACTGAGGACTATCCCCAAACGCTCAATGAGAACTTAAGAGATCTTCTGCAAACACTAGATCAACCATCAAATCAAGTAGAGAAATAGAACAACAATAAAATTTTGAAGAAATAGAAATACCTGCTACTTCAATCAAAATTAAAAATGTTACCTTAGATCCAACAAACTGAATAAGATACCTGTATTCAGATTATTCTAAGAGAGCTATTGATCGATAGTTTTCACATAATATTAAGCAGAAATTAAAACAATGTTACCATAAATTCATGAAGAGGAACACTACAACACGTTGAAACCCCAAAGACTTTTGCATTAATTCCAAAAAGTATACAAGAGAGCTTGAGAGCTTAGTACACAATCCAGAGATCAGATGATCTCAACTGACAACTGACCTTCTATTTAAAGATAAATCTTCTAACGGCTAGTTCAAGTGATCATTGTCAAAGTAATCTCGACCGCTGATGAGGATCAAAATTTCTTTTAATCTCATCTGTCGAAATTTTAATTATTGAGGAAATTTCAAAATTTTCAATTAAATGCATTTTAATTAACTCAAAAATTAAAATTTTGCATTAATTTCCTCAAAATTTTGACTTTGACTTAACTTCAGAAACCAAAGGCTTAAAATTTAGCAAAATAATCAATTTACTTTAGTCCCTGGGCCTTTTAAAATTTGAATTTTAAGGACCCACAAATTTTACCTTTGGAAAATTTAAATTTACCCAGGACCTATAATTAATTTAATTTCTGGCTTAGGATTTTAATTAATTTTGTCCAGAAATTTTTTTAATTAACCTATGAGGGGATAAATTGTTTTTCCAACCCTCAAGACACTTTACATCACAAGGGGGAAAACGCATCTGAAACAGACCTTCACAGACCACTCATTTCTGCGACACAAATATAATCTAGCAGACTAAGCAATTTGTAATAAAATAACCTAACCAAATAGTTAGGATTATTCCCAAATCACTTTTACATAGACTCGATCTAGAACACTAGGACTCTCCTAAGATCCCAATGACAAAATCCACTCAGGCTTTGGGGTAAGGCTGAAGGAAAACTCTGCCGACCATCCAAGAATGGATCGGTGAGACAAAAAACCTCCCGGAATGTAGATTGTCACTAGAAAAATAGGTTTATCTAGGCAATTACATACACGACATGGATCTGCTGAGATTATTTACAATTTACACATGCAGAAAGGGTTTACAATATAACATGATGATCAGGCTGATAATGATAGTTGAACAGCACAGACACGTCGATCAGGCGCTATCCCTTTTGCGAAAAAGGGGGTGTACTACTATGGGTCATTGACACATAGTGGTCAACAGGTTCTTAAGTCTAAACTTGGGAAAATAAAAATATTAATGGGTATTAATAAAGATAAGAATGAGAAGCTTCTAAGAGACGAGGATCAAGTTTGTTTTAATCTTAGCCGTTGATTAGGGACTTAATCTCGGCCTTTGATTCATCAACAGGAAAAGTATAAGAGAAGACTTGAGGGTCATTTGGAGACTGTAATGTCCCAAATGGAACAATTTTGGGTTTTCTCAAAATTTTAACATATAAATACTTCAGATTTGATGGACCCCTCTATAATTATTATTTTAATCATGGAGCACTTTTTCCTCTTTTATTTTAATTAAAATAGTCTTTTTAATGTGGGAAGAGGGTAAATTGGCCACCATGTCTCCTCAGGTCATTGCAACTCCCATCCAAAAGTATGATCATGTAGATCTTCTCGTTCTGGTTCCAACGAGCTATTACACTGAGGTGTTTCATCAATTAATCTCCTTGGAATGCCACCTCGACCATAATTAATTAAGTTATGCCCAATAATGATGTTGATTTTTGAAAGTTGTCGGAATGCAACAGAATGAAAGGCAAACTATGCTGATGATGGAATATGCCAAGCGAATGTCATCAAATCCCATAAATACTTCTCAAAACTCCATCGGGACCCCTGATGACATAAACCTGCTTGACTGACCTGGCCATCCCCTATCCTGGAAATCCACCCTGGCTATACTATGAAGAAGAATAAAAATGGGGACATGATAGTCCCCCCCCAAGATTGCTTTCCCTCAAGCAATCCAAATCTGTGGACCAATCTGGTGGCCCAATGCCACTGAGACTCAATGCGCGGATCCCATACGAACCACTAGTCCACGTCACGTCTCTAAGCTATCGAAACATGACTGGATCCTCCAATACCTAGATCCCATGTCCATATCTGACTCAACCTACTGCCAGTAGATCCACTTGGATCCCAATGCCACCAAGGAGTGTTAATGCTACATGGCTCCTTCTGTGGTGTTGCTCCAGCTTTGAATGCTGCCCTACCAACTGTGTACCAGCGCATCACCTCTCTCCAATCCAATCCTTGGCATACCCCAAGGTCATTCTCGACTCTCACCTAACCAATGCTGTGCTGAGATACTGATGAGTGGCCAACCCACATTCTACTACCGACTGGAGCATGTAATATCCCACACCTCTAAGGGCTCCTGCAGTACACTGCTCTCGACTAAGAATGATACTCCATTAATAGGATACCAACTCATGATCTGCCGCCAATCTAAGTCATGGACTCCCGTGTAAGGAACAAGTCTACAATGTTGATGCTGGTCCATGCTCAACTCATGCTGACCTATCTGGTTGGTTATCAATATCCATCGAGAAAGTCTTGCCTCTCTCCCTGCAATGGGTACAAGTAGCCAAACTGTGCTGCAAGCCCTGTCTATGTACTCGTGGAGAGGGTTGTTGCCTGAAAATGTTGTAGCTTGGCTAGCTGCCACTACACCTGTAAAGACCGTAAACATATGAAAACAAAGTAAAGGGATTTATATCATGAACCTGTATACAATTTCCTGAAAATCTTACAAAATCAACTAACAGAACTGCTGGGTACCTACTTGTGCCCCGCGGTTGAAGATGCCTCCAGCTGCACTGCTACAGTTACCAAAAGACCGAATCCACCCAACCAAACTGAGCAGAACCTGGCTGCTCAATCCAGTAAGCTTCTTAGCAGAAGCCGACTGTTCCCCCGTGGCCAGAACCTCAAAAAAACTCAAGCTCTTCTTATGGATGATTCCCGTACATGATGTTCCTCCTCCTTCAGATATTCTTCCTTTCGATTTTCCTCCCCTTTCCCAAATCACTGTCCCGTGGTTTTATCCTGTTGTTTGGCGGTGGCCGCTCTTCCTTCTGCAACCCACCGCACTGCCTATTGATGACATGCTCCTCCCTTACGCATTCCTCCCTTATCTCTTTTAAGGTCGTGAATGTATATGTCTTATGTTTTTGAAATCATATTATATTTTTATTAAATATTCTTTTAATATAAACACTATATCGTATATATCACATTATGATTTAATATATTACATTTAAACATTATAAACGTTATGATTTAATATATCACATTAAACATTATAAACATTATGATTTAATATATCACATGGTTTTATTATATATTTTTTTTAATATAACATCATAACTTTATACTTAGAGCCCCTTTGCATTAATTTCTTATATATATTTTAAAAATTTATTTTATTAATTTATTAATATAATTTTTATCAATAATTTGGAATATATAATTTATATAGTCATCTTTTAAGATTTACCCATACATTAAGCAATATTTTTTTTTGCTAAGTAAGTTTAATCTATTAAGAGAAGAAAAAAGATATTTACAGAGTGGTTCTGGCTGTGAAGGAAAACAACCTATCTCAGCTTGCCGAATAACTAGTTCTAAGACTGCCCCAACAGAGGGGAAACCAGTCTGAAAGTGCAGGATTACAAAAAAGAAGACATCACTAAACATGTGCCACAGTTTTCTGGAAAGTGCTGAGAAAACAACATAAAACCAACAATTCATCCTCCTGGGTGCGCCTACGTGGACAAAAAAGAAGAAGAACCAAAAGTTAGATGAAGTGCCACCTGGCATTGGTAATTTGGGTGATGAACTCCTCCGTGGCAGGTTCCTCCACTATCGGGCAGCTCCAATCATCGTGGTCGTCTGGCTGAGATTGGCCCTTGTCCTTTTTCTTGCCTTCTCTTCTTCCTTCAACTAGCTGCGTGTCCTCCGCTTTCATCTTGCTCTTCTCCATGGCTGGCGTGGCAAGCTGAGGCTCTGAATCCTCATGCCTTTCCCCCACAACCTCCTTCCCTTTCCGATTGGGCTGTCCACCATGCGCAATTTCCTTGTCTTTGTTTGCATTCTGCTGAGCTCTGTATTGACTGGGTTCCGCTTTAAGCGTATCGCTCCCGGGGAAGGGCATCTGGGTGCTCTGAACCGCTTCCTCAGAGAAGGAGATGGAAATGGTTGCGGTGATAATTGGCTAATTGAGAGTGCTACGGAAGTGGAAGAGCGTGGTATGAGGGGAGTGATGTTGGGGCAGAGGGAAGGGAGCTGAGCGAAGGCCTGCTCTACCCCGTCCGCTTCTGGTATTGGGATAGCGAGGATTTTCCGCCGAGGAAGAGGGAGAGCCCGAGGTGCTTCGCCTCCTGACCTGCTGTCGAGAGCTTCCACCCCTCGAGCCGCCCCTTCTACTGATCAAATGTTGTCGGACCATGATGGGATAAGGAACAAAGAGAGCGCCAAGGTACTTTGAGAGTGGAAAGAGGAGCAAACTAGGAGCAGGCGAAGGGCGCGACTCAGATACCAAGCAAAACTCAGCAGCCTCCCATATCCCACCTTCGCTAGACCATCTATGCATATGGAGCTTCCAGATGAGTCTATTGTAATACATGAATTTAACTTCTACTGCCTTCCCTCGGATATCCCCCGCCATTACTCCTGCATTGAATGGAGCCGAAGCCCAACTTGGCTTGAAGCATGCGGAGGCGATGGTCCGTTCCGTGTTCATGTTGTGCATGCCGTCTTCCCGATGCGTGAAACCATATGATCTCCCCTGCCTCTGTAGTAAACACATCCCGTCTGTAACCAGGTGGTGTTGGGCTGGCAGGTGTCGTCCAGCTTTGCCACACCCCTGTCCCATCACCTTAACTAACTGATGAAGCACCCGCATCCGGGGCATACATTAAGCAATATTGATGAATGAGTAGAACCTCTATTTAAAGAAGTGTCATGGTATTTAGCACTTAGTTAATTTAGTATATAATACTAGTGCGGTGTATGCGACACATGCATATGTAGCTATCATATGTATGTACCATATCCCTGCTATTATTCTTGCGTTCTTTATATTTATAGATGGGTCATTACAACACCTGTTTGCACCTCATCAATGGGTAGACCCAAAGATGGATGCACTGCCATCTCCCTCGCCTGATAGAAAATTCCACGCTCTTCCAATCCACCAATCTCCTGCCAAAATGTCATGTCATACTCCAACATCTCCCGAGGACAAGTGTCCTCGAACATCGTCACCCTGCTAACTGTCTGTACATCTGCCTTCTCCTCATCAATGACTGACCCCAAGGGTGGCTGCTCATCCTCCATCACCACGGGTTCAATATGAACCTCCAGCTGGCTCTCCGAAAATGGCTCATCATGCATACTGTGCGCCTCATCCTCCTTAGTTGACTCATGCTCCATCATATGCTGCTCATGCTGACAAATTACTGGTGACACACTATCCTGAATGTCTCTCTTAGGACCCATGGATTGCTCATCATATGGATCTAACCTGATGTTGATGACTCGCCATGACTCATGCTCCTCTATGTGCTCTCTATGTTGTATCATTAGTCACTCATCTGCTCCTTGATCTCTTTCCCACATGGGAACAATTAGCTGTTTCTCGTACTTATCTACCACACATGGATGCATATTTGGGCTACTGCCATCAACTCCATATGACTGCTCCTGCTCCTCTAAGGTATCATCATATGAACCCATGGACTCGTCCAACGAAGAGTCCTCATCCTGACAGACATAAAGAATATCTCCTTGCTCTACCGTTGTCATCTCCTAAGTGTCACTCAAGCATGAGTGGTCAAGTCCCCAAGGTCCTTTGCAGATGAAGCAAAGTCCCTTCCTCCTCATGTCATTCTTGTTGCATGAGCCTCCAAACCTGAGCTGGTCCTCCCCAGTCAACTATCTCCTGAATAGCCCAATGCTCGGCTCAACCAACCTCTCAGCTAGACCATAAGCAACAGGTGAGACCAATTGCTCTCTCCTCCAAACAGACAACAATCAAAACTGTAATTCTCGACAGATCGCATCACGACCTCTCATACATGGGCATAAGATGGATTGCATGTGTGCTATGACTCTGTCACAATGATGTTTCCTAATGCTGAAGAAGGATTGGAACATCTGCAAGATCAAACCATCACACTCTAAATCAAACATGACTTCATAAGCCCTAGTTACAGCCATAACTTCTAAAATCTCAAGCTTCTTCCCAAATGTAGGACCCTCATTATTGTTCAAGTCCTGAAAAGTCTCTACTATCAACTTGAAAATTCTCTTCATAACATCATCATTATGAGGTATGGGTGCGGTCAACGTCACAATGTTACTGAGACATGATGCAATTGGAAGTTTGACCCCTTCATAAGGTTCCCCCAAGAACGTGGGTTGTATGAGAGCAAGCATAGTTGGCTCTAGCACCCAAATCAGATTTCTCCCTTATAACTAGTTCACTTTAGAAAGGAGAGCATTAAGCTCATCAAGTTTGAAGAGCACTTTCCATGAGACCCTCATGTGTTTCAAATCTGTTCCAAGGGAAAATATTTTGTGTCCCATCTTAGGTTCCTTCTGCAATTCTCTTGGTTGTTCCTTTTGAAGAATGGCATAAACCTCTCTTGAGAAAGGTTTGCTGTTCAATTTTGTTTTCTGGGCTAGGTTGTGGTCTGCTAGAGCACTATTGTGTTGATTCATGAGGCACTTTAAATACTCCATCATTCAATAATTCTGCTGCTGCCCCAACAACAACATATACAAGGCTATGGGGATAATATGATAGCAATGCTATGTATTGTAACTATGGAATCTCTTATATCCAACAATGATTTTGTTCATTCCCTTCCCTTCAACTCAAATTTCAACAAACTTTATGGTTTTATATTGAAAATTTTCACTGGTACTTTTAGGGACCACTGTTGTAGGTGAGATGTAATTATTGGCACTAAATGCATGTATATAAAGGAGCCAGACTCAGATCAACTACTACCACTTTCATAGCTTAGGATTTCGTAACAACAATCGATAAAGCACATGATAATCATCCCATAGAAAACTTAATAAATGTGTAACAAGAGGAACCTGGCATGTGTGTATATATGTAGAGGAACCCATTGCTATAGGATGTGCTTCAGCTTCAACGAATTGCAACTCCAGAAGTAATCTAGCATGCACAGAGAGAAGAAGTCACACACAGGCTCAGTAATTAAACCCTTGTCCGGTAGAAGAAATGTATGCCCACACAGTGAATAAATTCAACTCTGTTAAAGGAAATAATTAAGCCAATAACCCCATCTTCTGGCAACAACAATACTGCACAACAAACAATGGCATGCCCAGCTACTAAGGAAAGTGGCTCGGCTTTCAGAACAATCCTCTATCAAATTCGATCTTCTGCCCAAATATTCCAACTACAATTTTGACTAGTAAGATTCATCCAACAACTAGTTATGTCACTGTGCATTCCTCTGTAGCAGGAAACTATGATCATAGTTGGAACTCGGCCTGGGCGTCTTAGGGGCACAATAGTGCACGGGCCCTTCACCAAATTGAACCAAACTGCCACTGTTAAGCTCTCCTGTGAATTCTGGATGATCTCACCAAGGGGAGATGGGTACTTGCCCAATCTCACTAAATCACCCGAGGGTTTCCGTCCTGGGGCTACCAATGGAGTAGAGAACCGAGTTCTCAACTTCTTATATAAGAAACAATATCAAAATCCAAGATGTCCTCCAATGGCCTCCTCCTCCTCTTTTATAGATCTGATGGACCCCTCTAGAATTATTATTTTAATCATGGAGCACTTTTCCCTCTTTTATTTTAATTAAAATATTCTTTTTAATTGCGAGAAAAGGGTAAATTGGCCACCATGTCTCCTCAGGTCACTGAAACTCCCATCCAAAAGTCCCATCATGTAGATTTTCTCGTTTTGGTTCCAATGAGCTATTACACTGAGGTGTTCCATCAATTAATCTCCCCGGAATGCTACCTCGAGCATAATTAATTAAGTTATGCCCAATAATAACGTTGATTTTTGAAAGTTGCCGGAATGCAACGGAACGAAAGGTAATATGTGCTGATGATGGAATATGCCAAGCTAATGCCATCAAATCCCATAAAAACTCCTCAAAACTCCATCGGGACCCCTAATGACATAAACCTGCTTCACTGACCTGGCCATCCCCTATCTTGGAAATCCACCCTCACTGTACTATGAAGAAGAATAAAAATGGGGACATGACAGAGACACATCGACAGGTACTCAACATCTCATTCAAATTCGATTCTCAAGGAAGAGGAGATCAATTTCAGAGGGAGTTGTAGGGTGGAGGAAGAGGAGGGCTTCAGTAGCAGGCAATGATCGAGCAGGAGGTGATGCAGGGGCAGTGGAAGACAGTGCAAAAAGAGAGACGCAATCCAGAGGAGAGACACATGGCCTATGTAGGCTGACGCAGTGGGACACAGAGCCACTCAGAGCCACGCTGGGTCAATCATAGTGACGCAGGGGTGACGCATAAGTGGGAGCAGAGTCTCCAAAGTGTCAGATGGTCTCAGAGGGAAAGTCTCAGGTGTTTTCTTTCAGTTTCTCTATAAAATCATTCCTTGTAAAAGCAATTGCTGCCGAAGATTAATAAAGCCCTCATCTGTTGTACTGGTTTTACCGCATTGGGTTTTTTCCAAGGACAATTGTCCAAAATAACTGTGTTAATGTGATTGATTCTTGTGCATGTATTTTTCTCTGGGTAATTGTGTGATAGCTGCAGTAGCATTTATTTTAGTATTTGCTGAAGGAATTTCGTAAGTAACTTATTGAGAATAATAAGTAGGTGAAATAAATCAGTTGCTGCAGTGATAGAATTTCAGTTTAGAAATTTTAACATTGCGCATTGTTAGTTTTTGTAGCATTAGAGGTGTTCTAGTTTGGAAACTTTGTGGAGAGGTTAAAACACGAGTTCTCCATAACCCAGAAATCGTTTCTAGAAATCCCACCTAGAAGTGTCTCAATTAGATTATTAGCCTATTTTTAAATGTTTCATAAGTTTAAACTTAGGAAAATTGGTTAATTAATTAGTATTAATTAAGAAAGGTGTGAATTATCTAGAAACTCACACGGATCGACCGACAAATAATCTTAGCCCTTGATTAAGTTTTAATTTTGGCCATTGGAGATCCAACAAAATATTATAAGAAGAAGTTGATGGGTAGATGGAGAACACACACTAGAGATCGATTTCCTTGGAGAGTTCGATTTTTTAGAGGCAGTAGCAGAAAGAGTTCGATCTTCAGAAGGAAGCAGAGACTATCTCAAAAGATCTTCAGAAGGAAGCAGAGATCTTCATAAGACTATCTCAATCATAGTAGAGATCTTTTTGTTCCTCCGTTTTGGATTTCTTCTTTTCAATTTCTTCTACTTCTTCAATGATATGGACTTCTTCTCTTCCTCTTTTGTTGTTGTCCTTCTTGAGCTTAGGACAATCTCTCTTGTAGTGCCCATATTCTTGACATCCATAGCATTGGACTTTTGCCATATTCTTTTCCCAAACTTCCCTTTTCTCTTTGCCATAGCAGCATATGCTTGAGTCTGCTCATTTGATCTTACATCAGCTTTTTCCTTCAACTTGGTTTCTTCTATTTTGCATAGTGATCATAGATCCTTGAATGGAATTGCTTCCTTCTTCCCATAAATGCTCGATGTAAAGTTAACCCATTCCTTTGATAGTGCATTTAGTACTATGGTAGTCATCTCTTTGTCAGATATTATCTCTCACAAATAAGATATTATCAGTTGCTGCAGTAGGGGTTCATGTTGAGGAATTTTCACACCACCAACTTTTGAAGAATGTACCTTAACTATATTATCCCCTTCAGAAGTAGAAACCACCTAATAGGATTATTGGTTAACCCCATTTGGAGTTTAGGAGACATTGACACAACTTGAAGCCCATCATGGAAGGGCATGCCATTATGAAGTGCCCACCCGTAGTCCATGATTGATAAGCTCATTTACTCGATTTCTCTAATGACTTTTTGTGCTAGAAGGCTAAGAGATGCATTGGATCTTATGCAGGATTGCAGAGGGTCTCCATTTTGGTTTTGGGCTCCCTATACGGGGTCCTAATCCTTCAGAGGGCTACATTGGCACATGTAGGGTGTGAAATGAGAGCCATGGGCCTCCACAGCAGCAAACAACACTCCATGGATCCCCACAACCATTCAGAGATTTCCCGTGGTTCACTTATTGGATGAGGAAGATGCACTTGATCCATCATGCCTAGTTGGCCCTAGATTTGCACCATACACTTGGCAAATGATCCAGGACTTGCATGTGATGTGACATCAACTACACCATCATCCTAGCCCTTTCAGGCAATCTACAAGAATCTTTGATTTGTTTGGAGACGCATGAGAACACTTATGTGCCCTCACATGTTATTTGGAGCGCCACAGGTTATTGCGAGGGGCCAACCCCTTGTCCATTGCTTTTGAGGGGTCCTATTCTTCATTATGGCACCCATGGACCTCATTAGGTCTCTTAGAGGGCCCTACGACAAGCATAGTTTATTATTGGACCTCTTGAGAGGCTTACTTTTAAATTTATGGCTTAGTGTGGTGGGCTTGTCACTAAAAGTTGGATTATTAGAACATTATTTTACTTTTGGAGCATACGTAGGCCAAGTAGGCTAATTCGAACTCCTAATTTGTGTATAAATACAAGTGAGATGAGTTCATTTCTCATCATCGCTTTGGATTGGATGTTTTCTCTCTCTTGAGATGTTCGCACTTTTTCTAGAGGATGAATTGGAGCTTTATGGATGAATTTTGATGTGTGGATATTGGTCTATCTTATCTTGGAGCTTCTCTCTTGTCAATTGTGAATGGTTGGATATATTCTATTACATGTAAGTACATGCTTTTAATGTTATTCTTGTTTTACTTTGTCATATATATTGGACTGGGATTTACGTTGTTCTGAGGCCAATTGCTGCATGCATTTACTACTTAAATTTGTAGAATTTTGTCTCTATTATAGCATCTTTCAATGTATGAGTGATGTACAATGAACAAAATCTCCTAGGGGCAATTCTATCAAATAATTTGACCTTGATAAGCCATTCCCTTTGTGCATTGAAGTATAAAAACTGCAAGATTGCTTCTTCTTGACCTAGAAGGCTAGCGAAGTAGTCTTGAGCCTCCTTGACTGGGAACCAAGAAATCGCACCCATATTCATCATAGACTCCATTCTCCCAAAGACTAAGGCATTCAAAAATCACATTCTTTCACCTTCTTCCAGGTTTAGCCAAGTTGGGGTACCTAGGGCATCAATTTCCTGACAAGCTAGCCCTCCAAAAAGTTTGATCTCCTGCGTTGGTCTTTCCTCAAGCTCTTCTCCAATTTTGAAGCCATTCCGTTGGTGGAGTTGGGAGAAAAGCCAAGCCCTAGCTGTAAGATCAACTTTTGCCTTAGCATCCCCAAGGCTAGTACCTCATAGGATCAAATCAACACCTTCAAGTGAAAATTCTTTCTTTGATCTTTTCCCCCACCTTGTCTAGAGTAAGAACATCATTGGTTGCCATACTCATTCCCCCTATCATAGACCAGGTTCACTTGGTCCCCTGTGGTCCCATTCCTTTGAAAAGATAATTCTTCAAGAACCATTTGGGATACCAATTATAATAAGGATTTTAGGGATTGGGAAGTTCCTTCATAAGTCATATCCCATAAACCTAACCCTTGAATCCTTCTTTCTTTTCCCTAGAAGACATTGTACTTTGCTTAGGAAGCAAGCAAGCCTTATCCTTCTAACTCTCCTGGGGAAGGGATTGTCTGGGTCACTCGACATCCTTTCATTGACTTATCCTTCATCGATGACTCCATAATATACCGAATCTCCTCCCATCGGTGAAAGTCCGTAAATAGAAGGGAGCCTTAGCTGAGGTGACAATCGGCTAAGTCTCCATTTGTTGCCGATGGTCTAACATTTGCCCTTTAGGGATCCCTCTTAAGTCCCCTGCTAGTTTGAGTGGTAATAGGTCCTACAAGCAATTTGTTATATGTTTCAAATGAAAATTCCTTCAGGTTGCCAAAATATGAGTCAGAAAACACTTTAAACCAATGGATGCATAAACAAGTCAAATATTAATGGAGAATTAGTCGAGAAAATGTGATATATATACAAGATCTAATTTACAAGAGCCAAATTAAAGAGTATGAGTAAACTCTCCTCTTTGCTTGGCCATTATCAAGCTCTTGAAATAACAAATGAAAGCACTTAGTGCACAATGTCTAATAAAAGTGATTTAAATTTAAAAGTACTTGGCTTGCGTACAAGCTATGTTTTGAAACCTTTGCAAAACCACTTTGTCAGCTAAGACTATGAAGGCTCAAAGAACAAATGAGAGCTCCTTTGAGAATGTATCAAGACTGGGTTGGTCTCTCCAAAGACTTCCCTTCATGCTTGATTATTTTATCCCAACAAGATATTCCCTCTACAAAAATTCAATCAAGAATTAATTCCTATAGATTTAACAATAAACAATGATAAAAAAACTCTAGAGATATATTTGAAACCAACTAGAGCATTCTATACTTAAATCATACTTCTAAATGAAATGTCAATGCAAGATCGCTCTATATTAACAAATTTACAAGAGCATATGGAAACAAATCAGATCAAAGCATGAGTAAAAGGAATTATACCAATGATCAATAATTCATCACACTACAAAAGGAGGAACATCTCATGAATGAAACCCCAAAGTCTTTATTGATATTTCTAAAAGTGTACAAAGCAACAATGTTTTCGCAGGCACAATAGCTATTAACAATGATTACATAGGGAGAACCATAGCTCTATTATATAGAAGCTTGGGAGCGAATCCCAAGGTAAATGGTGACAATCCCAAAGCAAATAGGTGACAATCCCAATGCTCTTTCATGCAAATTCGAATTTCCCAAGTGGAAACTTGATTTCTTCCTTAGAGGCCCGCGCAATCCTTGGTGAGGGAGCTTGAATTAGATGAGAGGACATGTGGGAGAGTGAAGTGGAGTGCTAGGAGACCACTCTTTACCCCACTCAAGTAAACTATAATTCAATTTCAAGTCAATTCATGATATCTCCTTGAAGCTCGAGTTAACTTCCTCAAATTGTGGATCTTGTCACTGGAACTCGTTGCCTTGTCCACAAAATTTTTGATTTGATTGATTTGTGGCTTATGTGGAGTCCACATCACTTGGTAACTCAACTTTGACCTTTAGATGAATTTCCACCTCATTTCCACATCATTTGAGCATGTGTGGATATTTATTTTTCTTCATTTATTTAATTGCTGGTCTAATTTATTGCCACAATTTCCACAAAACTTAGGAAAAATGGGTTTTGAGGGTCTAGAACTTACTTTTTACCCCTCAAAGTGTGCCATAGTAGAACTTTGAGGATGAGAAGTGTAATTTTGAGCACACATACCCCATACAACTTCTCTAGACATCACTTATTACATTTTACATTCAAATTTTAATCAAATTTCTGCCCTGTGGGAAATTAGAAAATTAAAAAATGAACCCCTAGACCTAATCAAATTCCACGACATTTTACGAATGATCTAGTATGGTAATATACAATGACTTTAGACACTAGGACTCACCCAAGGTCTCACCATCAAGCCGTACTCCTACGTTGGGGTTATACTTGGAGGAAAAAACTCAATTAATTATTAAGTCCCCATAAGCACCTAATAATTAACCAAGTGAAAACAAATTCCCAGAGTAAACTCAATTGATGACAAGGTCCCAAGTTACCTAGGCCTGTTACATGATTCAACTCATCATACTAACATCACTTTACATCATCCCCGTGGGGCTTGTGGAATCTGAGTACAACTGAAGAAGAAATAGAGTGGAAAAACTCTGATGATATAGTGAACTCTGATGGAACATGAAGCCTTAGATACATCTTCAGGCATGGAGTCTTCAAAAAATTTTGGGTACACTTCAGTGGTCAATAGAGTTGAATGTCTTCTAGGGTTTGGCCAACCCTATGTAGTTGGAACATGGATGTTCCCAAAGGTTTGACCTTGGTGATAACAAACATGTACTAATTTGTAGATGTTAAGTTATGGTATGTTCTATGCTTATAACAGTTTACTTCTTTTTCTTATTATATTCCACCGATTAGCAATCACATGTACATAAAGTAAAGTGCAGATAGAACATTAAACGATCGACAGAAAACAAGCCAAGACAAGAGACACAAGATGTGGCGGCTAGCCAGGGACAAACCCCACAATGTGTGGGGAAACCCTTTGATAAAATCTTCTTTTATCTTCAATAATTCAGCAGAGAGAAATAGTACAATAAATCTGATTCATATCAGCAGTAGCAAACCCTAGATCAGCAGCATCAACATTAGCGGCTTCATTATCAAACTAGGGCAGACGATATCTCACAAACCGACTGTCGGATTGACTTCATTCCAGCACCAAAAGTTTTGGCTTCCAGAGGAGGTTCAGGTGAACCTACAGCGCAGTTCAGATGAGGAGATCTTCTAGGCCATGCAAGTCAATCTTTACTTCTGCAGTTGCAGCTTCAGTTTCAGCAGTTTCCGGCTTCAAACTAGGGCAGTCGATATCTTGCAAACCGTTCGTCGGATTGACTTCATTCCACCACCAAAAGTTTCGGCTTCCAGAGGAGATTCAGATGGACCTACAGCGCAATTCCAAAGAGGAGATCTTCTAGGCCACGCAAGTCAATCTTTACTTCTGCAGTTGCAGCTTTAAATTCAGCAGTTTCCGGCTTCACATGTGTGAGAGAGAGACCCATTTCAGCGCAGTAGAGAAGAGACTCATATCTGCGCAGTAGAGAGAGAGAGAGATGTGATGAGATGAGTGAGTCTAAATGAGGAAAAGTCCTCTTATATTTATACACAACGTTGGTGGGTGAATAGATGCGACTGTTGGGCTTCTGAGGCTACATGAGTTGTAGGTCGGCTTGATAATAATTCCATAATCAAAATAAATTCATATCTCCATGAATACTTATCGGAATTGGATGATATTTATATCAATCCTACACCTCTCGACGAGAGGAATCTAATAAAAATATTATCAGCCATGAATAAGATGACCCACATGAAGTTTTGCCCTGGTTGCCAATTTTAACACTCCCTCTCAACCATGGAGAACTTCATCTGCAATTTGTCTATCGGTCGTTACTATTCATCCATCAAATGCACTGCCCTGTACAGCCTGACCCTTGCCCTGCTCTGCTCTATTCTGCCTGTTCTGCTTTTTCTTGTTCTGCCTGCACTGATTTGTACTGTTTTGCTCTGTTCTGCTCTGCTCTTGCATTGTTCTGTTCTGCTCTGCTTTTGTCCGAATTATGAAGAAGAAGAAATGATCGAGGATGTATCATACTGACTCAAAGTCAATCTCAGAGTATGTACCACTGGTCCCAGACCAGTCTCAACCAACCCAAAGTCAGCGTCATAGTGAGTACAACTCCAATGGTCCCAGACCAATATCATCCTCCACTGACTCTAAGTCAGTCTCAGAGTATGTACCACTGATCCCATACCAGTCTCAACCGACCCGAAGTCAGCGTCATAGTATGGTACAACTCCTACCACTGGTCCCAGACTAGTATCATTGATCCCAGATCAATGGAGGTCATCCTAGCGTAGGGAGTACGGTAGTTACAACGATGCGTCCATCGGTACTACTATGGTCCCTAACTTCATTTCCCTGCTCATTGATCAGATGAGAGGTACTTCCCATGAGTCCCAGACTGCATGGGTAGGATGTCTCGACAGGAGAACTAATCAATCCTATCCTCACAGGAGAACACATCAATCCTGCTACAATTGCCATGGAGAACACATCAATCCAGGTCTCACAGGAGAACACATCAATCCTGCTACAATTGCCATGGAGAACACATCAATCCAGGCCTCACAGGAGAACACATCAATCCTGCTACAATCGCCGTGGAGAACACATCAATCCAGGCCTCACAGGAGAACTAATCATCCTGCTACACAGGAGAGCGAATCATCCTGTTCCACAAGAGAGCGAATCATCTTGTCCCACAAGAGAGTGAATCATCTTGTTCTAGTGTGCATCACCAGGGGAGGGTGAGTCACCCTGTGGTCATATGTTGCTCCAGTAGGAACCGCAAGCCCTTAGAGCTCCCAGAGCTCAATGTATGCAACATGCAGGACCCTTGTACACAGGTTTCTTGCCGACTCCAAGTCGTTTTGGAAAATCACAGATTAGATCTTTCCTCGGGGCTTTGACAAGGTGTATCAACCTGTACATCATCTTAATGTGATGGAGCTTCCTTGCTCATCAACTTACCATATCCCAGATGATGTCTATCTGCTAGAGCAATTGACGAATACGGGATTCCTCAATAATCGAATCCCACCTCTGGTTGTTACAGAGAATCACAGTGGTATCCAATGTAAATCCAAACAGCTCACTGAAGAGCTTTCGCAACCAGACTGCCTCACACGAGGTTATGCTAGCAACAATATATCGTGCTTCGGCGGTGCTCAAAGCTACCGACTTCTGCTTCCTGCTCATCCAGGATATCGAAGAAGATCCCAAGGTGAAACAGTACCCGGAAGTGCTCTTACGGTCCACCACACTGCCTACCCAATCAACATCAGTATATCCAAGTAGTCTCACATCTCCGGCAGTGTATCTTAATCCATGAGAGATTGTGTCCTGAAGACATCTCAGAAGATTCTTGGCATCAATCCAGTGAGGCTCAACAAATATGAGCTCACAATGCTAACTGCAAAACATATGTTCGGACGAAGGTTCACCAAGAACATCAATGCGAATGAGTTTTTGAAACTCAGAGGCATTTCCCAAGCCTGGTCCGACATCACTACCATATAACTTCTAAAAGTTAAGATCCTCGAGGTAGTCACAAGCTTGCAGTCCATCATACCAAATCTTTCCAATATATTTACCACATATTTTCCTTGAGATAGGAAAATTTCCCTTGGCTTCTGCCACACTTCAAGTCCTTGGTCCTTCATTTCAAATTCAAAAGCCATCTCCCTCTAACATTTGTGAATGAGAGGGTTTGCACCTGTTAGAAATAGGTCATCCACATACAACACCAGTATGAGAGGCTTGTCATCTTCAACCTTAAAGTAAAGGTTAGGATCAGCTTCACTCCTAGTGAATCCCAGCTTCATCAAGTAGCTATCGATCCTCTCATACCATGCTCGGGGTGCTTGCTTCAGCCCATAGAGAGCCTTCTTCAACCTGCATACATGAGATTTTCAATCATAAATCTCAAATCCTTCAGGTTGCTCCACATAGACCTCTTCTTTGATAGAACCACGCAAGAACTCAGTCTTAACGTCCATCTGATGTAGGTTCCATCCTAGTGAAGCCACATGGGCTAAGATCAAGCGCATGGTCGTATATCTGGCAACAGGTGCAAATATCATAGTCTATACCTCCCTTCTGGGATAAACCACGAGCAACAAAATGAACCTTATACTTTTCCATACTTCTATTTGCTGCATGCTTTATCTTGTAAAGCCATTTTGAAGTAACAATTGTCTTGTCCAGGGTCTGGGAACTACTTCCCAGACATCATTCTCCATAATAGACTCATATTCTATGGTCATAGCATCCTTCCATAGTTAATGCTTGATGACATCTGAGAATGATGAAGGTTCATTTTGTATGATCGCGCTCATGATGGTCAGGTATCCCTGATACCTGTTAAGTTTCTTACTTTGATGGAAGGTTCCTTAGGGTGCAGCATGTCCTTCAGCATCATCAAGTATCCCCCTAAGCCATGAAGGCCTCTTCCTAGAAGAGGAAGGCTCATGTGAATGAGGATCAATCGGATCCATGGGTTCTTCTACATTAGGCATTGATTCATCATCTTTTCTTTCGGTTCCCTGGTGTTAGCTTCTTAAGAGCTACTCAAAGTCAGCAGATTGTCCACCTTGCTGAGAGCCATATCTTTGTCAAAGGTGACATCATGACTAATCACGACTTCCCTTTGACCGGTGGTGAACATTTCTTCAGGAGTTTAGGAACCCAATGCTTGATGAGGGCATCAATTTTGTACATATACGACGGTGATTGTAGTTTCAGCCCATAGAAACTTTGGAAGTCTTTGATCATGTAGCATGGCCCGGACAACTTCCATCATCGTGTGGTTCTTCCTTCCTGCCACACCATTCTGCTCAAGAGTATGTGGTGTAGTAGTCTCCCTCTTAATGCCAGCCTCAGATATGCCTGAGTGAACCAACTGTAATACATCGGAGGTCTTGCTTTGGCTTGAGGGGAACGGTCCCCTTTTGAGCTTTCCTTCGACACATCCCGGACATACACCTTCTTTCTCTACTTGGAATTCGGGCATCCCTGTCACCATTTTTTTTACACCAAGTAGAGCTTTGTAATGAAGGTGGGCAAACCTCTGATGCCAAAGTTCGGACTGAAGAGTTGTGTCACAAGACATGACACCTAGCGGACTTCCATCGCGCTGATATGATGAATCAACACTAAACCCAAGAGTAAAGGCATTTCCATATAGATACCTTGCCATTGCTTAAGGTTACCTTGTAGCCTTTGTCTTCCATTGCCGAGATGGACACTAGGTTCTTTTTGAGGTCAGGTGCATTTAATACATCCTGGACTTTCTAGCCTTCTTGAATGGTTGTCCTCTTCCTCGATCCCCAGCTATCCTCTTACCTTTGCTGTTGAATTTGTCATTCCTTTGATTTGCCATCAGAGGGATTTTGATCATTGTCCCGGTGTGAGTCCTTTCTATCAGGGCACTCCCTTGCATAGTGACCTGCTTTATCGCAGATGTAACATCATTCTTTTCTTCCACCCTTAGGTCCAACCTTTCCTTTTGATTTAGACCCAAAATTATTTATTTTCTTAGCATGAGAAGAAAAAGCAGCAGGAAGACCTTTAGGCAAGGGTATTTCCTGCTCTTCTACCCTTGTTTGTTCTTGAATGCATCTAGCCATTAATTCCTCGAAACTAGGAATTACATTATTGTTCAGAAGAGTAGTCCTGAACACATATCATTCAGATGGTAATCCTCCGAGAGTTGTGAGTGCCATTTCTCTGTCAGTAATGGTTTCCCCAATAGATAGGAGATCGTTCTTGATCTCGGTGATTCTTAAGAAGTATGCTTGCATACTTTCATCTTTACCCTTCTTGATTTCCCTCAACTTATTTCTAAGAAACAAAACTTGATTTGCATCATTAACTTTAAATAAACTCACCAGTCTGCCGTAGATTTCCTTGGAGGTGTCTAGATCAGAGATATAGGCCACCAAGCACTTGTCGATAGAGTCCCGGATGATCTTCTTGTTTTGACTTCTCCATTTTTCCATTTGTTCCAGGCAGCAGCAGATGCATTTGATGAAGGCTCAACAATATTGCCTCTTACATGGTCCAACACTCCTTGATCTTCAAGGGTTAGATCGATAGACATCTTCCATCCGTGATAGTCAGCTTTCTCACGGAGCTTGTCTTCGACAGGAAAGAGTGTTGAGGACCCCATAGTTCTTTTAGGATAGCCTTGCCAATCTTCTCTTCAATGATTGCTCTTGCTCTTGCTCGGGCTTTGTCTTCACCTCATCTCTGATACCATGTTAAGTTATGGTATGTTCTATGCTTATAACAGTTTACTTCTTTTTCTTATTATATTCCACCGATTAGCAATCACATGTACATAAAGTAAAGTGCAGATAGAACATTAAACGATCGACAGAAAACAAGCCAAGACAAGAGACACAAGATGTGGCGGCTAGCCAGGGACAAACCCCACAATGTGTGGGGAAACCCTTTGATAAAATCTTCTTTTATCTTCAATAATTCAGCAGAGAGAAATAGTACAATAAATCTGATTCATATCAGCAGTAGCAAACCCTAGATTAGCAGCATCAGCATTAGCGGCTTCATTATCAAACTAGGGCAGACGATATCTCACAAATCGACCGTCGGATTGACTTCATTCCACCACCAAAAGTTTCGGCTTCCAGAGGAGGTTCAGCTGAACCTACAGCGCAGTTCAGATGAGAAGATCGTCTAGGCCACGCAAGTCAATCTTTACTTCTGCAGTTGCAGCTTCAGTTTCAGCAGTTTCCGGCTTCAAACTAGGGCAGTCAATATCTTGCAAACCGTTCGTCGGATTGAATTCTTTCCACCACCAAAAGTTTCGGCTTCTAGAGGAGATTCAGATGAACCTACAGCGCAGTTCCAAAGAGGAGATCTTCTAGGCCACACAAGTCAATCTTTACTTCTGCAGTTGCAACTTCAAATTCAGCAGTTTCCGGCTTCACATGTGTGAGAGAGAGAGACCCATTTCAGCGCAGTAGAGAAGAGACTCATATCTGCGCAGTAGAGAGAGAGAGATGTGATGAGATGAGTGAGTCTAAATGAGGAAAAGTCCTCTTATATTTATACACAACGTTGGTGGGTGAATAGATGCGACTGTTGGGCTTCTAAGCCTACATGAGTTGTAGGTCGGCTTGATAATAATTCCATAATCAAAATAAATTCATATCTCCATGAATACTTATCGGAATTGGATGATATTTATATCAATCCTACACCTCTCGACGAGAGGAATCTAATAAAAATATTATCAGCCATGAATAAGATGACCCACATGAAGTTTTGCCCTGGTTGCCAATTTTAACAGTAGATCATGAGGTTGAGGCATCGACTGGATCATGGTGACTAGTTGTTGTACCTTAGGTTGGGTAGCCTGTATGATGGTACATAGGGTGGGCACCTTGGCAGTAGCCTAGATGATACCTAGATCCCTGAAAGATGCAGGGTTGGTACCTTGGCAGCAGCCTAGATGGTGGTATCTAGATCCCGGGAATAGTATGTGTTGATTTGATGCCTTGGTAATAGCCTAGATGGTACCTAAATCCTTAGATCAACATGTATAAATCCCTAGATCAACATGTATTTTGGATTGGTGTCTTGGTAGTAGCGTAGTTAACACTCAGAGTCCTAGAGAAGCATGTTTGTTGGGTTGGCACCTTGGCTGTGAAAAGAAAAGAGCTCTTATCATTGTGACCTTAGTTGAAGAAAGTCTTGGTGATCCAAGTGGATGTTGGTGGCCACTCACCTATCCCATTTGGACCCCCACAACTGTCGCTTTCAGTTTTTCAGTTTCCTAAATTGCAGCACAGTTTACTATTTTTAGTAGTTTTTTCTGGTCCTGAACTTCCGGAGCCGTTTTGAGGTCCTAAACGACGTTTTTTGAGAAATCTAGGGGCAACATGGGTCCATGGACCCAGGGCATGACCCATGTCGCCCTTCCCAAAGTGGTAGTTCTCGGATAGATCTCTCTAATGAGCTATCGTACGCGTCAAACAGAGATCGTATGCCAAAGTTACGACCCCGAGAAATTGATGTACCAATTTACCCAAACGAGGCCCATAGTTTGGCGTTTCATCTTCTAGGGTTAGGTTTTGGAATGTAAGGGGTTTTACATTGTTTCTCAACGATAAATAGGCCTTCAAGCCTCATTGTAACATAGTTCAGAGGCATGTAGCCACCACATCCCTTCTCAGAGATAAGCTACCATTGCCCTAGCTATTTATTTCCATTTTCTGTTTGTAAGCATATCTTAGTATTTTACATTAATGAAATGAGGTATTATTTCCACTGCATCTTTGTGTTTATGGTATCTCTGTAATTTGTTGCGTTCCTGTTTAAATCCGGATCAGTGGTATCAGAGCGGTCTGCTTTTTCTCTATTTTTCTTTGCATGTCCCCAACGAGGTTGGGATATAAGGAGTTAGGGCTTGAACTGGTCGAACCTTTGCAAGACCAGCCTCGCAAATCTCGACGGCCTCCCATGGCGGGTGAGAAGAAAGACGAGGGGGCAGGAAATCCTATCAAAATCTTGCTCGAAGAAGCCCTCGAGTGACAAAGGAACGCGATGATGGATAGCTTTGCACAGATTCTTCAGCGGCTACCCAGAGGCGACACATCGGCTTCCAACAACTACTCTGGAAACGCTACACCCTTCAAGGTACAAGTTAATTTTGAAATCCCCATCATCGAGGGTCAAATAGACGCAGATGCCGTAGATAAATGGTTAAATCTGCTAGAAGGGTATTTTTCTGTTCATGAATTTTCGAGTCGGGAAAATATTGTTTTCGCTCTTCTCAAAGCAGCCCCCCACGTCAAGGACTGGTGGGAAACCTACTGCAAGAAGAAGGATGAAAGTACAGGCTCACTATTTTCAGCCGCACCCACTTGGAATGACTTCCGGGATACCATCAAGGAGCAGTACTACCCTGTCAAAAGCTATGAGGACAAATACATCAAATGGACCACACTGTGGCAGGGATGAGACCAAGATGTGGCAGAGTTCACAAACATTTTTCATACCCTTCGCACACGGTTGGGTATCAAAGATTCTGAGCTGCATCTAGTACTCAAATACCGTGGCCGCCTGCACAGATACATCCAGGAAGAGATGGAGTTCTTGAACATCTCCTCACTCGGCATAGCATACCGATACGCTGTCAAAATCGAGCAAAAGTTCAAACAGAAGAAGCGAGACTTTGGATCTACAACTCCGAAGCCCAAAGGACAAAGCCAAGGCGGGGTGACCCAAGACAACCCATCGAAGCTGCAAGAAAAGAACAACACCACGAAGTCGAAGAAGGACACAGGAAAGTGGTGTGAGTTCCACAAGAGTCCGACTCATAACACAAGTGAGTGTCGGACCAAGCAGTCGCTGGTGGCTGAGTTGAAGGCTTCTGAATCAGACGCATGTTTCCGACCCTGAGCTAGAACCCGACAAAGGGAATGGAAAAGGGAAGCAAATCATTGATGCGGATCCCAGCGCCACTGTTGCCACTGCTAAAATCCAGAAAAATGAGCTCGAAAATCTAGAGGAAGGGGAGCGTCTTTTCCATTCACAGATGTGGGTGAAGGGTTCGCCACTGCAATTCATTGTCGACAGTGGCATCCAAAAGAACCTTGTTTCAGCAGAGGTCGTGAAGCGGTTGGGCCTACTGACTACACCACCCCCACAGCCGTACAGTATTGGGTGGCTTCATGAAGGACGAGATCTCAAAGTCCGCCAGCAGTGTCGCCTTCCCTACAGCATCAAGCCCTTCACAGACGAGGTATTGTGTGATGTTACACCTCTGGATGTTTGTGATGTCCTATTAGGCCAGCCATACTTGTGGAGGTGACATGCTGTTAAGATTAGGTATGTTCTATGCTAGAGCAATTTATTTAAATTTTCACAGTTAGCAATCACATCAGCATTACGATAAACTGTAGATAGAACATAAATATAAAACGCAGAAGACAAGCCAAGGGAAGAGGACACAAGATGTGGCGCGAGCCAGGGACAAACCCCACAATGTGTGGGGAAACCCTTTGATCAAATCTTCTTTTATCTTCAAAGTTCATCAAAGAGAGAGAGAGAGTACATTTACAACAGAAGTCAACACTTTGACTTTATCTAGATCTAAGCATAGATCATCTCCTATAATGATGAGATCAGTTTAAGACATTTTGCTTCCACTGATACCTATTATCATGCTGCATCATCATCATGCTACTGCCCCTGCTAATGTATCATTGTGCTGCCCATGCACATGATCTCATAATGCTGCCCATCATGCTGCTGCCCATGCTCCATGTATTCGTTGCACAACCCATCTACAATATATCATGTTGCTGCCCAAGACTGCATTATCTATATGTGCCTAGATCACACAACGTTCTTATCTCTATGTCACCGAAGTTTATATACCTAAGCAATATCACTTTCTGCACACAGTATATAATCCCTGTTGACAGCGTTCCATTATATATATGATTGTCTACTACAACATATGTCTATGACTGTGTACAACAGCGTATGTATATTTCCATGACTATGTATATCCATGAGAGTGCTTTGATGTCTCCATGACCTGCATCGTATAGAGTCTCCATAGACTGCTAACTGTCTCCATGAATAAGTCTTCATGAAACTATGTGACTAGATTTTCTATTCCTGGATCTATGTTGCCTGATCCACATACATTGAGAGTGTCAACGCTACGAAATCCACATACATTGAAAGTGTCAGCGATTTCTGCGTGCCATGGCTACACCATGCCCTACTGCGGATTCCTTTACCTTGACAACACCTTTGTTACTTACTGCGGCTTCATTATCATGACCCTGTGCTCAGATAATTCAAAGGCTGTTGCTCCTTTGATCTCAACTTGACGAACAGTGATATTACCACGTGCAGTAACAGAATGACCAACAGCTGACTTTTCCGAATCAGGGGCGCAAACACTGACATTATAGCGGCCAGTCTCCAAGAGAACTTCAACGAGAGCTCTTATGCCGGGAGCATCAATTCCATCGTCGTTTGTCACCAACAGAGTGGGTCGACAATCATCAACCTTACCGTTTGATATTCGAATTAAAACTCGTGACCTCTGGACGAGGCTGCTCAATTGGCTCGTCCGGAATATTGGGAGAGTTCGCATCAGACTCCATCGTGGTAGTGGCAAGAACAATCAATCATTCAGTCGGGAGTGTAATACTAAAAAAATATTCGACCCTCAACCCACGTTTCCACTGCGGGTCGAGCAAAGGACAGACCTTATGGAATATCGTAGACCAATTTGACAAGGCGTGAGTAGAGTATTAGGGTCTCAACAGTTGCATTGAATATGAATATATTACCATACTGTGCGTAGATATTCATTTCAGCATACTGTGCGCAGATAGCATATGGACAGCGTGTGGTTACCATTATGCGCAGAAAACATATGGAAAACGTGTAGTTACCATGCTATGCGTAGATATTACCTGTACAGGAGCTGCGTGGATGTCTCCAATGTTTACTAGATTATGACTGCGGCTTCCTCTATTACAACTACTCTTGACTGTGTTTAGAATATCGACAGCTAGGGCATCCAACGTATTCTTTTAGTGTCTTCTCCTTCTCCAAAAACCCAAGACGTGGAGAGGAGGAGTTCACATGAAGAATGTCTTGTTCTAATGACTCCAAATCCTCTCTTATTTATACTAAAAACAAGGATGATGAATAGACACGTCGGTTGGGCTTCTAGAGCCTACATAAGAGCTGGTCGGCTTGATAATAATTACATAATCAAAATAAATTCATATCTCCATAAATAATTATCAGAATCGGATGATCTTTGGATCAATCCTACACCTCTCGACGAGAGGGATCCAATAAAAATATCAGCTGCCATAAATAAGCCGACCCACATGGAGTTTGGCCCTAGTTGCCAATTTAACACTCCCTCTCAACTAGGGAGAACTCCATCCGGTGATCAATATGTCCAACAGTACTATCTCGGCCACTAGTGCCTTGCACTGCTCTGCCTAGCTCTGCTCAACTCTGCTAGCTCTGCTCTACTCTGCTCAGCTCAGCTCTGCTAGCTCTACTTTGCTGGCTCTGCTCAGCTCAGTTTTGCTAGCTCTGCTCTGCTCAACTCAGCTCTGCTAGCTCTGCTCTGTTGGCTCTGCTCTGCTCTGCTCATCTTCGCTGAACTATGAAGAAGAATTGATCGAGAATGTCTCATACCATTCTCCACTGACCCGAAGTTAGTTTCAGAGTGCGTACCACTAGTCCAAGAGTAGTCTCAACCAACCCGAAGTCAGCGTCATAGTATGTACGACTCTCACTGGTCCCAGACCAGTACTGCACTGACACGAAGTCAGTCTCGGAGTATGTACCACTGGTCCCAGACCAGTCTCAGCCGACCCGAAGTCAGCGTCATAGTATGTACAACTCCTACCACTGGTCCCAGACCAGTATCATTGATCCCAGATCAATGGAGGTCATCCTAGCGTAGGGAGTACGGTAGATACAACGATGTGTCCATCAGTACTACTATGGTCCCTAACTTCATTTCCCTGCTCATTGATCAGATGAGAGGTACTTCCCATGAGTCCCAGACTGCATGGGTAGGATGCCTCGACAGGAGAACTTAATCAATCCTGTCCTCACAGGAGAACACATCAATCCTGCTACAATTGCCATGGAGAACACATCAATCCAGGCCGCCATGGAGAACACATCAATCCAGGCCTCACAGGAGAACTAATCATCCTGCTACACAGGAGAACGAATCATCTTGTTCCACAAGAGAGCGAATCATCTTGTCCCACAAGAGAGCGAATCATCTTGTTCCAGTGCGCACCACCAGGGGAGGGTGAGTCACCCTGTGGTCGTATGTTGCTCCAGTAGAACTGCAAGCCCCCCAGAGCTCCCAGAGCTCAATGTATGCAACATGCAGGACCCTTCTTCAAAGGTCTCTTGATGACTCCAAGTCGTTCGGGAAAATCACAAATTTGATCTTTCCTCAGGGCTCTGTCCTGCACATCATCTCAGTTCGATGGAGCCTCCTTGATCATCGACTTACCATATCCCAGATAAGGCAGTATTTGATGTCTATCTGCTGGAGCATTGTCAAATACGGGATTCCTCAATAATCGAATCCCATCTCTGGTTGTCACAGAGAATCACAGTGGTATTCATCATGTGTACAAACAGCTCACTGAAGAGCTTCAGCAACCAGACTACCTCACAGAAGGCCATACTATCAGCAATGTATTCTGCCTTGGTGGTGCTCAGAGTCACCGACTTCTGCTTCTTGCTCATCCAGGCTAGCAAGGCAGATTCCAAAGAGAAACAACGCTGAGAAGTGCTCTAATGATCCTCCATACTCCCTGCCCACTCATCATTCGAATAATCATGTGGTTTCATATTTCTGGCAGTGTATCTCAATTCATGAGAGATTGTGCCCTGAAGATATCTTAGAAGATTCTTGGCACCAATCTAGTGATGCTCAACCAAATATGAGCTCACCATGCTAACTGCAACACAGATGTCCGGACGGAGGTTCTCCAAGAACATCAACGGGAATGAGTTTATGAAACTCAGAGGCATTTCCCAAATCTGGTTCGCCATCATTACCATATAACTTCTGAAAGTTAAGATCCTCGAGGCAGTCACAAGCTTGCAACTTATCTTCCCACATTTACAATCCAACTCCCTCTGTCTCCTATAAATGAGAGGGTCTGCACCTGTCGAACATAGGTGCCAGTACGAGAGGTTTATCATCCACAACCTTCGAGTAATGGTTTGGATCGGTTTCACTCCTAGTGAATCTCAGCTGCATTAGACAGCTATCAATCCTCTCATACTATGCACGAGGTGTTTTCCTTCAAGCCATAGAGGGCTTTCTTCCACCTGTATACATGAGATTCCTTGATCATGATTCTCAAACTCCTCGGGTTGTTCCAAACCTGTGAACCTGCTGCATGAGGGGAATGGTCCCCTTATAATATTTTCCTTCGGTACTTTTCAGACATGTACCTTCATGCTTCTTTTTGAATTCAGGCATCCTAGTCACCATCTGACTTACAAACCTCCAGTGCTGAGTCAATGGACATGGTCCCCTAGTGGACTTCCTGCAACTTGATACAACCCTGAACTCAAAAGTATCTTTAAAAGATCTATTTTCAAACACGTACCTTTCTATCGATAAGTGCCACCCTGTAACCTTTGACTTCCATTTCCGAGATGGACATCAGGTTCGATCAGGTACATAAAAGAGATTTCGGGGTTCCTTGCTTTCGTGGAAGAGTCGACCATTTCCTTGATGACCTGCCATTCGGACACTCCTTCGCATAACGGCCGAACTTATTTCAATAAGGCATCCGCTTTTCCTTCCACCCTTAGATCTGAACTTCCCAATGAAGTGATCTTAAGATGGACCATCAGAATCTTCCGTTGTGCCATTCTGATGACATTCTCTGCTTTGACTTCACCCGAGGTGAATTATGAGGAACCCATCGATCCTTCTGTCTTGTCCCAACTACCTTTGGTGATTGCTTTTTCACTCTTGCTTGGGCATTGTCTTCACCTCAGCTCTGATACCATGTTAAGATTAGGTATGTTCTATGCTAGAGCAATTTATTTAAATTTTCACAGTTAGCAATCACATCAGCATTATGATAAATTGCAGATAGAACATAAATATAAAACGTAGAAGACAAGCCAAGGGAAGAGGACACAAGATGTGGCGCGAGCCAAGGACAAACCCCACAATGTGTGGGGAAACCCTTTGATCAAATCTTCTTTTATCTTCAAAGTTCAGCAGAGAGAGAGAGAGAGAGTACATTTACAACAGAAGTCAACACTTTGACTTTATCTAGATCTAAGCATAGATCATCTCCTATAATGATGAGATCAGTTGAAGACATTTTGCTTCAACTGATACCTATTATCATGCTGCATCATCATCATGCTACTGCCCCTGCTAATGTATCATTGTGCTGCCCATGCACATGATCTCATAATGCTGCCCATCATGCTGCTGCCCATGCTCCATGTATTCGTTGCACAGCCCATCTACATTATATCATGTTGCTGCCCAAGACTGCATTATCTATATGTGCCCAGATCACACAACGTTCTTATCTCTATGTCACTGAAGTTTATATACCTAAGCAATATCACTTTCTGCACACAGTATATAATCCCTGTTGACAACGTTCCATTATATATATGATTGTCTACTACAACATATGTCTATGACTGTGTACAACAACGTATGTATATTTCCATGACTGTGTATATCCATGACAGTGCTTTGATGTCTCCATGACCTGCATTGTATAGAGTCTCCATAGACTGCTAACTGTCTCCATGAATAAGTCTTCATGAAACTATGTGACTAGATTTTCTATTCCTGGATCTATGTTGCCGAATCCACATACATACATTGAGAGTGTCAATGCTACGAAATCCACATACATTGAAAGTGTCAGCGATTTCTGCGTGCCATGACTGCACCATGCCCTACTGTGGATTCCTTTACCTTGACAACACCTTTGTTACTTACTGCGGCTTCATTATCATGACCCTATGCTCAGATAATTCAAAGGCTGTTGCTCCTTTGATCTCAACTTGACGAACAATGATATTACCACGCGCAGTAACAGAATGACCAACAGCTGACTTTTCCGAATCAGGGGCGCAAACATTGACATTGTAGTGGCCAGTCTCCAAGAGGACTTCAACGAGAGCTCTTATGCCGGGAGCATCAATTCCATCGTCGTTTGTCACCAACAGAGTGGGTCGACAATCATCAACCTTACCGTCTGATATTCGAATTAAAACTCGTGACCTCTGGACGACGCTGCTCAATTGGCTCGTCCGGAATATTGGGAGAGTTCGCATCAGACTCCATCGTGATAGTGGCAAGAACAATCAATCATTCAGTCGGGAGTGTAATACTAAAAAAATATTCGATCCTCAACCCACGTTTCCACTGCGGGTCGAGCAAAGGACAGACCTTATGGAATATCGTAGACCAATTTGACAAGGCGTGAGTAGAGTATTAGGGTCTCAACAGTTGCATCGAATATGAATATATTACCATACTGTGCGTAGATATTCATTTCAGCATACTGTGCACAGATAGCATATGGACAGCGTGTGGTTACCATTATGCGCAGAAAACATATGGACAACGTGTAGTTACCATGCTATGCGTAGATATTACATGTACAGGAGCTGCGTGGATGTCTCCAATGTTTACTAGATTATGACTGCGGCTTCCTCTATTACAGCTACTCTTGACTGTGTTTAGAATATCGACAGCTAGGGCATCCAACGTATTCTTTTAGTGTCTTCTCCTTCTCCAAAAACCCAAGACGTGGAGAGGAGGAGTTCACATGAAGAATGTCTTGTTCTAATGACTCCAAATCCTCTCTTATTTATACTAAAAACGAGGATGATGAATAGACACGTCGGTTGGGCTTCTAGAGCCTACATAAGAGCTGGTCGGCTTGATAATAATTACATAAACAAAATAAATTCATATCTCCATAAATACTTATCAGAATCGGATGATCTTTGGATCAATCCTACACCTCTCGACGAGAGGGATCCAATAAAAATATCAGCTACCATAAATAAGCCGACCCACATGGAGTTTGGCCCTAGTTGCCAATTTAACACATGCTGTGTATGAGTCAAGGCCTCGCGCTATCATTATTTCTTTGGATAATTCATTATACAAGATACCGGAGGTAGCCCCACCTACCGCCACCTCTTTGATCACTGCCAAGAAAGGCAGCAAGCTCATCTCCCAGACTAGGAAATTCATTTTCTGTCTGGTTTGCTCCCAAAGTAAGGGGAAGATCGTTGCCACTTCCATGACCTCCGTGAAGGGTTCCTCCACACAGCAGCAGCAGCACAAAGGGATACGGTCATGACAGAACACGGGAACAACTTTTCCTCACCCATAAGGGTACCAGACAAGTTTCAGGTGGGCGACAAAGTTTGGTTACATTTGCAAAGAGAACGCCTTACCAGAACCCATCAGAAACTCAGACCACTCTGACATGGTCCTTGCACCAGTACCAAGGCTATGGGAAACAATGCTTTGAAGCACAACATTCCTTCATTCCTTCGCTTGCACCAAGTGTTCAATGTGGACCGTCGTTGACCATGCTTCCCACCATTTCTGGACACATTAGAGATTGCAGAACAGCTCAATAGAGACCCAGCTCAGTAGAAGCTTCCTCATTTCAGGGAGGAGCTCAACCCAATGGGGACCATGGCTTCCTAAGGGGGGAGGAATGATCCAAGTGGATGTTGGTGGCCACTCACCTATCCCATTTGGACCCCCACAACTGTCTCTTTCAGTTTTTCAGTTTCCTAAATTGTAGCACAGTTTATTATTTTTAGCAGTTTTTTCGGGTCTTGAACTTCCGGAGCCATTTTGAGGCCCTAAACGACGTTTTTTGAGAAATCTGGGGGCAACACACATGTTGCCCTTCCCAAAGTGGTAGTTCTTGGATAGATATTTCTAACGAGCTATCGTACGCATCAAATGGAGATCGTATGCCAAAGTTACGACCCCGGGAAATTGATGTACCAATTTACCCAAACGAGGCCCATAGTTTGGCGTTTCGTCTTCTAGGGTTAGGTTTTGGAATGTAAGGGGTTTTACATTGTTTCTCAACAATAAATAGGCCTTCGAGCCTCATTGTAACACAGTTCAGAGGCATGTAACCACCACATCTCTTCTCAGAGATAAGCTACCATTGCCCTAGCTATTTATTTCCATTTTCTGTTTGTAAGCATATCTCAGTATTTTACATTAATGAAATGAGGTATTATTTCCACTGCATCTTTGTGTTTATGGTTATCTCTGTAATTTGTTGCGTTCCTGTTTAAATCCGGATCACTTGGAGGCAACTCAGATGAGCAGGTTCCTCTTAGTATCGTGCTCAGATCTCTTTAGAGTGAGCTTATTTGTTATTAGGCCTAGGATGAAACCATTGGACACCTAGATTATGTATGGAGACGAGTTTTTTGATGGTGAAACTTGATCATGTAACGTTCCTAAATTTTGGGAGTGCAAAATTCACATAGGAGTTTTTCCAATTTTTGGTGATATTAAATTAAAAGGGAGAAAATATTATTTTGTGGAGAAAAGCAGAAATTATTATTTTAATGGAGAATGGTGGCAAATAATATTTTATTGGAGAAGGGAGGAAAATTATTATTTTATTGGAGAATGGCAGCAAATTAATATTTTATTGAGAAAGGAGGCAAATTATTATTTTATTCAAAATGGCGGCAAAAGTCTCCTAGTGGAAATTGGGCCCCACCAATAAAATAATAGGGAAAAGGAGGATCTAGAAGCTAGAGGGAGGCTCCATGTAGAATTATAAAAGGAGGAGGAACTCAATGGCAATGCATTCTATTCCTATCTATCTCATTGAAAATTGAAAGGGACTCAAGCGAGTTCAAGAGATTCAAGTGAAACTCAAGCTAACTTCGGTGGACTTCAAGTGCCACCCTAGTTAGCTCTTGGGGGAGATCACTTCAAGTCTTCCATTTGTGTCTATTGCAAGTGTTGAAGAGAGTTTTGAATTAGTTGTTTGTTGGGCTACACTAGTGTAGCACCACCCGTATAGGACCCACAGGTCATGGCAGGTTCTATAGCGAGATGGGCCACTCGCATAGAACCCGCGACCTAAACCCGTACCCATGCAAACCTGTATTGAACTCGGCTACCCGTATAGGATCCACGAGTTTGCCGTTCGACTCGTATCAAACCCTTATTCAACCCATCGACCATCAATTTGCAAGTTTTTTTATTTTTCTTCTTTTTTTTGGAGACGAGGTGGAGGGAAAGGGAAATTGGATGCAAGAAAATGCTTTATGAGCACCTCTCCCTCTTCCATTTGTCATTCACTTGTCATTTGAGTGTTTGACTCATTTCTATGGGTGTTGAGTGACTCCATTGCATAGAGAAGTAGCTCTTGGAGGCGGCTAAAGGAGGCTTCATCATATTAGACCCAACTTCATCACAAACAGGTAGGCTTCATGAACAAAACCTTGGATTGCTTGTTTGAATGTTTTCTGGGTTTCCATGTAATTTTTTCTTGTTTTCAATTTAAATTTACTTTTTTAAACATGATTTTTTTTTTGGTTATTTTCTTTTAATTTACAATTTTAATATTTTCTTGGGCCTTGCAGTTGAGTTTCTCAGCCACAGGGCCTGTAGGTTGAGGAGAGTCCAAAAAAAAATTGAAACAAAATTAAGAAAACAATTAAAAAAATTGAAAAAAAATAAATTACATTTAAATTATTGAATTTAGAATTGCAGATTCCAGAATATCAATTAAATTTTAAAAATTTAATTTTTTTCTTCCAGATTCCGTCATCATGCCACCAAAGGGTACTAGAAAGTGTCGTGATCGGACATGCGCAAATGGTCAACGACTCATTGCCGGTAATGACCACCAAGTCAAGTGCAATTATTGCAATGCCACAATGCATGCAGGCATAAACAGGGGAAAATACCACCTAGCTAGAATTCCTAGGAATGGTGTGGGATGTTGTCAAAATTGCCCTGATGAAGTCATTGTTGAAATGGTAGCTTCTTTGGAAGCCATTAAAGAAGAAAGTTCCAAGAGGGCAAAAAGGAAGGATGAGATTGTTGGGATAGGTGGATCTTCATCTTAGAGTGAACCACCAATTCAAAGTGCAGGTATTGGTAACACCTCTTCAAGTGTTGTGGCAAACAGGAGTATGACCTCTTCTTTCTTCAGTCCTCGCACAACTCTAGGATCTCAACTAACCTGGGAGAGTTTCAATGAAAAGAAGAGGACGGGCAAATATGACAGTGAGGAGGTTTTGGTACCATAATAGTCTTTCGTTCAGCTATGCAAAGTCTTATTTTTATCAGCCCATGGTGGATGCCATTGCAAATGCTGGCCTTAGATACAAAGCCCCATCTTATAATGCAGTTAGGGGGAAAGAGCTAGATGAGGAGCTTGAGTGTGTCAAGGAACAATTGGAGAGCATTAAAAGCTCATGGAAATTTACAGGTTGTACAATTATGTTTGATGGATGGACAGATCAAAGGGGTAGAACAATAATAGATTTTGTTGTAGCTTGCCGTAAAGGAACCATGTTCCTAAAATCCATTGATGCATCTGCACATGTTAAAGATACACATTTGATTTTTACATTGTTCGCTGATGTGGTGGAGGATGTTGGGGTTGCAAATGTTGTCCAAGTAATCACGAATAATGCAACAAATTATGTGGTAGGTAGAAGGTTGCTTTGTGCCAAATATCCCACCATTTTTTGGACTCCATGCACTGACCATTGCATAGACTTTGATACTAGAGGACATTTGGAAGTTGTAGTGGGTGCAAGATGTTGTGCAAGAGTGCGAGCAAATTACCAAGTATATTTATAATCATGCTTGGGTGTTGAACCTTATGAGGGAATTCACATAGGGTGAGCTTAGTCGCCCAACTGTCACAGAGTTTGCTACAAACTTTATTTCCCTCCAAAGCCTTTTGTATGAGTACAAATATTTGAGAAGAATGTTCTGTAGCCATCAATGGGTATTTTGGAAAGATAGCACCAAACTAGAAGCATTGTTTGTGAAAGCATCTGCCTTTGGTGATAATTTTTGGTGCAAAGTCATTGATATTGTCAACTTCATTGAGTCCCTTGTGCAAGCCTTGAAATTGATGGTGTGAAAATTTCTAAACTTAAATTTTATTGCAGCAATGATTTATTTCACCTACTTATTTCTCACAATAAGTTATTTACGAAATCCCTTAAGCAAATATTAAAATAAATTCTACTACAGTGATCACATAATTACATAGAGGAAAATACATGCACAAGAACCAATCACATCAACACAATTGTTTTTGGACAATTGTCCCTGAAAAACCCAATGTGGGAAAACCAGTGCAACAAATGAGGGTTTTATTAATCTTCAACAACAATTGCTTTTACAAGGAAGGATTTTACAGAGAAACTGAAAGAAAACACCTGAGACTTTCCCTTTTCAACTTTCTGACACTTTGGAGACCCTTCTCCCACTCCCGCGTCACCTCTGCGTCACTCTACATGGCTCAATGAGACTCTGAGTAGCTCTGCGTCCCTTTGCGTCAGCCCGCGTGAGGGCTATGTCTCTCCTCTGGATTGCGTATCTCTCTGCGCTGTCTCTCACTGTCCCTGCGTTGCCTCCTCCTCAAACACAACCTACTGCTGATGCCCTCCTCTTCCTCCACCATGAAACTCTCCCTATGAAATTGATCTCTTTCTCCTGAGAATCGATTTTCCTTGAGACTGATTATCTACCAGTGTGTCTCCAAATGATCCTCAAGTCTTCTCTTATACTTTTGCTGTTGATGAATCAACGACCGAGATTAAGTCTCTAATCAACGACCAAGATTAAAATAGACTCGATCCTCGTCTCTTAGAAGTTTCTCAACCTTATCTTTATTAATGCCCATTAATATTTTTATTTTCCTAAGTTTAGACTTAGGAACCCATTAAAAAATATTAGTTATTTTAATAACTCCTCATCCGAGTGGAATTTCTCAAAATGATTTCTGGGTCTTGGAGATCTCATGTGCCTTAATGCCTTCACCAATTTTCATGGCTAGAGCACATCCGATGCTACCAAAAATCAACACTCCTTAGCGAGGAATGTGCTCTAGTAATGCTTCACCATAGAAACATCACACTGATCTTCCGCATCGATACCTGTGCTGATGCTTGGTCTGCTGCCTCACATCCCTTGCACTGTTGCTTCTTGTACTACTGCTGATCCAGGTGGATATTGGTGGCCACCTGCCAAGTCCACCTGGACCCCCACCATTGTCTTTCTCAGCATTTTCAGTTTCCTTAATTGTAGCACAACTTACTATTTTTAGCAGTTTTTCGGGTCCTGAACTTCCGGAGCCGTTTTGAGGCCCTAAACGACGTTTTTTGAGGCCCGTTCCAACAATGATAGTGCTCGGATAGATCTTTCTAATGAGCTATTGTACGCGTCAAACGGAGATCATATGCCAAAGTTACGACCCCGGGAAGTTGATGTACCAACTTACCCCCAAACGGGGCCCACAGTTTGGCGTTTCATCTCCTAGGGTTAGGTTTTGGAATGTTAAGGGTTTTCCATTGTTTCTCAACAATAAATAGGCCTTCGAGCCTCATTGTAACACAGTTCAGAGGCATGTAGCCATCACATCTCTTCTCAGAGATAAGCTACCATCGCCCTAGCTAGTTTGTTTCCATTTCTGGTTGTAAGCATATTTCAGTATTTTCCATTAATGAAATGAAGTATTATTTCCGCTGCATCTTTGTGTATATGGTTATCTCTGTAATTTGTTGCGTTCCTGTTTAAATCCGGATCAGTGGTATCAGAGCGGTCTGCTTTTTCTCTGTTTTTCTTTGCATGTCCCCAACAAGGTCGGGATATAAGGAGTTAGGGCTTGAACTGGTCGAACCTTTGCAAGACCAGCCTCGCAAATCCCGACGGCCTCCCATGGCGGACGAGAAGAAAGACGAGGGGGCAGGAGATCCCATCAAAATCTTGCTCGAAGAAGACCTCGAGCGACAACGGAACGCGATGATGGACAACTTTGCCCAGATCCTTCAGCGGCTACCCAGAAGCAACGCATCGGCTTCCAGCAGCTACTCTGGAAACGCCACACCCTTTAAGGTACAAGTTAATTTTGAAATCCCCATATTCGAGGGTCAGATAGACGCAGATGCCGTAGATAAATGGTTAAATCTGCTAGAGGGTTATTTTTCTGTTCATGAATTTTCGAGTCGGGAAAAGATTGTTTTTGCTCTCCTCAAAGCAGCCCCCCACGTCAAGGACTGGTGGGAAACCTACTGCGAGCAGAAGGATGAAAGTACTGGCTCATTCTTTTCAGCCGCACCCACCTGGGATTCGTTCCGGGATGCCATCAAGGAGCAGTACTACCCTGTCGGGAGCTATGAGGATGAATACATAAAGTGGACCACGCTGCGGCAGGGAAGGGACCAAGACGTGTCGGAGTTCACCAATCTTTTCCATACCCTTCGCACAAAGTTGGGTATCAAGGATTCGGAGCAACATTTGATACTCAAATACCGTGGCTGCCTGCACAAGTACATCTAGGAAGAAATACAATTCCTAAACATCCCCTCGCTCGGTGCAGCATATCGGTATGCCGTCAAGGTCGAGCAGAAGTTTAAACAAAAGAAGCGAGACTTTGGATCTGCGAATCCAAAGCAGGGGAAAGGTGCCCCTAAACCACAGAACAAAGGACAAAGCCAAGGCGGGACAACCCAAGACAACCAGCCGAAGCTGCAAGCAAAGAACAGCGCCGCGAAGCCGAGAAAGGACACTGGAAAATGGTGCGAGTTCCATAAGAGCTCCACTCACAACACAAGTGAGTGTCGGGCCAAGCAGTCACTGGTGGCTGAGCTAAAGGTTTCAGAATCAGATGCATGTTCCGACTCTGAGTCAGAACCCGATAAGGGGTATGAAAAAGGGAAGCAGATCATTGATGCAGACCCCAGCGCCACTGTTGCTATCGGAAAGATCCAGAAAAATGAACCCGAAGATCCAGAGGAGGAGGAGCGTCTCTTCCACTCCCAGATGTGGGTAAAGGGCTCCCCGATACAGTTCATTGTTGATAGCGGGAGTCAAAAGAACCTCATTTCGGCAGAGGTCGTGAAGCGGTTGGGCTTACCGACCACAGCACATCCACAACCATACACCATTGGGTGGCTTCACCAAGGACGAGATCTTCGCGTGAGCCAGCAGTGTCGCCTCCCATACAACATCAAGCCCTTCACGGGTGAAGTATTGTGTGACATTGCTCCCCTTGAAGTTTGTGATGTATTACTAGGACAACCATACTTGTGGAAGCGACATGCTGTGTATGAATCAAGGCCCCGTGCTGTTATTATTACATTGGGAAATAAGTTGTTCAGGATACCAGAGGTAGCACCACCTGCTGCCCTCTCTTTGATTATTGCAAAACAATGCAGTAAGATCATTTCCAAAACCAGGAAATTTGTTTTCCTGATGATACGCCCTCAAGGAAAGAAGAAGACAGTGGCCGCGGCCTCCAAACGGGGCCCCTCTGCACGACAACTACAGATGGACAAGATTGTGGAGGAGTACGAGGACATCTTCACCTCCCCGGCAGGGGTTCCTCTGCACTGTCAAGTCAAGCACTCCATCGATCTGACCCCAGGTGCGCCGCTACCCAATGGACCAATTTATCGGCGCTCCCCTGGAGAACGATGAAATCAAGAGGCAGATTCAGGAGCTCCTGCAGAAAGGTCACATCCGTCCGAGTTCATCGCCCTGTGGGAGCCCGATCGTGTTGGTACAGAAGAAGGATGGAACGTGGAGACTCTGTATTGACTATCGGGCACTGAACAAGATCACTGTCCGTAATAGGTACCTGATCCCGCGAATTGATGACCTCCTAGACCAACTAAAGGGGGCGAAATATTTCAGCAAGATCGACTGAAGTCGGGATATCACCAGGTACCAATCGAACCCTCCGATGTGTGGAAGACTGCCTTCAAATCCAAGGAGGGCCTCTTCGAATGGTTGGTCATGCCTTTCGGATTGACGAATGCTCCTGCAACCTTTATGAGACTAATGGATGACATCTTGCGGCCATTCACCAACTCCTTTGTAGTAGTATACTTGGATGACATTCTGATCTTCAGCCAGAGTTGGGAAGAGCACCTCCACCACATCCGACAGGTTCTCCAAACACTGCGGCAACACCAGCTATGTGCCGATTTGGAGAAATGTTCTTTTGGCATGACCCAGGTTCAATATCTGGGATACATCATTGATGAACAGGGGGTGCATGTCGATCCAGCCAAGATCCAAGTAATTCGGGATTGGCCCTCTCCAACCACTCTAACAGAGCTCCGCAGCTTTCTAGGTCTTGCCAACTTCTACTGCAGGTTTGTGTTGGGGTTTTCTCATATTTCTTGCCCCTTGAGTCAAGTCACCAAGGGCGGGGCGAAAGCAAAATTCTTCTGGTCTGAATCTCAACAAAAGGCATTCAGGGAGTTGAAGGATCGCCTCTGCACGGCACCAGTGCTCGCGTTACCAGATTTACAACAACCATTTGAGGTCGAGACAGATGCCTCTGACTATGCTATTGGGGCAGTCCTTACTCAACATGGACATCCAGTGGCATATCACAGTGAAACACTTTCAGACACAGTCCGGAAGTACCCCACTTATGATAAAGAGATGTATGCCATTGTACAGGCCTGCCGACAATGGAAGCATTACATTTTGGGGAAGGAAACTGTCATCCACACAGACCACCGACCTCTGCAGTTCATACAGACCCAAGGGAAATTGCAGAATGATCGCCATCAGAAGTGGTCTACATACCTGCAACAGTTTCACTTGAATATCAAGTATAAAAAGGGAAACACCAATAATGTTGCAGATTGCCTCAGTCGACCACCGATCATGGTGCTAACCACCGTGCTCAACTCTTGTGGGCACGAGACTTCTGATTGGCCACTTCTCTACAAAAGCGACCCATAATTCGGCCACACATACCAGACACTCTTGGAGGGTCGGCAGGTTGCAGATTTTCACCTCCAGGATGCCCTATTATGTCACCTCGGTCACCTTTGTGTTCCTTCAAGCGAGCGTGCCAAGATGATTTGGGAAGCACACTACAGTCGGGCTGCTGGGCATTTCGGGGTCGAGAAAACGGTGGCAATACTGCAAAATTATTTCTATTGGCCGAATCTTCGACAGGATGTTGGGAAGTACATCCGATCATGTATTGCCTGTGCCATTGCCAAACCGGCCATTAAGAAGCACGGCCTCTATACCCCGTTGCCTACCCCTAGTCGACCTTGGGAATCCATCTCCATGGATTACATGTCAGGCCTTCCTTCCACTAAGCATGGAAATGACTGTGTTTTTGTGGTCGTCGACAGGTTCTCGAAGATGGCCATTATGGTGGCCTGCAAGAAGAATATCACAGCAGAAGCCACTGCTAAACTCTTCTTTGAACGAGTGTGGGTGCACTTTGGGATCCCACAGTCTATCATCTCAGATCGGGACAGTCGGTTTCTCAGCACATTTTGGTCCAGTCTCTGGTCAATGCTGGACACCAAACTCACGAAGTCCACAACCTTCCATCCTCAAACTGATGGCCAGACAGAGGTTGTCAATAGGATGATTATGCACATTCTGCGCATGTATAACTCAAAACATCCACGCACATGGGACGAGAGCCTTCCCTATGTTCAACACAGCTACAACCGAGCTCTTCACAGCTCCACTGGCCATAGCCCTTTTCAGGTGGGTTTGGGATTCCAGCCACTATGCCCCATTGATGTGGCCATGCCACTTGCAGCTACTCACATGAATTCAGCTCATGTCCAGTCCGAAACAGATAAGGCCACCAGCTTCATTGAGCGCATCCAACATATTCGCCAGCAGGTCCATGACATTCTTGAGAAATCAAATGCCAAGTACAAGCAGCGACATGATCAACATCGGGTGCCACACAAGTTTCAGGTGGGCGACAAAGTCTGGTTGCATTTACAAAAGGAACGCCTTACTGGAGCCTATCGGAAATTGAGACCACTCCGATATGGTCCTTACACCATTACTAAGGCTATGGGAGACAATGCATTTGAGCTCAGCATTCCCCCATTCCTTGGCCTGCACCCAGTGTTCAATGTGGACCGCCTTCGGCCATACTTTCCACCATTGCTAGACACATCCGACATTGCAGAACAGCTCAAACCCACAGAATTAAATCTAGATTGCATGGAACAAGCTGCAACTGATCGGATCATGGACACACAGATCAAGAACACTCGCCAACAGAATATCCAACTGTATCGAGTTGTCAAAGCAGGCCAACTCATTCAGCAGGGCAAGTGGCTCACCAGGGAACAAGTTCAGCAGAAGTTTCCTCATCTCATGGAGGAGCTCAACGCAATGGGGACCATTGCTTCCTAAGGGGGGAGGAATGATCCAGGTGGATATTGGTGGCCACCTGCCAAGTCCACCTGGACCCCCACCATTGTCTTTCTCAGCATTTTCAGTTTCCTTAATTGTAGCACAACTTACTATTTTAGCAGTTTTTCGGGTCCTGAACTTCCGGAGCCGTTTTGAGGCCCTAAACGACGTTTTTTGGGGAATCCGAGGGCAACATCGATCTATTCTCCGTTCCAACAATGATAGTGCTCGGATAGATCTTTCTAATGAGCTATTGTACGCGTCAAACAGAGATCATATGCCAAAGTTACGACCCCGGGAAGTTGATGTACCAACTTACCCCCAAACGGGGCCCACAGTTTGGCGTTTCATCTCCTAGGGTTAGGTTTTGGAATGTTAAGGGTTTTCCATTGTTTCTCAACAATAAATAGGCCTTCGAGCCTCATTGTAACACAGTTCAGAGGCATGTAGCCATCACATCTCTTCTCAGAGATAAGCTACCATCGCCCTAGCTAGTTTGTTTCCATTTCTGGTTGTAAGCATATTTCAGTATTTTCCATTAATGAAATGAAGTATTATTTCTGCTGCATCTTTGTGTATATGTTTATCTTTGTAATTTGTTGCGTTCCTGTTTAAATCCGGATCAACTGCCCATGACACTGGCACTGCCACTGCCACATCTGTACTATCGCTCCCTCTCAACATGCTGCATCATGCTGCCCAAAACCCTGCCACTGCTAACCGCTGCACTACAACTCCCAACACTTATCCATTTTTGCGACTGAAATGGATTCTTCACCATCCCCATCTTCTCTCTGAAATAAACAAATTTTGTTCTTCCTAGAGCCTTGGTGAGGATGTCTTCCACTTGTTCTCTTGTAGGAGTGTCTCAACTATACTGCTCCTCGTTAGACACAGTCTCTAACAAAGTGACACCTAATATCAATGTGCTTCGAATGATCATGGAGTACTAGATTCTCAGAGAACTTGATGCAACTCTGATTATCACACAAGATCCTGGTCGCTACCATCCTTCTCCTGAATAGATTCACAAGTAGTTTCTTAAGCCATATGGCTTCGCACGAAGTTGTGCTAGCTGCCATATATTTCGCACCAGCTGAGCTCAGAGCCACAAATTTCTGTTTCCTACTACACCAGGAGGTCATTCTTGATCCAATGTTGAAACAGTACCTAGTTGTACTTTTCTGATCTATTGAACTTCCAGCTCAATTTGCGTTAGTGAACCCACTCAACCTGATGCCATTGCCTTGGGTGTACAATAGTCCATGCTCAACTGTTCCTTGTATATACTTGAGAACATGTTTGGTTGCTGCCTAGTGCACCCTCTTGGGCTCCACCATGAACTGACTGAGGGTGTGGATAGCGTAACAAATGTCTGGCTTGGTATTGACCAGATACATCACGGACCCTATACGCTGCCTGTACAAGGTGGGATCAATGTCTTTATCTTCTGATGTATCAATCTTCTTCCAGTTGGTGATCATTGGAGTAGCCATAGGTCTACAATCCTGCATCCTGAATCTCTTCAAGGTCTTTGTAGCATATCTCCCTTGTCTAAGGAAGATCTCACCCTTCTTCTACCAGACTTCCAACCCTAGGAAATAATAGATCTGTCCCAAATCCTTCATGTCGAATTATGTGGCTAGGTTCTTCTTGCAATGTTTGATGAGCCTAGATGATCCTGACAGGAAAAGATCATCCACATATAACACTAGGATTAGATGCTCATTCTGTACGACAAGATAGTAGAGATTAGGGGGTGCGTCACTCTTGACAAACCCCATCTTCTGCAAGTAGCCATCAATACGACCATACCATGCTCTAGGTGCCTGTTTAAGCCCATACACAGCTTTCTTTAATCTGCATACATGATATTTCTTCTCATGTGTCTCAAAACCCTCTCGCTGTTCAATGTATACTTCCTCTTCTATTACCCCTTTGAAGAATGCCGTCTTGACATCCATTTGATGAATTTCCCACCCCATCTGTGTTGCAAGAGATATCAAGGTTCTAATAGAAGTATACCTGGCTACTGGGGCAAAGGTTTCTTCGTAGTCAATCCCTTCCTTTTGAGCATACCCCTTAGCTACAAACCTGGCTTTGTATTTCTCCACACTGCCGTCTGCAACATATTTGACCTTGTAGATCCATCTCGAACCTACCACTGACTTGTCTTGAGGCCTAGGTACCACTTCCCAGACATCATTGACCATTATAGAGCTGTACTCCTCCACCATAACATCTACCCATACTTGATGTTGAACGACCTCCTGAAAACTAGAAGGTTCACCAACCTGAGATACTAAGGCCTGGTATCTGTCTGGTTGTCTTCGCTCCCTTTTATTATGCCTGGGTGCACCAATGAAGTCCTCTACATCCCATAGAATATGTTAGAGTTCTTGACTCGTTCTTCTACTAGTAGTGGGCACATTTATCAACTCTTCCTCTTCTTGAGATTCCTCCTGTTCTGAAGCTTGTCTGCAGGAGAATTTTTGGTACTAGTTTCCACTGGTCGAAGTGGTTGGACCAATGGCTTGTCTTTTGACTGCTTCTTGGAAGGCATTTCTCGGGATTTCTTTAAAGCTCTGTCCTCCATGAACTTTACATCCCGCCGAACTACTACCTTCCTACTCCCTGGAAGATAGATTCTATATGCCTTAGCATTTTTGCTATATCCCACAAGATATCCTTTCTTAGTAGTTTGATCTAATTTCTTTGTCTTTTCCTCGGGTATAAGACAATACGCTAAACTCCCAAATATCCTGAAATGATTGATTTCAGGTGTCTTCCTGGTGAAAACCCTTCCGAAGTGATTTTGCCCAATGCCTGGTGAGGAGTCCTGTTCTAGATATAAACTGTTGTGCTGCATGCTTCTGCCCACAGGAATTTGGGCATATCCTGATCATATAGCATTGCCCTAGCTGCTTCCACAATAGTCCTGTTTTTCCTTTCTGCTACCCTATTCTGCTTCGGATTGTAGGGAGTTGTCCACTCGCTTCTGATGCATTCGTTATCACAAAAATCGGTGAAGTCCTTGTCAACGTACTTTCCACCATTGTCTGAGCGCAACACTTTTATCTTTATTCCTGTTAGATTCTCCACTAGAGCCTTTAACTTTTTGAATTGACCAAAAGCCTCATCCTTGGTTTTCAAAAAGTAGATCCAAGTCTTCCTAGAATGGTCATCGATGAAGGTGATGAAGTATTCGGCACCACTAAAAGCTTTTGTGGACATCAGTCCACAAATGTCTGAGTGTATCAATCCTAGCACACTTTTAGCTCTATTGTTACTTCTGGAAAACACTGCTTTGACATACTTGCCCAGAGCGCATCCTCTGCATACATCATTTCGTTTGGTACTTAGTTCTGGAACTCCTGATACTGTTTTCCTGAGAATTCTCAGAGCCCCATGGTGTAAGTGTCCCATCCTTCTGTGCCATAGTTCATTCAAATCTTTGTCTCCATTGCTGCCTATCAGTGCCATTGGTGATTCTAGCTGTAATCTGTACACCCTGTTGCTCCTGATTCAAATCTGGGCCTTCCTTTTCCAACTCGGGTGTTTGACATATACTTTCTTCTTAATTAAGAAAACATCATAGCCCTTGTTTTGAAGTTGATATACAGAGAGTAAGTTCATCCCCAATCCTGGCACATGCAGCACATTGGTTGCTCGAAGCCGCTCTCCTACTTTGGTTTGAAAGACTACAATACCTCTTCCTGTTGGGGTACACTTTGCCTTATTTCCCATGGTGATCTGAAAATTCATTTTTTCTTCCTGATAATCTAAAAAACATTCTCGAATTCTTGTCATATGCCACGAAGCTCCACTGTCTATGTACCAAACCTCCGAGGAGGCAGAGCTTGCTAGGCAAGCGACTTCCTCTTCCAATCTGGAAGCTAACATAGAATAATAGTGATTCATGTCCCTTGTGCATTCTTCTAGAAATCTGCGTGAGTCCCTTTCAGTTGATGCCTCTGCATCTCGCTCTTGATCCATAGTCGATTTTTCTCTCCTGTTGCCGGATCTTTGCTCTGATACCATGTGAAAATTTCTAAACTGAAATTCTACTGCAACAACTGATTTATTTCACCTACTTATTTTTCACAATAAGGTATTTATGAAATCCCTTCAGCAAATATTAAAATAAATTTTACTGCAACTATCACATAATTACACAAAGGAAAATACATGCACAAGAACCAATCACATCAACGCAGTTGCTTTTGGACAATTGTCCCTGGAAAAACCCAATGTGGGAAAATCGGTGCAGCAGATGAGGGTTTTATTAATGTTCAACAACGATTGCTTTTACAAGGAAGGATTTTACAGAGAAACTGAAAGAAAACACCTGAGACTTTCCCTTTTCAACTTTTTGACACTTTAGAGACCCTTCTCCCACTCCTGCGTCACCTCTCCGTGGCTCAACGTGACTCTAAGTAGCTCTGCATCCCTCTGCGTTAGTCTGCGTGAGGGCTACGTCTCTCCTCTGGACTATGTCTCTCTCTGCGCTCTCTCTCATTGTCCTTGCGTCACCTCCTCAGACATAGCCTACTACTAATGCCCTCCTCTTCCTGCACCTTGCAACTCTTCCTTTGAAATCGATCTCCTTCTCTTGAAAATCGATTTTCCTTGAGATACTGAGTATCTGCTGATGTGTCTCCAAATGATCCTCAAGTCTTCTCTTATACTTTTCCTGTTGATGAATCAACGACCGAGATTAAGTCTCTAATCAATGGCTAATAGTAAAACAGACTTTATCCTCGTCTCTTAGAAGCTTCTCACCCTTATCTTTATTAATGGCCATTAATATTTTTATTTTCCTAAGTTTAGGCTTAGGAACCCATTAAAAAATATAATTATTTTAATAACTTCTCATCTGGGTGGAATTTCTCAAAACGATTTCTGGGTCTTAGCCTCTCCACCAATTTTCATGGCTAGAGCACATTCGATGCTACTAGAAATCAACAGATGGATAGAGAGAAACTTGCAATGGGATATATTTATGAGGGCATGGACAGGGCCAGAGAGGTCATCAATACTTTCTATAAGGGAAATGAATCTAAATATCTCCCTTTATGGCAAATTATTGATTCTAGGTGGGACAGGCAACTACGTTCACCATTGCATGCAACAGGAGCATATCTCAATCCGAGTTTATTCTATAATGAGGGGTCTAATGTTCAAAGAGATCTCGAAGTGATGAGAGGTGGCATGATATATTGAGTGTGAAAATTCGAAAACCTAAATCCTATTGCAACAACTGGAAATTATTCACCTAATTGTTACTTTTAATTAACAATTTATTCACTGTTTCCTTCAACAAATACTGAATAACTCACATTGCAACCTACACAAATAAAACTGCGGAAGAATAAATGCTGGAAGAAATGCTAGCACACACACATAAAGTTACACAGTTATTTTTGGACCAATGTCCTCGGAAAAAGCCCAACTTGGGAAAACAGGGGCAGCAGTGAGGGTTTTATTTATTATGCTGTTGTGAAATCTGAGTACATCTATGGATGCCCAACTGGCTATCCAACCAACAAGAAAATCCAAGCAAAATAATGAAGGGAATTTCCCTTCTCCCACAAGTAATCTTTGGCTAAACTTTCCCTATAAAAAACTCGGCCTCCTGGAGCACCGCGTCAGCGTCTGTGCTGCTCTGCATAGCTGGCTGGATGACTTGCTTTAGATTGGGCTCTGATGAAGTCTTTTTGCCTTCGGATGCTGAGAAAATCGTCTCTCCAGCTCTCTCGGACTCCTTCCCGGCCTCTGGAACTGAGAACGATTTTTCTTCTCTCCAAATCAAACTGCCTGACTGAAGCTACTGCGCTGCCTCTCTGGGATAATTCGGCTCACTTGCTGCTGAATCCCCAGATCTAGAAAATCTTTCCTCCGGATCACTATCTTTGCCCTCACTCACTGCTTTGATCTCACTAGCTCTCTCTCCAACAGCTGATTGCTGCTACTCTGGAAATCGATCTGTTGTTGAAATCAAACTTCTCAAGTGTCTTCTCCAAGTGCCCATCGACTTTTTCTTATAATCCTCTGTTGGGACTCCAACGATGAAGATTAGATCTTATTCGATGGCTAGGATTAACTTGAAGTCGATCCGTGTGAGTTTTAGAACATTCACATCTTGACTTAATTAATTCTGATTAATTAACCATATTCCCTAAGTTTAGACTTAGTAACTATTTAAAAACTGGTTAATAATCTAGTTAAGCCATTTCTAGGCAGAATTACCATATACGATTTCTAGGTTTTGGAGGTCTCATGGATTCTAGCCTCTGCACAAAATTTCAAGGCTAGAACACATCCGATGCTACAAAAACTAACACTCCCTCTTAGCGAGGAATGTGTTCTAGTGCTACTGCACACCCTGTAGCAGCACCCTATTTGTACGTCATCTCCTGTCACGCTGCTGATGTTTTGCCATACTGCCCAACAACCACTGTGCAAGTTTGATATACACTGCATCTGTGCTGCTACTGACCTTGTTGAACTGCTGCCAACACTACATCTGCACTGCTACTCTCTGTTCACCTGTTGATGTTGCAACTGAAAAGAATCCTAAATACTGAATCAACTGTGATCAGTATGATGCATCTCCCACTAAAGAATCTGCGCTGCTAGTATCTGCACTGTCACTAAAGAATCTACGCTGTTGTTGACTCTACATTGTGCCAACTACACTGCTGCGAACTCTACACTGCGCTCCTCAGCATCTGACTGCTACTAGACTTTGCAGCTGTCACTCTAGCATCCGACTACATTAACTATCACTGATCCATCTTGCTACTGAATACGGTAGGCCCCCGTAGCAATGTATTGATCCATGAGGTGGACTCCTCAAGGATCTTGCCCATTTGTAGCGCTCTGGGGCTACAACACCAAGTCACCCCACCTCACTCTTGGAGGTATATCAGCGAACATAGCGAAGTCTTCATCTAGCCTGGAGGAAAGCCTATCTATCTCTACTGAAGGTAGTTGCTGGTCCTGCTTCTCCTCCTTGTCCTTCCTGAGAGGACACTGGGTACTGTAGTGACCGAGCTCACCACACCTGAAGCACTTGACCTTCGATAGGTCTTTCTTTTTCTTTTGCGGCAACCCCTGTCCTTGACTAAGACTGATAGATGCGAGGGCCACATTCTCCTCCTCCTTCACCTGCTTTGATCCGCTATTGCTGCCACTGATGGAGTTCTTTAGAAGACCTCACCTCAATTACTACTGCTACAAGTCAACCCACATCTTGTCCCACTCTGGTAACTTGTCTCTGCCCAATATGCTTTGGACAAAGACCTGCTAGTCCTTGGAGACACCGTTGAGTGCCAATCTCACTAGCTCTCCAGGTTGAGGCGCTGCCCCAACAGCTAACAACTGATCCCAGACCCACTGAATCCTAGTGAGGAAGGGGTTTATGCCTTCCCCTTTCTGCATCCGGATGATCCTCAACTTCTCCTCTAAGTACATCTTATGTTGCTTAGAAGTTCCCTGGTACAACGTGGAAAGTGTGTCCCACATCACCTTGGCAGTATCTTTGCCAATTATGTGAGAAACAATGTGATCCTAGACTCCATCTAGGATCAATCTCTTTGCCCATGCCATCTCCTTTCTGTACTCCTTCAACTAATCTACATCCTGGGGCGCTGCTACCATTGCATCAATATACATCTTCAGGCCAAATTCATCCAGAAGGAAGGACATCCTTGCCTTCCAGATGACATAGTTGGTGCGAAAATTCCTTAAACCCGGGAGTTTCTACTGCAACATCGATGATATTTCTCCTACTTGTTAGATTTACATAAACAAGTGATTTGCAATTTCCTACGACAAACATTGAAATACATTCACTGCAGCCCACACCAATTAAATTATATGTCGAAACAAGAAATTGAACTATAGAGAAAGATACACACAAATGACACACTTGTTTTTGGACAAACATCCCCGGAAAAACCTATTGTGGGAAAACCCGTGCAGCAGATTTGAGGGTTTTTATTGTTATGCAGTAGTTTTCTGAATACAACTCGGGATTCTCTCTCAACAATCCATTTACAGAAAAATACAACTGGCAGAAGAAATTTGTGAGATTACCTCACTCTACCCAACAAGTCCCAGTTGATCTCGCAGCTGAACCAACACGTCCCCGACTATTTTTGTGCTGCCTCTGCGTAGGTCCAGCGTCAGTGTCTAAGGCTCTGTGTTTGCTCAACTGGGAATCGATTTTCCTTCTGGAGCAATTTTTAGCCCTCCCGGCTCAGAAATGTGAGCTCCCTCTCCAAATTCGGACTTCTGCTTGGAGAACTGTGCTGCCTCTACTTGAGCTCTTCTGGCTCAACGTCCACCTCTACGTGAGCCCTTCTGGCTTAGCGTTAACTCCTCCTAGGCACTGCGCTGCTTCCTTCTAGTGTCTCTCTGCCTCTCTGCTGCGTATCTTGGCTCAGGAGAAGATTCTCCAACCAAACTATCCCTGCCCCTCACTGCAAAAGCTCACTATCGATATTCTCCCGGCGGCTACTCTGCTTCAGAAAATCGAACTTCTGAACTCACTCTTTGTGTCTTCCAAGTGACCCTCAAGCTTCCTTAAGTAATCTTCTTGTTGAAATTCAAAGGCCCAGATTAGAAGCTAATCAATGGCTAAGATCATTTTTGCTTGATCCTTGTCTTCTTCTAGAAGTTACACCCATAGTTAGATTAATACCCATTAATTATTTTATTTTCCTAAGTTTAGACTTAGGGTCCCATTAAAAATAATTAATTATTTTAATAACACTGTTTCTGGGTGCAATTTACCAAAACGCTTTTTGGGTTCTTTGGAATACATGTGCCCAAGCCTCCCTGCAACATTTGAGCCTTAGAGCACATCCAATGCTAATAGAAATCAATACTCTCTCTTAGCAAGGAATGTGCTCTAGCAATGCCTCTCATTGAAGCATCACCCTGACTTCATATCATCGTCCTCTGTGCTGATGATGTCTGACCTGTTGTCCACCAACCACTGCGCAAATGTTGCACCTGTACTGCTGCTGACCCTGCTACTGTCAACAATGCATCCATATGACAACTCCCTCTAAATTTCTGCATCCATGCTACTATTGGCACTGCCATAGCCCATTGACCCTGTACTGCAAACCGCTGCTGCTCTTGCATCAACGATGGAAAAACATCCTAAATTACTGAACTAACTATGTTCAGTATGATACCATGTGAATGTTGGAGCCTGACTGCTTCTAGTCTCTGCGCTGACCCTCTGAATCTACTGCACTGTTGCTGACCTCTACTCTGTGCCATCTGCACTGCTGCCAACTCTGCTCTGTGCTATTTAGTCTCTGCTGCTGCTAGCCACTGCAACTGTCTCTCTGACACTCCTCAACACCATCCGACACTAGTCCATCCTGCTACCACAAATCTGGTGTCCCGTAGCAAGGTATTGATCCAAGAGGTGGGATCTTCAAGGATCCTGCCCATCTGTAGCTCCTTCAAACTATAACTCCAAATCAGCCCTCCTCCTTCCTAGAGGTATCTTGACTATCATGGCGAAGTCCTCTTCCTCGATCTTTGTGGGCACAACCTTTAGATCATGTTTCTCATCCTTGTCCTTCTTCCTCAGAGGACACTGTGTAGCGTAGTGACCCATCTCACCACACCTTAAACACTTGATCTTTGAGACGTCTTTCTTACGTCTCCGCTGCTCCTGCCGTCCCTTCGATGCAAGGGCTGCATTATCCTCCTCCTCCTTGGGCTTTGACCCACTGCTGTTGCTTCCGCCAAGTTTAATCTTGACTAAGCCTCTCCTCAACTCCTCTTGTTTTAGAGCTGCCCACATCTAATCCCAATTCGGAAATGTTGCTCTGCCCAGGATACTCTAGACAAAGAGTTGCCACTCATTTGAGACATGATTGAGGGCCAGTCTAACCAACTCTGAATCCTGAGGTGTATGCCCCACAATAGACAACTCATCATGGGTTTTCTTCAGTTGTAATGTTCCTAGGCAGGAATACAAGTGATATACAAGCATACTGTCAGTTTAGCAAACAAAAAACGAAATAGACACTAAGTGTTATGAAACCAGCTCACAAAAAGATAGAAAAGAGAGATCCACGCCTTAGAATTCAGCCTCTTCGAGGGGGCAACCTCCTTTACATTACATAAATGAACAATTCTTGGATGATACAATTGAAAAGACCTCTTTTCTATATATAGGAGTCTAAGGGGTTATAACATAATCAGAGCTGACATAACAATAATAATGCAAGGGCACAATAATAACAATAGTGGGCTTCTATGGGGCACAATAGTAACAATATGGGCACTACATGGGTACATCAATATAATAAGTGGGTTATACTAATAACAATAAGGGGTTACACTAGTAGTATAGGGGCCTAACATGCCCCTCTCCTTCAAAAAGCGTTGTCCTCAACGCTTGAGTAGTTCTTGATGCTTCTGTATAAAATTCTTGTCCTCCCATGTGGAATATTCAGCAGGTAAGTTCTTCCACTTGATGAGATACTCTGAAACTGATCGATTTCGTAGCTGTCGGGTTCTTGTTTCTGTGACTGCTCCAGGTTCCAATATGATTTTTCCTTCCTCTTCAATTTCTGGCAATATTGCTTGAATTGGGATCTTTTGCATAAGTGGCCATACTTCTTCGTCCTTCTTCCATTCATCCCTTGCTTTGTTTATCCAATCTGGTTGGATAATATAAATAGCACAAAACAATGCTTCCACATCCTCATCCTTGAAGAGTCTTCCCATTCGGTAAGGTCGCCATTTTTTAAGTGCATGTAGTATTGCCAACATTTCCTTCTCATAAATAGCTTGCTTGAGATGTAGTAGTAACAATACCCAATCACCTACATCAAAACATTTTTCACTATGATGTTGATTTACCTGTTGTTTCGTTTGATTTTGCACCGAAGAGGCATTATCCTTTAAAAGTTGGAGAACTTGCTGTTGATGCTCGATGTGATCTTTCTCTGCTTGAACTTTTTTCTTCTTGATATGTCCTTCTATCTTTTGAGGAGTGGTAATTTCTTCCAGTCCTTTACAAGATATGGTCGGATTCATTTCTTGATGCTCAATGTGATCTTTCACTTCTGGAACATTTTTCTTCTTGATGTGTCCTTTTATCTTGATAGTTTGAGGAGTGGTAATTCTTGCCAATGCTTTACAAGATATGGTCTGATTCATTTCTTCTTTCTCTGGGGTGGTGTCCTGGCGTATATCCTCTTCTTTTGATGTTTCTTGATCCTTTTCTTCCTCCTCTTCATATTCTATGTAAAATAATTTCTTCTCAGCACACCTATGACCTTTAGTGCATTTGCTATCACAATTGTAACAAAGCCCTTTTTCTCTTTTTTCTTCCAATTGTTGTGGTGTAACCCTTGTAGGTTGTGGAAGGCTGGGAGAAACAACACTTTCATCTTTATAGCTGTGAGGGGTATGCTTCCTGGTTTCCATAATTTTGATTTCCATTATGTCACAAAGCCCTTTTACTCTTTTCAATTGTTGTGGTGTTGCTCTAAAGAAGGTGTTGCTCTTTGTATCCTCATAATGTGCTATCATTTCCTCCGTGAAAATTGACCACGTAACAAGTTTTTTACGAGAACAAAGCCCTTCATACCATAAAAATTGATCTGGTTCTAAATATGAAGATGCAATACATACCTTTTGTAACAGTTGTACACCATGTAGATCAAAATATTGCTCAATCTGAAGTATCCAATTTACCGGATCCTTGCCATCAAACTTCCTCATCTTGCTTTTTCTTGATTTTAGGAGCTCGACCTTGAAATGACTGTAACTCTGTACTTTCAGATGTTTAAGTTCTAAAATTGTGAGCTATAGTAGCCGTCTATGTCCTCTTTCCAATGCCACCAGTCTGATCCAAATTGGATTCTCCAAGAAAGAGTTATGCACAGTCTCCCAAGATGACCTGATTATAGACCTTTCCAGAAGAGCGAAATTGTATGAAGTGCCACGTGTCACTGTTTCAACCTTTGGATCTAAAAAATATATAAAAGAAAACTACAGTCCGTCCTCTTTCTGTACCTTCTTACAAAATTTCAATCCGATGCTCAGAAAGAAAGTTATGACGATTTTCCCCAGGTCACCTGTTTTGAGTGTAATTCAGGAGTCTGCAAAAAGGCCAACTTCCTCAAATCATATCTCCGAAAATATCACGAGAAAAGCTCTGAAATTCGGACCCAAGGTTCAGCGCCAATTCTTTTCAAATGGGTTTTTTTTGCGACTTCTGAAACGTCACAGAAAAAAAGTTATAGCGAAAATTCCATGATGACCTGTTTGGAGCAGCGAAACCCTAGAATCCAAAGCTCTGATACCAAATGTTATGAAACCAGCTCAAGAAAAGATAGAAAAGATAGATCCACGCCTTAGAATTCAGCCTCTTCGAGGGGGCAACCTCCTTTACATTACATAAATGAACAATTCTTGGATGATACAAATGAAAAGACCTCCTTTCTATATATAGGAGTCTAAGGGGTTATAACATAATCAGAGCCGACATAACAATAATAATGCAAGGGCACAATAATAACAATAGTGGGCTTCTATGGGGCACAATAGTAACAATATGGGCACTACATGGGTACATCAATATAATAAGTGGGTTATACTAATAACAATAAGGGGTTACACTAGTAGTATAGGGGCCTAACACTAAGCACCCATGAAAATGCTAGAAATAAGGAACTGCTAAGCCATTTTATTACTTGTTCAAGAGAAAAATACAATAGTAAATAGAATGGTTCAGCTGGGCTTGTCTCAATGGACAAGCATGACCAAACCCAGGTGAGCAATAGCTGAATTGAAGGCTGCTACAACTGTTGCACCAAATTGCACTGCGTTGTCTAGAAAACTGCGCTTTCTGCTGACTTCGAAGGGCTGGAATCACTACTTCCCATGCTCAGAAAATTATGAGATTCGAGCTCCTGACTCCTTGGCCTAAACCCAAAAAAAACCCACGAAGGAATTTGGCTAGTTCAGACTTCTAAAATTCGACCTCCAAGGAGCCCAACTTCAGTTGCAACTGCAAAACTCGGCTTGCTGGATTTTAACTGTAAAACCTCCTGGAAAGTGTCCAAAAAATGCTGGGATGATCCCTCCTATAGATCTCCTGACTTCCCGGATGAGTTTCCGGGATGTAGCTCTTGCCCTCAAGTCCCACGAAATTGCTGGATTGGTCCTTTGCACTGATCCCAAGCCTGGAATTCGAGCTGCTGGGTTACTGGCTTATTTGGCTCTTAAACTCTCACGGAATGCTGGCCTAATTCTGTCCTCCAGATTCCTTGGCTCCTCTGGCAAGCGGTTGATCCAATGTGGCTCAATCTCCCTCTGTGTGTTCTCTCTGTGGCCTAGAAATACACATTTCCCGAGTGTAGCTGAGTGATGGTGTTGTAGAACTCCCCGGATCTCCTGAAAATGCTTGTGGAACTACCTTCCTAGGGCGGGCACTCGAAGTCCCTCGAAGGTAAGGTTGAATCCCTCGCTTGAGAGATTCGTGGCTGAACAATCAGTTGACTCGGCTAAGCAGCTGAGCAAACAATGAAGTAAATTTGATATGCAAGGTGAATGAATGATCCAAATGAGACCCTAATAAGCCGAAATGCTTCTGATTATCGTCAACTCATAGGAGCACTGATCTTCTTGGTGAACTCCCGTCCGGACATATGTTTTGCAGTTAACACATTGAGCCAGTACATGGTTGAGCCTCATCCTATACATTGGATTGTCGCCAAGAATATTCTGAGATATCTTCGGGGCACAATCACTCATGGACTGAGATACACTGCCAGAAATGTGAGGCTGCATGTTATTCTGATGCTAACTGGGCTGGCAGTGTGGTGGATCGCAAGAGCACTTCTGGATGTTGTTGTTCTTTGGTTTCTGCTAAGATATCCTGGATGAGCAGGAAGCAGAAATTGGTTGCCTTGAGCACCGCCGAGGCCGAATACATAGCTGCTAGTATGGCCTCTTGTGAAGCTGTCTGGTTGAGGAAGATCTTTAGTGAGCTATTTGGACATGTGTTGGATACCACCGTGATCCTCTGCGACAACCAGAGTGGGATCCGATTATCAGAGAATCCGTGTTTCATGATCGCTCCAAGCATATAGATATCAGGTACCACTTCATCTGGGATATGGTACAATGAGGAGTAATAAGGCTCCGTAACCTTGGGACTGATGAGTAGGTCGCCAATATTCTAACAAAGCCCCCGGGGAAGGTCAAATTCTTGGCCTTTTGAGAATGACTTGGAATCGTGGAGAGACCCTCTTATGAGGGTCCTGTGCGTGATGGACATTGAGCTTTAGGAGTTCCGGGGGGCTTGGGGTACTTCTTGGAGCGGTGAGCAACCATAGGGTGAGTGGTTCAGCCTTCCCCTAGTGGTTTACTGTGTACAGGGTGAGTGGTTCATCCTTCCTCTGTCATACCCCTTGGCGACATGTAGGAATGATGACTGGTTCATCCTTCTCCTGCTGGTTCATCCTTCTCCTGCTGAGACATCCTACCCATGCAGTCTGGGACTCATGGGAAGTACCTCTGATTTGGCCAATAAGTAGGGAAATGAGGATAGGGACCACAGTACTACCGATGGACGCATCGTGTACTACCGTACTCCCTATGCTAGGATAACCGATATTGATCTGGGATCAATGGGAACTGACTTCAGGTCAGTAGAGAATGGTATGATACATTCTCGACCACTTCTTCTTCTTCATAGTTCAACAGAGCAGTGCATTGATGGAAGAGATTGTACAGATTGGCAGATGGATTAGCAGGTGGATTTCTTCCTAGTTGAGAGGGAGTGTTAAAATTGGCAATTAGGGCCAAACTCCACATGGGTCATCTTATTTATGACAACTGATATTTTTCTTGGATTCCTCTCTCCAAGAGGTGTAGGATTGATCTAGAGATCATCAGATTCTGCTATGTACAAATGAAGTTATGAATTTATTTTGATTATGGACAAATTGTCAAGGTCAACCAACAAACTTATTTAGGCTCAGAAGCCCAACAGTGACGTGTATTCATCCTCAACATTTGCTTTAAATACATGATGCCTCATCCTTATTTGGATGCACTCATCTTCGCACCCCTCTCTCTCTCCCCTCATCTGATTGGGTACGGATTTCTGGGCAGCTTATCTCTGCACATGTGCGAAAGAAAGGACAACTAAGTTTCTGTTTTGGACGTTGACTAGGTTTCACTGAATTTCCAGATTGCTGTTTTGGGCTGCGTTGACCAAGTGTTGACCTATTTGACTGTGTTCTTGTGAGGGATATCTCGGATTGGGCAAGCCGCATTTCTGGGCATAAAAATTGAGGCAATCTGTTGACTGTTTGACCAATGTTGACTGTGGTTAGGGCTAACTGCAGGTTGACTGTTTGACCAGACTTTGACTGGGCATAATTCAGTTGTTTTGAGGGTTGTTTCATCTTGCTATTTGCAGGCCGAAGTTGACTAAAGTTGAACGAATTGTTGAGGGTCAAATCTACCCTGTTGACTAGCATTGACTTTTCTGGTTAGGACTCTTTTGCTGCTGTTATAAATTATCAGATTTGTAAATTTTACTATCTCTCTCTCTGCTAAACTATTGAAGATTGTAAGAAGAATTGATCAAGGGTTTCCCCACATTAGGGTTTGTCCCTGGCCGGTGCCACATCTTGTGTCCTCTTGTTTTGGCTTGTCTTCTACTGTTTGTGTTTATGTTCTATCTGTGTTTTACTATCATCTTGATGTGATTGCTAAACTGGATATTGATATTGGGGTAATAAAGAAATTGAAGTAAATTTGCTCTAAAGCATAGAGCATACCATTGTTGCCTAAAATTAACAATAAGCTCTTTGCAATATGCAAACCCTAGTAGATCCTGGAAGAACTTGCATTACTCTCTCCTATAATCAATGTTCAAGTATAAAAGATAATGCTCAATGTAAAACCAACATGATAGCAAACCCTGACATATCTCAACAGTGTTCTCACTCAATTCCTTGTTTCAAGGTCTTAGTGTTTGCAGCATGACAACAGTTCCGAAACCTATTTCTGAGCAACATGTTAGCAAGCAACAAAAACTGTTTATAGTCTCAGCATACAATCCTTATTAGCCAGCATCATAACTCTACATTCCAAAGAAATGTATCAACGGTCTCTTTCTGTCTATTAGCTACATGGTCCTGTATCAAGTTTCAACAATCTCATGCATACACTTGACCAAGCTAAAGTTACAATTCTGCTGACATACTTCAGTTAATACATCTTAGCAAAAGTATTTTTAAGCAACTTCAAAATCATTGATATCAGTAATGTACTAATTTGCAGCATCAAACAACTACCATGGTCTACCTCAATATATCCTGTAGTAGAAGTTACAAAACTCACCATTTCAACAAACACTGAAGAAGATCAACTTGATACAAAATTATGTCAGTGAATACTTTGTGGACAACTCAATCAAGCAGTGTACAAAGCATCACGCTCCTCCTCTATCACACCACATCAACTTGGTCTGTAATGTTCCTAAACATGAATTTAAGTGATAAGCCAATTAAAAAAATAGTGCAACAATGGAAAATTAAAAACATCTAGCAAACACCCATGAAACATTGTAATACTGGAACTGCTGAGCTATATATTATAAAATATGAGAGCATGAGTACAATATGTAAATGGAGTAGTGCAACTGGGCTTGTCTCAAGGACAAGCTGGACCAAACCCAGGTGGTAGAATAGCTGGAAAGATGGTTGTTCAACTGTTTCTCTACTATGCTCTACGCTATCCCTGTACACTGTTGATCTACTTACTTTGGCCTGCTGTAAAGTGCTGAAAAACTGTCCACAAAATTTTGCCCCTTTAGGCTTAGACTCCTTGGACGAAACCCAAAAAATCCTAGAAGGGAATTTCTCTGATTCTGACTTTGGATTTTCGGCCTCTTGGGCGCTGCTCTCTCGCCACTGCTGCCAAATTCGATTTGCAGGAAACAACTTGCAAATCCACTTGGAAACACCCCTCAAATGTTGCTTTCCCTTGTACAATCTGATCCCTTGCTTCCCAGATGGTCCTTGGCCCTGATGGCTGCTCAATCAAGCTCCACGATTTTGCTACTGGAGGCCACTGCACAGTCTCTCTGCGTAGAAATGTATATTGTTGCGTGTACTTACTGGCTGGTTGCAAAACACTAATAAAAAACCCTCAGTCCTCCACCTTCCTTGCTCCCGAAAACTCCCAACAAGTTAGAGGCCTCTTGGTTGGCTAAATCAACCTATACGTGTTTCTGGCTGCCCAAAAAACACGCAGTCCCTTCCTCTGCGTGGCTGGCTAAGCTGTGAGTCCCTTCCTTCAGGCCTTTCCACATGAACCTCTCCCGAACAGCCATGTAAGCCTTTCGGAACCCCTGGTGTCCGGACAATGGTGAATTGTGAGCTGCCCGGAGTGCCCTCTCCCTCAACTGTGAGTTGGGTACTAAGTAAATTCGCCCCTTGTAATAGATGACCTCATCCATCACACGATAATGCTCATCTGCATGTGTCCCCTCTAGCACCTTGCAGGCCTTCCTGTTCTTGGAGTACTCAACCAATAGTTGAGCCTTGCAATCCTGGCAGATGCTCATAAGAGATAACCCAGTCGGTCTCCTGGATAGAGCATCGGCCACCACGTTGTGCTTGCCCCGCATATACTCAATATCAAAGTCGTAGGCCTGGGCCTTGCTGACCCATCTCTGCTGCCTGTTGTTGAGGCCCTGCTGCCCCATGAAATGTTGAAGACTATTCTGATCAGTCTTCACTCGAAATCGGTTGCCCACCAAGTACTGGCGGAACTTGGCCAATGCATGCATGATGGACAGCATCTCCTTGTCATATATAGAATATGAAAACTCGTGCGATAGGAGCTTCCGACTCTTGAAAGCTATGGGGTGCCCCTCCTGTGACAAAACGGCCCCAACTCCCACCCTTGATGCATCATAGTCCACCGTGAATGGCTGGGAAAAATCTGGGAGTGCCAAAACATGGCAACTAATCATCACCTCTTTGAGGCGATCGAAAGCAGCCTGTCCTCCCTCAGTCCATGTGAAGGCGCCTTTCTTGGTCAATTCAGTCAAGGGTGCTGCCAGCTGCGAGAACCATTTGACAAACTTCCTCTAGTAAGTGCAAATGCCCAAGAAGCCTCTCAGCGTAGTCACATCTCGGGGTACTGGCCAATCCCGTATGGCCCTGATCTTCTCCTCATGAACCTTCACCCCGTCTGCTTCAATGATATGTTCGAGATAAAGCATCTCTGTCAACCCAAACTCGCATTTGGAGAGCTTGGCATAGAATTGCTGCTCCTCTAGAATGCACAGTACCTCCTCCAAGTGTTGGAGGTGTTCCTCCCATGTCCGGCTATAGATCAGAATGTCGTCAAAAAACACTAGCACGAACCTCCTCAGCTGCCCCCTAAAGATGTGGTTCATGCAAGACTGAAATGTGGCGGGAGCGTTGGTTAGCCCAAATGGCATGACCAGAAACTCAAAGTGCCCATAGTGGCACCGAAATGCTGTCTTTGGGATGTCTTGATCCCGAACTCTGATCTGGTGGTACCCTGAACGCAGATCGATCTTAGAGAAGTACTTGGCTCCTCTAAGCTCATCCATTAGCTCATCAATGTGGGGAATGGGGTACCGGTTCTTGAGGGTCTTCCTGTTAAGGGCTCTGTAGTCTATGCACATCTTGAGGGTCCCATCCTTCTTCTTCACCAGCACTACAGAAGAAGCAAAAGGACTGGAACTAGGTCTGATGTGACCCAAAGCAAGCAACTCCTGAATAGCTTTCTCTATCTCATCCTTATAGGCTTTGGGGTGCTTGTAAGGAGTAGTGATGACTACCTGTATACCCGGCTCTAGCTCAATGGTGTGCTCAAACCCTCTATCTAGTGGCTGCCTTGGTTGAATGTCCCCGAACACCATTGCGTACCTGTCTAGAAGAGATTATATGTTTGCTGGTGGTGACTGTGCCTGATCCCCATCCTCTAGGATCCTCAACTCCACTGCCCATGCGATGTCCCCATGTCGAAGATCTGCCTCCATCCTGTGGGCTGAAACTGTCTGAGGCGGATAAGACTGCATGCCTCTCAAAACCACCAGTTTTCCGTCTGGCCCCATGAACTCCATCTTAGGTTTCCTCCAATCAGTCGTAACTCTCCCAAGGGAATACAGCCACTAGACACCCATCACCACATTGGTGTTTGGCACATCGACCACAAAGAAGTGGTCCGTCATTAAGTAGTTTCCCATCACTACTATCAAGGAGGGCACGTATCTGGTACACTAGATGGTACAGTCACCTGGCGCTAGGACGGAGAATCCCTCAAACTCTTTCATGGTGAGGCCCCTCCTCTGGACCAATTATGCATCTATGAAGTTGTGGGTAGCCCCACTGTCCACTAGTACCGACACCCTCTTTCCTTGTACCGTACCTCTGATCCGAAGTGTCAAAAACTTAGGAATCCCGCATAGAGAAGCAAGGACTCCTACTGATGAGGCAAGAGATGTCCCTCCCTGTGGAGGTGGTGGTGGTGGTGGTGGTGGCTCTCTGTCCCTCGAACTCTCTCCATTTGTCCCACCACAATCCTTCTCTACCTCGTCCTCTTGGTCACTGTCGGAAAATACCTCAATGTAATTTTCTCTACCCATTGTGCACCTATGGCCTAGTGCCTAGGTCTCTCTGCATGTGAAGCATAGCTTCCTCCTCTAGAGGTCCTTTTGTGTCTCCTCATCTAGCTGCCCCCTCCCCTGTGTGGTCCTTGGTGGTGGAGGTCTAATCTCATGCCCATTCTGTAGGAAAGGGGTCTGTGCCGGGAATGGCGCTCTGGTCTTGGGGATGGCCCCCTGCAAATCTTTGGTGCACACCACCGCCTCCTGCAACGTAGAGGGTCTACGTGACTTCACCAATCCACGCAAAGGCTCAAGCAACCCCTTAATGAAGGTGTGTACCCTCCTGGCCTCAGATAGATCTGGGACCATCACTAACGCATGCAAAAAATCAAAAAAATACTGCTCTGGGTTAAGTGTCTAGCGCACTTGTGTCAGCTCCTTGAAGGATGCCTTCGGATACCTCTGATCAAATCGCTCCACCGCCTTCCTGGTGAAGTCCTCATACAAAACTATTTGGGCATGCCCCACAGTGGTGAGGCTGTGAAACCACCAATCATGGGCTTCCCCCTCCAAGTGCAGCGCTGCCATCTTAATGGCCTCCAATTTCGTCATCATGTTGAGTTGATATGTGTCTATCTTTTCAACCCAAGCACTGGCTATGCACTTGGCTGTGCCATCAAATGTAGGGAAGTACATTCTCCCTATAGTTCTCTGCAGCTCATAGTTTTGGGCCCCTTGTCCTCCGTTACCCTTGTTCCTTTCACTCTGCTTGAGCTTGCAGTAATCTCTGAAGGAGAGGGCTTCTTTGAAATCTTCGTCCATCCCCTGCCACTCTCTGAAGTAATCCCCCATCTGGGGAGTGTTTTCCTCCCTTACTGTTTCGATTTGTGCTATTGGCACGAAGGAGGGTAGTGTGGCCCTAGTGGGCACACTCACTGAAGGGCACTGCACTGCTGGTGAGGGATGATCGAAGGGTTGAGAAGCCCCAGAAGACTCTACACATAAAAACCCTTTAGGTGTGGCTCTGTCTCAGCTCTGTGATTTGATGTCCTCCAGCATGTCTTTCTACACCTTGGCCAAGTCACTTAGAGCCCTCAAGAGGCTATCGAAAGCCATCTCCTCCCTGCTCTTGGGCTCTGTCATTTCCTCCTCTCTGGCCACTGTTTTCCCTCTTTCCTCCGTGTTTGGTGTAATTTCCAGCTCCCTTTCTCTTCTCCTGTACCTCTGCCTCAGGTAAGTGATGTTCTGCCGGTGTTCTCCTCTCATACGAAACCAACCTCACAGTTGAGCCAAGAATTAGGCTCTAATACCATTGTAATGTTCCTAAACAAAAATTTAAGTGATAAACCAATTAAACAAACTGTGCAACAGTGGAAAATTAAAAGCATTTAGCAAACACCCATGAAACACTGTAATATTGGAACTGCTGAGCCATATATTATGAAATATGAGAGCATGAGTACAATATGTAAATGGAGTAGTGCACCTGGGCTTGTCTCAAGGACAGGCTGGACCAAACCCAGGTGGTAGAATAGCTGGAAAGATGGTTGTTCAGCTGCTATTCTACTAGGCTTTGCACTGTCGTAGTAAACCGTTGATCTGTTGACTTCGGCCTACTGGAAAGTGCCGAAAAACTGCCCAGAAAATTCTACCCCTTTAGCTGTAGACTCTTTGGACAGAACCCATAAAAACCCATAAGGGAATTTCTCTGATTTTGACTTTGGATTTTCGGCCTCTTGGGAGCTGCTCTCCGGCTATTGCTGCCAAATTCGATTTGCAGGAAACAGCCTGCAAATCCACCTGGAAACACCTCTCAAGTGCTCTTTCCCCTGTACTATCTGATCCCTTGCTTCCCGGATGGTCCTTGGCCCTGATGGATGCTCAATCAAGCCCCAAGAATTTGCTGCTAGAGGCCACTGTGCAGTATCTCTACACAGAAATGTATACTGCTGTGTGTACTGGCTGTCTGGCTGCAAAACACTGATAAAAAACCCTCAGTCCTCCACCTTCCTTGCTCCCGAAATCTCCCAACAAGTGAGGGGCCTATTGGCTGGCTAAATCAACCTCTGCGTATTTTTGGCTGCCCAAAAAACACGCAGTCCCTTCCTTTGTGTGGCTGGCTGAGTTGTCAATCACTGCTGGAAACTCCTGCAATCTCTATGGAACAGCCTCCCTAGGGCGGACATGGATAGTCCCCCGAAGTAGAGGTTGAATCTTCCTTGCGGAAGACTCATGGCTAAACAACATGTAGACTCGCTAAGCAGCAAAACGTACAAGAGTGAGTTTGTTTGTCAAATATTCAGAATGTTGGAAAATGAGAGCTCCATCCTCTTTTATCACCTTAGGCCCCCTTAGCTTCTTGTGGGCCCCTCCTTCCAGTAGCTCGAATTCCCTCCAACATCTTCCTTGGCCAAAGTCGAATTATGCATGTGGTGGCCCCCACATTGCACTAGCTGCCAAAAATAATTCGAATTGCCTATAGTTCCTAAGTTCTGCATGTGGGATCCTCCTCCTAAATCAAATAAGCTGCCAAAATTGTGTTGCTGCATCCTGTGACTAATTCATTTGAGAAGGGACATGACAATCAAGTTTCAACAATCTCATGCATACACTTGACCAAGCTAAAGTTACAGTTCTCCTGACATACTTCAGTGAATACATCTTAGCAAAAGTATATTTAAGCAGCTTGAAAAACATTGATATCAGTAATGTACCAATTTGCAGCATCAAACAACTACCATGGTCTACCTCAATATATCCTGTAGTAGAAGTTACAAAACTCACCATTTCAACAAACCCTGAAGAAGATCAACTTGATACAAAATTATGTCAGTGAATACTTTGTGGACAACTCAATCAAGCAGCGTACAAAGCATCACGCTCCTCGTCTGTCACACCACATCAGCTTTGTCTTTCAAGCCAGATTCAACTCTATCTTCAGACTTTATCCTTCCACAAATTCAAACACTTTGTATGCTTGATTCAGATTCAAAACTGTGCTCTCAATCTGCCTCAAATCAACTTTTATAGACCTCTTTCTTCTGTAGCCAAAACAGGGCTAATGTCCTGCGGCCTACGCTAAGCAAACTCAGCCTCTAACAGACCTTAGTCTGCGACCTTATTTCCTTTTTCTTACTGTGGTTTGCCCAGACCTATTCGTCCTCCTACTGCGGCTACTCTTGTCACCTTTCTGCGGCCAAAACTTGGCCTAAGACAGCCCTCAATTACTGCAGCTCTCCACAGGGCTACTGTGGCCCTACAACAGATCACAAGCCTTATCAAATTGGATCATGAACAGTATTTTGGAGCTTGTTTTTCCCACAAATTGCTGAATTACAAACTCGACCTAAGGCTGCCTCAGATTAGCTTCAAGAATGGTGGAAGATAGCCTCAGAAAATGCCTCGGAACAGGCTTTGGAACTGCCCCAGAAAGGTCCAAAATAAGCCTCAAGAAAAGCCTCATAAAGGTCTGAAATTAATCTCAGAACAGGCCTTTATCTTTCCCTAACAGCAGTATACAAACTCGGCCTCTGTTCTGTCTTTAGCCAGCACTTGACCACGAGAAAGATAGGCAATTAAAATCAACAAAAACATACGAACTTGGCCTCCTTCAGATCTGCGTGATACCCCTTGGCCTCAGATCAAATTGCACAAAAATGATGAGTGAAAAAAAATGATGCCATTTGAGGGGAACTGAGACCCTCATTGATACTAGAACGAGAGGGGTCTAGAGGGGGGGGGTGCGGCTGACTTGCCATATAATACCCAAACAATAGGGATCCAACTTTATATGAATAAAAAATTAAATTTAAAAATATCAATTTTTATGGAGCCGACTTGAGACCTCCTTTTTGAAGCCATTTCAAAATACAAATTTCTTCTTTTGAGGACGATTTGGTCAACTGCCAAGACCGACATAATTAATCCAAGAATCAACATATTTTCAGTCAATTTTGTGCCAAAATTGGAGCAATCATAGAGCTGCCTCTTCCATTCATTTGGGGCACCTTGACCAAACTTTGGGGTTTCAACTTTGAGAAGGCATGTCTCCTCAACTATGAGCAGTTAAGTGATGTGCCACCTACTGTTAGAAACGGTGTGACAAGTACAATCACCCTATGTTGGTCTTTCATGCAAATTCACTGTCTTTCACATTCATTTTCCTCAACAAGAGCGGGGCGTCTGGACTAGGGCATCCATTCCTTCTCTTTTGGGGCTTCTTGTCCATTGGTACTTCCATTTATTGTAATCCAATGACATATATTAAAAGCATTCAAGGATTGACATCAATGACAACACCATTCAACAACAAGAAATATGACACTGTTGTATGGGTAATATCTCAATTAATGCTGCCAGGTTTAATTCATTAATATCTGATGTGTAAGTTAATATATTGGGTAATAACACGTCAAAACTTATCTTCCTTTAGATGAAATTTTTTTCTATAGTATGGTTGAGACAATGTGTAAATATTTAGTAATCTTTGCAGGTGACATACAATACATTGTTGAGAGCCCGGCACACTTGTAGCAATCTTCTAGAAGTGCAGCAATCATTGGATATATATGAGGAAATGCGAAAAGCAGGGTAAATTATATCCGACTATTTCAGGAATGTATGTTTTTGCTAATGCTATAGTTTGAGATAATAGTGGGAAATTATTATTGATTTCTACTTTCTATGTTTTGCTGCATGTCTAACAACATGAAGGTATGCAGGTATGCTCCAAATGATAATTTTTTAAAAGGATTACTCCAAGAATGGTCAGAGGGAGTAATACAACATCATACCTGTAGAAACCAAGATGACAGGAGCAATGAAAAGCTGATTTGGAAAGAAGAGGAAAACACAGGATCACTCCTTGAGAAAATTGCTGCACATGTTCGACCAGATAATACTAAGAGCTTAACAGTTGATCTTCGTGGGCTTTCCAAGGTAACCTCACAGTAGAATTGGCAGTGAAAAAGAAAAGCTTTTATACTTTCTACTTATGGCCAATTTCCAAGTTCATATATGATTTCAAATGCAAAAATAGTTGATTCAAGCAATGGACTGCTTTTTGGTGAAGCACCCATATCAAGAGTGATCAAGGTTTTCCTCTTATTTTAATGGTTATATTGATGAAAAGTTGTGTTATATTTGTGCCTTCTCATTTTATTTTTGTTTTACCATTGTTTACAACGCTTTGTTACTTCCACAGACAGAAGCCCGTATTGCTGTTCTCGCTGTTTTACGAATACTTAGAGAGAGACACGGTTTAAGTAAGTGTTTCTTTCCTTAAGAAAATTGAATCTGTACCTGTTAGTATAGCTGTGTACTTTCTATATTTTAGGATTCAGTTGTTGTTCGTACTGTTCCTTGCCTTTTTTTTTCTTGTCACTCTAAACTTTTTTGATACTTCCCACTTCATAGTCACTTTTCACTGGTGTCTTACTGCTGTTGATTTATACTGCCTTGTTTTGACTTGCCCATTTCTTACTATTGGACCTCTTTTGTTCCTGTCAGAGATCACATGTCAAAAATTCCTGTATATTCAATTTTTGGGCATCTACAACATCTTTGTATACATCAGTTTGTATAAGAAACATTCCTGTTGGAGCTTGAGATGTGAAGCAAACAATGTTCCTTCTTCAGATTAATTACTCCAAAAGACTTGGAATATAAAGATATCCATGAGGATACAAATATTATATATTAAATGTGTGAATAAGAATGATACAATGAGAGTGAGAGGCTTTCTTAAATACCAAGCAGGAGTCTCTTCATGGAGAGTCATGTCTCATTTAGACATGACTCTTCAACCTAATTACTAATTAACTAATCATTATTTATGATCAATGTTACTTGGGAGCGGGAGCGGGAGCGAAAACGGGAGCGCGAGCGACCATTTTCAGAAGCTCCCGGTTTGGGAGCGAATCCGGGAGCAATTTTTTAAAAATATATATATTTTTTATATTTTTTAATTTTTGATACATATATGTCAACAAAAACATGTAGAATGATGAAATAGACATAAAAAACATAAAAAAACATAAATTGATCATTGAACCATATCATATCAATCATCTAGAAACTATAATCGTCATCAACCATGTCCACAAGTTAGTAAAATACATATTACAACTGCAACATATTGAGTCTTATAAATCATGATTCATCAAATTCAATATTAAAGTTTCAACTTCAAGCTTTCAGAATTGAAAATTCAATAACATTTATCATCATTGATCACCAAAGTTGTACTTGTAAGCCAAGTTTAACCATTACAAGAAGTAATATCGAAGATATTTCTAAGTCCTAACTTCTAACTGTTAACATGATATGAAATGTTAAAAATTTATAAAATGAAACATGAATAATGAGATGAAATGAAACAACTTTAGTCTTTCACAAAGCATCATATTCATAATTCACAATCATTACCAATGAGTTATAATTGCCAAGGCCCAACTTCAAACTTCAAATTTTCATTGTCACAGTGATATAATGTTTACAAAAAATATCATAATGATATGAAAGAGTCAAGAGTCAAGAGTCAAGGACTCAAAACTCAACAGTTATGAAAACTAAAGTCTAATAGAAACTAAAAAAGACAAGTAAACTGTAAATCTACATGTGGCCCTTGCCACGAGAGTCTCCAGGAGTATAAGCAGGTCGTGGTGGTCTTCTAGGAGTCTCCCGCACAGACCGACGACCAGAACTAGAACCTCCACGCGAGGGTGTCGATGGAGGTGGCGACAACAATGGAACAAGACTCGGCCCTTGAGCACTGCTACTGGATGGTGGAGGTGGAGGTGGCATGGCTGCTGCAGCTGCTTCATTTTCATCCCTTACAAGCTCCTCTTCTAGTTCTTGAATATGTACAATGCCATCCTCCAAATTGTCGTTCTCAGGGTGATTGTCCCAAATTTTATATGTGGGATCTTCATTAGCCCGATCACAGTAATGGCTCAACAACCTCAAGTTGTAGTGCACATAAACCAAGCTTTCTGCTCGGTTTTCATTGAGTCTGTTTCTTTTCACATTATGTATATAACTGTAGGTGCTCCAACACCTCTCTGTAGAAGAAGAATTTACAACTTGTGAAAGAACTTTTTTTGCCAATTTTGGCAAAAGTCCGTGGCCGCCATATGTTTCCCACCATGTGAGAGAATCAAATTTATCTTTGTCGTCCATTGCATGGAAGTTACCATACAAACCAGTGCCATTGAAGTATCTGCCTATTTCAAGGCGCACAGCTGCACATTCCTCCCTGTCAGGCACCAACTTTTCTAATGCTTCCAGATATCCTTTAGTTACCTCTTGATCTAAATGGGGTTTGGTCCTAACCCCACCCCCTGCTGCAGGTTGGCCCAACCAAGATGTAGAGTAGTATTTTGGCGTAAGGATATACGCCAAGCAATGTAGTGGAAGGTTAAGCCGATTGCACCGTTCACACACACAATCATGAATCAGTTTGTACAAGTTGGGATCTCTATTATGAACAATGTCTTTTATTTCCCCCAACATGGTATCCATTTGCTCATACACCTCGCCAATCACTGGTTTGTCTGTATCTGCAAACCGAATCATGTGATAAATTGGCTTGGTGAAATCCAATACCTGCTTCACAGTTGTCCAAAACTGCCCATCAAGAGCGGCCTCCTCCACCGTTTCAAAACCTGCCATGTCAGCTATATTTGTAGCCCTTTCCTTTAACACCTGCCAATGTGGACTTGATACCATGCTAGCTAATGCCTCTCTTACCTTCAAAAGGCGCCTAAAGGTGAGGTAATAGCTACCAAATCTAGTCCTCGCAATCTTCAGCAACTCCAATCTCGAGTGACTGCGGAAAAGGCCATGGGTATTGCTATGATTTGTAATAAATTTTATCATTTGTTTTCCTTTCTTGTACAAATCACCAATCCATTGGTATTGTTCATTTTTGTTTTTGACAATATCATGCAACAGAAGGTTCAATGTGTGAACCAAACATCCAGAGCAAAATATGTTCGGGTATTTATCCTCAATAATTGCTCCGTCTGCCTTACAATTAGGAGCATTATCAGTGATGACTTGGATGACATTGTATGTGCCAATACGCTCAATTGTTTCAAGTAATGCTTCTGCAATGTTGATAGCGGTCTTGAACTTGTCTGAGTAATCATGTGCAGCTAGAAAGATGGGACCACTAACAGACACAGCAAGAACACTTATCAATGGCTTGCCTTTTACATTTGTCCATCCATCAGATACAATGGACACCCCATTGTCAGTCCAAGAACTTGTCATTCTATTCAAAGAATGTGTTATTTTTGCTTTTTCATGATCAAGGCCAACAGTTCTTGCCTTGTCATACCCAGGGCTCTTGTATCCTTTAGGGGCATCATTTATGGCAGAAACCATTTCGTGCCAATAAGGTGAGCGTAGAACATTGAATGGTATCCCACATGCATAGAGGAACCTGTAAACTTTTGAATCCACATCATTCCTACACCCCTCATCAAGGAAATCTGATATGGTTCTACGCTTTAAAGATGATGACCCTGTACCTCCATGTCCATATCCACTGCCTTGGGAGGATGCTGAAGGAGTTCTTTGTGATTGTGAGCTTGGTTCAAAGAAACCCCTTGATCTTTTTGTTCTGTATTGGGCGTCCTCCTCTTCCTTTATGTATTTGGCTCTATCTGCTGTTGACACCGCTGCACAAGTTTTGATTCCTATTTGTTTCTCTCCATCCCATGGCCTTTTCCCGCAGAGGTGTCTTCTAGCACGGGTGTATGAACCTGTGTAATCAGTGTTGCAATGGGGGCAATGAAATTTAGTGGTTCCACCCCCTCTCCCTGTTTCAGCCCTGTGAACATATTTCCACAATGGAGTTTGGTCTTGTTTAGTTTTTTGAGGGTCATGTTCACCCTCCTCCACCTCCTCCTCACTGGGGTTTTCACCCATTTGACTTCCTCCGGCTTCTTCATCCACCTCTTCAGTTTGAGGCCCCCTCCGTTTCCTACTCTCCACCACCATAATAACCATAAAAGGGACCAGGAAGAGGAAAATGCCAATAAATATCCCCAGGTCCATGGTGTTTGATGTTTGTAGGGTTTTGAGTCTTGAATCTGCAAATTAATTTAATTTATTGGTATTAATTAATTTAATTTATTAATTTAATTTAAATACATGATTTTTAAACAGTTAAACTCAAACAACTAAATTAAATCAACTAAATTAACTACCTAACCAGCTAAACTAACTAGATTACTAAGTTACTTACCTCTGCAGGCTTGCTCCTCGCTCCTTGGCAGTTGCTCCTCGCTCCTCAGCACTTGCTCTTCGCTCCAATGCTCTTGCTCCAGCTCCAAACTTGCTCAATGAAGTGATAATGAATGTTTTTTTGGCCCATTGGCCTTATAAAACAAAAAAAAATTTCTAAAATTTTTAATTTTTTCGGGTCCGGCGGATTTTTTTTCCGCCGAACCGCTCCCGGCCCGGCTCGATTCGCTCCCGGAGCGTTTTTTAATGCCCGGGAGCGATCAGGGAGCGATCGCTCCCCGATCGCTCCCGGGCATTAAAAAACGCTCCGGGAGCGCAGGAGCGATCGCTTCGAGTCGCTCCCTAACAGACCAGGGAGCGTAAATTTTTTTACAGGAGCGCGCTCCCGAAAATCGCTCCCGTCCGGGAGTGATTTTGGGAGCGCGCTCTCGCCCGGAGCGCGCTTCGGGAGCGGGTTCGAAGGGGGGGGGCCGCTCCCCCGCAACACTGTTTATGATTATTATCATTTACATTATTTCCTATATATTTATTCATAACATTGCCTTCCTCCTCAAAAATCCTTGTCCTTAAAGCTTGTCGATGAAAAAGGCTTGATCTCTTTTTTGGTTTGAAATGTCTTCTCGTCTCGGAACCATCATCTTCGTCAATACAAGTTGATATGATCTTCTAAGTGACAAACAAAATTGTCGCACTGAGAAGACCATCCTAGATTAAGCTTTTGTGGAATATTCTGATCACTGGAATTTTGTAATGACTTGTCATCATAGGACTGGATTGAGGTTACATCACTATTCTCTGGAACATCAGTTTGTTGTTTCTGGTCTGAATGGTCCCGATATGTAGCATGGTTGAGTTGTCTACTCTCATGATTCGAATGTCGATATGGAAATTTTTTGGTTTGACTGTCCCTTATTAAGTGTGTGGAATTTTTTTATTTACTTTAGGTGACGACGTTGTTGAGTTGGTTAAAAAACCTTCACTTGGGGTGTTTATCATCTGAACTGCAACATCTAAGTGTGTCTTTTCTTCAACTAGTTTGCATTCTTCTTGAGTTATGATATTCACTGGATCGGTATTCGTTCCCTTATCTTCAACTTGGACTGTTACGATGGGAGATTTCGATACTTCTTCTTGAGTAAATTGTTCTAACTTGTCTTTTAATGCTTTCTTATCATCCTTAAGTTTCTTAATTTGAGTGAGTAGATTTTGATTATGGTTTTTCAGACGTAAAAGTTCTTTGGTTTCTGATTCATCAACCTTATTTTCAATGTTTTGACTTTTGACTTTTTCATTTTTTAGATCTCTGATTTGTTCTAATAATTTTTTATTAAGGTTCTTTAAACGCAAGGTTTCCTCTTCTTGTTCTGATAAGTGCTTCTTGAGTTCTTTCTTTGTGACCTTAGTCTTCTTCACTTGTGCAAGTAATTTTTCGACGTGGTCCTTGAGGCGAGAGATTTCTTCATCCTTTTCCATTACTTCCTTGTAATGCATATCCACACGATTTTTATGTCCTTGTTGTAACGCTTCCTTGATTTGCCGAAGTTTGGCTATTTTGCCATTCTCTTGATCTTCTAGCTGCAATTTCTTGGTACACTAGATTACATCATTTGGTAGGAGCGATGATGGGCTTTCAACTTGCAATGTGCATTCTGTTTTCTTTATTTCCTTATTAAAATCAGTATGTTGTTGCCCTCCTCTTGATCTTCTAGCTGCAATTTTTTGGTACATTGGATTACATTGTTTGGTAGGAGTGATGATGGGCTTTCAACTTGCAATGTGGATTCTGTTTTCTTCATTTCCTTATTAAAATCAGTATGTTGTTGCCTAATTGTTGCCATTAATTGTTTCATATTTCTTGCTAATGATTGTTTTTCTGTATCACTTAGAAGTTCGACTAAGGTAAAAGTTTTGTAACATTTTATGCAAACAACGTTTTGATTTCTAAATGACTCTTGACAATTAGGGTATCCTTCAAACAAAAAAGACATATTGCAAAGAAACCCATATTTTTTTTATATACGTTTTTTTTCCCAAATAACCCTAATTCCACTAACTTCCTCTTAAATTTTGTTTTCCTAATGACTTACTTGATATTTTCCCTTTTTATTTAAATTTAACTCTTTTATTTTTTATTTTATTTTTTTACTAATAATGTTTTATGAATTTTGAATCTTTTCAATATATGTGCAATCTGGGCTTTTTCTTTTCTTTTTATTATATTTATTTATCCTTTTATTTTTTTAATATCCAATTTATCTATGGATACCTTAATATTTCAAAACTCCTTTATATTCTTTTTATATATTTCTACCTTTACGCTTTTTTTTTTTCCTTCTATACTTTAAAAAGAATATTTAGATATTGTTTCAATTGGCTTGTTTTAAATATCTTATTATCCTTTGTATTTATTTTTTAACTTTCATATAACTCTTTAAACTTTAATTCAACTTCACTTTAATGTAAACTCTTAACTGATATTTTCTCCTTATGTAACCTTTTATAATAATACCCGCTTTGTACTTATATATTTTTTCAATAATTTTATGACTTGAACTTTTCTTTAAATACCCCTTTATAATATAATACTTCTCTTTATATATCTTTTATTTATAATATATATTTTTTTTCTTTTTGAAAAGTTACAACCCTAGTGAAATGTGACTATTCACCTCTTTGGGGTATCATATAAAATATATGTTCACTTGTGTACTTTTGACTCAGTTAATGTTCTCCACATAAAAAGCAAAACTTACCATTCAAATAAAGAGATTTTGTATTCTTTTTGTTTTTCTTTTAATTTAAAAATATCATGGACAATTACCATGGGTTTCTAAAACCTCGGTTAATGTTCTCCACGTATAAAGTAAATCTTACCATTCACGTAAAGAGATTTTGTATTCCTTTTGTTTTTCTTTTACTTTTAAAATACCATGGGCAATTACCATGGGTTTCTAAAACCACGGGCTTGTAAACCACTTAATAAAATAATATTATTTACTCTTTTTTCTCTTTATGTATAGTTTTAAATATATTTTGAAAGATTCCCTCTTAACTTTATCATGCACTTTTTATCAATAATGTAGAACGTTTTTATATATATGTATGTTCTCCTTCAAAATTTACATAGGAGTATATTTTTTATTTTTAATCTTCATATGTACTTATTTTTTCTTATTTTTTTTCTTTTTTTTTGAATTTGATTTTTTTTAATCTTTGTTTTTTTGACTTTTTTATTTTCTCTCCATCTATATATATATATATATATATATTGAATGACCAAGTGCTTGATAGTGAAATGGAGAAAATCCAAATTCTTGTAGTGAAACACTTCAACAACAACAATGTTGATGAATTTGATGGTCAAAGACCTGGATCAGAGAACACGACTCTGTGCAGCGGTGAAGCCGCCAAAGGATCGACTGCTCTGAGACCAAATGAAGTGAACAAAGTTCCTTTTTTAGATTAATTACTCCAGAAGACTTGGAATATAAAGATATCCATGAGGATACAAATATTATATATTAAATGTGTGAATAAGAATGATACAATGAGAGTGAGAGGCTTTCTTATATACCAAGCAAGTGTCTCTTCATGGAGAGTCATGTCTCATTTAGACATGACTCTTCAACCTAATTACTAATTAACTAATCATTATTTATGATTATTATCATTTACATTATTTCCTATATATTTATTCATGACAAGCTGGTTTGAGATTCATATAGCTTCAAAATGTATGGAAAATAGCTACTGTAGAATTTAATGCAATCTTGATATATAGGGAATAAAATGTCCTATAAATTTGCATTGGATGGTTTGGCTGCTGGCATGTGTTTCTAAAATAATTCTTTTATGTAATGTATGTATGTTTTATAAAGAATCGATGCGAGGATTAAAATGAGGATCTGGTGAACTACATAAGGTTAAAGCTTAAAGAAAGTGAGTCAAGATTTTTGACCATTAACTCACAAAGTTTATTCACTATTGGATTTTCCCATAGAATTACATCCTTTTTCTGCTGTACTCTAGTTGGAGCATTGCCTTGCATCAAAAGTATATGATGTGGCTGAAGTTGCAGTCGGTTTACTTAAAAGTATCTTGTTGTATATCTTCGGGTACTTTCCTAAGCGATAGTAGTGGTTGTATGGCCCAGGTGTAAGCTTTCTCCTTATCTAAGATCTTGTTGTATAATGGTGGCTTGTTTCCAAAGTGTTACTTCTGAAATCAATCTTGACCTCAGATAATTTCTCTGGGATAGCTATACCAAACCAGGTTGTGTTCTAATTCATGATGGATGTTGCAAGTACTTCCAAATGGTCTTCTCTAGGAATCATGGTTTTCACTGTTTAAGTGGACCAGAATTTCCTTCCACCAAGAATTTCCGATGAGCTATTCTTTCCAGATAAAAACATGTTACAGTGATCAGGTTCTGGGGCTTATAAAGCAGTGAAACATATCATGAAGTGAGTTAGGAATTTGCTTGTCTAGACATTAATCTTTTTTGGTGTGAGCGCAAGGCAGTAATGAGACTTAGTCTCTAGCTTCTGGTCGACTTACTCCGAATATGTATTTTATTCACTTTGTACTTCATGTTTTATAATTCACTTAAGTCATTGTAATATTTTATAGGTGACTTGGGTGAAGATGATCACACTCCACCAATTTTGTACTTCTATAAAAACAATAGTATAGAGTCTAGATTGTATGGATGTGTGCAGTTCAACAAACTCCTCTTATACTTGTTTACTTTCTTCTTGTATGTGAGTCTTCATTTTTGTTAGGGTGTTGATATCATTAGTACTAGACTCTAGATCCTAAATATTATTTCTAAGAGTTTTGCAATTCCAACCTTAGGATATCTCTTGCTTGGAATTCTCCTCGAGTCATCTATGTCAAGTTGCTCAAGTGTGATCCATCAACAACAATTTGCTGAACTATCCTTGCGAAAATGGCCAAGTACTTCAAAATTCTCCTAGAGCTATCTATGTCAAGTGGCTTGTGTGTGATCCTAGGAGGGTCATAATAGTGAAATATGGATCAACTAGGACTTTTGTAATGATCCTAAACAACAATGTAAGTGATGTACAAAGCATGCAAACAATCCAGCAATCGGAAAAACGAAATATACATTAAGCACCCATGGAAACACTAGAAATAGAGAACTGCTGAGCTATTTTATTACTTCTTCATGAGCAAAATACAATAGTAAAATAGAATGGTACACCTGGGCTTGTCTCAATGGACAAGCTTGGAAAAACCCAGGTGAGAAAATGTTGAACTGAAGGTTGCTAGAACTGTTGCACCAAATTGAACTGCACTACCCTAGAAAACTGCTTTGTATGCTGACTTCAGCTGGAATCACTGCTTCCCCTGCTCAGAAAATTATGAGATTTCAGCTCCTTGCTCCTTGGCCTAAACCCAAAAGAACCTACGAAGGAATTGGCCAAATGTTGACCTCAGAATTTTGGCCCAAATTCCCCTTAGCTCTTCTAGCTGCTGGCTGAGTTGGGACCTCTGTTTGACCCTTTAGATCTGCCCATAAAATTCTATAAAATCAGGAGTGTGATCCTTGTCTAAAACCTAGAAAAACCTAGAAAGGGTTTCCGTTGGTTCCAACCTTCAAAAATTGACCTTTCACAGCTTGGCCCTCCTCCAATTTCGAATTTTGTTGCTGTGACTGATCCTGTCAATCTCTGCTCCCCCAACTCCAACAATCCTCCTCAATGGCGCTCCAAGTGATTTCCTACTTCTCTCGACCAACTCCAACTCTACAATTCGTTCTTCCAACTCCCACGTGAGCCTAGTGGTGGCTCTCTGCGCAAGCCCCAGGTAACTGTAAATCGAACTGCTGGGATCTTGGCTCTGTTGGCTCCAAAACTCACAAGAAAGGTTGACCCTTTGTTGCTCTCCCAATCCTCTAACTCTACCGGCAAATGCTTGATCACTGATAGCTCCAAACCTGCCCTGCGTATTCTCCAGTTAGCCAGAAATACACACTCCTTGATGTGGCTGAATGGTAGTGCTGTACACACTCCCGGAACTCCTGAAATACTTATGGAACTGCCTCTATAGGGTGGGCACGGATGGTCCCCCGAAGTAGAGGTTGAATCTCCCGCTTGAGAGATTCGTGACTAAACCACTGGTTGACTCAGCTAAACAACAGAGTGAACAGTCAAGTAATTTTGATTGCAAGGTGTAAGAATGAGTTCAAATGAGAGCTCTCTGCTCCTCTTATCTTTATGGGCCTTCCTTGCCTCATGTGGGACCCTCCATCCAACACTTTGAATTCCCTCCAAACCATTCGAATGGCCTAGTTTGAATTCGCACGTGGGTGGCCCCCATCTTCCACTAGCAACCAAATTAAGTTGAATTTCTTCCTAAGTCCCTAAGTCGAAAATGTTGGGTTCTTTCCCTTAGCCAAAATTGTGCAAAAATGTGTGGAAATTTCCTGTTACAAATGTGTTTGAGAAGGGACATGACAAGTTTCCTCAAAACCAACAAAGTAGAAAGGCAAGTTAGCATTGACCAAGGCATGCATGTTAGCGTCAACTCAAGTTTATGTTGACGTCATCATAGAGAAGTCTATCAATGCCAATCCAAGATTCTTATTAATGCTGTGAAATTTTCAACTATTGCAGCAATTGGAAATTATTCTTTTAATTGAATTTTATTATGTGCAGTTTATTTTATATTACGACAAATAGCGAATAAAATCACAACTACAATTTTCACCAAAAATAAAATGCACTGCGGAAAATAAACTAAGAAAATAGAGCGCATACACAATAAAATTAACATCGTTATTTTTGGACAAAAGTCCCCGGAAAAACCTAATGTAGGAAAATTGGTGCAACAGATGAAGGTTTTATTATTATTCTTCAGCAGCAAAATCTGAGTACAATATCTGGATGCCAAACTGACAATCCTCTCTTGAGAGATCACTGGCAAAATTAACTGAGAGAATTTATCTCTCTCCACAAGCAATCTTGGCCTAATTTGGCCTCACAATCAACTCCCAATCTGCCTCTGTGTCAACCTTTGTGCAAGCACTGCCTAGGCTAAAACTTGCACTGCCTGGAAGAGCTACTATCTACCTTTGTTGACTGTCTCTACCACTGAGAAGGATTCCTTGGCCCTCTAGAAAATTTTTCCCAACACTCTGATACTGAATCGATCTCGCCTCTGGCTAAATCGAACTACTTCCTTGAGACTCTATGCAAGCCCATGCACAACCTCTCTTTGGAATAACTCGGCCTCCTTTGGCTGACTGTTCCGACACTGGAAAACTCCTACATAATTTCTCTGTTGTTGCTCGTCAATCTCTGCTACTCGATCACTGCCTCGAATTCTTCCCTCGCTGAATCTCTGCTCTCCAGGAAATTCGATCTGCCTTGATCTTCCTCTCACTCAATGTGGCATCTTCATCCCCATCGTCCTGCTCTTATAATCTCTCGTTGGTGAACCAACGACCATGAATAGATCTCCATCAACGGCTAAGATCATCTCAAACTCAATTTGTGTGAGTTTCTACTATCTAGAGCATTCTCACCTTTACTTAATTAATTCCTATTAATTAATCAGTTTTTCTAAATTAGACTTAGGAAAAGTTTAAATGATGGCTAATTAATTTAATTAAGGTGTTTCGCAAGCTTATCTCGCAAAACTTTTTTTGGGTTTTGAAGATCTCGTGTTCTTAGCCTTTCTAACACAAGTCGAGACTAAAACACTTGTCTAATGCTACAAAAACTAACAAATTTCAGTCCAACGATCGCGTCGACATCAACCAAAGATCACTTTTTGTTATTTGGAGTAGCTCAAACAGGTGTTCTAGTCTCAAATTGTGTCTATGAGGCTAAGGAACACATTTTCTCCAATACCCATAAAAGGTTTCAGGAGAAAAAGCCTTGATTAGAATTAAGCAGTTAATTATTTTTCTCATGTTTAGGTTAGGGAAATGGATTAATTAATCTGTAATATTCCTAATTGGAAATTAATAGTAAATACCACAAACATGAACTAGGAACAACAATTAAAATTAAAATCCAAGCACCCAAATTAGAACACCATAGAAAATAAGCAGAATAACTGAGCCATTTTATTAATATCGAGAATGATGAGTACAATGAGTAAGGAAAATGGAACCTAGGCTTGCTGCTGCAAGCTATGTAAAGCCCAAATGAGACAACTTTGATCTGGAGGAAATACTGGCCCAAACTGGGACTGTGCACTACCCAAGAAATTACTGTTGTTGCTGCTATAATGGGACTGAAGATTCCGCTCTGAATAATACTCGGATCACCCTGAAATTGCAGCCAGGGGCTCCACTCCTCATACCCAAAAATACCAAGAAAGAGTTTGTCCCAACTCCAAGCCAAAACTGAACCCACAAAGTGATGCAAATTTGTCAGCTAATAAGAAATACACCTTGCTATAAGAATGAGGATTTCAGTTTCGAATATCACCCGGAAATTTTTGAAATTAGCTAGAGGCTCCTCTTAATAAACCCACAAAATTCCAGAAAGGGTTTGAGCTGAATCCACCAACCCCCGGTGACCCCCAACAAGTGTGAACTGCCCAATATGGCCAGAAAACGCCCCACAGTTTTGATACTACTGAATTATGGTCAAATCTACCATGGGAAATGTTGACACCTAATCCTCAACGGATGGGTGAACTGGAACGTGAACAATCATCAAGAAGATGAACTGTTCCGTCTCCTTTTTGTATATAAACAATAGTTCTCTAATGAAATAATATATCAGTTTTTCTTCTGCTTATTCTGGAGTTACCCTGGCCTGACATGGTATCAGAGCACAGGTCCCAGGTCCCTTTTTTCTGGCGTGCCTTGTAACTCCTCTGCCTCTGCCAGCGCTCTCTCCTCTAGTGTAATTGCATTCATTGTAACGCCTCTGCCTCTGCCAGCGCTCTGTCCTCAAACGGCTATGTCAATCTGCCACACCTGCTCTGTCCAAAATCGTTCCAACATTCCTCTGCGTGATTCTCTGCACCTCATTGAGTTCCTCGTGACCGAATTCTGAAATCGTTCTCTGTCCAAAATCGTTCTCTGCACCTCATTGAGTTCCTCGTGAGTTCACCAACATTCTGAGAGCCTTGCATTGAATCCCGCTGCCTCGAAAACGCCATATCACCTTCAGTTGGGAATCGCAGTAGACATGGACTAATCTTGGAGAAGCTCTGCATGCAACCCACAAGAGAGGAGTCTCCCCAATTGCCATACCTGTTATCAGAGGTCGCCCCGCTATTCTCAGCCTCGCCCATTCTACGTGTCTGGCCTCTTTCTCCGCCATTTTTTCTGTGTTTATTCAGAAAATGTGAATCAACTGTCGAGAATGCAAAAGGTTTTTCTTCCAACTATGTCTGTGCAGCACCGTATTTTAAGTTTGCATGGTCAAATTATTTGTGTAGCAGTTTGTGTAAAAGGCGCGCTCGATTTTATATGAATCGAATACCATTTTACACCGGAGGCTCCACATTTTAGAAATTTGTCGTGGCTGAAGTTCTCGGCCCCTTGGGAGCTGCTGTCCAGAAATCGTTCGGCTGACGGTACCTCGACCGGCGCTCTAAGCGAGTATCTCGTCCGTTCAAGAAGCCGAAGAGACGGCCTACTCAGACGTTCTGACGAGGAAACCCCGAGATATAAGCCCCGTAAGCCTTTTGTGGTTTGCCAAGGTCAATGTATTTTGCTTTGTTACTTCTGCCGTATCACACTCCGGTGGTTAATTTTGTAGTGTGCAGTCAATTCATATCGATTTACTTATTGATTTAAAATCCATTTATGTTGCGGCGTGTGAGTTTGCTATGTGCTTCTTGGGAGCTTGCTGTTAACACCCACAGGGATGGTTTGCATTGGACGGTTTTTTTAGTGAGTACATCATTTATGAGTGTAATCTGACATTATTCCATAATGCGGGGGTTTTTGTAAGGGCTGAGAGTCAATCTGGTTATGGGCTCTGGTCTAGAGAATCAAAGGGATTTATGGTGATTTTTTAGTCTTTCCAGTGAGCTTTGAAATTGTAATACCGTTGCTGCTCCAACTTTGTAGAGCTCGCGGTTAATACCGTTGCTGCTCCAACTTTGTAGAGCTCGCGGTGAATGACTGATTATTTTTTAAACAACCAAAGTTATTTCCCACAGAAATCTTTTGAGTGCAATTTCACTGTACATCAGTAAAAGTTTTTTATCAGCAGAAATTTCTTATCAGCAGAAGTTTTTTTAGCAGAAGTATTTTTTTTTTATAGAATGCATTCGATCATTTCTATGGTAGGAATAGTTCTCACTGGCAAGGAGAACTATTCTGAATGGTCTCGGATGGTAAAACACACCCTCATCTACAATGAGTTGTGGAAAGGAGTGTGTGTCGGAGAAGAAGACAAAGACCCTGTGCAGCCTACATCAGATAAAGAACTTGTCATTTGGGAAAACAAGAACAGCAAAGCCTATGCATTGATCGCAGCATCTGTAAATGAAGAAGTAAGTCGTCATATTTCATCCTATTCCATTGCCTTTGAAGCTCTACAAAAGCTGAAAGAACTCTATGATTCACATTCTGCACTTGAAGTTGTTCAGCTCATGATTAAACTCTTCACTCTTGAACTGAAAAATAATGATCCTCTTGCTCTTGCATTTGAAATAAAGTCTATAATGCATGATATTAAATCCACTAAGGTTGAGCTGGATATCTCTCTTATTGCCTTTCTCAAAGCACTCTATCCTACCTACTCCAATTATCTTGAGTCTTTACAAGCAAATGGAAATCTTAAAGACATAACCTTTGAGTCTCTTGTGAAAAAGTTTGCTGAAAGAGAGAAAGCCTTTGGAAAGAAAACAATCCCTGAATCTTCTGAAGAGACTGTTTGCCTTGCTCATAAAGAAAAACATCCTGCTCAAGATTCTACAAGAGGAAGAGGTGGACGAAGAGGAAGAGGAAGATACTTCAGAGGCAGGGGGGCAGACATTCTCAAGCAGAAAAGGCAGATCTCCATTGCATTCGCTGCAAACGAAATGGATCACATGATGCTTCTACATGCAAGCTACCATGGGACAAAATTGAGCAGAGAAGAAATCAGCAGAAAGGTAAAACTGATGACACAGACAAAGGTAAAGCGCCTGAATCCGCTCACTATATTGAGGCACAATGTAACATTGGAGTAAATGAAGATTTGTTTAATGCTTCACTTGCTTCTTCGAAAAATGATTGGCTGCTTGATTCAGGAGCAACCTGTCATATGACTCATAGGAAAGATTTTTTTGAAGATTTCACTGACAATGTTGATGGAGCAGTATACTTTGCAGATCAGTCAAAAATCAAGCCATCAGGGCTTGGCACAATCAGGCTTAAACTGCCTGGTCTTCCAGACTTTCTTCTGGATCATGTTCTATATCTCCCACAGCTCAAGAGAAACTTGTTGTCCCTGGTCCACATCCGCCAGCAAGGTCACTCCATTCATATGTTTGATGGCAAGCTTGAGGTAAGAAAGGCATCTGACCACTCACTTGTCATGAGGGGTATAGAAGAAGAAAGACTTCTTAAACTGCAAGGAACTTCTGCTCATGCACAACATTTCTCATATATTTCTCATCATGAAGAAGGTACACTTCCGTCAAGTTTATTATGGCATGCTAGATTTGGACATTTAAACTATGATAGTCTCCACTTGTTGAAGAAAAATGGTGTTGCTGGTTTGCCTACCATTCCTAGAAAACATAAGAAATGTGATGCTTGCATTCTAGGAAAGCATAGCAAACAGTGTTTTCATGATTCACATTCAAGAGCACATAGGAAGCTTGAACTCATTCATTCAGATTTATGTGGTCCAATGCCCGTTCCTTCTGCAAATGGAAATAAATATATCATGACATTTATTGATGATTACACCAGAATGTGTTGGGTTTATTTATTGAAGAACAAATCTGATGCTTTTCAAACATTCAAGAATTTTCATAAGTGGATTGAAAATGATGCACAATCTCATATTGGGTCTATTCGCACTGATAATGGAAAAGAATATACATCAAATGAATTTGAAAACTATCTTCGCCAACATGGGATCAAACATCAAACAACTGTACCTTATAATCCCCAACAGAATGGTGTAGCAGAAAGAATGAATAGAACAATCTTGAATATGGTACGATCCATGCTTTTCTTCAAAAATGTAAAGATAATGTTTTGGGCTGATGCTGTTCTATGTGCTGCATATATAAAGAATAGATGTCCATCTAGTGCTATAAGAAACAAGACTCCTTATGAATTGTGGTATGGACATGTTCCTTCGGTAAAACATCTCAGGATCTTTGGTTCCACCTGTTATGCTTTAATACCAAAGGTACATAGAAACAAACTTGGTGCTAGAAGTCGTAAGTGTATCTTCCTGGGGTATTCAAACACCTCTAAAGCATACCGTCTCTATGATGAAGTAAATAAAAAGTTTGTTGTATCTAGAGATGTCATTTTTCTTGAATCATCCAAATCTGACAGTGTTATTGAGCGACAACTTGATCGCTTGGATAGATTCACAAAAACGAAATCATTTCAAGAGTTTGAGAATCAGATTCCACATCTTGAAGGGGGGATTCCTATACTAGATCAACATATGGAATCTTCTTCTGAAGAACAATCTCCCTTGCATGAAACTCCAACACCGGATGATCCTTTAAGTGATGTAATTGATAGAATTGGGAGACTCAATCTTGATTCAGTCCCAACTCAATCAACAGAGCAGCCTGGACCATCTCAGAAAGGTCCCCCAAAGTGGCTGACAAAGACACTTGAAAGTGTTCATCGGATGAAATTGGAAAAACAGGAACCAGAAATACAAACCGACAAGATGGAGGTGATGTAGATAACTCTAATTCACCTGTTAATATGGATGTTACTTATGATTGTGAATTGAACTTGTCTACAGATTTTGAACCAACTTCCTTCAAAGAAGCTTCTTCTCATGATGAATGGAAAGAAGCGATGCAGAAGGAGTATGATGCCCTCATAAAAAATGGCACTTGGAAGCTGGTTGATCCTCCATTTGGAACCAAACCAATTGGCTGCAAGTGGGTCTACAAGAACAAGTACAAAGCTGATGGCTCACTTGACAAGCACAAAGCTAGGCTTGTGGCAAAAGGTTTTGCACAGAATGAAGGGGTCGATTATGAGGAAACTTTTGCCCCCACAGCAAAATGGGCCACCATCCGGACACTCTTTGCACTAGCTGCTCAGAACGGTTGGAAAGTCCATCAAATGGATGTAAAAACTGCATTCTTGAATGGAGATCTAAAAGAGAATGTTTTTATGTCCCAGCCTGAAGGATTTGCTGTGAAAGGACATGAACACAAAGTATGCAAACTTGTGAAGTCCTTGTATGGCCTCAAACAAGCACCACGAGCCTGGTATGAAAAACTAACTGAGCATCAACTTCAAACATTTTGATCTTGATGATGCAACTTTATTTGTCAAGAAAGTTGGCAAAACAGTTGTATATCTTGTGGTATATGTAGATGATCTTTTAATGACAGGGAACAATGAAAGCTATATTGCATCCATAAAGAAAGAATTAGGAAAAAGTTTTGAAATGACTGATTTGGGCTATGTTCATTACTATCTTGGCATTGAAGTAACCCAACATCCAAAATCCATATTTCTTTCTCAAAAGAAATACGTTGGAGATTTGTTAAACAGATTTGGCATGACAGAGTGCAATCCTCTTTCTACTCCAATGGAACAAAACTTGAAGCTCACATCTATTGAAGGAAAGGAATTTGAGGATGCAACAAAGTATAGACAGCTTGTAGGAAGTCTCATCTACCTCACTACTACCAGACCAGACATTTCATTTCCTGTTGGAATCCTCTCCAGGTTTATGCAAAAGCCTTGTGAGGGACATTGGTCTGCTGCAAAAAGAGTTCTAAGGTACTTGAAGGGAACTCAAGACCTTGGAATCAAGTATACATAGGTGGACGACTTCAACTTGATTGGATACTCTGATTCAGACTTCGATGGAGACAAAGAAACTGGGGTATCTACTTCAGGATATGCTATGAGTTTTGGATCAGGAGATGTCTCCTGGAGATCACGCAAACAATCAGTACCAGCAGATTCCACAACAGAAGCAGAATACGTGGCAGCAGCTGAAGCAACGAAAGAAATTGTGTGGCTCAGGAAAATTCTTGAAGATTTGCAGGTAAAACAAATACAATCAACTCCACTCATGATTGATAGCACCTCTGCAATAAAGTTGGCCAAGAACCCAAAGTTCCATGATCGTACTAAGCACATCAATACTAAATATCATCTGATCCGACATCATGTTGAGGCCAAAACAATCCATCTCCGTCATTGTTCCACAAACGAGCAAATTGCAGACATCTTCACCAAAGCGCTTGGAAGAGAAAAGCTTGAAAGATTCAGAACGATGCTTGGACTCACCAACATCCCTTCAGATTAAGGGGGGGAATGTTGACACCTAATCCTCAACGGATGGGTGAACTGGAACGTGAACAGTCATCAAGAAGATGAACTGTTCCGTCTCCTTTTTGTATATAAACAATAGTTCTCTAATGAAATAATATATCAGTTTTTCTTCTGCTTATTCTGGAGTTACCCTGGCCTGACAGGAAATTTCTCTGAGCTCTAGCTAAATTCTTTACTGAGGAATACCTCCCATCTCCAACCCTTATCTCTCCCGATTCCATTTCTCTACACCTGTGCGCAACATTTGGTTAATAGCTTTGCACCCTTGTCAAAAGATAGAAAAATCAACCAAGGTAATAGCCTCCAATCTAGCTCGGCAAATCGCTATCCAAACTTCGGTCTAACAATAAGAAAATTCCCTACAAAATCTTGAAGCATCTAACCTGGGGTTGTGGGGGAGCGCACTTCCTTTAAAAAAAATGCTCCTTGGTTTTTAGGTAGCAATTAGGGGAGTGGTCGGGAGCGGTTGCTCCTTGAATGCTCCCCTACACTTTGGGAGCAATTTTTAAGAGGGGGAGCAGTGGGGGAGCGATTGCTCTCAACTACTCCCCCTAATAAAAATCATTCTTGGCGGCGCTGGAAAAAGGAGGCCGCGCAGACGAGAGAGAGGGGCAACGGTATGCTCTCACATGGTAGGAAGCATATGGCGGCATGGGACATTTGCCAAAATTGGCAAAAAAAGTTCTTTCACAGGTTGTAAATACTTCTTCTACAGAGAGGTGTTGGAGCACCTACAACTTCATACATAATGTGAAAAGAAACAAACTCAATGAAAACCGTGCAGAAAGCTTGGTTTATGTGCATTACAACTTGAGGTTGTTGAGTCATTATTGTGATCGGGCTTATGAGGATCCAACATATAAAATTTGGGACAACCGCCCGAAGGATGATAATTTGGAGGATGTCACTATACATCGTGAAGAATTGGAAGAACAACTGTTATGAAACCAGCTCACAAAAAGATAGAAAAGATAGATCAACGCCTTAGAAATAAGCCTCTTCGAAGGGGAAACCTCCTTTACATTACACAAATGAACAATTCTTAGATGATTCAAATGGCAAAACCTCCTTTCTATATATAGGAGTCTAAGGGGTCACAATATAACCAAGCCGACCTAACAATAATAATATAAAGGCACATAAATAACAATAGAGGGATTCTATGGGGGACAATAATAACAATATGGGGACAATAAGGGCACAACAATAATAATAAGGGATACAACGACAATAGTAATGGGGGAATCACTAGTATTATAGGGACCTAACATGCCCCTCTCCTTCAAAAAAGTGTTGTCCTCAACGCTTGAGTAGTTCTAGATGCTTCTGTATAAAATTCTCATCCTCCCATGTGAAATCTTCAGCGGATAAATTCTTCCACTTAATGAGATACTCTGAAATTGATCGATTTCGTAGCTGTCAAGTTCTTGTTTCTGTGACTACTTCTGGTTCCAATATAATTTTTCCTTCCTCATCAAGTTCTAGCAATATTGTTTGAACTGGGAGCTTGTTGCCTATAACCTTCTTTAAACATGAAACATGGAAAACTGGGTGCACTCGAGAAGCTGCAGGAAGCTCCAATTTGTATGCCATAGTACCAATCTTTTGCAACACCTTGTACGGACCATAATACTTTGGTGATAATTTATTATCCTTCTTAGCTTGCTTGAGGGATGTTTGTTTATATGGTTGTAGCCATAGGAATACCCAGTCACCTACATCAAAACTTCTTTCGCTGCGATGTTGATCTGCCTATTGTTTCATTCTATTCTGTGCCAATGTGAGGTTATCCTTTAAGAGTTGAAGAACTTGTTGTTGATGCTTGATGTGATGTTCCACTGCTTGAACTTAGAATTTTCTCTTAAATATGATGTGATGGATGGTGGATGATATCCATAACGTGCCATAAATGGGGTCATTTTTGTTGCAGTATGGAAGGAAGTGTTATACCACCATTTAGCCAGAGGCAACCGTTTGACCCATTGTGTCTGTTTATCATATACAAAGCAACAAAGATATCCTTCCAAACATTTGTTTACTATCTCAGTTTGCCCATCAGATTGAGGATGATAAGATGAGCTATGAGCTAACTGAGTACCGAGACAAGAAAATAATTTTGTCCAAAAATTTCCAGTGAAAATGGGATCTCTGTCGCTTACAATAATCTTTGGGTTTCCATGTAGCTTTTGAATTGTTTTCATAAATGCAGTAGAAACTGTACTGGCTTTAAATGGATGTGATAATGCACAAAAGACTACCACCATGATGACACTCTTTCCTTCGGACTTGGGTAAACCTGTGATAAAATCCATTGAAACCTCCTCCCAACGTTGGCTTGGAATGGATAAAGGTTCTAATAGACCTGGCGTCTTAATTGTTTCAACTTTATTTTGTTGGCAAACCAAACATTCCGCCACAAACTTTTGAATATCTGATTTAAGGCCATCCCAAAAAAATTCCTTCTTAACCCTGTGGTAAGTTTTTAAAAATCCTGAGTGCCCTCCTAAGGGAGAAGTGTGCAATTCCATAAGAATCTTTTGTTTGAGTTGGGAATTCTTATATAGGTATAAGCGATCTTTGTACCATAACGAATCATTTTTCCAGTTAAATGTATTAGATGTATTGGAATCTTGTTGTAACTTTCGAATGAGTGCCCACACTTCTTCGTCATTCTTCCATTCCTCCCTTGCTTCATTTATCCAATCTGGTTGGATAATAGAAATGGTGCACAACAATGCTTCCACATCCTCATTCTTTCTTGAGAGTGCATCTGCCACAACATTTTTCTTCCCTTTTTTGTAGATGATTTCAAAGTCATAACCCAACATCTTTGTGACCCATTTTTGCTGCTCTTCAGAGGATAATCTTTGTTCTAAAAAGTATTTAAGACTATCATGATCCGTTTTTACCTTGAAGTGTCTTCCCATTAAGTAGGGTTGTCATTTCTTAAGTGCATGTACTATTGCTAACATTTCCTTCTCATAAATAGCTTTCTGTAAATACTTTCTCTTGATTGGATGACTTTCGAAAGCAATGGGTCTTTCATCTTGCATTAAAACAATACTAATTCCATTTCTTGAAGCATCACATTCCACAATAAAGGTTTTTGTGAAGTCCGGCGTAGCTAAAACCGATGCTTGGCACGTTGCCTCTTTAAGATGTTCGAAGGCCTTTGTTGCTTCTGGAGTCCATGAAAATGCATTTTTCTTCAATAATGTTGTTAGAGGTGCTGCTATTCTCCCATAATTCTTAACAAACTTGCGGTAATACCTTGTCAACCCGAGAAATCCTCGCAGATGCTTTATGGATGTGGGGATTTTCCATTCCTTAATGGCTTTAATTTTGCTAGGGTCTATCTTAACACCTTCATGAGATACAACATGACCCAGATATTCCACCTCTTGTACTCCAAAGAAACATTTGGAGCTTTTTGCATAATATTGTTTCTCCTCCAATAGTTTGAGCACCCTGTCAACATGTTCAACATGATCTTTCCAAGACTTGATGTAGATTAGTATATCATCAAAAAATACTAACACAAATTTTCTAAGGAAGGGTTTGAAAATGGAATTCATCAAACCTTGAAATGTAGAAGATGCATTGGTAAGGCCAAAAGGTATGACCAAAAATTCATAATGACCCTCATGAATTCTAAATGTTGTTTTCTGAATGTCTTCGGTGTTCATTATGATTTGATGATATTCTGAACGAAGATCCAACTTGGTGAAGTAAATTGATCCATGCAATTCATCCAATAATTCATCAATGATAGGAATGAGAAATTTATCTTTAATAGTGAGCTTGTTGAGCTCGCTATAATCCGGGCACATGCGCCATGATCCATCCTTCTTGTGCACCAATACTACTAGAGCAAGAATGAACTTTGACTAGGTTGAATTATACCAGCCTCTAGCATTTATGCAACCATACGTTCAATTTCACTCTTTTGGACATAGGGATATCTGTACGGCCTGATGTTTGGTGGAACACTTCCTGGAATCAAATGAATAGCATGATCATGATCACGAATAAGTGGGAGACCTTTGGGAGTCTCAAATACCTTGGAATGATTGTTCAAGACATTTTGGAGATCTGGAGAAATAGATGATTTCGATGTGGGAACCTCTGACGAACATAGTTGTGCAATTAAACCTCGTCGTTCCTTCTTTAGAAGCTTTGTCATACTGTTAGAGCTGATTATCTTTCCCGGTTTCCCTGCAATACCCCTTAATTCGACTTCCTTTCCATCCGCAGAAAATTTCATGAAAAGTTCTTGAAAATTAAAAGCTATTGTACCTGAGGATTGTAGCCATTGGACTCCTAGTACAACATCAGCACCACCCATTGGAATGGAAAGCATTGGGCTATTCAATACATATTCTCCCATGGATAACTTGATATTATGGCACTTTCCAGAGAAATTTATGGTTCCTCCACTTGCAACCATCACTTGACACTCTGGTGTTGGATATAGGAAGCATTCAATTCCTTTGCTATCTTTCAATGAATAAAATTATGGGTACTTCCCGAATCAATCAACACTATTACCTTTTTCTTCTTGATATGTCCTTCTATCTTGATAGTTTGAGGAGTGGTAATTCCAGCCAATGCATTACAAGATATGGTCGGATTCATTTCTTCTTTATCTAGGGTTTGTTTCTGGAGTATATCCTCTTCTTTTGACATTTCTTGTTCTTTTTCTTCCTCCTCTTCACAATCTATGTAGAATAATTTCTTCTCAGCACACTTATGACCTTTAGTGTATTTGCTATCACAATTGTAACAAAGCCCTTTTGCTCTTTTTTCTTCCAATTGTTGTGGTGTCAACCTTGTAAGTTGTGGAAGGCTAGGGGCAACAACACTTCCATCTTTATAGTTGTGAGTGGTAGGCTTCCTGGTTGCCATAATTTTGCTTTCCATTTTTCTTGCTAACCTGAATGCCTTCTCCAATGAATCAAGTTCCCAAAGACGAACCTCATGTTGGATATTATCCTTTAAAGTCCCTATGAACACATCAATCTTATGCTCCTCTAGAATATATATTACCCTTATGTTCAATTTTTGGAAGTCCTCAATGTACTCCATCATTGAACCCTTTTGTTTGAGATTTATCAATTGGCTAAAAAAGGTGTTGCTTTTTGTATCCTCATAATGTGCTATCATTTCTTTTGTAAAAATTGCTCAAGTGACAATTTGCTTATAAGAGCAAAGCCATCGTTACCATATAAACTGATTTGGTTCCAAATATAAAGTTGCAATACGTACCTTTTGTGTGTTTTGCACATTATGGAGATCGAAAAATTGCTTTATCTGTAGTATCCATGTTCTGGGATCCTTGCCATCAAACTTCCTCATATCGATTTTTGGAACATGGTGGGTCTTCAATCCAATATTAGAGTCTATGGAATCATGATTAACATTTATTTTGTTCTCATCTGAGTTTCGTTTACTACCCTTTCACCATTAGTGACCATTTCTTGTAGCAACTTATTCAAATTTATCTTCAATTCTTCCATCTTATCGCCCATGCCATTCATCTTAGCTTCCATCTTAGTTTCCATGCTATTCATATTAGCTTCCGCGCCATTCATCTTGGCTTCATTTACCTTTAGTGAGAGTGAAATTTGTTGTACTTAGTCTTGTAATTTTGATATATCATGTTGCATTTCTTCCTCTTCTTCACGAGTCATGCTAGAGCTTCCAAGTTGCTTACTAGGTGTTTCCATTTTCTTTCTTCGAGGCATTAATTAATACTAATAGTTCTTCACTATTCCCTTTGAATTCCTTCAAACTAATTTTTCAAACCAATCTTATGCAAAATTAAAAAAACTACACACCTTTTTTTTACTTTGTAAGAGCTTGATATTGAATCTGTTGTATCTCTGTAACTACGGATCTCGAATATCTGAAATCTCGTCCTGCGGTAGCCCTTTGAGTCCTCTTTCTAACCCCGCAATTCTGATCAAGATTGGATTCTCCAAGGAAGATTTATGTCAAATCTCCCACGGTGACCTGATTATAGACTAGTTCAGTAGAGCGAACTTGTATGACGTGCCACGTGTCACTATTTCGACCTTAGTACCTGAAACTGATACACAGAAAACTACAGGCTGTCCTCTTTCGAAATTTCAATCTGATGCTCAAAACAAAAGTTATGACGATTTTCCCCAGGTCACGTGTTTGGAATGTAATTTGGGAGTCTGCAAAAACCCTAACTTCCTCAGATCATATCTCCGCAAATATGGAGAGACAAGCTTTGAAATTCGAACCCGAAGTTCAGAACGATTTCGGCTCAAATGGTTTTTTTTGTAGCTTCTGAAACGTCGTAGAAAAAATTTTATAGCGAAAATGCCACGATGGCCTATTTGGAGCAGCGAAACCCTAGAATCCAAAGCTCTGATACCAAATGTTATGAAACTAGCTCACAAAAAGATAGAAAAGATAAATCAACGTCTTAGAAATAAGCTTCTTCGAGGGCGCAACCTCCTTTACATTACACAAATAAACAATTCTTAGATGATTCAAAAGACAAAACCTCCTTTCTGTATATAGGAGTCTAAGGGGTCACAATATAACCAAGCCGACCTAACAATAATAATATAAAGGCACAAAAATAACAATAGAGGGATTCTATGGGGCTCAATAATAACAATATGGGGACAATAGGGACACAACAATAATAATAAGGGATACAGTGACAATAGTAATGGGGGAATCACTAGTATTATAGGGACCTAACAACAACTTATGAGAGATGATGATGAAGCAACAACAACCATGCCACCCCCACCATCCAGTAGTAGTGCTAGTGCTCAAGTTCCAAGTATTGTTCCTTTGTTTCCACCGGTCCATCTACATCCTCACGTGGAGGGCATCTGCCTTTTGGTTATGGTCATGCGACTGTGCAGGAGGAGACTCCTAGAAGACTACCACGACCTGCTTAGAAATTAGACATTTCTCGTGGCGGCAAGAGGAAGCTGTAGATAATAGATTTACTTGTCTTTTCTAGTTTCTGGTAGTTTTAATAATTGTTGACTCTTTCATATTTATTATGATATTTTTGTAAACAATATATGACCATTTAAGTTTGAAGTTGGCAATTATAACTCATGGGTAATGAATTATGAATATGATAATTTGTGAAAGTTGAAAGTTGTTTCATTTCATTTCATTTCGTGTTAGATATTCTTTGTTGTAATGGTTACACTTAGCTTACAAGTACAACTTTGGTGATCAATTATGATAAATGTTATATATTGAATTTTGAAAGCTTGAAACTTTAAGACTGATGAATCATGCGACTCAATATGTTGTATGTTACTAACTTGTGGACGTGGTTGATGAAGATTATAACTTCTAGATCATTGTTGTTATATGGTTCAATCTATGTTTTTTATGCTTTTTATATCTAATTCATCATTCTACATGCTTTTGTTGACATGTATGCATCAAAATATAAAAAATATAAAAAGATATATATTATATAAAATATCGCTCCTTGAATCGCTCCCAAACCAGTAGCTTTTGAAAATGTCGCTCCCACGCTCGCTCCTCATTTTCGCTCCCGCTCCCAAGTAACCTTGATCCAACCCATGCTTGCTCCCACAATGTGCTCCACAAAATACCTTTGTGCCCAAGAAAAACCCATCACTGAATAAACTCTTGCAATGATGTCCAATGGAAGTTCTGAATTGAGCTCCCCAAATTTCCTCTTTAGGGAGACATTCGAAGTTCTCCAAAATGAGGGTGGAATTCCGCTTGGAATTCCTAGTGCTAAACAAAACTCTGGCCCTTGTGCTAAACAACTCCAAGAGAAGATGAAATATAAGTATAATAGCCAAAAGATAATCCACAAAATAAGTTCATCCTCCTTTTATAATTTATGCTCATGCCTCTAGACTCCTTTTTTAATATTATTTTATTAGTGGGGGCCATTTTCCACTATGTTACTTTTGCCGCCATTTAATAAAATAATAATTTGTTGCTATTCTCTAATAAAATAATACTAGCCACCTTTTTCCAATGATATTTGCCCCTTTTTAATTATTATTACTAAAATTGGGCAAAATTCCTTGGTGACTACCATGCTCACAAAATTAGGGATATTACAGTCAGTTGATTTTTGGTAGCATTGGATGTGCTCTAAGCCTCAAAATTTGCAGGGAGACTAAGACACATGTATTCCAGAATACCCAGAATTTGTTTTGGGAAATTCCACGCAGAGAAGGTTTTATTAAAATAATTAATTACTTTTAATGGAGGCCTAAGTCTAAACTTAGGAAATTAAAATAATTAAGGGTATTAATTAAACTGGGCGTGAAACTTCTAGAAGAAGACGAGGATCAAGCCAAAATGATCTGAGCCATTGATTAGAATCTAATCTGGGCCGTTGGTTACTCAATGAGAAGATTATAAGAAGAGGCTTGATGAGCGTTTGGAAAACACATCGAGTAAGAGATCAAGAGATCGATTTTTGAAGAGAGCAGCGCAACAGTTGCCGGAGAAGTGATTGAGGTGATTTCTTGCAGTGAGGGGCAACGATAGTATCTGGGGAAATATTTCTTGATTTGGGGATACATTGCAGAGGAGGCAGAGAGAGATCCAGGAGAGTCAACATAGAGCCACGCTGGGCAATGCAGAGCCTAAGAGGAGATCGAAAATTTGCTGGAGAATCGAGTTCCAGAGCTAGAAGCCACGGTGTGAGACCGGAAGGGTAGAAAGTCAAAGTTCCAAAGGCAAATCGATCAGCCTGAAGGAGTGACGCAATTCGTGGAAGCTGTGACGCAGAGAAACACAATGATTGTGCAGAGGCAACTAGGGGCTAGCCATTCAGTGGCTAGATCAATATTGGATCGCCAGTGATAGTGTGAGGTATATCTCACTCATCTATCTGTTAGTCAGATTCTCTGTATTGGATAGCTAGTAAGACGTCCAAAGATTGTATTCAAAAACAACTGCATAATAATACAAACTCTCAGTTGCTGCACCAGTTTTCCCGCATTGGGTTTTTCCTGGGACATTGGTCCAAAAACAATGGTGTCACTTGTGTGTGTTATTTCTTTCTTGCTCAGATTCTTGTTTCCGCATATTATTTAAAGATGTGAAGGTTGCAGTTGTTTATATTTCGATGTTTACCGTATAATACTATAAATAGCTTGATTTAGTAGGAGAAATATAATCAGTTGCTGCAGTAGTGATTTGGGGATTCTCGAATTTTCACACAGTCCTCCCCGCCAAAAATTGCTTGTCCTCGAGCAATGCTCGAACAAGCGCTCCCTCTCTCTGTTGACCCAAACTATAACTACACACAATATTAGGGTCCCAAATATGCCACTGAGTCACCCTGAATCTGTACACCATCCTGTCATAAATGAATCCCTCGATACTAGGGTCCCATGCTAATCTAAAAAAGATGCCACCATGTCGATGCTGTGCTACTCTGATTACATCTAACTTCCCATCGTGCGCATACCATATCCTCCTCTCCTGGAACCTGATGGTGAAATATTGATAAAGGCCAAATACATCCTACCCAAGCATCTCCATGATGCCAAAGCCTACCCATCCAAAGCTAACCTCGAACCTGTGCAACAATAGGGAAATCCTACCTCGCCATATGATGAAGGCCTCTGTGAACCCCCATGTATCGACCCATGAGTGAGCTAGATCACTCTTTGTCATGAATCCCCTGATCTATCAACCAACTGAATCCTTGGATCCCATAGCCAGACCTGCTGCAACATAGCTCTGACGACTATTAGAATTCATCTGTGCCTTGTCTATAGTCCCTGCATGCAATCAATAAATAGGCTACATATATCATGAACTAATCTGATGCATGCTAAAGTGCCTTGTGTCTGCCACTGCGTAGTGCTAATGACCGCTAGAAACCACATGTGCCAAATAGCTACCCCCTGAATGCAACCAATAGATGGGTCTCTAATACTTGCAATTGACTCAATATATGTAGATCCATCCTACCCCTCCCAACCATCACCACTAAGTCTGTCGCCCGCCTTCTCGATAATGTGCCAGTACTATGTCTGGAGCTCGAACACATACTGGAAAATTGCCTCAGCCGTACATGGTATCCTTTGCTCATGCATGGTCCTGACATGTCCTGTGGAAAGAGTGACACATGTCTCCCTCATGACCAACTCCCCAGGCATAGGCTCAGTGATGAATGATATGTGAAAAATTTCTTAATCTAACAAACGAGAAGTGCTACTATAGTAAACTAATTGCATTACCTACTTTTTAGATATCATTTTTTGGGATTCAACTGTGTTAAGTAAGTCATTCATCTATGACCATTTTCATGAGAGGTAGTCGTAACTGACTAATTTCTCATGATTTTTGAATAGTCCACTTAGCACTCATTGCATCGGGTGACTAAGTGGACTATTCAAAAATCATGAGAAATTAGTCAGTTACGACTACCTCTCATGAAAATAGTCATAGATGAATGACTTACTTAATGCAGTTAAATCACAAAAAATTATATCTAATATAATGCACTGCAGAAACCCCCAATACTTAATTACCTACTTGAGTTCTTCATTTAACAAGTTATTTTCAGAATTATTCAGAAAATATTAATGCAAATACACTATAGCCTACACCACTATACAGATCAAGTATTGAAAAATAAATGAGACAACCATACAAAGGACCACTTATTTTTGGACTAAACATCCCTGAAAAAACCCAATGCGGGAAAACCAGTGCAACGGATATGAGCGTTTTATTATTAAGCAGATTTCTGAATACAACTAGGGTGCCAAATCCGGCTCACCCAACAGAAGTACCTCTATCTGGAGACAGATATTTTGGCGAATCCAGCAACTTGATGAACAAACCCCACAGGTGACTGCATTGTCCCCAGTGTTGTGCAGCGATGGCTGCTCCCAACTCTGCATCGAAACTGTGTCACCTCCTCTAGGAGCTGCGTCACCCTCCCAATGAGCTTTCCCGGCTCAGAAATCGATTTGTTGAACTGCTGCCCGATCTACATCACAGAAACCCCAGCGCTGCCTCTAAGTGATTGCATTAGCCCTCTAGCCTCTGCGTCACCCTTTCTGGAGCTGCCCTGTCTCTCCCTAGTGCTGATCTGCCTCTCTGTTATGTATTCTCGGCCTTGGACGGAAATCTCTCTGTCGAATTGCCGCTCTCTGCACTAGAAACTTCCTCCGAAATTCTCAGCAAACAACGCCCCAGAATTTCGAACTAGCTCAAGTGCTGCTCTCCTTGTGTGTATTCTCCAACTAATTGCAAGCCTCCCTTTATACTTTTCGTGTTGAGAAATCAACGGTCGTGATCTAATCTCTAATCAACGACTAAGATTAAATTAGAGTTGATCCTTGTCTCTTAGATGCTTCTCACCCATATTTTCATTAATACCCATTAATATTTTAATTTTCCTAAGTTTAGACTTAGGAACCCCATTAAAAATATTAATTATTTTAATAAAATACAATCCAGGTGGAATTTCACCAAACGACTTCTGGGCCGTGGAGATCTCATGTGTTCTAGTCCCTCCACAAAATTTCAGAGCTAGAGCACATCTGATGCTACCCAAAAATCAACATGATATGCCACCCTTGCAGATGATCACCTCACCCCCCAACTTATCGCTGTCAACTCACGCACCGAGTCAATGCCACCGTTGAGAGGTCTCTCCCCTAGTGCATTGAGTGTCATCCAAATATCTTGTGTGAGCTCCCTATCCGCTGTTGCTCGTGCCCAAAGTGTCAAAGGACAACAACCAAATCGTCTGTGCTTCTATGTGATGTAGAAGAAGGATAGGTGTGTGAGTCCCCATGGATACCATCAAGTATCGCACATTTGCGTCCCTATTAATCCTAAGTGAACTACACCCAAAGGTATGGCCTATGTGTCTGTCCATAGGTCTCCTTGGAGGAAACCCTCCAATACCCCGTTGTGCAACACCATACACCCTTGCATACCACCGAGCATCCTTGTACTCCTCGGCATGCCGGTGTACATCACGACCTACCCTTGTACACTGTTGGATACCTCTTGCTACTGCTGCCCCATCCTACATCATCTCATGTCTTGTTAGTGTCACTGTACTTAATACTCCTCACGTGTACTCAATGCGATGCGAGTCACTCCTACTCCACAATGTAAATCGACATGTTACCACACAGCTCCTTGCTCCTCTACAGGCCACTGCTGCTCGCTGCATAGCCTTGCACACCACTAGATGCTGTGGTCTAAAATTGGTTATGTAGACATCAATTCACATCCCTCTACATAACACTGGATGCTACGACAACTCTGTGCAGTCCTGTGTACTACTGCCTACTATCATACCACCCTGTAACACACGGTATCCCGCATGTGCAAAAGTATCTGCCACTCTACTAGGGAGCCCACCATGACACACGTCATATCTCCTCGTCCGTCCCGGTAGACCTGAGCGGCCTAACTCCACTCCTGCTAGAGGGGATATTTTTGTTGTGCCGATCCTTGGTGACTCCTGGGCCCAATACCTCAGTGGGAGAACATCATCTGCATACAACCCCTGTTCCGACGGCCTACCCATGCCACCTTCTCCAAGTAGCTCCTTCCAGAGAATGGTAATCATCATACAACCCCATGCTCAATCAACATGGCAAACAACCCATGGAATATGATCACAAACTGCCTGGCCATTAGTGTTGACTGGAACTCCATTAAGGAATGCATGAGTTGTCATTGGTTCAATTACCTCATCAATGCCAAAGCCATCCCGCATGTCTGATACCGGATAGGAAGCCCCACCTGGATCCCATTGCCAACCTGGGCCTCCAGTACCCTATGAAAATTATGTTACTGCAACAACTGATTTATTTTACCTACTTATTTTCTAATAAGTTATTTACGAAATCCCTTCAGTAAATATTAAAATAAATTTTACTGCAGATATCACACCATTATATAGAAACCAATACATGCACAAGAATCAAACACATCAACATAGTTATTTTTGGACAATTGACCCCGGAAAAACCCAATGCGAGAAAACCCATGCAGCAGAGGAGGATTTTATTATTCAATTTTTCTTAAGTACAACTAGGGTGCCAAACTGGTTCACCCAATAGAGATAACCACATGATAGTAATACCATAAATCCTCTGACGCTTCCCAAAAGCTCAGCGTCAGTCCAGATGGCCTCTGCACAGCTCCCAGACCCTCTACGTCAGTTTTCTGCCTCTTTGTGTCAGCGCTTGGCCTCTCTGCGTCACCCACGCAGGCCTTCTAGTCACTGTGCAATCCAACTGCCTCTGCGTCTTCCTAATTTGCTCTGCATCTGCCTCTCTGATGTCTGTGCTGGTCCTCCAGTACTATCCCTGCCTCTCTGTTATGTACTCGTTGCCTCTCACTATAATCCATACCTCTAGTTCAATTTCTTAGCAACCCCTCTAGAAAATTGAACTGATTGGTCTCCCTTTGGTGTATCTCCAATTGACCCTCAAACCCCCTCTTATACTTTTCCTGTTGATGAATGAACGGCTGAGATTAGGTCCCTAATCAATGGCTAAGATTAAAATAGACTTGATCCTTATCTCTTAGAAGCTTCTCATCCTTATCTTTATTAATACCCATTAATATTTTTCTTTTCCTAAGTTTAGACTTAGGAACTCATTAAAAATATTAATTATTTTAATAACTCCTCATCCGGATGGAATTTTCCAAAACGATTTTTGGGTCTTGGAGATCTCATGCGCTTTAGCCTCTCCACCAATTTTCATGGCTAGAGCACATTCAATGCTACCCCAAATCAACACTCCCTCTTAGCGAGGAATGTGCTCTAGTAATGTTCCACACCGAATATCAATGTGCTTTGACCGATCATGAAATACTGGATTCTTAGAGAGCTTGATGCAACTTTGATTATCACACATGATCCTGGTTGCTTCCATCCTTCTTTTGAATAGGTTCACAAGCAATTTTCTAAGCCATATGGGTTTGCACGAAGCTGTGCTAGCGGCCATATATTCTGCTTCAGCTGAGCTTAGAGCTACGGATTTTTGTTTCCTACTGCACCAAGAAGTCATCCCCAATCCAATGTTGAAATAGTACCCAGAGGTACTTTTCTGATCCACTGAACTTCCAGCCCAATCTGCATCAATAAACCCACTCAATCTAATATCCTTACTTCTGGTGTACAAGAGTCCATAATCGACTGTTCCCTCTATATATCTGAGAACATGTTTGGCTGCTGCCCAATGAGCCCTCTTCGGTTCCACCATGAACTGATTGAGAGTGTCGACAATGTAACAAATTTCTGGTCTGGTATTGACCAGATACATCAGGGACCCTATGAGTTGCTTGTATAAGGTGGGATGAACATCTTTGTCTTCTGATGCATCAATTTTCTTCCAGTTGGTGATCATTGGAGTAGCCATCGACCTACAATCTTGCATCCTGAATCTCTTCAGGATCTCTGTAGCATATCTCCCTTATCCTAGGAAGATTTTATCCTTCTGCTGCCAAACTTCCAACCCCAGGAAATAATGCATCTGTCCCAAATCCCTCATGTCAAACTCTGTGGCTAAATTCTTCTTGCATTCCTCGATGAGCATGGATGATCTTATCAGGAAGAGATCATCCACATATAATACTAGTACTAGAGGTTCATTCTCTACAACCAGATAATAGAGATTGGGATCTGCATCACTCTTGACAAACCCCATCTTCTGCAAGTAGCCATCAATTCGACCATACCATGCTCTAGGTGCCTGTTTGAGCCCATATAAGGCTTTCTTCAATCTGCATACATGAGACTTCTTCTCATGTGTCTCAAAGCCTTCTGGCTGTTCAATGTATACTTCTTCTATCACCCCATTCAAGAATGTTGTTTTGACATCCATCTAATGAATCTCCCATCCCATCTGTGCTGCAAGAGATATCATAGTTCTAATAGATGTATACCTGGCCACTGGGGTGAAGGTCTCTTCATAGTCTATTCCTTCCTTCTGAGCATACCCCTTAGCCACAAACCTGGCTTTGTACTTTTCCACATTACTGTCTACAGCGTATTTAATCTTGTAGATCCAACTCGAACCTACCACTGATATGTCTAAAGGCATAGGCACTACTTCCTAGACATCGTTCACCATTATAGAGCTGTACTCCTCCACCATCGCATCCATCCAAACTTGATGTTGAGCGGCTTCTTGGAAACTAGAAGGCTCCCTATCCTGAGCTACTAAGGCCTGATACCTATCTAGTTGTCTTTGCTCCCTTTTATTGTTTCTTGGTGCTCCAATGAAATCTTCTGCATCACGCAGAATTTGTCGGAGTTTTCGACTCCTTCCTCTGGTAGCAGGTGCATTTGTCACCAATGGATCATCTTTTGACTGCTCTTCGGAAGCCATTTCTCGAGATTTTCTGAAGGCCTTGTCTTCCATGAACTTCACATCTCGTCGAACTACTACCTTCCTACTCCCTGGAAGATAAATTCTATATGCTTTAGCGTTCTCGCTATATCCCACTAGATATCCTTTCTCTGCAGTTTGATCCAACTTCTTCCTCTTCTCCTCGGGTATACAACAATATGCTAAGCTCCCAAATATCCTGAACTGACTGACATTAGGTGTCTTCCCGGTGAAGACTTTCTCTGGAGTAATATTGCCCAATGCCCGATGAGGCATTTTATTCTGGACATAGACTGTCGTGTTGCATGCTTCTGCCCACAGGAATTTTGGCATATCCTTATCATACATCGTGGCCCTAATTGCTTCCACGATAGTCCTGTTCTTCCTTTCTGCTACTCCATTCTGCTCTGGATTGTAAGGAGCTGTCCACTCTCTTCTGATGCCCTCCCTAGCGCAAAAATCTGTGAAGTCCTTAACATATTCTTCATCATTTTCTGAGCACAAAAATTTTATTTTCTTTTCAGTCAGATTCTCCACTAGAGCCTTGAACTCTTTGAATCGACAGAAAACTTCGTCCTTGGTTTTCAGAAAATAAATCCAAGTTTTCCTGGAGAGGTCATCGATGAAGGTGAGGAAGTATTTGGCAGCACTAAGAGCTTTAGTTGACATTGGTCTGCAGATATCTGAGTGTATCAATCCTAGTACACTCTTGGCCTTGTTTTTACTTCTAGGAAATGCTGCTTTGGCATACTTGCCCAGAGCACATTCTCTGCATACATCATCTCTTTCTTTACTAAGATCTGGAACCCCTGTTACAATTTTCCTGAGAATTCTCAAAACCCCATGGTGCAAATGTCCCATTCTTCTGTGCCATAGTTCATTCAAATCCTTGTCTCCATGATTACCTATCAGTGCCATCGGTGATTCTAGCTGTAACCTGTACAACCTGTTACTCCTGATTCCAATCTGCACTTTCTTTTTCCAGCGTGGGTGTTTGACGTATACTTTCTCCTTAATGAAGAAAATGCCATAGTCCTTGCTTTGAAGTTGTGATACGGAAAGTAAGTTCATCCCCAGTCCTGGAACATGCAGCACATTGGTAGCTCAAAACTGCTCTCCTGTTTCTGTTTGAAAAACTATGGTACCCTTCCCCACTGGAGTACAGTTTGTCTTATTCCCCATGGTGATCTGAAAATTCATCCTTTCCTCTTAATAATATGAGAAACATTCCTGGATTCCTGTCATATGCCAAGAGGCTCCACTGTCTATATACCATACCTCAGATGATGCCAAGCTTGTTGCACAAGAAACTTCTTCTTCCAATCTAGAAGCCAACATAGAAAAATCAAAATTTCTATCTCTTGTGCAATTTTCTGAAAATATGCACGAGTCTCCTGATGTTGATGCCTTTGCATCACGATCTTGACCCATACTTGATTCTTTCCTCTAATACCATGTGAAAATTCCTTTACTGTAGCATTTAATTTATTTTACCTACTTGTTTTCCAATAAGTTATTTATGAAATCCCTTCAGTAGATATTAATATAAATTCTACTGCAGATACCACACCATTATACAGAAACAAATGCATGCACACGAATCAAACACATCAACACAGTTATTTTTGAACAATTGTCCCCGGAAAAGCCCAATGCGGGAAAACCGGTGCAGCAGAGGAGGATTTTATTATTCAGCTTTTCTCAAGTACAACTAGGGTGCCAAATTTGCTCACCTAACAGAGATAACCACACGACAGTAATACCATAAATCCTTCGGTGCTTCCCAAAAGCTCAGCGTCAGTCTCGCTGGCCTCTGTACAGCTCCCGGACCCTTTGTGTCGGCTTTCTATGTCTTTGTGTCAGCACTTGGCCTCTCTGCGTCATCCACGGAGGCCCTCCAGTCACTGCGCAATCCAGCGGCCTCTGCGTCTTCCTGATTTGCTCTGCATCTGCCTCTCTGATGTTTGCGTTGGTCCTCCAGTACTATCCCTACCTCTCCGTTATGTACTTGCTGCCTCTCATTGCAATCCAGATCTCTAGCTCGATTTCTCAGCAAACCCCGCTCTAGAAAATCAAATTGATTAGTCTCCCTCTAGTGTATCTCCAACTGACCCTCAAGCCCCCTTTTATACTTTTCCTGTTGATGAATCAACGACCGAGATTAAGCCCCTAATCAACGACCGAGATTAAAATAGACTTGATCCTTATCTCTTAGAAGCTTCTCATCCTTATCTTTATTAATACCCATTAATATTTTTATTTTCCTAAGTTTAGACTTAGGAGCTCATTAAAAATATTAATTATTTTAATAACTCGTCCTCCGGATGGAATTTTCCAAAACAATTTCTGGGTCTTGGAGATCTCATGCGCTTTAGCCTCTCCACCAATTTTCATGGCTAGAGCACATCTAATGCTACCCCAAATCAACATACCCTCGGTGTTTGAGAGCTCTCACTGAGCTTTACTTTAGACTAGGACCATCTCCATGAGTCCAACCCACTCCACAGGGTACCAACTCAGAATCTCTCGCTATCGAACCCCAAGAGAGGGATCGAATACACGAACTCTCACACATAGAACAAGCCCTCCATCCTGTGAGTGTTGCACACTGCACAACTCATGTCGCTTCATCTCACCATCCTGGTCGACACATAAAAGTTGTCGAGGTAACTCTTCATCTCTCTCTACTCTGTGTAAAGGTAGCTTAGCAATGTTGAAAACCCCATCTGTATGAGCCCAAGGAGTGCCATTGTCTGGAAGTACTGCAACTCTGTTGATGGTCTATGCATTTGTCTGCTCTAAATCAGTGGTTGGCCCAAAAGATGACTTCTCGTCCTCCTCCATCATGAGCTCAACATGAGCCTCCAACTATTCCTTCATAGACAACCTGACATTCAAGACATGCTCACTAGTGAATTGTAGGCCCATGTCGTCCTGATGCTCTGTCATAGACCTGGATGCCTCTATACCTATCGGCTCCTCATCAACGGTGGAGATGTCTCCCAACACCTCATCAACCTGTGGTGTGTTGCTATCACCTAAAAGCATAGTCACACACTAGGTACCTCATCAACTTTTGACATCTCATCAACAAATGTATGCTCAACTGTCTCCTTGCTAACCATGGCCCCTTCAACTGCCTTTTCATTTTCTGCCTTGATCCTCTTCATCATCCCTGCATAATTCCACTGAATTCCCACTGATTTGTGCACATATCTTAGTTTACAACACTCCTAAAAAGAGAGGGATGCCTGAATGCCATGTCCCAATGATTGGTATGCCCTTCAATTTGCTGCCAATAACTCCACATCAGTTGCAATCATGTCTTGCGGCTTGCCATCTCGATGCATTATCCATAATTTTGGGCATATTGGATTTGTTGTATAATTGAGAATGGTCCTGATTCCCAATTGTGGTGTGAATCAGCTGCTCCCCCACATCAATCATCATCTGTTGCATCCTAATCACCTCGTTCAAGGTTATTGTCGTGTTGTTTGATTTTAGCTTTTCTGTGGATCCCATGATTTCTCAACTTTTTATTATGGCCTTGTCATCACTTGGCTTAAGGCCCACTGCTTGGCCAAGATCATGGTTCTGATACCACTGTAATATTCCTAACTAGAAAATGACAGTAAATACCAAAATCATGAACAAGGAACAACAATTAAAGTTAAAATACAAACACCCAAATCATAACACCATAGAAAAAAGCAGAATAACTAAGCCATTTTATTAATCTCGAGAATGATGAGTACAATGAACAAGGAAAATGGAACCTGGGCTTTCTACTGCAAGCTATGCAAAACCCAGGTGAGACAACTATGATCTGGAGGAAATACTAGCCCAAATTGGAACCGCACACTACCCAGAAAATTATTGTTGCTACTGCTAGAATGGGACTGAAGATTCTTCTCTGAAGAATGCTTGGATCACCCTGAAATTGCAACCACAGGCTCCACTCCTCATACCCAAAAATACCCAGAAAGGGTTTGGCCCAACTCCAAGCCAAAACTGAACCCACAAAGTGATGCAAATTTGCCAGCTAATAAGCAATACTCCATGTTATAAGAATAAGGATTTCGGGCCCGAATATCGCCCAGAAAATTCGGTAAAATTAGTTGGATACTCATTTCGATAAACCCACAAAAGCCCAGAAAGGGTTTGGGCTGATTCCTCCGACCCCCAATGACCCCCAACAAGTGTGAATTGCCCAATTTGGCTAGAAAACGCCCCACAGTTTTGATACTACTAATTGTGCCCAAATATACCACGGGAAATTTCTCCTAGCCTTAGTTGTGGAGACTGCTCTTAAGGTTCAACCAGATGAACACATTTCTTGTAGATTCTATCAAATTAAATGCAATTGTGTACCTAATTTTCCCGTCTGGTTAAATGCAATTGCGTACCTGATTCTCCCGTCCGGTGTCGATCCACATTGCTCCGAGTCTTCTGTTTACATTACCAAACCGACCGATTCTTCCCTGCCTATCTGGGATCAACCTTTTCAATTCCCAGATCCAGAGGACTTCGAGATGGAAGTCTACTGGCCCCATGCCCAAAACTCCAAGAACAACTCAAATTTCCCAATTTTCAGTTCAAAATGAAGCCCCAGGCTCATCCCTCAAACTAGATTCCTTTTCCCTCGTGATTTTCTGTATTTCCTCCTCCCTGCACTATATTTCAAAGGTCAAGACAATCCTCTGTTTTCCCAAAACTCATTCTCGCCCCTTCCCCCCCCTTTTAATGTTCCTTTTCTGTCTCTGTATATCATTCCTGGGCGGTGACCGCTCTTTCTACCAGCAAACCCACCATCCCTTACATGGTGACACCTTCCCTCCTTTGTAACGTGTGACTATATTCATTTAAAGGTGTTGGTATATTGATATGTGTATTAGGTTTAGCTTTAGGATTTTCATTCGTTTTATATAAATGCCCTTGGTTCATAATATGTACTTTATTTTTTATTTACTTTATCATTTTGATAATTTATTAATATTCTGGGATCTATAAATATATAACCATATTTATAATTAACTTAAATTTTACATTTATTTCTTTATAACCATATTTACTTTATACTTTTAAATTATATCATTGAAATTATTTAGGGTATTGCTCATTAATTATTACGCATTAAGCAATATGTGTGGTGATGGGTGAAGGTGTAACTTCTATTTGAAGGAATGTCATGATATTCAACATTTATAGTTAATTTAGAATATAAATACTAGTGCAGTGCATGTGATACATGCATATGTAGCTATCATATGCATGCTATATTCTTGTGCTCTCTATATTAAAGATGGGTCATTACATACACCCCTCCTTCAGAAAACTTCGTCCCAAAGTTAGAGTTTTTATCATATATCAATACTTATTTTAGCGATTAGTATATTCTTGTTAGGATTGCGTACCGAGGTTAAATTCTTATTTAAAATTGGTGTTTTGAATACTTCTAGGTTTATAACTTTAATGGTCATGCCTTGCCCCAACCAGGTTTCCAAGCTATTATAAAATCATCCTATCATTTCTAATCTCTTCCGCTCCCATCCTATCCATCCTCTACTGGAGTATGCCATGGCGTCAGTGATACTGACCTAACCATTCATAAACTCTAAGGATGACAGCGTCGACTATATCAACCTGATTTCCCAGTGGGCATCTGGCAGTCATCATCACACGTCTAGGGGAGTGTGACTCACACAGTCCTCCCATGACTCCAGGTTTTGGAGGATAGACGGTGGGCAACACCTCCACCCCTCCTTCAGAATCAGGGTCAATACCCTATCATGGAATCTCATTGAGCCTCAATTGTTCTTGGAGTTTTGTTATCACGTAGTTGGTTTGGTAATGATACTATCTGCAATGTAAACACTTGCCCACAAATTATAACATATGCATCAATATATTCAAAATCAATTGTATTTAGATAACGATTTTCTATGCATTCTTAATAAACTCTCATCTATGATAATGATCTTTGAGTTCATATAACATACTTGCCTATGTCTAACCAATATATTTGTAAGTTCATTTTCACATCAAGTAGTCAAGTGTATTCATTATTTTTTTTTCCATCTCATCATTCATGTTGATAAGTAAAATAAAAATAAAATTATAGATATCACATCCATAACATAAGTCATGATTTATATAGGTATCCATTTTCCAACAATGTTAAGCATAATAATTTGAAATCATTCTTTCGTGTATTGATTGTGCATGAGACTTATGGCTTTGGATTGCTAATGTTGAAATTTGGTATCGGAGGGCAGGTGGTTCCCCAAGGCTTTGATCTTTGGCCTAGGGAAAAGTGTCCAAAAGAATTTAATTTTTCTCCTAAAGTGACTTTATAATTTTTATAAAGTTAAATCTAATTTAAAAGTGACTTTAAGTGATAAAGTTACTAAAGTTTAATTTTAAAGTGACTTTTATAAAGTCAATGAAAAATTAGAAAGGAAAAGTGACTTTGGAAATAAATGATTAAGTGGGTCTTTATTAAAGTGGGGTGAATTAAAAAATAGAAAGTGAGATTTAAATGAGCATTTAATCTCAGCCCTAGATCTCAATCTATTTCAGCCATTGGATTTAGGGATCACCCAAAAGTCACTTAGGGTTGGATTAAGGGAGGAAAAGGAGGAAAAGATCATTCATTCTTTCATGAGCAGATTGAGAGAGAGAGAGCAAGGGAGATTTCTGGACAAGGAGGAGAAGGAGACAGCAGCTTGACACACATACCAAGGCAACATTTAAGCAAATCCTTACAACTGAATGAGCAAGCAGTAAAAGGCAGATTTTTGCTGAGCAAACAGTAAAAGGCAGATTTGTTTTTGCACAGAAATCGAGGCAGCTGATTTTCTGCACAAAAATCGAGGTCTGTACAGTCTGTCCGCACCGTTCGTACAGTCTTTACAGTCGGCCGTACAGTCCGTACAGCCCACCCGTACAGTCCGTACAGCAGCCGTATAACATTTTTCAGTGTTTTGTTTTGCTGTTTGGAAATTTCTAGTAGGCTGTGAGGCTCAGAAATCGAGATAAGTTGTAAAATTTGTTTGCTGATTTTTTCTGAATATTTTTCACTGTAGAAAGACATTTTCCAGAAATAAAGAAGAGCTCTCGAACTGGTTTTCCCCAAGAGTTGTAGGGGGTTTTTCCAGGGTCACCTTGACAAAAAATCTCTGTGTTTAAATGTGTTTTAATGGCTATTTGTAACTGCTGAATTTTATTTCTGCATTTTCCAGCATTCTGTAAAATTTCTAGAATGAGTTTTCAGCAAAAAAATATTTTTTCAGCGTTAAATGTATGGATATGGGAATGGACATTTAACTATATGGGAGAAATAAGGTGAAACTGAAAACCGGGGTGGGAAAACAGAAATTTCTACATGGTATCAGAGCTTGAATGCTGAAGGGCAGTTTGGGACAACAAGGAGGAATATTACAGCCTGTTGATTTTTCACTCAGAAAATTCCAACAAGCTGATTTTTCACAAACAACAGTTTTTATCTTTACTACAGCAGTGCTATTTTTCAGTTTTAGGACAACAGGATGTCATTGGGATTGAGGGTTGAGGATAAGTTGGATGGGCATACAAAGTACAGCGTTTGGAAGGAGAGAATGCAGAGTATCTTTGAAGAGGCAGAAGTCTGGGACATCATGGTGCATACCGCACAGAACCCTGTTGTTGTGCCTACCGATGCCACTCAGTGGGCTGAGTATAATAAAAAGAACAACAAGGGTAAGAGACTGATTCTAGATGGAGTCAAAGACCATTGCATTCCTCATGTGAGAGGAAAGAGAAATGCCCATGAGATGTGGACAGCATTGTCCAATCTCTACCAGAGTACCAATGAGAACCGGAAAATGGTCCTGAAGGAGAAGCTGAAGACTATTAAGATGGGTAATGATAGTGCAGTTGGATATCTCACAAAGATTACTAATGTGAGAAATGAGTTGGCAGCAATAGGAGAGGCCATTCCACCCACTGAGTTGGTGCGGATTGCTGTGAATGGCCTCCCTCGTTCATGGATGAACTTTGCTGATGGGGTTTGTGCACGTGAGACCCTTCCCACATGGGAGAAGTTTTGAGATGATTGCATTCAGACAGAGATCAGGAAAGGTCAGCTTGGGGCAGCCAAGCTAGTTGAGCAGGATGAGGATGTAGCACTGTTGGCAGGAGGCAAGAAAGGCAAAGAGAAGAAGCAGGCTTCCACAAGCAATGGTGGAGGCAAAGGCAAAGGTAAAGGTAAATAGGGTAACACACAGAAGGACTATTCCAAGGTGAAATGTTGGAATTGTCAAAAGATGGGACACTATGCAGTTGTGTGTTCGGAGAAGAAGAAGAAGAAGGGGAAGGACCAGAGCTTGACAGCTTCAACAGAGGTTGAGGACTTTGCAGGTCGTTTTGACCAAGAGTTTGCGTTCACTACGTGTGAGTCCTCGAGTGCAGGATCACCTGCCACACAGGTTCAGAGGGAGCATGCTTTTCCCTCGATTGGCGGAGCATGTTCGGGTATCTGGTATGTGGACAGTGGGGCTTTAATTCACATGACAAGAGTCCCGGAGTACTTCTCAGAGCTTTCAGAGAGTGGCACTGATATAGAGGTAGTACTCGGTGATGACAGAGTTGTTAGAGTAGTCGGTGTGGGGACACTGACATTTCAGAGGGAGTCCAAACCTCCCTTGAAGGTGTCAGATGTTCTTTATGTGCCAGGGATGAGGGAGAACCTCATATCCGTCTCAGCTTTGGAGGACAGAGGATATGAGGTACTGTTCAGGGGAGGACAGGTGTTGATGTATCCCAGGGGCACTCCAGCGGATTCAGCTAGAGTGATACGTGTACGCCATGCAAAGGTGTACAAGTTTGCATTCCAGCCCCTTTTGGCATTGAGAAGTAGTACCGACAGCAGAGCTAGCAGTTCTGAGCTGTGTGAGATTTGGCACCGCAGGATGGGACATATGTATCATGGAGCCTTGAGGACATTGCGGGAGATCACTACAGGTGTGCCAGATTTCAGTACTAATCACTTTGATACTTGCAGAGGATGTGCGATGGGCAAGTTTGCCAAATCCCCTTTTCCCAACAGTGACAGCAGAGCGACTGCGATACTTGATTTGATTCATTCCGATGTGAGCGGTCGAATGTCTCATGTTTCCTTGAGTGGATATGAGTACTATGTTTTATTCATTGATGATCACTCCAGGAGGACCTGGATTTATTTCTTGAAGACCAAGAGTGAGGTCTTCAAGCGGTTTCAGGAGTTTAGAGCTCTAGTGGAAACACAGACAGGTCGGAAGATCAAGTCCCTGAGGTCGGACAATGGGGGAGAGTACACCCTTGGAGAATTTGTTGACTATTGTGCGGAGGCAGGCATTAGGAGGGAGTTCACTGTTCCTTACAACCCCCAGCAGAACCGAGTTGCAGAGAGGAAGAACAGATCCATCGTAGGGGCTGCCAAAGCCATGTTACATGATCAGGGGTTGCCATTGTTCTTGTGGGCAGAGGCCTGCAACTTAGCTGTTTACTTGCAGAACAGGAGTCCACATCGTGCCTTGGGGCACATGACTCCGGAGGAGGCTTTCTCTGGGAAGAAGCCTGATATTGGTCATCCTCGTATCTTTGGGTGCATTACATACTCCTACATACCCAAGGAGAAGAGGACCAAACTAGAGCCCACCGCAGAGAAGGGTATCTTTGTGGGCTACAGTGAGACCTCAAAGGCCTTTCGGATTTACATTCCTGCACAGAGGAAAGTTGTTGTCAGGCGGGATGTGAAGTTCGAGGAGGACAGGGCCTTTAGGAGATCACGGGAGTTAGAGTATCTGGATCAGCCAGACCCTCAGCAGCAGTTGAGTCAGTCGCAGGGATCCAGTGGGCAAGGATCAGGAGGATCTAGAGGTACATCTATGATGATGTCAGGTCCGTCAGTGAGCAGTGGCTCGCCGAGCTAGAGGGGTGGTGCTCCAGGCAGCATACATAGCAGTTCACAGAGCAATTCACTAGGGAGTCCACTGATGGACAGTTCACACGATACCTCAGCTTCTACAGGTTCAGGTGCAGGCAGGAGGACAGTAGACAGACAGTCAGGAGTTCAGGCCCCTGATGATGATGATGAGGAGGAGTTTCATTCTCCAGTGGGAGAAGTGCGCTCAGGGAAGAGGAAGCCTAAGTGGCTTCAGGACACCTTGAGAGATGCCACATCTGTTGCTGAGCCGAAGAGGCCGGTCAGAGAGAGTAGACCACCTGAGAGGTTTTGTAGCTATATGGCAATGGTTACTAGCATCCTTGACTCTGCCTTCTAGCTATGAGGAGGCAGCTAGCCAGCAGGTCTGGAGAGAGGCCATGTAGGAGGAGTATTCTTCTATCATGAAGAATGATGTTTGGGAGGTGGTGCCGAGGCCTGAGGGCAAATCCGTGGTTACTTCCAGATGCCTTTACAAGGTAAAGCATGCTGTAGATGGCAGCATTGAGAAATTCAAAGCGAGGTTTGTGGTTAGAGGATTCTCCCAGGTAGAGGGAGTTGATTATGAGGAGACCTTCGCTCCTGTGGCTCAATATACTTCGATCCGCTCCATTATATCAATAGCAGCAGAGATGGGTTGGAAGATCCACCAAATGTATGTGAAGACTGCATTTCTCAATGGCTTCATACAAGAGGAGGTGTACATTGAGCAGCCAGAGGGCTTTGAGGTGCATGGGAAGGAGTCCCATGTGTGCAGACTGAAGAAGGCCCTTTATGGCCTGAAGCAAGCTCCTAGAGCTTGGTACTTCAGGATAGATACATACTTGCAGGGGTTGGGTTTCACAAAGAGTGAGGCAGATCCGAACCTTTACTTTATTGTGATAGGTGAGGAGCCTCTCATTCTGGTGCTGTATGTGGATGACTTGGTCATTACAGGTGCAGAGAGACTCATAGAGCACTGCAAGAGAGATCTTGCGACGGAGTTTGAGATGAAGGACGTCGGCTTGATGCATTACTTTTTGGGTTTGGAGGTGTGGCAGGAGGAGGGGCATTTCTTCCTGGGGCAGGGGAAGTATATTGTGGACATCCTTGGCAGATTCCACATGGAGGATTGTAGACCCATGTCGACACCGATGATCACCAACTGGAAAAAGTTTGATGCTTCGTATTCTGAGTTGGTGGATCCCACATTGTACAGGCAGCTGATTGGTTCCTTGATGTATTTGGTCAACACTAGACCAAACATTTGTTTTGCAGTCAACACGATGAGTCAATTTATGTGTGAGCCTAGGAAGGTTCACTGGGTGGCTGCAAAACACATTTTGAGGTACTTGCAGGGAACAGTGGATTATGGTCTGGACTACAGGCAGGGGGATGGAGTGAGATTGGTAGGATACACTGATTTTGATTGGGCAGGTTGTGCTTCTAATAGGAAGAGCACTTCAGGGTACTGTTTTGGGTTGGGTTCAGCAGTAGTGTCATGGTTCAGCCGGAAGCTGCAGTCAGTAGCATTGAGTTCAGCGGAAGCAGAGTATATGGCAGCCAGTCTAGCTAGTTGTGAGGCCATCTGGCGTCGCAAGATGTTGTTTGGCTTATTTGGTCAGCCGTTGAGACCTTCAGTGATTTATTGTGACAATCAGAGTTGCATTAAACTCACGGAGAATCCAGTATTTCATGACAGGTCAAAGCATATCGGGATCAAATATCATTTCATCGGAGGCTGTGTTCAGAAGGGCGCTGTGAAGCTTGAGTATATTCCCACTGATGAGCAGGTTGCAGATATTCTTACCAAAGCCTTACCACGGGGCAAGCATGACTACTTCAGAGACAAGATGGTGTGGTGAGGAACACCTTCCTCGGTAAGAGGGAGTGTTGAAATTTGGTACCGGAGGACAGGTGGTTCCCTAAGGCTTTGATCTTTGGCCTAGGGAAAAGTGTCCAAAAGAATTTAATTTTTCTCCTAAAGTGACTTTATAATTTTTATAAAGTTAAATCTAATTTAAAAGTGACTTTAAGTGATAAAGTTACTAAAGTCTAATTTTAAAGTGACTTTTATAAAGTCAATGAAAAATTAGAAAGGAAAAGTGACTTTGGAAATAAATGACTAAGTGGGTCTTTATTAAAGTGGGGTGAATTAAAAAATAGAAAGTGAGATTTAAATGAGCATTTAATCTCAACCCTAGATCTCAATCTATTTCAGCCATTGGATTTAGGGATCACCCAAAAGTCACTTAGGGTTGGATTAAGGGAGGAAAAGGAGGAAAAGATCATTCATTCTTTCATGAGCAGATTGAGAGAGAGAGAGCAAGGGAGATTTCTGGACAAGGAGGAGAAGGAGGCAGCAGCTTGGCACACATACCAAGGCAACATTTAAGAAAATCCTTACAGCTGAATGAGCAAGCAGTAAAAGACAGATTTTTGCTGAGCAAACAGTAAAAGGCAGAGTTGTTTTTGCACAGAAATCGAGGCAGCTGATTTTCTGCACAAAATCGAGGTCCGTACAATCTGTCAGTACAGTCGCCCGTACAAGCAGTATAGCTGTCCGTACAGTCCGTACAGCAGCTGTACAGCAGGTTTCAGTGTTTTGTTTTGCTGTTTGGAAATTTCCAGTGCGCTGTGAGGCTCAGAAATCGAGATAAGTTGTAAAATTTGTTTGCTGATTTTTTGTTGAATATTTCTCACTGTAAAAAGGCATTTTCCAGAAATAAAGAAGAGCTCTCGAACTATTTTTCCCCAAGAGTTGTAGGGGGTTTTTCCAGAGTCACCATGACCAAAAATCTTTGTGTTTAAATGTGTTTTAATGACTATTTGTAACTGCTGAATTTTATTTCTGCATTTTCCAGCATTTTGTAAAATTTCCAGAATTTGTGTTTTCAACAATTTTTTTTTTTTTCAGTGTTAAATGTATGGATATGGGAATGGGCATTTAACTATATGGGAGAAATAAGGTGAAACTGAAAACCGGGGTGGGAAAACAGAAATTTCTACAGCTAACACTTGATATTTGATCTTACTAGATGTCCCAAACATTCATTGATTTGTATGTTTTTTCTTCAGTAACAACTAGCTGGGTTATTATCTTACTTGGTAACAAAATGCATCATATGGATAGTCATTAGTAAAGACAGATCTCAATTCATTCCTTTTAACAATAATGTTGTTTGTTGTGCTCTCTTTATATATATATATATATATATATATATATATTGTTTGAAATACCTAGATCAAAGCATGGTATGCAACAACATTGGAGACATATCTTGTAGTCAAGATTCCCTCTAACAGTAATACACCATACACTGCTCTATGTTTAAATGGTAGTGCTCTTTCAATACCTCGACCCTATAGGTTGTATTTATACTCATGGAAATTGTGCTGAGGTTGTATTCATCAATGATAAGGACTGCTAAATTAGGTCTGAATGTTGTCCCAACAATCATTCCTCAAAAGGCTAGTGCAAAATGTCATGCCAAAGTGATAAGCATTGCACATAAATTTCCTTTCTCTGTCCTGAAACCCATGTCTTGTATCGAGTTCCAATGCTTTTGTTCACAACAGAAAATATGTAGCTTTATGACCTTTTCTTGCTTCTTATTTTTCCACAATATCACTTATGGCTAATTGTACTAGTTTTAATATTCGTTGTACAAATTCACTAGTCCCTAGGTATTCTTGTGGCATTTGGACCCTGCCATGACCTCTAAAGAGTCCAATTTGCTAGATCCTTCGTACCTTTCCATTGTACCTCTAGTGTCTATATATATATATATATATATTTTTCTTTTTTCTTTTTTTTTTCTTTTTACTTTCATTCTATTATTACTAATATAACATTCAACATGTATTTCCATGGTTGTTTTAGATTTATGCCTCACTTTGCTATAGAAGCACCTTTGCCTCCCCTGTCCGTATACTTCCGTTTGCCTATCATTTTCATCAAGTCAATGCTCTCAGACTTTACCACAACAGAAGATAAGGCACATAACCTATTAATTGGAACCAATTGCATTGCTATGTCGACATCATTTTATATTTCAAACAAATTATCCATTAAGTCCCAATCTTTATCCTTTACCCAAGATATGGGAATCTTTTGAAGAATCTGAGTTCAACTTTTTACCTGTGAATTCAATTATTCTCTCCGTAATGTTAAATTCTACATATTCATGAATTAATTCGCCACTTAGTTTAATTGGAAGTGTTCTTTTAAGGATTTATGAGGCAGAATCAACAATAGTAAGGTTATGACATGCTCCAATAATATATGGAACCAAAATAGTGAATTGGGTCCAAGAAGTTGTTTCCTTAACATTATAACAGGGATTGAAGATATTTTCTAGGAAGCAAACATTATAACAGGAATTGAAGATATTTTCTAGGAAGCATGGAATATTGTAGAGGGATCAGGTATTCAACTTGATCTGGCTACTTACAATGTCCTCATCATTTTCTTAAGCAAGCAAAGGATAGCAACAGATCTTCTGATGAGATGTACCAAGATAGATTTATAATTGATCATAGTCATAGCATAGCCCAAGTGATTTCACAATTTGTGATCCACTATTATGATAGTGAACGGCTTGTTCACATCCCTTTTCAGATTGTAAGTTGGCAAGAAGCAAAACCTGCAGTGTCTGTGTTGCCACTTCTTCATAACCTGGGTAATTAGAACTACATGTTATTCCACAGAATGCCCTTCCAACAGACAAATGCTTTTCAACTGATGTTTTTCGTTTGTGTGGATAAGAATGACCATCTTCTTTTAATTCATGTGCTTGTATTGTAGATGATGTTTTTCTTATGCATAATAATGTTTTTATTGTATAACACAGTACCCACTGAAGTTGTCTTGGGGAAACAATGTAGCCTTGAAATATCCTCTGGTTCTTGAACTTCAGAGGCCATAAATCGACTTGTTACACTACCCATGTAAATTATCTCAGCTTTCTCCATAGAAAAAGCTAGTTTACCGTTATATGCATGTGTCATATTTTCACTAGTCTGTGGCAACATAGAAGATGACTCCTCTTCTCTCTGACTCAAGCTTGCTGACAACACGTTTGTAACACTTACCTGGCATATTCAGGAATTTTTCTTTTCCAAACACACTTATTATCGTTCTCCGTTTCCACATCTATGACTGCAAACTCCTGTTCCATGACATTTTTTTATACAGTTCCTGAATCTTTCAACAATCATTATTTTCATTGTGCCTGTTAACTTGAATTTTGGTCAGATATTTTCGTTTGGTAAGCACATGAGCAGTCTAAGAATCTCTAAAATCCATCAAGAATTGACTACTGTCTTTTCATTGTCATTTCCTTAAATATTGACTAATTTATTGATTATTAATATTTATTATGTTTGTAACATTTCCATCTCCTTAAAATTTGTTATGTCCTCAAAGCAAAAGTAATGGGGATATTGAAAACATTTAAAGGTAATAAGGAGTAAAGTATTCACTCATAAGACCTAGCATCATTCTTTTCAGCCAAAATAGTAGATTGTCCTGAGTATTCTATATTTCATATAGATCATGCAATTTTTCTACATGCAGTTCAAATAGCAATTGACCAAACGATTTTTTTTTTAAAAAGGGAGGGGCTAGTTCCCAAACAGAAGCTTAATCGGGCCCTCTTTTTTGTTACAATATACATATCAGAACAAGCTGATAAGAGTCACATCGCAGCCATCAAATCAACCAGAATATTCCATCATTCGCCGAATATGCGCCAGCATCCGCAGCGCTGCAGGAATCGATCGTGGCCGGGGTGCGTGAAATCGACTGCCCCGACCACTATGCCATGCACTCATGTGCAGCAATTGACCAAACGATTATTATAAGAAAATTGTAATCAATCGATGCCAAAGTCAGCATAACTCTTAGTGGTTATAATCATGACAGGAGTAGCTTACTAGAGCCTTGAAAAATCAAATTTTATAAAGATAATTACTAATGAGCTCTAAAATTTTTGAAACTCAACTGATTAAAAGTCCAACTTGGTTCATCTACAATGAAATCATAGTCTAGTTAAAAGTTTCGTACTCTAAAAGGAGAATATCAATTCTATTGCATATGCTTGCTAAATTAACAGCAGTCTAAAATACATAAAATCATGATTCAATCAAATTGAATCTTGCATAAGCCTTTACACTGCAAGCTATATGAAGTTACAGTAAAACAAGATAAATTACACTGAAATTACGTATCGAACACCTTCACGAATTAAAGGCCTTTCCACATCACAAAGCCCAGATTAAATAATAATAATAATAATAAATATATAAAATTTCAACCCATATATATATATATACCCAGATTAAATAATAATAATAATATTAATAAATATATAAAATTTCAACCCATATATATATATATTCAATTTTATTTAAATAAGAGTTATTAAATTCATTTATTTTGGTCACCATTATAGCACTGAGGTTGCACTTGATAAACAAAATCACAGATTTGAAGCTCTCCACTAACCGGATCCCAAATACATATGAAACCCACAATAAATATATATATTAGTAAAATCTTCGTTGTTCAAATAAAAGTACATTACTGGAACAGTTTGTCACAACAGATCTTGCAATATGATTTTTCTTTTTATTATGCAATTTATTTGCTTAAATCCCAGATATATAGTCACAAGTAATTACCATGATTAGAAATCATTCTATCATCTTTTTGAATTTCAACAGTCTGACTTCTACAAATTACAAGCTTCTCCATGCGTAAGAGAAAATTCAATATCAGTTACAAAAGACTGTTTTGTATTATCAACTCATTTATAATTTTATAGCTGACATTAAGCTCCTTCAAATTGTTGATCATGGTGACCTCAAAGAAAGAATGGAGAGAACAGTAAAAGATCTGAAGGAAGCTAGAGAAATGCACCGAATACTTCATGTCGGTGGAAATGATGGATCTCTAGAAGTTTTTTGAGGACCATCCACAATTGAAAATCATTGTTGAAGATTGACTTGTCCTAAAAGTTAAGAAAAGCCTATATATATATATATAATATTATCCACAATAATAAACCTCAAAACTAATACAAACTTACTCCACTTTAATTGAGTAACTTCTACCATTATTACGCTAATGAACCATCGCCAAAGGAGATGTCAAGTCAGGTTTCAAGCCAATACGTTTATTTTATTGACGATTAGTCTTCATTACCGTGAGATATTTTCCTACTTCACCTATCGTATCCTATGGGTTTCACTTCCCTATCTCTTATTCATTTGTTAATGTGGACTCTCTTTTAACTTTTCCAGAAAACTTCGATTTCACTTTTGTTCTTTTTTTTTAAAGATAACGATGTTTCCTAGAGCTTTTTTTTCCAAATATTAAAATTAAAAATATTAAAATAAAATTAATTGTTCTCAGTCAAAAAAAATGAGAATGAAAATGTGGCGTGATTCCTAGAGATACAGTAGAGCACAATAAAAACAAAGTTACACTTATCTTTTTTTATTTTTTATTTTTTAATGTCTAATAGAGCACAGTGAAGGCACAATTAACCTACCCGCTATCAAAAGATAACAGAAATATATATATATATATATATAGTCATTTCTCGCTATTCAAAGTTATAAGGAATCATAATAAAATGGAACACAAACTCCATGATACTCTGTAATGTATTACATGAAAAATTGTATTTGTTATATTTTAAAGAAAGGAAAAATTTGTTAATATATAGATTCATGCATTATGCCAGACTGTTCTCTAGGAAATAATATTCAATTAGAAATACACGACATCGTTGCAAAGTCGATCCAGATTAGGGCATAAATTATGACTAATGAATATCAGAAATCTCCCAAATTTGATGATTACAAATAAAATAGATTTGGTCATTGACTATCGTAAGGTAAACATGACAATGTCGCTAACTCTTCAGTCAATCCTTGTGGGCACCTTTCATTCGATGTCGTCCAAAGGAAGGGTTCCGACTGCTACTGAGAACTGCTCTCCTGACATTCACTTGCTACTTGAGAGTTACACTCAGTGGCAACATGCTAAGTCGACTAGCTAGAATTTAACTTTTCTATTATGCTGCGTCGGTAAAACCTGGAAATTTAATGAATTTATTTCCATGGTCAAATCCTGGCAGCGTGAAAGTTAGTTATTCTAATGGGTATGCAGCAAAGTCTTTTATTCAAAACGTATCCTTTTACTTTTTCACACTTCTGAAAATATGTTCAAAACCGACAATGACTTCGGAGTGTCCAGCTCTAAATCTGCCATTATTTGCCATTTGATGTATGATATTGCAGCCAGAAAAGCTTCGACATTAGAGGTGACCGCGACTATCTAGGATTTATCTTGTTTTAAATTATCTACAGAACCTTTGATTATCTTTCTCAGACGGCGCTGTGCTGGTATTATCATTAGGGAACTCTAGTGAGAGAAGAAATTGTCACTAATTTGTGAATATTCACAGATACTCTGTGTATTGTCTTTGAGAAAATTCGTCTTTGGATTTGTCGGTGTTGCATAAAAACGTAATCACAACAATGGAACTAAAAAGGAGAGAAGCTATAGTAATTTAAATAGAGCTAATTTAATCACAAAGTGCACAGAATACTGTGGAAACAGTAGTATATGACACAGTTTGCATACTCAATGATAAAAATACAGTGGGTCTACAATAAGATATGGTCCCAACAACCTTGGTAAGGTCCGAGAGTTTGCAACCTCGCTCTGATACCATGTGTGGAGACTACTCTTAAGGTTCAACTAGATGAACAAATTTCTTGTAGATTCTATCAAATTAAATGCAATTGCGTACTTGATTCTCCAGTCCGGTTAAATGCAATTGCGTACATGATTCTCCCGTCCGGTGTCGATCCACGTTGTTCTGAGTCTTCTGTTTACATTACCAAACTGACCGATTCCTCCCTGCCTATTTGGGATCAACCTCTGCAGTTCCTAGATCCAGAGGACTTTGAGATGGAAGTCTATTGGCCCCGTACCCAAAACTCCAAGAACAACTCAAATTTCCCAATTTTCAGTTCAAAATGAAGCCCCAAGATCATCCCTCAAACTAGACTCCTTTTCCCTCATGATTTTCTGTATTTCCTCCTCCCTGCACTATATTTCAAAGGTCAAGACAATCCTCTGTTTTCCCAAAACTCATTCTCCCCCCCCTTTCATGTTCCCCTTCTGTCTTTGTATATCATTCTTGGGCGGTGATCGCTCTCTCTACCAGCAAACCCACTGCTCCCTTACATGGTGACAACTTCCCTCCTTTGTAATGTGTGACTATATTCATTTAAAGGTGTTGGTATATTGACATGTGTATTAGGTTTAGCTTTATGATTTTTATTCATTTTATATAAATGCCCTTGGTTCACAATATGTACTTTATTTTTGATTTACTTTATCATTTTGATAATTTATTAGTATAATTTATTAATATTCTGGGATATATAAATATATAACCATATTTATAATTAACTTAAATTTTACATTTATTTCTTTATAACCATATTTACTTTATACTTTTAAATTTATATCATTGAAATTATTTAGGGTATTGCTCATTAATTATGATGCATTGAGCAATATGTGTGGTGATGGGTGAAGGTGTAACTTCTATTTGAAGGAGTGTCATGATATTCAACATTTATATTTTGTTGACCACTACGTGTCAACGACCCATAGTAGTACACCCCCTTTTTCGCAAAAGGGATAGTGCTTGATCGATGTGTCCGTGCCATTCGACTATCATCATCAACTTGATCATGTTATATTATAAACCCTTTCTACATGTGTAAATTGTAAATAATCTCAGCAGATCCGTGTCATGTATGTAACTGCCTAGGTAAAACTAATTTTTTGATGATGATCTACATTCCAGAACGTTTTTGTCTCACCGATCCATGATCGGCAGAGTTTTCCTTCAGCCTTACCCCAAAGCCGGAATGGATTTTGTCACCAGAAGGTTAGGGGAGTCCTAGTGTGCTAGATTGAGTCTATGTAAAAGTGTTTTGGAAATAATCCTAACTATTTGGTTAGGTTATTTTATTACAAATCGCTTGATCTGCTAGATTATATTTGTGTTGCAAAACTTGGTGGTCTATGAGGATCTTGTTCAAATGGGCTTTCCCCCCTTGAGATGTAAAAACGTAAAAATCATGATGTAAAATGTCTTGAGGGTTAGAAAAATAATTTATCCCCTCATAGGTCCTAGGTCCTAGTTAAATTTTAATTTTCCAAAGGTAAAATTCGTGGATCCTTTAAAAAAATTAAATCTTAATTGGTCTAGGGACTAAGGATTATTTGATTATTTTGTTAAATTTTATGTCTTAGGTCTCTGGGGTTAAGTAAAAGTCAAAGTTTTGAGGAAATAAATGCAAAATTTTAGTTTTTTGAATTTATTAAATGTATTTAATTGAAAAATTCGAAATTTCCTCAATATTTAAAATTTCGACGGATGAGATTAAAAGAAATTTTGATCTTCATCGACGGTTGAGATCACTTTGACAAGGATCACTTAAACTAGCCATTGGGAAATTTTTCTTTAAATAGGGGGTCAGTTGCCAGTTGAGATAGATTCGACCTTTGAGTTGTGTGCTAAGGAAATCTCTCTTGTAATCATTTTTCATGTACAATAAAGAAAGACTTTGGGGTTAATTTCTGCTGGTGTTACTCTTCGTGGAAATGTTGTAAAATGTTTTATATTTATGCATAGATTTATTTTCAGCCATTGATGATAGCTTTATGAAGAGTGATTTAAACACAGGTATCTTGTTTGGTCACTGGGGTTTGAATGATAGTTTAATTTCCGAATATAATGGCAGATATCTCCATTAGATCTGAATTTTATTGTCGTTTTCTCTCTCTATGTTAATGGTTGAATTAAGTTGTATAGGAAATCCTTGATTTTGAGATCACCAAGCGTTCGGGGAAGTCTTCAGTTGGACCAGCCAACTCCCAGATAACATTTTCTGAAGAGTCCAGCTGGTTTTGATCCCAGGCTTATCATTAGAACTTCTATTGTGGATGCATGGAGGGTTTTCTGAAGCACCTCGTCTTAAATTTAAAATTTTTAAAAAATATATGTGTGGCATAATGACAGATCTAGTTGCTTAGAGCCTTTAACCTGTGAATATTGTAATTATTTAGCTAGTTTTTGGGGTTTTTAGTTTCATCCTTGCATACATTATTTCAGGGCATTTTGTTTTGCCATTGCAGGTTGCAGATCTGAAGAGGAGATTTTTCTTGAAGCCAGATCTAGGCCCTGGAGGGTAAGATATGGCCTTAGAGTCAGCTCTTGTAGGGGTTTCTGAAGAAATTTGAAGGTTTCCCAGGCCTGGTGTTTATCTTTGTTACAGGAAAATTTTCGAATTTTTTTTTTTAAGCAGGCTATGGGATTGCTGCCAAACCTCCACGCAGCTTTCTCCCACTGGCTAGTCTCTGCTCTACCCGCGTTTTTCAAACCCTTCCTGTCTTAAGGCTGCATATCTCACCATCTTTGCATTCATCAACATCTCCAAATGTTGCCCACACATTCTTCCAAAACTCACGCAGCTTACTCCATTGACCTCTACACTGTCCCTCTATCTTCAAACTCCTCATCACAGCTGCCAGCCATCTCCACGCTGCCATTTCCTGTGCTTTTCTTCTACGTTGCTAGTTTGTCCTCTCTGCCCGCATCTCTTCCTCATACAACTAAAACCCCTCATTGCCAGTCCTCACGCAGCTTCATTCCTTTGCAGATCTCTTTCTCCAAAATGCTGCATAACCCTCCTAACTCTAAACCTGCATTCCTCACGCCATCAAATTAACCCTCAACTCACTCCACACAGTCACTTTCTACTCCACCCTTGGATTTGTGTTGAAAACCTCCAAAACCCTTCCACGCTTTTTTCCTTACTCTCCACGCTCGACCTTCATTTGCTGCCTGTGACTTGCCCTCCATGCATTCCTGCGTGAGCTCCCCCGTCCATCCTTTGCAGACTTCACTATCGTCTTCCCTTCTTCCGTCGTCGAGCTATGAGCCACTGCCGTCATAGCTCCTCAAGACTGGATCGCAGCTCTAAACCGCTGCACGCATCCCTCCCTCTGTGTGATCAGTCTCAAACCTTCCTCCTGCGTCCATCAGTCGTCTAGCAAATCTCGTCGTTTCTCTCTCGGCTTCATCGAACCATCGCCACTACCATTTCCGCTGCCATAACTTCAACCCTCACGCAGACCTGCAATCAACTCTCGATTTCATTTTCAGTAGCTTATATGCGTATGGTTTTTTTAGTTTAGGTTTAGTTATATTTTATTTTTCTTTTCTATTTCATTTAGTTTAGGGTTTTGATAGATTTAGCTTTTCGATTTTTTTTTGGTTAAGTTAGGTTTCTGACCATTGGTTGTATCATTTTAATTTAAAAGGATAGTGGTCACTTTTTTGGGTTTGCCTTGGTTTATTTTTCATTGTTCATAAAAAAGTTCTCAAATAAAAATTAAAAAAATCTTAAAAAATTCTAAAACTTAAAAAATTAAAAAATTAAAATTTTAAAATTTTAAAAATTAATTTTTTTTGAAAAAAGACTAATTAAAAATTGAAAATTCCTTTTGATGTCTTTTTTGTGGTATTAGTATTTATCATTTTACTATAGTTAAATTTTTACATTTGGAGAATAACTATTGGAAAGTGGTAAATCCTCTTAGATTTGGGCTATTAAGCATCTTTTAATTCTAGGATCTGAAACTGGTTCGCATTTAAATTTTGTGGTTGATTAAAGTATTTGTATCTCTTGAAATTTAACCGCTAAGACATTGTGCTTCTATAGAAAATCTTTCGTTATTGCTTGAATTATATAATGTTTGTTACATATTAGATATTTTGTAAATTTTTTCAAGTAATCATTAATTATTTCATAAGCAACAACAACTAATTGATTACCTTGGATCATTGACTCCATAAGGCACTGGTATTAATCATTTTTAATCAAATTATAAATCTTGCTGAGCCTTAATCAAATATTTGATTGCCTCATCGTGTCTCCTGAGCTGGCTGATTCACAACTGGTTCTCTTTTATCCCATAGGGTCTACCCCCCTTAGCTTGCTATAGCGAGACAGTTTAAACGGAGAGATCGGGGATCAGGGTGACAGCCCCCGGTCTAAGCATTGTCGCGGTGCCTAGACACTTTGTGCGACAACATACTTAATTTAGAATATAAATACTAGTGCAGTGCATGCGATACATGCATATGTAGCTATCATATGCATGCATTGTATGCATGCTAATATTCTTGTGCTCTCTATATGAAAGATGGGTCATTACATTGGCTAAATTATCTACTAAGAAATACTTCCTATCTCCAACTCTTATCTCTCTCGATTCCACTTTTCTAAACCTCTGCGCAACATTTGGTCAATAGCTTCTGTGCCTTTACCAAAAGATAGAAAAATCGACCCAGGTAATAGCCTTTAATCTAGCTTAGAAAATTGTTGTCCAAACTCCGGTCTAACAATAAGAAAATTCCCCGCAAAATCTCAGAGCCTTTAACCCACACTTGCTCTCACAATGTGCTCCACAAAATACCTTTGTGCCCTGTTGACCACTGGAGTGGCACCTGATGATTATATGAAAGACTCCATGCTCAAGGATGATCCAGAGGGCACTTGTACCATCATATATCATTAACCAATAGAGTTTTTTAACTCTACTTCTATCTTTTATCTTCTCATTATCTTTCTTGTACCCAGATTCCACACCATGCGGGGAATTGTAATAAGTGATACTAGTAATGATGAGTTTTTGAGTTTGTAACAGGCTTAGGATGTTGGGACTCGATTAACAAACGAGTACACCTTGGAGTGTTTTTTTATCTGGTTAATTATCCCTTTTTTTTTCAGAGGCAGATAATTTTTTGGGTATTTTATTCATGTTTTACTCCAAAGCCAGGGTGACGGTTTGAAGGTTGAGCCCCTAACACATCTTAGTGTCTAGAGTCGATGTATATTACCATACTAGATCACACAAAAAATTTCGTGGAATTTGGTTAGGTCTGGGTAGTCATTTTTTATTTTCTTAGATTTTCTGCACTGTGGAAATTGCTAATAAAATTGTATTTGTAATGTTGATTTCTAGAGAAGTTGTATGGTGTATGAGTAATTAAAATTACACCTCTCACCCTTAACGTTCTACTATGACACACTTTGAGGTGTTAAAAATGTGTTTTTAGCTCTCAAAACCCACTTTTCCTAACTTTAGTGAGAAATCTAGCAATTAATTAAGCCATAAATGAAATAAATGGAAAAAAATAAATATCCACACATGCTAAATGTTGTGGAAATGAAGTGGAAAATTATGGGGGAGTTAAAGTGAAGTCCCAAGGTGATGTGGACTTCTAAAATCAAGAAAAGGACGTGCTCAAATGAAATCGAACTTTTGGCATTAAAGGAGAAAGTTGCTTACTTGGAAATTCGAATTTGTGAAGTTAATGCACATTTAGGAGGATTTGAGAGAATATTTGGTGGAGATTTTTGTGGGAAATTGTCCCAACATGGGTTACCACTCATATACACTTGTCATTCTATTATAAAATTTGAATTTGGCACATAAGGGAAGACGAAAATGATGTCCACTTGCCAGAATTCGATTTTTACACTTGGCATTGGAGCTCTATTCAACAAATTCGAATTTCTCTTTGGGATTGTCACCTCATGCCGCTTGTTTAATCACTTCTACATTGGGATTGGCTCCAATGCCATTTGTCATTGTCATTCTTCATTGGGATTTGCTCCCAACTTTCTATATAATAGAGCCATGTGCTCTCATATTGTATCATGTGATAAGCTATTGGGCTTGAAGAAACTCTATCATTTTGTACTTGCGTACTTTCTTAATACAATCAAGACTTTGGGGATATCTGGCTCGTGTTATTTTAGTGTTATGAGGTGATGTCCTTTCATACTACTACTATTGTGTTTAATTTCTTTCACATGTTGAATTGATATTATTTTATGCTTGCCATCTTGCTTGGATTGATGTGTCTAAGCTACCTTGCACATGTCATTTATTTAGAGTAGTATTCCAGGGAGAAGTTTGCCAATTGATTTTAGGAGGAATGCTTGGTTTATCTTATTCATTATATTGCTCTAATCTTGTGCAAACTAATACGTGTTCAAGTGTGTGGGAAATATCTTTTGTATTGTCTGCAAGAATCCATCTGGAAGTGGGAGAAATCTCAATTAGATCAACTCACTCCTAGAATCACAGCAATCCAAGACTCAACCATTTTTTCGCTTCAAGTTTTCAATCCAACAAAGAGCAAAAGGGAGTTTTCTTAATCTATAGCTACTTGATCAACCATCTAAAATTCAAAATACTTCTTTGATTCTATTTCTTTCAAAGTTATACCTCTTATTCAAGATTCAATTCTAAAGCTAGGCAAGTATGGGGTTCACTCCTATTACTTGAGCTAGTACTTTGTAAATTAAATTCTAAGTTTAGTTTTGGTTTCTTTGTCCTAATTTTACATTGGCAATTGATATTTTTTTTTGTGTTTTGCAGCCCATAGGCTTGAGCATTGGGTAGCAAGGAGTTTAAGGAGAAGCTTTGGAAAACTACTCACTCGTGTGTATGCAAGACCCCCTTACGCTATCCAAAGACTGATTTTTAGGGAGGCCATAAGCACTTGGGAGAGAGTTGCAAACTCATCGAGGCCGTGAGCCTTTTGAGCCTTGTGAATCTCTTTTGGAGAGTTTTTTTCCATCTTCAAGTTTGTTCTTATTATATTTTTTGGGAGAGTCTAGCTTTGTTAGTGTCTCATCTTTGTAAAGATCTCTCTCGTATTGTGGGTTGCCCTCTTAAGGCATTTTTACCCTGTTTAAGTGCTAATAAAAGATAAAAAAAAAATTGTTGGAGGGAGCTTGGGATTTTTCCCATGGCATGCATGTTCCTCATTTAGAGGAAGGATTCTTGTGGGTGGCCTAATCTTGCTTTAGTTTTTTTCTTAGCTTTCTAGCTTTTTAATTTCATATTGTGCATGTTTAAAATCAATACATTTCACTCTACATGCAAATTTGTACTAATCTTGTATTTAAATTCTCACATGCATACGCTCTCAATTTCTGAAAACTATTTCTCTTTGAAGCATTTGCATTTTCATTAGTTTAATTTGTGGAATTAACACAATTTGCACTTCATCTAGGCATTTTAGTATAGGAAGGCCCCAAGCCTCATTAAATCTTACCTCCAACTTAAGTTTGTTGAATAGACTTTTAGGGACTCTCTACCTCTATTGACTTCTCATTGTGAGATCCAAACATTTGGGTGAGGATGAGGTCTGAGGACTAGAGTTCATTTGTAACTTTGCCTTAGCGCTAATTAATAAAATAAACCAAGAGCTCATTCCATCACATTTGCTTTGTTTGCAAAGTTCTTAAATTTCTTGCTATCTTGATGGTTTAAAGTCTCTCATGAAAATCTTATTTTCAAGAGACACTTTGGATGCAAGCATTGTAATTCCTTTTAATTTTTCAACAATTTTAATTTTTCTTGTACTAGGAAATTGACTCATCTTGTCGTTTAATTGCATATTGTCATGAATGGTTGATTTCACTTTCAAGTACTATTATTTTGGGTTGCAAATTTAATTGCATGTTGTCATTTTGGTCTAAAATTTGAGTTCTTTTTGTATCATTTCGAGCAAGATAGTTTCCATGATTTGATTTTGTAGACTTATTCATCTTGAAAGCATTTATAATATCTTGCGCTAACAATTTATTGTTTCACTTTTCGGGGTTATTTTGGCTTTCCATTTGAAAACATTTCACTTCATTTTAAACAAAATACAATTTCATTTCTTAAAGAGCAAATACTTGGAAGGCAGTGGTTGTTTATGTATTTCATTCTTATCTTATGATGGTTATTTCTCATATTAGTTTTTGCTTATAAATCCTTAAAAGCAATCCATTTTCACTATAACGCACTCCTAGAAACTCACATCTTTTAACTTAACTTTTCATTAGGGACCACCCCCCTTAGCTAACCTAGGAGATAACTCAAACGAGGAGAGACAGGATTAGTTTGACAACCCTTTCTCTTAGTTCCCTACCACCAACCACACCTTGTGGGGTTGAAGGCTTTTCTCACTGACTTGTAGGTAGGTGTAGGCGGCAGGGTTAACATGCCCAAGAAAAACACACCACTAAATAAACTTCTACAATGATGTCCAATGGAAGCTCTGAATTGAGCTCCCCAAATTGCCTCACTAGGGAGACATTTGAAGTTCTCCGGAATGAGGGTGGAATTCCACTTGGAATTCCTATTGCTAAACAACACTTTGGCCCTTGTGCTAAACAACTCCAAGAGAAAATGAAATAGGAAGTACAATAGCCATAAAATAATCCACAAAATGAGTCCATCCTCCTTTTATAATTTCTCCTCATGCCTCTAGACTCCTTTTTTAATGTTATTTTATTAGTGCTGGCCATTTTCCGCTAAGTTACTTTTGCCACCATTTAATAAAATAATAATTGCCGCTAATCTCCAATAAAATGATACTAGCCACCTTTCTCCAATGATATTTGCCCCTTTTTAATTATTATTACTAAAATTGGGCAAAATTCCTTAGTGACTCCCATGCTCACAAAATTGGAGACATTACATAATCAATACTAATTGGGGTAAATCAATTTTTCTCTAGAGACTTGTGGAAAAGTCACTTGATAGGGTCAATGTTAGTTTTTGTAGCATTGGTTGTGTTCTAGCCACAAAATTTGGTGGAGAGGCTAGAATACATGTATTCTCCAAAACCCAGAAATTGTTTATGGAAATTCCATCTAGAGACAACTTAAATAAAATAATTAATCTTTTTTTAATAGTGCCTAAGTCTAAACTTAGGAAAATTGAGCAATTAAAGGGTATTAATTAAATCACAGTGAGAATCTTCTAGAAGAAGTCATGGATCGAGTTCTAGTTAATCTTAGCCATCGATTATGTTTTAATCTTGATCGTTGAGGTCTCAATGAGAGATTATAAGAAGAAATTCGATGGGGGTTGGAGAACACATTTGAGACGCCAAAAATTCAATTTTGCTAGGAAATTGATTTCCAGAGTAGCAGTTGTGTGTTGTCGGAGGTGATTTAGTAAGATCGAAGTAGTGAGAGAGAGGCAGGGATAGTAAGGCTAGGAGGAATATTTTCCAGTCCGGTGAGTGCATAACAGGGAGACAAAGAGGCAGTGCAGAGCAAAGAGGCAACACAAAGCAGAGAGGCAGCGTAGTGTTTCAAAGGGGAAGTCGTATTTCGTTGGGGAGAAGCAGTGATTTAGTGCCAGAAACTAAAGTGGGAGCCCGGAAGTGTCATGTCCCTTCTCAAATACATTTGTAATAGGGTGCTGCTACACAATTTTGCACAATTTTGTCTAAGGAAGAGAACCCATCATTTTCAACTTAGGGACTTAGGAGGCAATTCAAGTTTATTTGGTTGCTAGTGGAATGTGGCGGGCACCACATGAGATTTTGAATTGGCCCCTTCGAATAGCTTGGAGGGAAAGTCGAATAGGTGGATGGAGGGTCCCACATGAGGCTAGGACGGCCCAAGGAGTTATAAGGAGGGAGTAGCTCTCATTCTGGGATTCATTCTGACATCTTGCAAATAAACCTACTTGATTGTTTGCTCTGTTGTTTAGCTGAATCAACCGGTTGTTTAGCCACGAATCTCTCAAGCTGGAGATTCAAACTCTACTTCGGAGGACCATCTGTGTCGCCCTAGAGAGGCAGTTCCACATGTTTTTGAGTTCGAGGTTGTGAGACAACACCATCATCCAACGCAAAGTAGGGAGTGCGTATTTCTGAACAGCTGGAGAATACACAGAGGGAGCTAGGAGCCATCAGAGATCAGGTGTTTGCTGGCAGAGTTAGAGGGTTGAGGGATCAACAATAGGTCAGCATTCTTGCTGAGTTTTATAACCAACAGAGCCAACATTCCAACAGTTTGAATTGTTGGGCTAGGGGACAAGGTAGAGGCCATTCCAGTAGTTTTCGTGGAGTTTGGGAGCAGGTGCCGATCCAGGAAGTCAGGGATTTGATAGCAAGGGTCAGCCCAACAGTTTGGGACCATTTTCGAGAGGACTTACGTGCAATTTCCAGCAGGTCAAGTTTTGCAATCACAGCTAAAGTTGGGCTCCAAGGAGGTCGAATTTTAGAAGTCTTAACCAACCAAAATCCTTCGTGGGTTTTTCTGGGTTTAGGCCAAGGAGTCTGGGGTTAAAAGAACATAATTTCTTGGGCAGTAGAAGTGCATCTTCTAGCCATTCGAACTTCAACAGAAAGACAATTTTCTGGGGCAACACAGTGCATATTGGTGCAGCAGTTGGACAGCCTTCAGTTCAGCCATTTTCTCACCTAGTTTTGGTCATACTTATCCATTAAGACAAGCCCAGGTGCACCATATTGTTATCCATATTTGCAGCTTTTCTATGGATGTTTAATGTGTATTCCGTTTTTATAATTTGCTGCACATATTATTTGCTTTATATCACTTGTATCCCTATTTAGGATCATTACAGGAGGCCAGGAGAGTCCATTTCCCAAACAACAGCTGATCAGTTAGTGAGAGAGACGTTGGTCTGAGTTGTGTGATGCAAAACTGCATAGGTTGACACAGGGACTGCGTATAGGCAATAGAGAGCAACTCATCTTGAGCCAAGGTTAGTGTCGGATCATCGGTGAGAATGAGATTTTTCTCACTAGACTTCTGTCAGTGATTTCTTTGTATGGATTGCTAGATTTGAGCATCCATAGATTTGTACTCAGATTTACTACTGCATAATAATAAAACCCTTAGTTGCTGCACCGGTTTTCCCAAGATGGGTTTTTTCGTGGACATTAGTCCAAAAATAATAGTGTTATTTATGTGTGTGTGATTATGTTCTTCCAGCATTATTTTTCATCCACAGTGTTGTATTTGTGAAGGCTGTAGTGTATTAGTTTCGATATTTACCGTAAAATGCAGTAAATATTTTGTTCAAGTTATTTAACAAATATAAGAAACTTAATCAGTTGTTGCAGCGAGATTCGGGGTTTCTGAATTTTCACAGTCAAGATGATCTTAGCCATCAATTGAGATAAGATCATGGTCATTGATTTGTCAACGAGAGATTATAAGAAGAGATCGATGGATCATTTGGAGACAACACAAGATTAGTGAGAGATTGAAATACAACATTGCTGTGAGAGCAAGGGCCCAGAGGTAGCGCAGAGACACAGCAGAAGGGTTTCAACAAAGATTGAAGATCAAAGTTCCAAAGAGAAAATCTTCATATCAATCTCCAGATTCTTAGTGACCGAGGCAGATCGATTTTCTGCAAAGAGGTTGAATTTCCAGTAGTGGTGCGAATTGATCAAGGAGGTCGAGTTGTTGGAGGAAGGACAACATTCCCAAAAGAGGTTTGATTTTCCAGTGAGATCAAATTTTCCAATGGAGGTTGGGTACATTTCCCAGCCAGTGCGAGTTGCCAGGAAGGCCGAATTTATCTACCAGGCTACATGTGTGAGCCAGATCGAATAGCCAGAGGGAGGCCGAATTTGATCTGAGGGGTTGAGTTGCTTCCAAAAGGTCAAATGAACTTGCAGAAGTGAAGAAAATATTTTGTCAGAGGTTTGCAGTTTTGTTGAAGAATTAATAATAAAACCCACACCTGCAGAATTGGTTCCCCTTTGGGGTTTTTCTAGGGACATTTGTCCAAAATTTTGGTGTTCATTATTTGTGTGTGTACATAATTTTTCTCTATTCCTTTGGTTAATTGGTTTTTAGTGAAGTTGTAGTTGTGTTTTAGTTAGTATTTGCCACAAATAATTTGCAAAAGGCAAATAATCTAAATTGATAGGAGAATAATAACCAACTAACTGCAATAGTAAATAAAAAATTCACATGGTATCGGAGCAGATCTGAGGGTAGAAGGAAGATTTATTGGAGAATATGTAACTAGGTTCGGTCTTCATATATGTAATTTTGATATTTGTACTTATTCAAGAAAAGAGAAATTATTTTTTTGTATTATTTGTCAATGAGTTTCTTGCTCATTGAAAATAGGTTAAGCACATTTTGAAGTGCTTCTAGAGAGTCAAAGTCAAAATGTAATTATGAAAAGACCCTTTGAGGGCATGTTACATCATGTAAGTCATCATACAAGGTCAAGGAAATAACTCCAAGCATGGTCAAATCCTCTCCTAGCTCCAATGAAGTCTACAAGCAGCAAAAACGATGAATAAATGTGAAATATAATGCAACTGTCAAGTCGGCCTAGAAGACAGTCAAGTCGGCCTAATGGACAGTCATGTCGGCTTGAGAGAGGAGGGACAAACCTCTATAAATAGAGGTTGTCCACTCCTCATTTGGACACACACTCACATCTCTGAAATCCGCAAGGAAGAAGAAGGCTTAAAGGATAAAGAAAAGGTGAGAAAAGGGGCTACAAGGACAACATTACAAGAAGGAAGAACAACGAAGTTAAGGGGCTGCTTTCTAGGGTTTCTGCAGCCACACGTGCGAAGGAGTAAGGGACAAACTGCGGCTAGATCAACAATAAAAGTGCAGCAATGTATCATTTATGGTTTGGGCTAGAAACTAGGCTAATAAAGGTCTCCTACTCTAGCGTTGAAGGCAGCCTCACAAGCGAAGGAAGAAGAGACATAACCTAGGAAGAAGAGGATTGTTTCTAGGGCTAGAAACAGTCACACGTGTGAGGAGTAGGAAGAGCTTGACAACAATTTAGGGCAACAACATAAGAACCCTAATGCAGATGTGCAGTTAGGTCTACAAGGTATCCCAAGGTCAGCAAAGAAGGTCCTCCTTATAGCAAAGAAGAAGAGCCCTAATATTCTAGGGTTTCCTAACCTAGAGGATAAAGTGTGGAAGATAGTGCCGGAAGATGTGCTGGAAGTGACAGTGCAGAAAGAGGAAGGATTTGACTCATGCTTGGAGGAGATATTAATCAAGGGTCTAGGGTTTGGCAAGTGTTCAAATAAGAAGCTTCAATAAGAGAAAACTTACAAAGGGTTTCCCGCTCAAGAGTGGAGAGGGTTTGTCCTTGGCAGAGAGCCAAATTTTGTGTAGTTGTTATTTTGTTTTGGTAGCAGTTTGATGAAGCACACACATATGCACTAATAAGCACAAGCAGAAGTATAAGCTAACTAAGACAAAGTAAAAAGACTTCACAAATTATTATCAAGTCTCGGAGAATCACCACTACACTACTTTGCCCTAGATTCTCTAACAAGATCTGTGTAGGCACGGGAAGAGAAATGTTGCGAGTTTTAACCTAGTTCAAATTCTTCAATTTATTCTCCAATTTATTTGAGTTTTGTAGATTTCCAAAGATGGTTGCATCAGGTTGAGCAATCAAGATAGGTTGGTTGGAGCCTCCAATTTTGGCGTATGGAAAGTCAAAATGTCATTCCTATTAGATCAATATGGAATGAAGGAGTATTCGGAGAATGTTATTGCCCTACATGCAGATCCACAATCACTGGTCCCATACATGAAAGAAAATGGCAAAGCGAAGAGGATTATCTTTGATGGATTCAAGGACCATATTGTTTTGCATATCACAGAGAAAGACACAGCGAAGTAGATGTGGGACGCCATAGTAAAATTGTACTAGAATCCTTCAAATAACAGGAAGATGTAATATCCCAAGTGGGATATTTGGCTAATTTTGTAGAAATCTAACTCAACCAAAATTTCTCCATAAAATTACCATTCAATTAACAGAAGATTTCCATGTAAAATATAACAAATAGAGTGCATGCAATTCAATAATACGATAAGCAGAAATAATCTCAACTTTTATTATAATAGAAACTGGGGTTTACATGTTGATATAATAAAATAGCTGAGATGGAAAACTGACCTCGAGAATTTGCTCTAACGTTGTGTTGGCCCTCCAAAACTGAACTAAAATGTCATTGTTGAGCTCTCAGTGAATTATGAATGAATTCACCAAGGAGAGTTGTGTACTCGCCCAATCTCACTGAATCACCTGAGGGTTTCTGTCCTGGGGCTACTAATGAAGTAGAGAACTGAGTTCTCAACCTCTCATACAAGAAGAAATATTAAATCCAAGATGTCCTCTAATGGCCTCCTCCTGCTCTTTTATAGATCTGATGGACCCCTCTAGAAGCTCTTATTTTATTATTAATTTAATCATTGAGCATATTTCCCTCAATTAAAATATCTTTTTAATGTGGGAAAATGGTAAATTGGCCACCATGCCTCAAGCCACTGATAATCCCCACTAACCATCTCATCCTGTAGATCTTCTCATTCTAGTTCCAACAAGCTACTACACTAAGATGTTTTGTCAAGTATTCCTCTCGGAATGCCACCTTAAGCGTAATTATGTGAGTTAGGTACAATAATAACCCCGTTTTACGGGAATTATCATAATGCAATGGAACGAGAAGCGAGTTGTGCGAAATCAATCCTAATGATGGAAGATGGCAAGTGAACTCCTCCAGACCCCATAAAACATCTCCAAAAGCCTCTGGGCCTGCTGATGACATAAACCTACACCTATGACCTGTCTGCCTCCACCTTGAAAGTCTATCCTAACCATGCCATAAGGAACACTAGAAAAAGGAACATCACAAAAGATGATTCTCAAAGAGAAGTTGAGGACTATCAAACAACAAAAAGGTGAAGACGTGACTTCCTACCTCACCAAAGTTTGACTTGCGAGAGATGAGTTAGTTGAAGTAGGCTACAACCCTAGTGACGATGAGTTGGTGCGCATAGCATTCAATGGGTTTTCCAAGAAATGGAGTATGTTCGTCCAAGTGATTTTTGGGCAAGATACACTTCTAGGATGGGATCACCTATGGAGTGACTTAACTCAAGAGGAGCTTAGGCTCTGTTGTTGCTCGGATTGTACAAGCACGATGCGACAATGACTCAGGTCGGGGACTATCACTCTAATCCCTGACCTCTATGTTTTAGCTATCTCCCAACAATAGGCTATGGGAGTAGTCCCTATGAAATGTGAAAATGCAAGAGTTATTGGTAACCAACAAGTCCGGGAGACATGATTGAATGGCCTAGCCACTTGGTTGATTTAAGCAAGTTAAAGTTTAGATTGAATTATTTGATGAGACCAGTGCCTTATGGAGCCATCTACTTGATTTATATTGATTAAATACCAAATGACCAGATGAACAATCGTTGCTTAGATGTTTTGCTAACCTGTATGAATGCAAACCTTAGATCTAAATGAGATGCACAATCTTGGTTAATTTTAATTATATGCCTAACTAAATATATCCCTTGATCCATATCTATTTTGAGGCTAGTCTCAAAAGTAGGTTGCAAAGAGAAGTCAAGGCGAAGCAAGCAAAGGCTTGGTTAACGATACCTCCCCTTGAAATCTAACATACCCGGTGCCTCCATGCTGTAGATACTGTGGCTCTGACGACTGCAAGGTCACTTTTTTAACCACTAGAGAGTGTCTAGTGTTCGCAAGCTAAGAGATGAAGGGTGTTCCTATCTTTCAATCAACCAAGCTTATGCTTAGAGGTAAGTTGATTAATGCAAATCTAGACCTAGGATGCAAATGCAAATTGATTTGAGGGTTCTTGAGTTAAGATTGCTTATGATCTTTTAACTACTTAGTTACGATTTCTCTTTAGATTATGACAAAGAGTACTTAATCAATGAAAAGGCAATCTTAAACACAAGACAAAGTGCTCAATTTTACTAGTGCTCAAAAGATGAAAACAATATAACCAATAGATACTTGCTCACGTATTAGAAGCCAATAAGAAAGAAGCTCTTAAGAACAAATCACCAATATGCCAAAAATTATCATCCACGATAGATTTTAACCATGAAACAATAATGACAATGATGGCAAGTAAAAGAGATTAGAGTAATTTATCCAAAATGTTACATAGAACAATTAACCAAGGCTCTCTTTTAGCACTTTTTATTGTTGATTTGGGGTAACATCGAATGTGCTCTAGCCATGAAAATTGGTGGAGAGGCTAAAGCACATGAGATCTCCAAGACCCAGAAATGGTTTTATTAAAATAATTAATATTTTTAATGGAGTTCCTAAGTCTAAACTTTGGAAAAATAAAATATTAATGGGTATTAATATAAAACTGGGTTAAAAGGTTCTAAATGACATGGATCAAGCCAAATCTAATCTTAGCCATTGATTAGAGATGTAATCTCAGCCATTGAAGAACCAACAGGAAAAGTATAAGAGGAGGCTTGAGGGTCATTTGGAGAATACACCAGAGTGATCAGTCATTCGATCTTCTAGAGTGGGGTTTGCTAACAGAAATCGAATCAATGATCAATTGTAGCGAGGGGCAGTGAGTACGAGATAGAGAGGCAGAGATAGTGCCGAGAGACCAGCGCAGAAGCAGAGAGGAGCAGACGCTAAGCTAGAGGGAGCCACGCAGAGGCAGAAGGGACTGCGCAGAGGCCAGAAGGGCCTGCGTCATCCACACAGAGGCTGCAGGAGTGACACAGAGGGTCAGAGAGGCTACGGAGAGCCTCAGAGGATTGACGCAGTGAGTTTTGGGTTGACACAGAGGCCAGGAGGGGTGACGCTGAGCTTCATATTGTGCTGGAGAGGATTTTGTGGGGCAGACTTTCTGAATATCTGCTGCCGAATAGACAAGTATTACTGCCGGATTATTTTCTCTGTCGGGTGCGCCAGTTTGGCACCCAGTTGTACTCAGAAAGACCGCATAATAAAATAACCTTCAGAATTGTTGCACTGGTTTTCCCAAGTTGGGTTTTTCCGGGGACTAGTTGTCCAAAAATAACGGTGTCACTTGTATGTTTGCTATTTCTTTCAGCTATTGATCTGTAGATGGTTGAGACTGTATAGTGTTTATTTCAGTGTTTATATGATTAAGTAACTTGTTCGTAATTAACAAGTAGGAGAAATAAACCAGAGAATGCAGATAAAATTTCTAACAGGTAATACCTAGAAATTTCAACATCTATGAGACAAGTACAATAGTAAAAAAGATTCCGAAGAAAGATTATTCAAGAGAGAGACAATTAGATGAGTAATGCTCTTTAGCAATTCTTCAAGTTACATTAAATTATCACAATGCTAATTTCATATATGACAATTAGGAATGTCAATGTGAAAGAACAATATTGCCAATATGCCCAAATCCAATGGCCAATTAAACAACACTAACCATGATATTAGATCTTAGGATTAGATGCTTGTGTGAGTGAGCTTATTAAGTGCAAATGTGAAACTTTAGGGATTACGGAACTCACAGGCAAACACAATGTTACATCTCTTGAACAATAGAAGCAATGTAACAACTAAACCAATGGTAAATTTACTTCAATATCCAATGTCACCAATGCTAGCTATCCTTTTCACAATATGCTATTAACCAATTCAAGAAACCTTAATGAGCAACAATTAAACTTTTAGGACAGCAGTAGCTAATCTTATGCCAAATATGTTAATACGGTCCCAAATTATCTCTTCTTCTTGATTAAAATTTAAATGAGAGCACTTTGGATGAGAATGCAAACCATGAGATAATGCCTATGAGTGCAAGAAGATGCAAAAGATGAATGCTTATACCACTGTAATATATCAGACCTTAAGATGCTTAAAATAACATGACAATCACAAAAAACTTATGAAATTATGCCAAAGAGTGAATGCCCAATTGATGCAAGTGACTTAGCAAACTTATGAATGATTTTTAGGCCACATAATTAGATATTTACCACTATTATGCAAATGATTAGATGGTTGTCAACAAAATTGTGAGGAAGTTGTTAGGTTTTGTAGCATCGGATGTGTTCTAGCCATGAAATTTGGTGGAGAGGCTTGAATACATGTATTTTCCAAAACCCAGAAATCATTTCTGGAAATTCCACCTAGAGACGACTTAATTAAAATAATTAATCAGTTTTTAATGTTGACTAAATCTAAACTTAGGGAATATGATTAATTAAAGTGTATTAATTAAGTCATGGTGAGAATCTTCTAGAGAAAGACTTGGATCGAGTTCTAGTTAATCTTAGCCATCGATTAAGTTTCAATCATGGTCGTTGATGTCTCAACGAGAGATTATTAGAAGAAACTTGATGGGGCTTGGAGAAGACACACCAGTAGTTCGATTTCATTGGCAGATCGATTTCCAGAGTAGCAACACTGAGTTGTCGAAGAGAGAGTTAGTTAGCTCAAAGCAATGAGAGGGGCAGGGATGGTAAGGCTGGAGGAAGTTTTTACAATTCCGGTGAGTGCACTGCAAAGAGGCAGTGAGTTCCATAGAGAGGCAGCGCATAGCCATGTAGAGGCAGTGAGTTCCATAGAGAGGCAACGCATAGCCATGTAGACGCAACGCAGTGCTTCAGAGGGGATTCTGTGTTTTGCTGGGGAGAAGCAGTGATTCAATGCCAGAAGTCGGAGAGAGAGTTTGGAGGCCAGGAGGATCCATCTTCCAGACAATAGTTGATCAGACAGCGAGAGGGAAAGTAGTTCCGAGTTGTAGGACGCAGTACTGCATAGGCTTACACAGTGACTACGTAGAGGCAACGAAGAGCAGCTCAACTTGAGCCAAGGTCAGTGTCAGATCGCCAGTGGGAGTGAGATTTTTCTCACCAGATTTATTGTCAGTCATTTCTTTGTATGGATTGCTAGATTTGATAATCCATAGTCTTACACTTAGATTTACTGCTCCATCATATTAAAACCCTCGGTTGTTGCACCGATTTTCCCGCGTTTGGTTTTTCCGGGGAATTTAGTCCAAAAATAGTTGTGTATTTGTGTGTGTGTGCATCTATTCTTCTAGCATTTTTATTTCTTCCACAATATTTATTTTGTGAAGGTTGTAGTGTATTTAATTTGATATTTGGTGTAGCACACAAGTAAATTGTTTAACTGAATTAACAATTAGAAGAATTAATATCAGTTGCTGCAATAGGATTCAAGGTTCGAATTTTCACATGGTATCAAAGAATAGCTTGTAAGCCGAAGAGCTCAATAGCAGAAGGAAAGAGGAATTTTGTAGCTCTATGTAGGCAATGTTAAGTTGGGGTAGCATCAGATGTGTTCTAAGCCTTAAATTTTGCAGGGAGGCTTGGGCACATGCATTCCAAAGATCCCAGAATCCGTTTTAGGAAATTCCACCCAGAGACGATTATATTAAAATAATTAATATTTTTAATGGGGTTCCTAAGTTTAAACTTAGGAACATTAAAATATTAATGGGTATTAATCTAATTGTGGGCGTAACTTCTAGAAAAAGACGGAGATCAAATCAAAACGATCTGAGCATTTGATTAGGATTTAATCTAGGCCGTTGATTGTCCAACAAGAAGATATAAGAAGGGGCTTGAGGGTCATTTGGAAAATACACCAAGAGAGATCAAGAAATCAATTTTTTGAAGTGAGAAGTTCTCAAGAGGAAAATTCGATTGAGAAGACTTCTGGCGGCAAAGGGGCAGTGATAGCTTCTGGAGAGAGAGTGGTTTTCTCAGCTGGAGAATCATCAACATAGAGAGGCAAAGAGTAATCCAGTAGTGGCAGCGCTGAACCAGAGGGTCTGACACAGATCCACGCAGAGGCAGCGCAAAAACCAGTGAGGAGTCTGAAATTCGCAGAGGAATTTGAGTTTCAAAAGCCAGGAGCCAGGGTGTGAGATCGAGAAGTAGAAATCGAATCTCCTGGGCAGCAAATCAACTAGCTAGATGAGTGACGTAGTCCCCAGAGAGCTTGACGTTGGGCTGATGCAAACACTGCACAAAGACAATGCATAGGCAGCTAGAAAAGTCGAGGAGGCAATCAGTGTGGGGTTGGATCAGTCAGGATTTCTAGTGATAGTGTTAGGTAACCTCACAATTCTTTCTGCCAGTGTTTCTCTCTATAATTGAATAACCCTGTGAGGTATTCAGAGATGTATTCAGAATTTACTACTGCTTAATAATACCCTCAGAGCTGCTGCACTGATTTTCCTGCATTGGGTTTTTGCGGGGACATTTGTCCAAAATAATTGTGTCTTATGTGTTTGAATTTCCTTGCTCAGTTTCTATGTTTCAGAATCATATTTAATTTGGTGTAGGTTGCTTCAGTAATTTACTTTAATATTTCAAGAAGAAATCTGAAATAAGTTTGTAATGTAATTTACGATCTAGGAGAAGTAGATTCAGTTGGTTGTAGTAGGATTCCTGAGATTGTTAGATCTAGGAATTTTCAGAGGCAACAGTTCGAAACCCTCAGAGGCAACGGAGTTGCTTGGCCAAGAGGGTCAATTTTTGCGGAATTTTTTTTTCTCTAAGAGAGTCGACAAAGAATAAGTTTTCCAGATCAAAGATTACTAGAGGCAGAGGGAGAAGCAATATTTTCTTTGCAGAGCAGATCTTCAGCTGGGATGTAGTTATTTTGCAGCGGTTTGGTGGTGCAAAATAGCGTTAGGAGGAAGGAAGAGCACACATCGAGGGAATTCTTTCCTCAGGGAACTTCTAGTCCAGAAGTTCGATTTTTCACTGCAGAGCAGCAGTAGTTGTGAGCAGATTTTCCACTCCAGCAAGGAGTGCGTAGAGCCAGTCAGCAACTGCGCAGAGGGGAAGAGAACGAGTTCGACTTTTTGCAAAGATGGCATCAACAGGGCTGAGAGATCGGGATCTGTTGGACGGAGCCTCCAACTACGTGATTTGGAAGGCAAGAATTTCTTGTCTTCTAGAGGTATACGATTTCAAAGCCTACATCGATAGCGTGGTAGCTATCCCCATGGATGTAGATCATATGAAGATCTAGAAGAAGGAGATGGTGAAAGAAAAGTGACTGATTCTCGATGGGGTTCGAGATCACGTGGTGTCTCACATAGTTACGAAGTTACTACTAGGCAGATGTGGGAAGCTCTCGCTATGCTATACTAGGGATCTTCCAAGCAGTGGAAGATGTATCTTGAGGAGAAGTTGAGATGTACAAGTATGCAAAAGGGGGGGTGCATAGACCCCTTCCTCACTAGGATTTAGGATGTCCGAGACTAGCTGTCTTCGGTAGGTTCAGCACCACAGCCTACAAAATTGGTACAATTAGCTCGTTTTCGAAGACTAGCAGGTCTTCGTTGAGAGTATTCTGGGCAGAGACAAGTTGCCAGATTGGGATCGAATGTGGGCTGATTTGCAGCAAGAGGAGATGAGGCGAGATTTGGTGATGAGCACCATCAGTGGCAACAACAACAGTGGGACGAAGGAAGTGAAAGAAGAGGAGAATGTGGCCCTCGTAGCAAAGGGGCAGCGAGAGCAGCGCAGGAGAAAGAAGGAACTTTCCAAGGTCAAATTCTTTAGATGTGGTGAGCTTGACCACTACAACACCCAATGTCCTCTCACGAAGAAGGACAAGGAGGAGAAGCAAGATAAGGCAACAATTCATGCAGAGATCGACAGGCTATCCTCTAGATTGGAGGAAGAGTTTGCCATGATCACCGATATACCTCCAGGAGTGAGGTGGTGTGATTTGGAGTTGTAGCCCCAGAGAGCTATAGTTGGACAGGGTTCCTGAGGAGGTATAGCTCATGAATCAAGACCTTGCTACGTGAGCCCACAATATTTCAATAGCGGGATGGATCAGTGGTCGATGGTGTAGTCAGATGCCAGAGTGACAAATGCAGTGGCTAGTAGCAGTGAGATATTGGGCAATGCAGTGTAGACTTGGCAGCGCTACAGTTGACATAGAGAAGAGTCAGCAGTAGCGCAAAGGCTTCAATGACAGCGCAAAGACTAGTAGCAATCAGAGACTCAAGAGACAAATGCATCATACTGATCAAAGTTGATTCAATATTTTGGATGCTTTTCAGTGGCAGTTGCAACATCAATAGATGGAGAGGGAGTTGCAGTGCAAACGTAGTGTTGGCAGCAGTTCAGCAGGGCCAACAACAACACAAAATGCAACATATATCAGAGTTGCGCAGTACTTGGTGGGCAACAACAGCCAGACATCAACAACGTAACTGGAGGTGGTGTAGAGACAGGGTGTTGCTTCAGTAGGTTGCAGCGCTAGAACCTAAGTTGCATTGAAATGGATACGAGAACGGATACAAAAACGGGGTTTGAAATAGATACGACGAATTTTCAAAAAATCTGGATACGATACGCCATGGAAATGGCATATATATATGACAAAATAAAATTTTCATGTTACCATTCATCTTTTAGAATCTAGATTCTATATTAAAAAATACATAATTATCATCATGAATTCCACATAAACAAATCATCATCACCAAAATTAATAATGTTAAATGCACACTGTTGACCACTACGTGTCAACGACCCATAACAACCCCCCTTTTTTTTGCAAAAGGGATAGCACCTAATTGATGTGACCGTGTCATCCAGCGATCATCATCAGCCTGATTGTCATAATGTAAAACCATTTTGCATGTATATGGTGTAAATAATCTCAGCAGATCTGTGTCATGTATGTAATTGCCTAGGTAAACCTATTTTTCTGGTGACAATCTACATTCCGAGAGGTTTTTTGTCTCACCGATCCTGTTGGCATTATGATACAGGTGTTGTCCTTGATGGCAACTAACTCAGATGAAAGATCACGGTGCAGCATGTCAACAGCAAAGAACTACATAGAATGAAGAAAGAGAGGTATACACAGGTTCACCTTGAGCAAGCTGCGTGTACACATAGGTTCACTGAACACAAGTAGCATATACGTACACATGCACTTTCACAGAAGGAAAAGTGCGTATATGTTGAAAAACCAAGTTTTTGGTCCGAGGCATTTGGTCCAAGGTATTTTGATCCATGGTATTGATCAGAGGTATTGACCCTAAGTATTTGGTCCAAGGTATTGATCCTAAGTGGTTTTGATCCATGGTATTGAGAAAGGCCTAAAACTATATAAGGAGGAGAAGATCATTAGGCCAAAGTGTGCAAGTATGGAATATCCGATGATGTGTGAGATCTAGTATGCAGGTTATCGGCTTATGGTGCTTTTCTTGATCAGAACCAAGGATGAACCTTAGCGGTTGATGAGGGATAAGATCTAATGATGGATCGGGATCTTAAGGCTTGAAATGAATTATCATTATATGGTTTGATCATGTATAGTGTAGATCTAAATACTGACGCATGTGTTATTCTGTAAATGTTATGACCTGGGTATAACTAAGGTATGAAATAGCTGCAAAATTATGAATTAATATTTGCATATGTATACACTGGTTGGCTTAGTAAAAGCACGTATACACGCTAGTTCGGTTCATCAGAGTAGCGTATACATTATGAGATATGATATTTGAAGTTGCAATTGGATCTGGTTGTTGTTGCAGAGTTCTGGGTTCTGCTCTGTGTTTTGGGCACTGTGTTGATGACAGTATTCTGAATGTTCAGATTGATTGGTTGTGATTTGCTTCAGTGACAATGGGCTTTCAATGATTCAGTTGTGGGTGATTCAGAGATTTATGATTGAGTTTCAATGATTGGTTGATGCAGATGTATTTGATTGGTTGTATTGGATTGGTGATTGATTTTGAGAATGTTGTTGATAGGTCTAGTGTGAAAATTGGATGAAACATGGCCTTCAGATTATGGTGTTGTGTTCCAGGAGTATCCAGTCTGAAAATTTATGAAACGTGGTCCCTAGAGGAAGAGAGAAGGTTGTAGCCTTCTGTAGGTCGGCGCCTATGTACTGGTAAACATATCGGCCAGTACAAGAACCATGGGGTTGGAGCTCCCTTCCAGTAGCAGCTGGAAAACGAGTGAAGGTTGGAATCTTGAGTAGGTCGGCACCTACGTACTAGTAAGCAGATCGGCTAGTACAAGAACTAGGGGGTTGTAGCTCGCATCTAGTAGAAGCTAGAGAACAAGAGAAGGTTGTAGCCTTCTGCAGGTGGGTGCCTGCGTACTGGTATGAGTCTACACTAGTACAAGATTGTAAATAGGTTTTCTTATATTAAAAGAAAATAGCAGCAGGTGGTTTTTGTCTCGCATTGGGTTTCCACCTTAAATCTTGGTGTTCATGCGTGTTTCTTATGTGTGATGGTTTGTTCTGATATTACTGCACATGATTACTGTTTATATGGTTAATGAAGTATTGATTAAAGATCAACATTTGATGAAATAACTGAATCATAAGTTTGTTGGATATACGTTGGTTGCCTTAAACACAGTTGCGTATACACGCGGGTTACCTTCATTGGAGTCGTGTATATAAATTTAAGTATGAAAAGAAAAATATTATTGACTTGACTAATATTGATTCACCCCCCCTCTCAGTGTTATTTTCAACAATTGGTATCAGAGCAGGTCTTTTGGTAGAAGCTTGATCGCTTGAAGGAGATCCGTAGAACAATAGGAAAGAAGCTAAAGAAAAAAGTGCCTCAAAAGAAGAAGACAGCTCAAAGGAACAACAACAGCAGGAGAGACAATTGGCCGTTAGGTGGAAGCAAGGATTCAGATTCCGAATCACCTCAAATTGAAGATGGACAAGCAAATGAAGCATCAGGTACAAATTTTTGGTCTTATAGTGATACTTTTCTTTGTTCATGGAATGTTGGAGATATTGGAAGTGATTGTGAAAGAAACATAGAGACAGAAGTGAAAAGACTCGCAGATAAAATCAGAGATCAACAAGATCTATTTAAAAAAAGGGAATGTGCCTTCAAAGAAGAAGTTACCAGATTAAAAGTTCAGCTAGAGGAAGGAAACAAAGTAAGGAAGCAGTACAAGGAAAAAGAAGGTCAAGGTCAAAAGCTGCAGGATGAAGTGACATCATTAAGAAATGAAATAAATGATCAGAGTATAACAATCAAGAGACTTAAAGACAGATCCAATTACTATGTAAGTCTTGAAGTTGAGATTCTTTCTCTAAGAGAAGATCTAGAAAATAAGCAGAATGAAGAACTACCTCAAGTAGATGAAGAACAAGAAAATGAGATTCTCAATTTAAGGCAACAAGTGGAAGAAGGAAGAAAGGCTGAAGAAATCTTGAAGAAGCAATATTTGGAAAAGGAAGAGCAATATCAGGTTGAGGTAAATATCTTAAAAGGTAAATTAGAAGAAAAGGATAAACTGTTATGATTTCAAGACAGTACTAAGATTTTGGATAATATTCTTAGTAGTCAAAGGTCTCCTACCATCAAAATTGGTCTTGGTTTTCATGAATATGTTGAAGGTGAATCTAGCTCACAAGGTAAGGCAAGGAACTCTAATGCAAAATCTGAAATGCTCAACAAGGAGATGAGAGGTCAACCCCATCAACAACCAAGGAAAGAAAGTCTTCAAAGAAAATCTTTTACTCCTAACTGTGAAAGTGATAGTCGGTTATTTCCTCCAATGAATAATGTTGAATGTTTTGTATGTCATAATTTTGGATGTAGAAGTAGAATGGTTCAAGATCATCACACAGAAAGATCATCACGTTCCAAGTTCTTTAGGGGATATTGTTTTTCCTGCAATATGTTTGGTCACAAAGCCATTGACTGTTATAGAAGGAATATGAAACATATAAGATGTTATGCTTGTAACAAGTCTGGACATATAGCAAAGAAATGCATGAGCAAATTTCGGCCACCATATCAAAGGGAGAAAACATCACCACACTCGAAGATATGGAAGAAAAATGAAGTACAGTCAGAAAGATGTGGCATAGCAGAGTATATAGACATGACAGACTCAGAGGGAGCTGAAAGTGTGGAACCTCAATGTTCTAACTCTCATACGCAAGTTCCGTGAAGACAAGTTGTGTATATACGCGAGTTAGAAGCTGCACAGTCGCGTATATGTGGTTTGAAGAAAAATGTAGTGGGATAGACTTAGAAAAACTGATTTGATATGTTTCAGACAATTATCAGTTATATTTTCTGTCGTGATGATAGATGACTACAATCTATGGATGTTATTTAGAAGTCCTTTTGATCCTCACAAGTTGTTAATAACTTGATGTATATTTAAATGATGATGATGCCTTGATACTTCTTACTGACATATGCAATGATCAGATTTGACAATGAACAGGTGGAACAGGTTCAGGGGGAGAACATGCTATGCTTCTAATAAAGCATTGTTGGCATTATGTTAGAAGTCTTTGGTACCTAATCAATGATGATAATGCTTATATGGATTGCTATGTTATGGTTATGAGTTGCCCATGATAAAATCTCAGATGATATTTGGGATCGCATAAGTTGGTATTTAGATCAAATTTATGGATGATTGTAAATGACTTTTGATGATGCATATAGTACATATATGTTGCTTACATGATGATCTTCATAAGGACAAGGAGAAGTACAAAGCTTGAGTACACAACTTCATTATTTGATGATGAGCCATTTATTTCTTTTATGCTGCTAACATCATGTCTTCAAAGATGCATGAATTTCATATGATGCAGGATTCCTATAGTTCTTGGCTCTCACATGGTTGAGGATTGTTGCTGTTGATGATATCAAGAAATCTTGACAAATGACCATGAGCTCATGATTTACTAGATACATATTGCTATCTCTTTGATGGATATACAGTATATTGATACAAGGATGATTACTTAAGTTGCATATTGATAAATATTGTTGGTTGGCCAAGAGAATGGGGATTTTGCAGGTCTCATGAAGACATAGCTATTTGAAGATATGGATATTCGAAGACATGGCTTACTTAGTCACATAATGATGATGAGTTCTTACTTTATGATGATAGGTTGATACTCACATATGTTGATTATCATAGTTGATGATGTGGGATGTTCCCTAGTGATGATATAATGAAGGTTCTTGTGGAAAGATCATGTAGTTCTTGATAATGATGTTATGATCATAGATGATGTCTATGGTGTTTTCACATACATATGATATGATGTGAATGATTTTGTGCTACCGCTTGGAGATATGACATATGCTTCGTTGATTCATGGAAGGTTATGATAAAACTCTTTCTACTAAAGAAACGAAGCAAGTTGATTTTGATCAAATCAAGAGGATGAGTTGATATATGCAGACATAATTTGTCACAAGTTGATGATATTTACACTGTCATATCTTGGGAACTAATGGACATATAAAGGTTGCTGGTCTGGATGTTGTTGATAGATACTTATGGAGCAAATCATACATGGTGTATGATAATTGATGTTGACTATCATGGTCTTGTTTAGATATTTGGTCTCTGTTATAAATGTCATGTATATCATTCGATGTAAAGGTCATATAAAGACCCATGATGTAATAATTTGTCTCTGTCTGTCGTAGTTTTTTTATGAGTCCTTTTTGGTCATATGATGTAATTTGTATCCCCACTTTGCATGGGATGGACAATGTAATTTCTATCATGTATAAACAAGTGGTATATCCCCACTTGGTTGGGAGGATGAATCAAATTTGGTATATCCCCACTTGGTTGGGAGATGGATGTATGTATGAGTCAATTGTGATAGGAAGGTCATACTCACTTAGTTGAGTTATAGAGTCATGTTATTAATTTAGAAAATATTTTTGCAGACTTTGCATGTACTCAGGAAGAGCATGGACGGTTTCAGTGCATCTCAACATGTACAAAAGGGAAGCTCAATCAAAAAATTCAGCATGTACTCAGGGGGAGCATGACCAGCATAATGTATGTCAAAGGGAGAAATTATCTTGGTCCACCCTTTGCCCTTGATGTCAAAGGGGGAGAGTGACTTGGTGTTGTTGTTGCCATCAAGTCCAAAGGGGGAGATTGTTGGCATTATGATACAAGTGTTGTCCTTGATGGCAACTCACTTAGATGAAAGATCACGGTGCAGCATGTCAACAACAAAGAACTACAGAGAATGAAGAAAGAGAGGTATACGCAGGTTCACCTTGACCAAGTTGCGTATACACGCAGATTCACTGAACACAAGTAGTGTATACGTACATACGTACTTTCATAGAAGGAAAAGCGCGTATATGTTGGAAAACTAAGTTTTTGGTCCAAGGTATTTGGTCCAAGGTATTTTGATCCATGGTATTGGTCCAAGGTATTTGGTCTGAGGTATTGACCCTAGGTATTTGGTCCAAGGTATTGATCCTAAATGGTTTTGATCCATGGTATTGAGAAAGGCCTAAAACTATATAAGGAGGAGAAGATCATTAGGCCAAAGTGTGCAAGTATTGAATATCTGATGATGTGTGAGATCTAGTATGCAGGTTATCGGCTTATGGTGCTTTGCTTGTTCTGAACCAAAGATGAACCTTAGCGGTTGATGAGGGATAAGATCTAATGATGGATCGGGATCTTAAGGCTTGAAATGAATTATCGTTATATGGTTTGATCATGTATAGTCTAGATCTGAATACTGACACATGTGTTATTCTATAATTGTTATGATCTAGGTATAACTTTAGTCTAGAATAGCTGCAAAATTATGAATTAATATTTGCAGATGTATACGCTGGTTGGCTTTGGTAAAAGCGCGTATATACACGCTGGTTCGGTTCATCAGAGTAGCGTATACATTATGAGATATGATATTTGAAGTTACAGTTGGATCTGGCTGTTGTTGCAGAATTCTGGGTTCTGCTCTATGTTTTGGTGATTGTGTTGATGACAGTATTCTGAATGTTCAGATTTATTGATTGTGATTTGCTTCAGTGATGATGGGCTTTCAGTGATTCATTTGTGGGTGATTCAAAGATTTATGATTGAGTTTCAATGACTGGCTAATACAAATGTATTTGATTGGTTGTATTGCAGTGGTGATTGATTTTGAGCTTCAATGTTGTTGATGGGTCCAGTATGAAAATTGGATGAAACGTGGCCTTCAGATTATGATGTTGTGTTCCAAGAGTATCTAGTCTGAAAATTTATGAAACGTGGTCCCTGGAGGAAGAGAGAAGGTCGTAGCCTTTTGTAAGTCGACCCCTACGTACTGGTAAACATATCAGCCAGTACAAGAGCCAGGGGGTTGGAGCTCCCTTCCAGTAGCAACGGGAAAACAAGTGAAGGTTGGAGCCTTCAGTAGGTCGGCGCCTATGTACTAATAAACGGATCGGCTAGTACAAGAGCTAGGGAGTTGTAGCTCCCTTCCGGTAGAAGCTGGACAACGAGAGAAGGTTGTAGCCTTCTACAAGTGGGTGCCTGCATAGTAGTATAAGTCTGCACCAGTATAAGATTGTAAATAGGTTTTTCTTATATTAAAAGAAAACAGAAGCAGGTGGTTTTTGTCCCGCATTCGATTTCCACCTTAAATCTTGGTGTTCATGTGTGTTTCTTATGTGTGATGGTTTGTTTTGATATTACTGCACATGGTTACTGTTTATATGGTTAATGAAGTACTGATTAAAGATCAACATATGATGAAATAATTGAATCATAGGTTTGTTGGATATACGTTGGTTGCCTTAAACACAGTTGCGAATAGACGCAGATTACCTTCATTGAAGTAGTGTATATAAATTTAAGTATGAAAAGAAAAATATTATTGACTTGACTAATACTGATTCACCCCCCCTCTCAGTATTATTTCCAACACTCGGATGGTTGGCAAAGTTTTCCTTCAACCTTACCCCAAAGCCGGAATGAATTTTGTCACCAAGATCTTAGGTGAGTCCTAGTGTTATAGATCGAGTCTTTGTAAAAGTGATTTGGTTTTAATTCTAACTATTTGGTTAGGTTATTTTATCACAAATTGCTTAGTCTGCTGGATTATATTTGTGTCGCAAAAATGGGTAGCCTGTGAGGGTCTATTTCAGATCGGTTTTCCCTGTTGTAATGCAAAAGATATAAAAATGATGATGTAAAGTGTCTTGAGGGTTGGAAAAATAATTTATCCCCTCATAGGTTAATTAATTAAATTTTCTGGCAAAAAATTAATTAAAATCCTAAGCCAGAAATTTAATTAATTATAGGTCTTAGGTAAATTTAATTTTTCCAAAGAGCAAAATTCGTGGGTCCTTCAAATCCAAATTTTAAAAGGTCTCAGGACTACGGTAAATTAATTATTTTGATAAATTTTAAGCCTTTGGTCCTTGGGATCTAAGTCAAAGTCAAATTTTTGAGGAAATTAACTCAAACTTTTTATTTTTGAGTTAATTAAAATGCATTTAATTAAAAAATTCGAATTTCCTCAAGAGTTTAATATTTCGACGGATGAGATTAAAATAAATTTTAATTCTCATTGACAATCGAGATTGCATTGACAAGGATCATTTGAACTAGCTGTTGGAAGATTTATCTTTAAATAAGAGGTCATTTGTCAATTGAGATCATCCGATCTTCGAGTCGTGTGCTAAGTGAAAGCTCTCTTGTAATATTTTTTTATGAGCAACAAAGAAAGACTTTGGGGTTAATTTCTGTTGGTGTTACTCTTCGTGGAAACGCTGTAAGATGTGTTATTTTCATGCATAGTTTTTCTTTGAGCCATTGATGATAGCTTTCTGAAGAGTGATTTGAGCACAGGTATCTTGTTCAATCACTGAGGTTTGACTGGTAATTTAAGTTTTGAATATAATAGCAGGTATCTCTATTCAATCTTAATTTTATTATCGTTTTTCTCGCTCTGCATTGATGGTTGAATTGAGTTGTGCAAGAAATTCTTGATTTTTAGATCATCGGGCGTTTGGGCAAGTTTTCAGTTACACCAGCCAACTCCCGATTCGTATTTCCTGAAGAACCTAGCTTGATTGGATCCTAGGCTTATCATAAGAAATTTTATTGGTGATGCATGAAGGGTTTTGGGCGAAGCATCTCTATTTAAAATCAAAATTTCAAATTTTCCTGTGCTAAATTGATAAATCTGGCTTTTAAGTGCCTTAGATTATCAAATCTAGGAGCGGAGTTAGACTCGCACTCACCAGATCTGATAGATATGTTTTTCCTGTGCATAGATCTGTAAATTTTTTTAATTTTTCTGACTTGTGTCCCTGGGGTTTCATTTATTTTTGTATATCCGGGTTATGGGTGTTTGTGTTTTCAGACACAGGTTGCAAAGCTGAAGGTGAAGTTTGATTTTGAAGCCAGATTTAGGCCCTGGATGGTAAGATCTGGCCTCAAAACCAGCTTTTGCAAGGGCATTATTTTTGCAGTCCAAGGGGTTTTCAAATATTTTAAATCTGGAGAAAATTTTTAAGGGTTTTCATTTAAAGAAATCTGAAGCAGAGGGATTTAAAAATTTTAATTAAGATTTCTAGAAATTCTTTAAGAAGATCTGGTGGATTTAAAGAGTTCTTGGCCACCATTTTTGCTGGTTGTTTGCTGCTTGGGTTTTCGATTTTCTGCTGCATTCTTCTCCTCTAGAAAAATTTGAAGTCCTTTTTGAGGGTTTCTGGAAATTTCGAATTTCTTTGTGGCCCTAAATTTTTTTTTCTACTATCCACAGTTTGTTGGCTATAGTTTCTCCACCCTCGAAAATCCTCTTTCGCAGCCGTCACATCTCCATCTCATTCTGCGTCCATCCCACCTGCAAACACTGCATATTAGTTTCTATTTCCTAGCATGTTGCCCTTCTGCATTTTTCTTAAACCCTTGTCTGCTACTCCAAACCTGTGCTTCCATCTCCATTCCGCCACAGCTCCATCTTCCCTTCGCGTTTAGCCTACTCCATCCACCATTGGTCTCTACACTTCTGCGGCCCTCCAAACTCTTCCACGCATACCTAAACCCATACTCTCCTTCTGTTGTGTGTACCCTTCTCCCATCGCTCATCCACGTCTACTGACAAACTTGCAGATAGTCCTCATCCCCCTCACGCAGCTCCCTCGCGTTCTGCTCCATCCCCTCATCCATCTGCATCGTTTCTCTTTTCCTAGCCCGAGCATCCCTCTTTGCAGCATAGCGTTTCACCATTGCTCAAATATCCATAGCTACCATTGAACTCTTCTGCTCCAGCCGCCGTCAACCTGCAAAACGATAGTGACATACGATTTACCTTTGTTTTGTTTTACTTTGTTAGGTTTCTTTTAGGTTTTTCTATTTTTTTTTTTTATGAGCCTTTCATTTTATTCTTATTTGGTTTAGTTTCCTTTGAATTCGATTTCGTTTCTTTTCTTTTTTTTCTTTTTTTTCTTTCATTTTTGACTTTGCATTTTTTTTATTAAAACATTAAAAAAATTTAAAAGCTCTTTTAAAATCATAAAAATTAAAAAGAAATCCTAAGATCTAAAAAAAAAAAGGAATTTAAAACCTTGAAAAATAATAAAGCTCAATACATAAGAAAAGGTTTTCATTTTTGTGATTTCAAGACATCCTAAATTTTTAAAATCAAAAGTAAATTTTAGCATTTAAAGGTTTTAAATTTTTTTTATGTGGCCTATGGCCCATTAAAAAAAAATTAAAAATTTATTTCTCTTGATTTACTTTAGTCGCATTTAAAAAGTCCTGAGTGATCATTTACTGCATTAAGTCTTACTTAGCACATTGAAAAAGATTTCCTAAAGGATGTAATATCCCATATCAGGAATATACTCCAAACACAAGCAAACTCCAACCAGAGATGGACTGGGAGGGCATTTACCAGATATGTCGCCTCTAAAAAGAGGACGAGATCCGGAGGCTACCTCGCCCTTTCCAGACTCTGTCTAAGAGTATAATAGAAACACACAAGTGGTATAATAGCCGAGAATGCTCACAGAGATAATGGTACTATATATATCAAATAAACCATAAACAGATACACAAGAAATGCAGAGAGAATGCTAAGCCCTTTTATTATACTGAGTAATAAAATGAGTACAAGAGGTGATCAGGAAGATGGCACCTCGACTTGCACAAAGCAAGTGAAGAAATACACTCAAAATAGCAAAGGAATGGCCCCTCTGATCTATGTCCAAGCTGCTGGGAAAATTGTGGCACTGCTGCTGCTGCTAGAAATCAAGCGAGGATTTGGGACTGCTCACCTCCTCAGAAAAAGCTGAAACTCTGGAATCGGACTCTACTCAAGAAATCTAGAAAAACCCAAAAAGTTTTCTTGGAATGACTGACCCCTGAAAATCACCCCCTTGGGGTTCTGCGTAGTTCCTCGCTGCTTTGTGCTGCCACTGAATAGAACCCTCTGAAACTCAGCCTAAAACTCTGCCAAACTCCTCCAATATGCAAGAGTTGATCTCTTGCTCAATCCCTCGGCTCAAATCCTCCACAAACCCTCAATCCAGACTGCTCCCAAAAAGAACTGAGTCCCTCTCCCAGTGCTGCGCAGTCCTCTAGAACACTGATAAAACCACTACTGAAATGCTGAAGATACTGCTGCTGAAATGCCAACAAAAATACCTTCCCCGAGCAAGCACTCGAAGTCCCCCGGGGCTAAGGGTGAGATCTCTTAATGGAGACACTCAATGCACTAAACAGTGCTGCAGACTAGCTAAACAACCAGCGTGCTCTAAGCCAAAACGACTATCACAAATGCACATAACTGAATGATCCAAAATGTGGGGGATCCTCTCTCTTTTATAGCTTCTGCCTCTCTCAATCCCAATGCTCACCTTCTCCTGCGTGATTCCCCTTTTGCCACGTGTTCCTCCCCTCCTGCATAGTCCCTCCATGTGTTTGCGTGGGCTCCATTTCTGCGTCCCCCTTTTGGCCCCCTTGGCTGTCCCTTTAAGTCACAACGTTGTGCTACTAGGAAATGACTTTTATTCTAAAAGTGAGTTATGTCCCCCTTTCTCACTTTTTTATTTACAAAATAACTATAGAAGGCAAAATTTGGCAAAATTGAATATTCCAATTAGTTGGGGTAATTAGGAATATTACAGTCTCCCTCGACAAAATGTTGCTTGTCCTCAAGCAACTGAAGTGATGGATGCTGTAAGATCTTCTCATTCTTCCAAGTGGCATCCTCATCTGACAAATTCTTCCACCTCACCAAGAATTCCCAGACTGTCCTGCTCCGCAGCTGCCTCTCCCCGGTATCAATGATAGCCTCTGGCTGCAATACCAAATACCCCTCATCATCCATAGGTGGTACCTCATCTGTCATTGTTACCTGTTGCCCCAATGCCTTTTTCAAGCATGATACATGAAAAATGTTATGAATCTTGCTGCCTTGGGGCAGCTCCAACTCATATGCAACCTGTCCAATCTTGCGTATCACCCTGTATGGCCCATAAAAGCGGGGCTTGAGCTTTTCAGCCCCCTTCTGGTTCAGTGACGACTGTCGGTATGGTTGTAATCGTAGGTAGACCATGCCCCCCACCTCAAATTGCCTCTCTACCCGACCCCTGTCGGCATACAGCTTCTACTGGTTCTGCGTTGTAGCCATGTTATCCTTGAGAGCTCAGAGGATATCTTGACTCTCTTGGATCCAAATCTTGGCTCTAGGAGCCCTGCTGTCACCAAACATCACGTCAACAAAAGATAAAGGATGATACCCATATAAAGCATAGAATGGTGACATACCAATGGATATGTGATGTGAAGTATTGTAGCAATACTCCCCCAGATGCAGCCACTTCAGCCAGGCTCACTACTGCCCATTGACATAGTTACGCAAGTAGCCCTCCAGCGACTTGTTAACTATCTCTGTCTGCCCATCCATTTGTGGGTGATAACTGGTACTTGGAGTCAACTCCGTCCCCACCAACCGGAAAAGCTCCTGCCAAAACCCGCCCATGAAACGGTTGTCCCTGTCACTGACCCTGAAGAACAACTCGGCCACCTGTGCTGCTGTGTAGTGTGCGGATATGGCAAAGAAATGCACGTACTTTGTCAGTCGGTCAACGACAACAAAGATACAATCCTTGCCCTGTACCGTGGGCAATCCTGTGATGAAGTCCATCGGAATGCTCTCCCATTTCCCCTTCGGAATGGGTAGCGGCTGCAATAAACCCGCGGGATGGCTCATCTCTCCCTTGTTCCGCTGGCAAACATCGCACTCCCTGATATGCCGGAGTACGTCCTCCTTGAGGCCCTTCCAGGAGAACCTCTCTCTAATGGCCCTTTAGGTTTTGGTAAACCCCTGATGGCCTGCCAATGGTGAATCATGTGATGCCTGGAGTATCTTCTTCTTGAGCTGAGACCCCTCAGTCAAGAAGATCCGATCCCTATAATAGATGATCTCATTGATCACCCTGAACCTGTCATTTGCCACCTGTGCATCTAGAATTTCACATGCAAACCTGTCCTTGGAGTACTCTACTAAGAGTCAAGCCCTCCAATCTATATCCAAGTTCATAAGAGACAACGTGGCTGGTCTACGTGAAAGGGAATCTGCTACCACGTTGTTCTTACCCTTGACATACTCAATGTCAAAGTCATATGCTTGGATCTTACTGATCTGCTTTCGCTGCGTCTCCTGCAACTGCTTTTGCTCCAAAAAGAACTTGAGGCTATTGTGATCAGTCCTCACCCTGAACCTGTTCCCCACCAAATACTACCGGTACTTAGCCAATGCATGCATGATGGCTAGCATCTCCTTGTCGTATATAGAATACAACCTCTCGTGCGAAAGGAGCTTCCAACTCTCAAAGGCTATAGGGTGACCTCCTTGCATCAATACTGCGTTGATCCCCTCTCCCGACGCATCACACTCCAAAACAAATGGCTACGTAAAATCTGACAATGCAAGCACTGGGCAGCTGCTCATAACCTCCTTGAGCCTGTCAAAGGCTCGCTGTGCTGTATCCGACCAACTGAATGCCCCCTTCCTCGTCAAATCTGTTAGGGGTGCAGTAGGCTGTGAGAAACCTTTGACGAACTTCCAGTAGTAAGTACAAATGCCAATGAATCCTCGAAGTTCTGTCACGTTTCTCGACTCCGACCAATCTCTGATGGCCCTAATCTTCTCCTCGTGGACCCTCACTCCGTCCACTCCAATGATGTGTCCCAAGTATAACATCTTCGTCAACCCGAACTCACATTTGGAAGCTTGGCATAGAACTGCTGCTCCTCCAAGATGCGTAATACTGTCTCAATATGTTGGAGATGCTCCTCCCACGTCCTACTGTAAATGAGTATATCATCAAAGAACACCAACACAAACTTCCTCAAGTGACTACGGAAGATGTGATTCATGCAAGACTGGAATGTAGCTAGGGTGTTGGTTAGCCCGAAGGGCATCATCAAAAACTCAAAGTGCCCATAGTGACATCTAAAGGCGGTCTTGGCAATGTCCTGCTCCCTCACGTGAATCTGATGGTACCCAGATCCCAAATCAATCTTTGAGAAGAACCGTGCTCCTCTCAACTCATCGATCCTGGGTATGGGGTACCTGTTCTTCAGTGTCCTGTTGTTAGGGCCCTGTAGTCAATGCACATCCTCATTGTACTGTCCTTCTTCTTCACCAACACCACAGAAGAAGCAAAAGGACTCGTGCTCGGTCGGATGTGCCCAAGAGCCAACAACTCCTGAATGGCCCACTCTATCTCGTCTCGATAGGCCTTGGGATGCCTATAGGGGGTAGTAATCACTGTTTGTATGCCCTGCTCAAGCTCAATAGTGTGCTCAAACCCTCGGTCCGATGGTTGACCTGGCGGAATCTCCCTAAATACTATGGCATACCGGTCAAGGATGGACTGTATCTCCAGGTGCATTATCTGCCCTATAGTCCCTGCCTTTGATGCACGCAGCTCTACTACCCACTCTATGTCTCCCTTTCGGAAGACTACCTCCATCCGATGAGTCGAAACAATCTGAGGCGGATACGTATGCTATCCCCGTATCTTCTCATGCCTCCCTGTCTTCTCATCATCCCACTCCATCTCTAGGGTCTTCCAATCCGTCGTGACCTTCCCTAGAGTAATGAGCCATTGAACACCTAGTATCGTGTTGGTGTCCAGAGTATCGACCACGAAAAAGTGGTCAGTCAATGTGTAGGTGCCCATCGTCACTGAAAGCTCTGGAACATATCGAGCACATGTCATGGTCTGATCTCCTGGGACCAAGACTGAAAACCCATCGAAGCTCTTTGTCTGTATGCCTCTCCGCTCAACCATCTGTGCATCGATGAAGTTGTGGGTCGCCCCACTGTCAACCAAAACTGACACTCGCTAGCCACGTACTGTCCCTCGTACTCGTAGAGTCAGATACTTGGGAACTCCTCGCAATGTGACAAGGGCCCCTCCGGTGGGTGCAAAATATGCGCCACTTGCTGCTGGCGATGGAGGTGGCAAAGGTCCCTGTCCATCATGGCTATCTCCTGCCTCCACACCATCTTCGTCATCCTCTTCTCCACTGTTGTTGGAGAAAACGTCAATGAAATGTGCCTTGCCAGCAGCACATCTATATCCTGGTGCCCATGGCTCCTGAAATGTGAAGCATAACCGCTTCTTCTTCAGCTCCCTCTTGACATCATCGTCAATCTCCACTCGTCCTGGATTCCTCTTTGGAGGTGGAATCCTCACATTCTTCCCCTTAGACTGGAAAGTCTGTCTCCGGGGGTAAGGTGTCCGGGTCCTAGGTAAGACATTCTGTAGGTCCCGGGTCCTACTGATAGCATCCTGAAGAGTGGTCGGTTTAACGGATCTGACTAGACCCCGAAGTGGCTCTGCTAACCCCTCAACATACATATAGATCCTTCGTGCCGTGGATAGATCTGGCACCATCACTGAGACCCTCAAGAATTCTGTAATGTAGGTCTCTGAGCTCCTTGTCTGTTTGAGCCTTGTCAGCTCAACAAAATGCTGCTTTGGATCCCTCCAATCAAATCGCTCCATCAATCTCCTGGTGAACTCGGCATATGTCGTCACCATGGAGTGTCCTAGTGTAACCATCCCATGAAACCACCAATCCTGGGCCTCACCATCCAAATGCAATGTCGCCACCTTGATGGTCTCTGTCTCCGACGTCTGGTTAAGCTGGAAATAAATGTCTAGCTTCTCCACCCAAGACCTTGCTGAACTGTTTGATGAGCCATCAAACGTAGGCAAGTGGAATCTACTCGCTGCTCGATGGGTGTCACCATCATGATAATGTCGGTACCCTCTGTGATGTTCGCGGGGTCTACTATCCCGCTGGAGTTGAACAAAATCACGGAATGAGAGGGCTTCCCTAAACTCCTACCCATAGGCTTGGTACTCTGCAAAATAATCACCCATGTGTCCAAGTTCTGACTCCTGTTGGGCTACGACCCCTGTGTCCGCTCCTAAGAAAGTGGGCATGGTAGAGCGTGTAGGGGCATGTGAGGCCACCTGCTGCGAAGTATCATGCTGCGCTGGAAAATGGGGGGATGCACCTGATCCCTCACCAACTTGGAAAACCCGTGGGCTCTCACGCTGTCTGGCCTCTACTACCATGAATCTCTGCCCCATCACCTCAATTTGCCTCGACAGATCCTACACTAATTTGAGGAGCATATACGCAAATCTCTTCCCGTCATCATCTGCCATTGGAGCCTCTTGCTCTACGTCCACCACCGGCTCCCTCTGTTCTGCGTCCACCACAAGCTCCTCCTGTTCTGTGTCCACCACCGGAACACAGTCTCCGTCTCCGTAGGTATTCTCCAACCTACGCCCAGCATCTCTGTATCTCCGACCTCTGTAACAGATATAGGGTTTCTCCGCTGGTGTCATAGATAGCTAGCTCCACAGGCTGAGCCAGATCTATGCTCTGATACCACTGTAATATCCCATATCAGGAATATACCCCAAACACAAGCAAACACCAACCAGAGATCGACTGGGAGGGCATTTACAAGATATGTCGCCTCTAAAAAGAGGACGAAATCCGGAGGCTACCTGGCTCTTTCCAGACTCTGTCTAAGAGTATAATAGAAACACACAAGTGGTATAATAGCCGAAAATGCTCACAGAGATAATGGTACTATATATATCAAATAAACCATAAACAGATACACAAGAAATGCAGAGAGAATGCTAAGCCATTTTATTATACTGAGTAATAAAATGAATACAGGAGGTGATCAGGAAGATGGCACCTCGACTTGCACAAGGCAAGTGAAGAAATACACTCAGAATAACAAAGGAATGGCCCCTCTGATCTGCATCCAAGCTGCTGGGAAAACTGCTGTGCTACTGCTGCTGCTAGAAATCAAGCAAGGATTTGGGACCGCTCCCCTCCTTAGAAAAAGATGAAACTCTGGAATCAGATTCTACTCAAGAAACCCAGAAAAACCCAAAAAGCTTTCCTGGAATGGCCGACCCTCGAAAATCACCCCCTTGGGGTTCTGCGCAGTTCCTCACTACTCTGCGCTGCCACTGAATAGAACCCTTCAAAACTCAGCCCAGAGCTCTGCCAAACTCCTCCAATATGCAAGCGTTGATCTCTTGCTCAATCCCTCGGCTCAAATCCTCCACAAACCCTCAATCCAGACTGCTCCCAAAAAGAACTGAGTCCCTCTCCCAGTGCTATGCAGTCCTCCAGAACACTGATAAAGCCACTGCTGAAATGCTGAAGATACTGCTGCTGAAATGCCAATGAAAATACCTTGCCCGAGCAGGCACTGGAAGTCCCCCGGGGCTAAGGGTGAGATCTCCGAATGGAGACACTCAATGCACTAAACGGTGTTGCAGACTAGCTAAACAGCCAGCATGCTCTAAGCCAAAACGACTATCACAAATGCACATAACAGAATGATCCAAAATGAGGGAGATCCTCTCTCTTTTATAGCTTCTGCCTCTCTCAATCCCAATGCTCACCTTCTCCTATGTGATTCCCCTTTTGCCACGTGTTCCTCCCCTCCTGCGCAGTCCCTCCATGTGTCTGCATGGGCTCCATTTTTGCATTCCCCATTTGGCCCCCTTGGCTCTCCCTTTAAGTCACAACGTTGTGCTACTAGGAAGTGACTTTTATTCTAAAAGTGAGTTATGTCCCCCTTTCTCACTTTTTTATTTACAAAATAACTATAGAAGGCAAAATTTGGCAAAATCGAATATTCCAATTAGTTGGGGCTAATTAGGAATATTACAAAGGACTAGCTAAATTTGTCAAATTTTTAATTCCTTCTTGGTGTCTTTTGTGCCAAGGACAAGATATAAAAGTGAATTTTTGTGGTATCAATATTTTACTTCTCTATACTTAAACACGCTTAAATTTTTTTTGCATCTAAAGGTTAACTATTGGAGAGGTAAATTTTCCTAGATTTGGGTCACTAAACATAAATCTTTCAATTCTAGGATGTAAATTGGTTAGCATTTAAATTTCGTGGTTGTTTAAAGTATTTGTATCTCTTGAAATTTAATTGCTAGAACATTATGCATTTGTTGAATATCTTGCATCTATAAAAATCGATCATCATTGCTTGAATTATTTAATGCTCGTTACATGTTAGACATTTTGCAAATATTTTCAAGCAATTGTTAAAGAATTTTGTCGTGGAATTATAATAGATTTCATATCTTTGTTTCCTAAGCTGAAAATTTGTGAACATCTATATTAAGTTGCAAAGTAGTTTTTGTTCTCTTTGAGTTAAATTATATCAAGAAGATTTGAAATAAACTGGTGTTTTAATTGTAATATCTTGAAGAGTTTATCTTTTAAGTCTTTATCTAATAAAGCGAGCATTTCATTTGGGTAATTGAGGGCTAAGTGTTTTCCCATCCTCGAGTCTAACTTCATCTCATCTTCCGATGCATTTGCATATAAGTTAACTTTGCATAGATAAAATTTACTTCCAAGCATAAGCTTGGTCGATAGACAGATAGATATCCATCCGTCTTTTCTTGAGAAAATTGTTTTAATAGTACTTAAAACGGTGACCTTGCAGTCGTCAGAGCCACAACTCTCTGCAGCGCCGGAGGCACCGGGTATGTTAGAAGTTCAGGAGAGGTATTGTTAATCACACCTTAGTGTGCTTCTCCTGATCTTCTCTCTGCCAATTACTACGAAATCAGGCTCCACACAGCAAGGATTGAAGAATTCATAATTTAAATAGGCATTTAACTAAAATTAACCAAGATTTTTGCATCTCACATTAGTTTTAGGAATTTCATTTCATATAAGGTAGTCATTCATCTAAGCAGCAGTTGCTAATCGATTACTTGGTCTTCATTTAGCAAGATCGTTGACCCCATAAGGCACTGATATCAACCATTTAAAATCTATTCAAATTCCAAGTCTTACTAAATCTTAATCAAGTACTTGATCGCCTCGTTGTGTCTCCCGAACTGGTTGGTTCCCAACTAGTTCTTCTTCATTCTTTTTTTCCATAGGGTCTACCCCCCTTAGCCTGCTGTAGGGAAACAGCTTAAACGAAGAGATTGAGGATGAAGGTGACAGCCCCCGATTTGAGCGTTGTCGCGGTGCCTAGACATTATGTGCGACAGCACACGCTATGTAGTACAAATTACAAAATTGAACTATGACTGGCAGTCTACTATCATATGACATATTATGGTATTCAATGTCCATTTTTCAAAAGTTTAAAACATCATCATAAATTACATTTACATATCATCAAATATCTTTTCATCCATGTAATTAATATTCACATTATCATTTGGATCCTCTCCATGAGTGGGAGCATTGCTGCCATATCCACCTGAAGATGCAATTATTGGTGCCTCCTCATCAAACAAAATCATATGAGACATGGCATTCAATATCATATCCAAGTCAAGAAACTTTGGAAACGAATCCAAAACCCTTAAAAATGCCCGAAATGTTTCAAAAATAGGATTTTGTGTTTCCAAAAAAAAGGAAATGCTTCAGAATTAGGATCCCGCGTTTCCAAAAGAACTGAAACTTTTTTTTGTCATTTCCATGTCGTTTTTGTGTCATATCGTACCTGTTTTCGTTTCTGAAACCCCGAACGACGTTTCTGGGGTTTGGGAGTGACATTTCCGGTAACTTAGGCTAGAACACATTCCTCGCTAAGAGGGAGTGTTAGTTTTTGTAGCATCAGATGTGTTCTAGCCACAAAATTTGGTGGAGAGGCTAGAATACATGTATTCTCCAAAACCTAGAGATCGTTACTGGAAATTCCACCTAGAGATGATTTAATTAAAATCATTAATCAGTTTTTAATGTTTCCTCAGTCTAAACTTAGAGAATATGATTAATTAAAGGGTATTAATTAATTATTGAATTGAAGCTTCTGTGATCCATAATATTTTTAAGAAGAGTTTCAGTGTAAATCACATGTAGAAAGCCTTTGTCCACGTGTTTCGAACCAACTAGTGTGGTTCATCGTCAAGACAAGTTAAGGAGTCATATCATAGTTGTGAGTTAAGTAGGGAGAGCAGCGCTTTCAAATGGCTAGGTGTGACCATTAACGGCTATAAAAATGGCTAAACTATATAATAATATAGTAATATAATATAAAGTCAAAGTAACTCATTATATTTGTAATAAATAATTCAATAATTTATATAATATATTAAATAATACAATCTTGTACTATTTCATTTTTATTTTTAAAAATTCAATAATTTATATATTATAACATATTATATATTTGAATCTTATACTATTTCATTTATAAATTTTATTGGTAATTAATTTAATTATTTAAGTTCAAAGTCAATCAAGGTTAAGTAAAGAGGTCTTCATAACATTCTATTAAAAAAATTTAATCTGTTTATTAATTAATTCTTTTTTAATATATTTAAATAAATTAAAAATCAAGGTCAAGTAAAAGGGTAATATACTCCTCTTCTTCTTCTTTTTTTGTTTTGGAAATAATAAAAAAGTATTAAAGAGAATTAATAAATTATTTTTAATTGTTAGTTAAAATTTGTTATTATTAAATAGAATTAATAAATTATTTTTAATCGTTAGTTAAGAAATTTTATTTATAAGTGTTAGTTGAAAAAAAATAACTACATAAATTATAAATAAATAAATAAATAATAATAATAATAATTTTGGATTAAGGTAAGGGTAAAGAACATAAAATTAAAAATTATAAGAGAAGCCATCTAATAGATCTAGGGATGATAATATTAAGATCTTAATGATAAGGTGTTATTAATAAAAATAATAGAACGAGAGTCAAAAAAACTAAAAACAAGATGGTCAAGAACATGACCAAAAATTAACCAAAGGAGAAACCAGGAGGATGGAGAAGGATACGGGATAAGAAAGGGGAAAATACGGGGAAACCTAGAAAGCTAGAAAAGGTCAAACAAGGGAGGAGGGGGAGGGAGGGGAAGGCTAGACTAGGAAGAAAGGGCAGGGATCTAGCAACTACTGATCTTCCAGCCGTCATCTCTATTGAGATTGTTTGGCCTCCTTTCAATCTCAATGGCTTCCCTGAATTTACGGTGATGGAACTGCGCAACCTTGGCAATAACCTTGGCCTCCTCAATACAAACCTGATGCTTGGTCTTTTTCGCATGCTCTGCTAACGCTGAAGACTTGGTTCTCTCGTGCCTTAGGTCAGCTACATGTTCGTTGATCCTTTGATGGATGGAGCGTCATGTTTCCTCGATATAAGGGGTCCCACAAGAACAAGGAATCATGTAGACACCCTCCATGTCCTTAGAGTCAACCGGATCCTTCACCGATCGGAGGGATTTACGAATGGTGTTGAGGGGCCTAAAGGTTGAGGGAATATTATACTTCTTAAGAATCCGAACAATCTTGTTCGTGGTTCCTTGGACATAGGGAAGATGGACACCTAGGGGATGCTCTTTAGGTTCTTTTTTAATAACAGAATTCTTGGAGGCTTTAAGGAAAGCCTTTAGACCAAGGCGCCTACTATAGTTGTTCTCCAAAAAGACATTAAGGAGATGGGATTTCTCTTGATCGAAGCTCTTATTATCAGAAATCCTAAGGGCATGAGTAGCGAGGGTGTTAAGAACACCCAATTTCTGCGCGGGGAAATGATGGGAATTGGCATGAAGATATTGCTCAGTATGTGTTTTCTTCCGAAACACTAAGTGGGAGAGGGAACCGTCAACATTCTTAGAGATAAGAATATCAAGGAAGGGGAGGCAACCATTTATTTATTTATTTATTTATTTTTTAACTAACACTTATAAATAAAATTTCTTAACTAATGATTAAAAATAATTTATTAATTCTATTTAATAATAAAAAAATTTAACTAACAATTAAAAATAATTTATTAATTTTTTATTATTTCCAAAAAAAAAAGAAGAAGAGGAGTATATTACCCTTTTACTTGACCTTGATTTTTAATTTATTTAAATATATTAAAAAAGAATTAATTAATAACCAAATAAATTTTTTTTAATAAAATGTTATGGAGACCCCTTTACTTAACCTTGATTGACTTTGAACTTAAATTAATTAAATAAATTAATTACCAATAAAATTCATAAATGAAATAGTATAAGATTCAAATATATAATATGTTATAATATATAAATTATTGAATTTTTAAAAATAAAAATGAAATAGTACAAGATTCTATTATTTAATATATTATATAAATTATTGAATTATTTATTATGAATATAATGAGTTACTTTGACTTTATATTATATTACTATATTATTATATAATTTAGCCGTTTTTATAGCCGTTAATGGTCACACCTAGCCGTTTGGAAGAGCTACTCTCCCTATTTAACTCGCAGCTACGATCTGACTCCTCGACTTGTCCTGATGATGAACCACACTAGTTGGTTCGAAACGCGTCAACAAAGGTTTTCTACATATGATTTACGTTGAAACTCTTCTTAAAAAAAAGGTATTAATTAAGTCATGGTGAGAATCTTCTAGAAAAAGACTTGGATCGAGTTCTAGTTAATCTTAGCCATCGATAAAGTTTTAATCATGGTCGTTGATGTATCAACGAGAGATTATAAGCAGACACTCGATGGGTCTTGAAGAAGACACACCAGTTGTTCAATTTCACTGGCAGATCAATTTCCAGAGTAGCAGCACTGAGTTGCTAGAGAGAGAGCTAGTGAGCTCGAAGCAGTGAGAGAGGGGCAGGGATAGTAAGGTCAGAGGAAGTTTTTCCAGTTCTGGTGAGTGCACTGCAGGGAGGCAATGAGTGCCACAGGGAGGAAGTGCAGTGCTTCAGAGAGGATTTCGTATTTTGCTGGGGAGAAGTAGTGATTCAGTGCCAGAATCTGAAGAGAGAGTCTGGAGGCCAGGAGGATCCATCTTCCAAACAACAGTTGATCAGATAGCGAGAGGGAAAGCAACTCCCAGTTGTGGGACGCAGTGACTACGGAGAGGAAACAAAGAGCAGCTCAACTTGAGCCAGGTCAGTGTCGGATTGCCAGTGGGAATGAGATTTTTCTCACCAGATTTATTGTCAGTGATTTCTCTGTATGGATTGCTAGATTTGAACATCCATAGTCTTGTACTCAGATTTACTACTATATAATATTAAAACCCTTAGCTGCTGCACCGGTTTTCCCAAGTTGGGCTTTTCCGGGGACTTTAGTCCAAAAATAAATGTGTATTTGTGTGTGTGTGCATCTATTCTTCCAGCATGTTTATTTCTTCCGCAGTATTTATTTTGTGAAGGTTGCAGTGTATTTAATTCGATATTTGTTGTAGCACATAGCAAGTAAATTGTTTAACCGAATTAACAATTAGAAGAATTAATATCAATTGTTGCATTAGGATTCGAGGTTTGCTGAATTTTCACAGAAGTAAAGGTTTGGAAAAGCAAACCACTTGGTGATCCGAATGGAAAATGGCATCAACCCATGGTATTCATCCATCCATGTTATTCATCCACCCATGCAATTTACCCGTGGTATTGTAAGTGGCATCCACCCATGGTATTGTAAGTGACATCCACCCATGGTATTCATTCCCCCATGGTATTTGTCCATGGTATTGTGACATCCACCCATGGTATTCATTCACCCATGGAATTGACTCGTGGTATTATAACTGAAAATACTATAAGTAACAAGTCACATTTTGTAAAAGGACAGATTGTCCGCCACAATGTAGCCTTTACAGTTATTATCGGTTTTAATAAAAAGTTTATTTGTGGTTTTATTTACTGTGTGTTATGTCATTTTCTTTCTAGCATTGGAATTCTTCAGATCTTGGGGGCCTCCCCCACAAGATCCAGTTCAACCTTTTAGATCTTGGGGGCCTCCCCTCAACATCCGAATCAGTGGTATTGGAGCAAGTTACGATTCCATGGGAATGAGGGTTTCATGCATATTTCAGTTTCAATTTTTTTCAATAATATTCAACAAACCTCAGGCACGCACTGCGACCTTCACATAGCACTTTCTTTGGCCAAGCAGGAAGAATTTTTCTTTTTTCATTTTTTTTCAGGATTTTTTTTTGGGCGGCGAGTTTATAGATCAAATCTAAACCATTTGGTGAAATATTTACAAAAGCAAATAACAGATCTGGATTCCTTGCGAAAAGATACCAAAATTCAAAAAACAAATCGGTCGAATCAGAGTCTGAATGAGGGAGATATCGCTCATTTAAAATCAGCTATGTTGTGGAATTTTTTCTGACAACAACTAGTGGATGGTGACTCTCCTATTATTTTTTGAACCTTTTGTGAATAATTTCAAAAAAGGGATTGTAGATTTGAGCTCCTCTTGAAAAATCACCCAATTTCAAAAAAAAATGGGTCGAATCGGAGTTTGGATGTTGGAGATATTGCTGATTTAAAATCAACTATTTTTTTAGAACTTCTGTGACGGCTGAAAAGTTGCAGCGCGAATATGAGATCCTAGAGTGTCCTGATAAGGATTTCCAACACACGAGAAGATGCAAAATCATCACTCTGCTTCCAAAAACAGGTTATAATAAATATTCTGAGTTATATTTACCGAGTTATGTCCATTTTAATTCTGGAGCAACATTCAGAGCGGGTTCCTGTTGGAGACGTGCCCTCCCACCCCACTTTAGTAGGCACTTGTTTCACATTCATCAATTTCAGCATAGCGGCATTCAGCTTGGGTTATTTGGAGACATGCCTTTTCACCCCAGGCTATGTAGGCACCTGCTACTTCATCAACAACCAACATCACGGTTATGGGTCAACCGCACAAAATCCTTGTCATCGAAGTCCATTTGCTAGGCTGCACACTGATAGTATCACAGTTGGTCACAAGCATTACAGGGTATCTCTATCCTTCAAAATATTTTGGGAAAGGGTTTAGTTGGGTCACTCATATCCATTGACTTATCCTTCATTTGTGACTCCATACATACCGGGTCTCCTCCCATCAGTGAAAGTCCGTAAATAGAAGGGAGCCTTAGCTAAGGTGATAGTGGGCTAAGTCTCCATTTGTTGCCCTTGGCCTAGCATTTGCCCTTTAGGGATCCCCCTTAGGTCCCCTACTAGTTTGAGCGGTAATATTTTGGCGTCGTTGTCGGGGACATGAAACATGTGCTTTGTTCCCCATATAACATTATTGATATATCATTTGGCGACTCCATTGGAGGAACGATGTCCTAGTTTCTCATTGAACTTGAAAGTCAATGCTTGTAGGGTGAAGCAGGTATTTGTGAAGGCATTTTGATTCACCCTAGCGACTCCATTTTCACATTATATGCAAGATCATGAAAAATGGTTAAATAAAGTATCCACAACATTAGCCCCGAAGAAGAACAAGACCTATGGGAAAGATTGGATTCGTGGTCTGAGCTTTGTGATCATTTGATAGAGCACAAGAACGAGGACTTCATACTCAGTTTTTATAACAAGAGCAGGTCAAACCTCGATAGCATAAGGAAGGAGTATGAAGAAGGACCCACAGATTATCTCTTCTTGGAGCTTGCCTATTATACTAGTGCATTTAATTCCTTGTCTTACAAGATCAAGGAAAACTTTGTCTCATTCCTAGATGAGGATTTGGATGACGAGGATGACCAAGAGAATGAGGATGATGAGCAAATACCAGTTATGGAATTGGGTGTGAATAGCAGTAAAGCCAAAGACATATCCTTTGAGGATGACGAAGAGTTGGATCCTTAAAGCCTCCAAATCATGCAAGAAAGAATGGGTGAATATAGTAGGTCATGCAGGTGGTTAGTAAGGGAATGTAATTCTAATGAAGTATTCTCCCGTTTATATGATGAAAAGGTGAAGCTTCATAAGCTTAAATGTGAATATAAAGATAACCCCACTAATGCTCTCCTACTAGAAGCATATTACCAAAATCATGTAACAAATACCTTAGCCATTGTTCTTCAAGAGAAGAGAGCAGAAGAAGGATCTCGCTTGTCAACCAACCAAGATGAAGATGACCTAGAGAATCTCGAAGATAAGTCCTTGTTGGGGCCGTAAGATGGACAGGATGATTCTGATAGCACATGTGTTGAGGAGAATGAGGCTATGGAAAGTAAGGCTGAGACTGACCTTACCTTTCTCAAGGGTATCACTACTGATGACTCTCCTTTTGGGAACCTTGAGGAAGGTGATCCCATGAGCTCCTTGGAAGATGACATTGGAGATTATTTCCACATTGAAAAGGACAAATGGGAGATTGTTGGGCCTCAATTTGATTGTGCTCCCATTTATGATACTGACAAAGAAGATGAGATTGAGATTGATGTTTTCCTTTATTCGGAGCATTACTTGCGAAGACATCTCCATCAATACCCTTGGGAAGGAGAATTATTATTTTCCCTTCCATGAAGAAGGGCAATATTTGATGGAAGTTATTGACTCTTCCTTTAATGAAAGCCCAATCTTTGACTCTCCTTTTAATGAAAGCCTAATCTTTGATGCTTATAATGAGGAAAGCGACAAGGCTCTTACCTACCCATCTTATGATTATGTATTCAAATCACTTGAGCCTTTAGATTGTGGGGAAGGAAAACCCGTTGAATATGACACTTCACCCTCCCCTTTACCTTTCCCTCTTGTTCATCACGTCGAGTCTCCCTCAAGTAAGTCCCTCATCCCTTTGGGTATAGCCTCGAGTGACCATGCCCCTTTTCCCCTTTCTAAATATGGTGTCAAGAAAGAACCCTTCATTGAATATACTTTATCCCCTTTGACCCATCCTCAAGATTATGATCACTCCGCGACCTCCCCTCTCTGATGTGACGATCACGTTGAGCGACCAATTTGTTGCACTCCTTTCTCCCACCCTTCATTCCCCTCTCATCACAATCGTGTGACATTTTCAAAACATCATATTACAAACAATGATTGTGATGAGGAATTCTTGAGAGTGATCATTCACTCCACCATTGTGTACCTAGAAGAAAAACCTGGGACCTCTAGATTGACCTATTTTCTTTCTCCTAGGACTTCCCTTTGTTGAAGAATCTAGGGAAAATCTAGGTGTAGTATGATTCTTCATTACTTGATAACAATTTGTGGAGTCTTTTTAATTTTTCTTGTTAGCTTAATCTTCTTCTTATTATTATTAATGCATGTGTGTGTACTTCATCAAACTGCTACCAAAACATAAGAACAAGAACACAAGATGTTGGCTCTCTGCGAGGGCCAAAACCTCTCTTCTCTTGAGAGGAAAACCCTTTCGGTAAGTTTTCTCTTTTTGAAGCTTCTTTCTTGATCACTACCAAACCCTAGACCTTTGACTAGAAGATCCTCCAAGCACAAGTCAAGTTCTTTCAAGATTACTTTTTCTTGCAGCACTTTGTCCCAACGTTGCAGGAAGCGCCCCCCTCCCCCCCCGGATCGTAGGCCGGAATCGCGCTCCGTACGGAAGCGTTCCGGAAGCGCCCCAGGAAGCGCGATTCCAAAAAAAGCGAAGCGCGATTCAGATTTTTTAAAGCGCTTCCTGGATTTTAGGAAGCGTGGGCCCCGAAGCGCGCTTCGGATGGCGCTTCGGGCCTCCGAAGCGCCACGCTTCGGGCCCGGAAGCGTGCGCTTCACGCAGCGCTTCGGAGCGCTTCCTCCAAAACCGCGCGGGCAAGGGAAAAATACATCATTTTTTTTAATTTTTTTTTAAAGTTAACTTAAGTTAGCATTGAGGGGGTGGGTTAGGGTGAGTTTAGGGTGAGTTTAGGGTGAGGAATGAAAAGAATAAAGCCCCCATTCATTCCTCATTTTCTCACTTTGAGTTTATGAGAGTTGGAGAAGAGAAGAGAGGAGAGGAGAAGAGAAGAGAGGAAAGGAGAGGAGAAGAGAGGAGAGCTTGGAGGAGTGAAGAAGGAGGAGCTAGGAGAAGGAGGAGGAGCTTGGAGCAAGAGCTTGGAGGACTTCATCTACAAGAGCTAAAGAGGTAAGTTCAAACCCCAAACTCCCTTGTTTTTTTGAAAAAAAATTTGTACTTTTCTCCTCCCTCTCCTACTCTTACCCATTGTTTTTACTTGCTCCTTTATTTACAGGTTGTCCACCACCTATATCCATATTCCAAGATGGTGTTCTTTTGGCTTCTATGTATCATTTCACTCTTGGTTTTAATGATGGCAAGGGTGAAGAATAGAAGGGAAGAAACAGAAGAGGACATTGGTGATGGTCCTAATAGTAGTGACCCAATGTATGATGAGGAGGAAGGGTTTGAAGAGGAAGGGGATGAACTTGAAGGGGACACTGAAACACAAGATGGGAAAGCTACATCAACACCCTTGTGGAACTATGTGACCAAACTTGATGGGGGAAAGGGTGGTGGATCTTACAAATTTGTGTGCCCTCATGGTTGTCATGGAGGAAAACCATATTGTGGTTCATATACCCGTCTGAGGAGGCATCTTTGTGGGGTGCTGGACAGTGATGAAAAAAAGGGTTCTGTGGGGGTACAAATTTGCCCAAACATTTCAACTGAAGAAAGAAGAAAATACATTCAAATAGAGATGGCTGCACAACAAAAAAACAAGAAACCTAAAACTCATTCTGAATCAAGTGCAACCTCTAAATTTGGTAGTTGCTCATCTCCTCATGGTACTTCTGCAACCTCTGGAGGTAGAAGAACAATAGGGGATTTCCTTAATGTTGCTGGGAGGGATGATGTGGATGGAAAGATAGTTCGTTTTCTTTGTGCTTGCGGTGTACCATTCAATGTGCTTCGCTCTCCCTATTGGCATGACATGGTAAAGGCCATCAATGAAGCCCCAAAAGGATACAAGGCCCCCAACTATGAGAAAGCTAGAACAGTGTTATTAGAAAGAGAAAAAACTAAGGTTCAAAGAGCTTTGACACGTTTTACAAATGAGTGGGTGGATTCTGGGGTATCCATTGTATCAGATGGGTGGACAAATATTAGAAACCAACATTTGATAAATGTTCTTGGTGTTTCTTCTAGTGGTGCAGTATTTATTGCATGTCATGACTCCTCCTCCATCAGTGCAACTGCACAAAACATTGCAGATCTCCTATTGAAATCAATCAAAGATGTTGGTCCGAATAATGTGGTTCAAGTGATCACAGATAATGCAGCAAATTGTAAGGCAGCAGGAAAAATTATTGAGCGTACTCATCCAAACATCTTTTGGTCTGGGTGCCTGGTTCACACATTGAACCTTTTGATGCATGATATTGTGAAACACAAAGATTGTGGGTGGATTGCTGAGGTTTACAGGAAAGGGAAGCAGCTCATTAAATTCATCACAGGGCATACAAGGGTAAACTACTTCTATGGCACTTACTCCAAGTTGCAATTGCTTAAAATTGCAAAGACAAGATTTGCTAGTTATTACCTCACCTTTAGGCGGCTAGTGAAGGTGAGACAAGCTTTAACTAATCTGGTGTGTGCTGAAACATGGGATGAAATTAACACTGACACAAATGGTGCTAATGCAGTCAAGGACACTGTTCTTGACAGTTACTTTTGGTCACAGGTTAAATATATTTTGCAATTCACCAAACCAATTTATTACATGATCAAGTTTGCAGATTCAGATCGACCAGTAATTGGGGAGGTGTATGAGCAAATGGATAGCATGTTGGGGCAGATTAAAGACATTGTTGAGCCTAGAGATACCACCTTGTACAATTATATTCGTGTAGAGGTGCAAAACCGATGGGAAATGCTAAATATTCCATTGCATGCATTAGCATATGTTTTGACACCTAAATACTATCATCCATCATGGCTTTCAACACCAGCACCTGGGGGGGGAAGCAGGAGAAAACCACACCAAGATCAAGAGGTTCACCAAAAATATATGGCTGCATTGAGTAAATTAATCCCTGATGAGGAGGAGGCTGCATTGGTACGGAGACAGGTGAGCAACTATACGCTCAACACTGGTCCATTTGGGAGCATGCATGCAATTAGAGATCGAGAGACTTTTTCTGCTCTTGAGTGGTGGAACATGCATGGAGGGGGTACTCCACTTCTACAGAGTTTGGCATTGCGGGTGCTATCACAGGTGGTAAACACTTCTTCTGCAGAGAGGTGTTGGAGCTCTTATTCTTTCATCCACAGTGTTAAAAGGAACAGGTTGAGTTTAGACCGGGCAGAGAGCTTGGTTTATGTTCATTACAACTTGCGATTGTTGTCCCATTACTGTGAAGATGCAAAGTCTAATAAAGACTTGTTGATTTGGGACAAGAATCCAGAGGAGCCCAATTTGGAGGATGGAGTGTTGCGACTAGAGCAATTAGAGGATGCTCTTTTCCAGGTATGTCCATTGTGGTATGAATTTTCCAATTTTCCCTTATAAAGCATTTCTCTAATTCAATTATTCATGTTTTTAATTTTTTTGTTAACTAGTGTTTTTTTTTTGCATGAATTTTTTGAGCGATTCTAGGATGATGATGACCGTGTTGATATGCCACCACCCCCACCCCCACCCCCATCTGGTCCCTTGGTTCCTAGGTTGCATGGTTCAACACCAACAGTAGGGGGTTCTTCTTCATCAGTTTCAGTGCCACGACTTCCACAGGCACCATCTTCTTCATTGCCACCACGTGGAGGCCCGCCACCACGTTCTATTCGTGGTGGAAGGAGGAGAGATTAGTAGATATATTCACAATCTACTACTTTTTGTCATAGATTACTCATTAGACTTGTAGACTTGTGAATTTGAATTTTGAACCTTTTTGGCTTGGCGGTGACCAAGTGACATATTTTGTAAACATTATTATTTGAATTTTGGACATGACAAATGTTGACAGTTGCTCACTTGCTAGATAAATCATAATATGCTCTATGTTTTATGTTTTATAATATGCTTAAATGTTTTATGTTTTATAATATGCTTAAAAATTTGATGTATGTTTGTAATAGCTAGAATATAGATGATTGTTGTACATACTAGTAACTACAATGGAATCATGGATGCCATATCTATCTTGATTTATGCAAAAATATGCATGTTTTCATGTCTTCTACAATTAATTTGGTATTTGGGATGTTTGTTTTGAGTATAAATGCAAAAAAATATAAAAATATATATATATATAGCAGACGCTTCCGCGGACGCTTCGCTTCCTAGATTTTTGGAAAATGACCCTTCCGCGCTCCCGCTTCCGCTTCCGCTTCGCTCCCGCTTCGCTCCCGCTTCGTGCAACATTGCTTTGTCCTCCTCCTTCTAGCACTTTATCTTTTTTCCTTCGACACTTCTTCCGGCAACTGTAGAGACCTTCTATTGTACACTCTAGAATGTCCCTTGACCTTTTTCTTCCTTTGCTTTTGATGGAGCCTTTCTAACTTCAGGAGATGACTTTGTTTCTTCTCAACTGAGCCTTCTTTTCCAAATATTGCAGACTTAGAGCAGTAGCAATGCAGCCCTAACTCTTCGCACGTGTGAGGGAATCTCCTCACAAGAACTATGTTAGACTTCTCTTACTCCCTTCACTTGCATACCCTTCTTCCACACTTGAGAGAGAGGCCTTGTAGGCCTAGTTTGAATCCTAAATAATGAGATATGGTAAACTGTAAGTTACAGTTGTCATAACCGCAGAGACGGCTCTCCTTTCCTCGCACGTGTGGCTGTAACTAGTGCTTTAACACTTCGGTTTTCTTCTTCCTTTCTTCGCTGCCTTGGAGACCCTTTTCTTGTCCTCTTGTTACCCTTTTCCCTCCTTGTACCTTTGTAGATTTCAGAGAGGAATGCATTGTCTTTTGAGGGAGTGGACAACCTCTATATATAGAGGTTTGTCCCTCCTTTAGGCTGACTTGCTGCATTGAGGCCAACTTGATTTTCTTTGCTGCAATAGGTGCTTTTAATGGTGCCATTGCTTCTTTTGATGATGTCTTTGCTTGGAGGATATTTAACTTTGCTTGGAGGTGTCTTCTTTGACTTTTATACATAAATATACATAATGTAACATCTTAAGGTCTTCGACATAATTCTTTTGACTCTTTGACTCACCTATAACACTTTGACATGTGCTAGACCTACTTCAATGAGTAAGAAACTCATTGAGATATATTATAAAAATAATATTTCTTTTCTTGAATAAATACAAATGTCAAAAGTACATTTATAAAGACTGAACCTAGTTACATTTCCTTCAACACTCCCTCTTAACGAGGGGGGTATTCGTACAACATTACAAGGTGTTTGGCTATTATCAATTTATGAAGAATTCACATAAGAGAAACCGGATTTGCAATCCATCTATTATAGCATCATATCAAACAACATTGTCATAGTGCAAGGCCTTGACTAACAACTCCATCTCTTCATGAGATCATGAGCTACAATGTTGGCGAGACCAATGATTTATAGACACCTTCATCATTGTTTCTCAAAGTACATACCCACCCGGGTGTTCTCTGAGTATGGCCTTCTAGGACTATTCTTATCTTGGGTTCCCAGCCCTCAAAGAATATCGGTCCTCTTGCCTACCCTTGTCTTGGATGCCCTACACATCCTCAAAGAGTATCGAATGCCAGATGATTACCCAATCCTCCCATTCTTTCTTCCCAAGTGAAGACAAGAATGTTGTGTCTATCTTGTGTCTATATTTCCATTCATGGCCTTCATCTAGACTTATGGTTGTTAGTCCTGGTCTAGTGCATGACCCATGAGATGGAAAAGCACTAATGTCACTCATTTGTAATCAGGGGTGATCCAAAACTCCCTCTTGATTAGGGACTTGTGAGAGCTCCCTCTTGACTAGGGACTCTTTCATTCATCAACAACTTCTTCTTCGTGGGGCCTTCAGCTGCTTGATCTCCTTCCTTTCTTTGATGTCATGAAGTTTTTGTTCGAACTTCTTCTAGGTAGGGCACCATCCATCGATCACTTTCCTTCCTGGTTTTTCATGTCATTGCTTCCTTCGTGGAAAGCGTCTTTCTTGCCATACATCAAGTTTTCTTGTCATCTGGCTACTCCTTTGTCATTTGCCCATGCTTTAGAATACTCTTCGCATGGATGGTTCATTGTACTTGCTTGTTTACATGCTTCGACCTAGTAGCCCATCATGACTTCATCCTGATATTGCTTCAACATTGCTTTTTATTTTGCAGGATGGCTTCTTCATCACGACATCTTTGTAGAGTAGAATCAGTTATCTGCATATTTTATATCTCCAAGGCCTTCATAGGTGTCAAGGGTCCTTCCTTCCTTTGTCAGAGTTGTCTTGCCTTCTTTCGGGAGATATCTTTAGAGTATCTTGTCAGATAGTGATTCTTGGTGATCATGGTGTTCTTCACATGCTTGATCTCTTTCTTCATTCGCTTCTTCTTAGATAAATAGGTTAACCATCTTATCTTCTTGTGAGAGCATTTCTTCATTGCTTCCTTCCTGGACTAGTCAGCATTTCTTCTTGCTTCGTAGTCAGCAATCTTATACTCCTTATGTGAGCATATTCTTTTGTTGACCTTCATTGCATTGTAGTACATGCTTTCGAGCATGTTCTTGGTGAATGAGATTCTTTCATACTTGATCATGTTATAGAACTATTCCCGTGACTCAATCATATACAAATGATAATATGACTAAACTTTAATGCATACATACCTCATCTTGATTCTCCTTTGATCATCTTAGCTTCATTTGGTTGTCCTTGCTGTGGCCCTTCTTGCTTCATCTTAGCTTGCCTGCATGTCATCCTTTTCTTGAATCCCATGTCATCCTTTTCTTGAATCCCATGAATGGGATTCCCGATGAGACATCTGCTTTGGTTCATGAACCTTCTTTTGAAGATTCCATTATAGGATCTTAAAGACCCTTGCCTTGCAAATGTTTCTTTTCTTTTTGATGATGGAAGTCTTCTAAGATTCTTAATCATGATCAATTTTCCTTTCATCATGGATGAGGTCCTATTAGGTATGCTCTTTCTACATGAATATCTTGAGTTATATCTACAATGCTCCTATATTCTAGAAGATATTTCTACCCATGCATTTTTATTCTCATTATACATGCTACATATTCATGAGTATCTAGAACTCCATGTACTTCATGCTTCTAGATTCTAGAAGATGGTTCTAGCCATGCAATTTTATTTTATTCCTACATGCTCCTATCCTACTCAAAACCTTGAAAGAAGACTTAAGTAAAGAGTTTGACCTAGTCATAGTAGAGATCTTGAGAATCTTCCTTCTTTTGCTTCTTCTTTTACCTCTTGGGTCATGTGAGCTTCTTCCCTCTTTCTTTTGTTGTTGTTTTGCTTCTTAAGCTTAGGACAATTCCTTTTGTAGTGTCCATATTTTTGGCATCCAAAACATTGGATTTTGGACATGGCTTTGTTGTTTGTTCTTTGTGGACCAAATTTGCCAAATTTTCCCTTTCTCTTGGCCATGGTAGCAAATGCTTGCTCCTTTGATCCCACGTCTGCCTTTGCTTTAAGTCTGGTTTCCTCTGTCCTGCATAAAGACCACATTTCACTGAGTGTGGTTGCTTCCTTCTTGTCATATATGCTTGATGTGAAGTTGCCGCAATCCTCAGGTAGATCATTGAGTACTACAGTTGTCATTTCTCTATCAGACATGACTTCTCCAAGCTCTTGAAGTTGATCTCTCATTTTAGAGATTTTCATGAAGTAGGGAGCTATTCCTTCCTTTGTTATCTTCATCTTGTAAAATTCATTCTTTAGAGATATTACTTCTCCAGTTGTGGATACCAAGAATAGCTCTACATAAATTTCTTTTGATGTTTCAAATTTGGAGACATAAGGAATGAGAGAGTCTTTGATTGATTCTATTAGAATCCATTGAGCTCTTGTCTTATTCTTATTGTATTGGCTAAGGCTTGAGTTTTTCCTTAGCAGGGATAGAGTTGTTCCCTTTGACATGTTCTAGGAGATCATTCTCCTTGAGAAGTAAATCAGTGCTCTTCTTCCATGCAAGAAATTTATTGGTATCTACCAATTTGTTGCTTTCCTTGCAAAAAGACATTGATGTATATTCAGAAGGGAACATATACTTGATAGATTTTGAGATGTAGTGGATTTGCTTTATCTTTGAAGACTTGATGGCTTGCCTTCCTAGGATCTTGATGTTCTTGAAGTTGCCTTCTCGAAGTGGACTTGTTTGATGATTAGATTTGCTTGATGACTTGTAGCTTGATGTAGGTTCTACTTCAATCTTCTCTTCTTTGTATGTGCCTTTATGTAAAGCTCTTCTTCTTGCTATGTAGTCTTCCTTGGTGGACGATAGGTGATAGGTCTTCTTTTCCTTGAGTAGATTTGTCTTGATGCTTCAACCTTGTAGATGCCTTTCCTTGATGAGTGTTCTCGAGTTGCCCTTTCCTTGATGTGTCACCTTAGCTTTGATACCATGTTGAAGAATCTTGGGCAAATCTAGGTGTAGTGTGATTCTTTGTTACTTGATAACAATTTGTGGAGTCTTTTTACTTTTTCTTGTTAGCTTAATCTTCTTCTTATTATTATTAATGCATATGTGTGTATTTCATCAAACTGCTACCAAAACATAAGAACAAGAACACAAGATGTTGGCTCTCTGTCAAGGCCAAAACCTATCTTCTCTTGAGAGGAAAACCCTTCGGTAAGTTTTCTCTTATTGAAGCTTCTTTCTTGATCAATGCCAAACCCTATACCTTTGACTAGAAGATCCTCCAAGCACAAGTCAAGTTCTTTCAAGATTACTTTTTCTTGCAGCACTTTGTCCTCCTCCTTCTAGCACTTTATCTTTCTTCCTTCGGCACTTCTTCCGGCAACTGTAGAGACCTTCTATTGTACACTCTAGAATGTCCCTTGACCTTTTTCTTCCCTCGCTTGTGATGGGGTCTTTCTAACTCCAGGAGATGACTTTGTTTCTTCTCAACCGAGCCTTCTTTTCCAAATATTGTAGACTTAGAGCAGCAGCAATGCAACCCTAATTCTTCGCACGTGTGAGGGAATCTCCTCACAAGAACTATGTTAGACTTCTCTTACTCCCTTCGCTTGCATACCCTTCTTCCACGCTTGAGAGAGAGGCCTTGTAGGCCTAGTTTGAATCCTAAACAATGAGATATGGTAAACTGTAAGTTACAACTGTCATAACCGCAAAGACAACTCTCCCTTCTTCACACGTGGTTGTAACTAGTCCTTTAACACTTCGGTTTTCTTCTTCCTTTCTTCGTTGCCTTGGAGACCCTTTTCGTGTCCTCTTGTTACCCTTTTCTTGCCTTGTACCTTCACAGATTTCATAGAGGAATGCATTGTCTTTTGAGGGAGTGGACAACATCTATATATAAAGGTTTGTCCCTCCTTTAGGCCGACTTGAAGGCCGACTTGATTTTCTTTGCTGCAATAGGTGCTTTTAATGGTGCCATTGCTTCTTTTGATGATGTCTTTGCTTGGAGGATACTTGACTCTGCTTGGGGGTGGCTTCTTTGACTTTTATACATAAATATACATAATGTAACATACCCTTAAGGTCTTCAACGTAATTCTTTTGAATCTTTAACTCACCTATAGCCCTTTGACATGTGCTAGACCTACTTCAATGAGCAAGAAATTGATTGACATATATTATAAAGATAATATTTCTTTTCTTGAATAAATACAAATGTCCAAAGTACATTTATGAAGACCGAACCTAGATACATTTCCTTCAACACCCTTTACCTTGTATGGAGATCATATTCTCCTACCTCCCACCCACTTCATCCATGTGACTATGTCCACATTCAACTTGGGAGTTGTTGCATGAGTAATCATACTGACAGGCATATGTATATTGATGTGATGATATGTTGGTTGCATTGGCATTATGATCACACTTAGTATGAGCCTTACTATATGCATGTTAGACTAAGATGCATTGCATGTTGATTTTTGCATTAGAACTAACATCATATGGTATTCTCATGGTAGATAGATGCATATTTGCATATTTTATTTTATGTTGATTTTATGGCCTGACATATAGCATGTTGGATCATGAGACGTCGCGAAAGCATGTTGCCCCGTGTTTTTCCATCTATTATTTGTACAAGTGACAGGTCTACGGTAACCAAGAGATTGTTGGAGTTCTCGTGACCTCCCATTCGATTAGCTTCGCCCACATCTTCGAGAGATCATGTCCCAATTGGAGCCAGATGTTACCCACCATTTTGTGGGAAATATCCCTAGGAGAAATTTTTTTCTCCAAGATGGTCCTCAGTCGGCAGCCAGTAGCCCCTTGCAGCCACCAACTAGCTCATTATGCCATTTCTCCACCACCTGAGCTAGCCATGTGGTCCCTCGCCCATCTGCCATGATCGTATGTTTGAAGGTGGGCCGCCCGAACTTGAAGGTATGCCTTGTCATTTGGAAATTAAGGATTGTAGTTTGCTTATCATGGACACTTCTGGGCATGGATTAATGGGGGGATTCGGCAAAAAGAATGGGCTAGGTCTGTGTTTTTGCCCCCTAGACCCCTTTTAGGTATTAACCTTGGATTCTAGTCCCGTGGGATCTCTTTTACTAACCATTTGGTTCTAGGGATGGTATTTCATGCGAAACCCTAATTTTGGTTGCGTGGTTCCACTCCTTAATCCGCTTATATTACCCTCTTTCCATTCATTGTTATCCCATTCAGAATTTCTCCCACCTGGGTCCACATCCCTTCATTGGGTGCATGTAGGGTTAGCATACCCCTTCCCCTTTCCCACACCTAGGGTCATGGCCTGGAATGAAGTATGGAGGTTGATGCAGCGAAAAAGAAAGATAAAAGCATATATGGCCACATTCAACAAAAAAATGTACCACAAAATGTAAAAGATGGCCAGGACAAACACATTAGAAATTAACACATGGGCGAAAGCCAATACATGAGCTCTACCCCATCATCATGGCCGTCACCTTGGTTCCTACAGGTTTTATGAGCCTCCTTTATCATACAGGAACCCATGATTGTTCCAACTCTTAGTGGGCAATGAATTGCCCCACCTTAAAAGGGGAATAATTCATTGTTATATCTTATACATCATGCTCTTACCCCTTTGAGCCCCGAGCAATTAATCAAAGAAAATCATAAAAAGGAAAAAGGCATATAAAGAAGGGTGGAAAAATCAAGGTCGGGGCACCTCATGTACCACGATTACTTCCTTCTACACATTATAAACCCAATGTGGGCTTCACTCTTATTAGCTACCCTTGTAACCCAGCATGTGACCTGGGGCTGCCCTTTCTCATCCCCTATTCCATTCACCTATTTCTCACATGTCACCACCTTTTGAAGGATGTACCTTGACTATATCATCCCCTTTAGAAGTAGAAACCACCTAATAGGATTATTGGTTAGGCCCATTTGGAGTTTAGGAGACGTTGGTACATCCCAAAGCCCATTACGGAAGGGCAGGCTATTATGAAGTCCCCACCTGTGGTCCATGATTGGTAAGCTCATTTACTCGATTTCTCTAATGACTTGTTGTGCTGGAAGGCTAGGAGACGCATTGGATCTTATGCAGGATTGCAGATGGTCTCCATTTTGGGTTTGGTCTCCCTATACAAGGTCCTAATCCTTCATACAGCTACATTGGCACATGTAGGGTGTGCGTTGAGAGCCATGGGCCTTCACAGCAGCAGACAACACTCCATGGATTCCCACAGCCATTCAGAGATTGATCGTGGTTCACTTATTGAACAAGGAAGATGCACCTGATCCATCATGCCCAGCTAGCCCCAAATTTGCACCATACAATTGGCAGATGATCCAGGACTTGCACGATGATGTGGCACCACCTACCCCATCATCCTAGCCCTTGCAGGCCATCTACAGGCATCTCCGATTTGTTTGGAGACCATGAGGACACTTGTGTGCCCCCACATATCATTTGGAGCACCACAGGTTATTACAAGGGGCCAACCCCTTGTGCACTGCTTTTAAGGGTCCTACTCTTCATTGTGGCACCCATTGACCTCATTAGGCCTCTTAGTGGGCCCTACGACATGCATAGATAATTATTTGACCTCTTGAGAGGCTTACTTTTTCATTTATGAGTTAGTTTAGTGGGCTTGTCACTAAAGGTTGAATTATTAGAACATTATTTTATTTTTGGGGTTTATGTAGGCCAAGGAGGCTAATTTGAACTCCTAAGTTGTGTATAAATACAAGTGAGATGAGTTCATTTCTCATCATCACTTTGGATTGGATCTCTTCTCTCTCTTAAGAATTTCACACTTTTTCTTAGTGCATGAATTGAAGCTTGATGGATGAATTTTGATGTGTGGATATTGGTCTATCTCAACTTGGAGCTATGAAAAATCCTAAACCGAAATACCTACTACAGCAACTAATGACATTTCTCCTATTTGTTAATTCCTTTAAATAAATTACTTGCAGTTTCCTACGACAAATATCGAAATACATACACTACAGCCTTCACTTAATTTATTTATTTGCAGAAACAAGAAACTGAGCAAGAAAGAAAATACAACACAAGTGACAGTGTTTTTGGATAAATGTCCCCGGAAAAACCCAATGCAGGAAAACTGGTGTAGCAGATCTGAGGGTTTTATTAGTAAGCAGAAGTTAATTCTCAATACAACCTCTGGATGCCTTGCTGACAATCCAATATAGAGAATATCACTCGGCCAAAGATATTAGTGAGATTACCTCACACTACACTACAAGTCCCCACTGATCCGGCAGCTGAACCAACGAGTTCCTGGCTACTTCTGCGCTACCCTTACGCCGTCACTGCGTGGGCCTGCGTCACAACCTTTAAGGCCCTGTGTCACCTCTTTGCTGGATCGATTTGCTCTCAGGAGCCAACTCCAGCCATCCTGGTTCAAAACATCAAACCCCCAACAAATCTCGGGCTTTTACATGAAGGCTCTGCATTGCTCTACGTGAGCCCTTCCTGGCTCTATGTCACCCTCTCTGGGCACTGCGTTGCCTCCTCTGTGAGTCTCTCTGCCTCTTTGCTAAGTATTCTTGGCTCTGAGAAGATACTCCAGCCAAAACTCTCTCTGCCCCTTTGCATGATCACTACGAAATCACTGTGTTGCTCTAGCTTCAACAATTTGATCTGACTGATCAACTCTCTTTGTGTCTTATGACCCTCAAGCCTCCTTAAATAATCTTCTCGTTGACATTCAACGGCCCAGATTAGAAGCTAATCAATGGCTAAGATCATTTCTGCTTGATCCTTGTCTTCTTCTAGAAGTTACACCCACAGTTAGATTAATACCCATTAATTATTTTAATTTCCTAATTTTAGACTTAGGGATCCATTAAAAACAATTAATTATTTTAATAAAACTGTCTCCATGTGGAATTTCCCAAAATGCTTTTTGGGTTCTTTGGAATACATGTGCCCAGGCCTCCTTGCAAAACTTGAGACTTAGAGCACATCTGATGATATCAGAAATCAACATGAGCTTCTCTCTTATCAATTGTGAATGGTTGGATATACTCTATTACATGTAAGTACATGCTTTTTGATGTTATTCTTGTTTAATTTTTTCATATACGTTGGATTGGGATTTTCATTATTCCAGGGCTAATTGTTGCATGCATTTACTACTTAAATTGTGGAATTTGTCTCTATTATAGCATCTCTCATTGTATGGACCATGTAATATGAGAGAAATCTCCTAGGGGTAATTATATCAAAGAATTTGACCTTGATAAGCCATTTCCTTTGCACATTGAAGTATAAAAGCTGCAAGGTTGCTTCTCCTTGACCTAGAAGGCTAGTGAAGTGATCTTGAGGCCTCCTTGACTGGGAACCAAGAAATCCTACTCATATTCATCATAGACTCCATTCTCCCAAAGATTAAGGCACTGATCTACCAAGGGTAGTCACAAACTCATATTCTTTCACTTTCGTCTAGGTCTAGCCAAGTTGGGGTACCTAGGGCATAAATTTCCCGATAAGCTAGCCATCCCAAAAATTCGATCTCCAAGGGTCTCTTGCGCTGGGCTTTCCTCAAGCACTCCACCAAATTTGAAGCCATTTCGACGATGGAGTTGGGAGAAAAGCCAAGCCCTAGCTCTGCGATGAAAGCTTGCCCTGCTATCCCCAAGGCTAGTACCTCATAGGGTCAAAACAACATCTTCAAGTGAAAATAATTTCTTTGACCCTTTCCCCACCTTGTCTAGGGTAAGAAAAACATTGGTTGCTACATTCTTTCCTCATACCCTAGACTAGGTCCACTTGGCCCCATGTGGTCTTGCTCCTCTAAAAGACCATTATTCAAGAACCATCTGGGATACCAATTCTAACAAGGATTTTAGGGATTGGGTAACTCCTTCGCAAGTTTTATCCCATAAAACTAGCCCTCTAATCCTCTTTTCCTTTCCCTAGAGTACATAGTACCTTGCTTAGAAAGCAAGCAAGCTCCATCCTTCAAAATCTTCTAGGAAAGGGTTTAGTTGGGTCACTCATATCCATTGACTTATCCTTCATTTGTGACTCCATACATACCAGGTCTCCTCCCATCAGTGAAAGTTCGTAAATAGAAGAGAGCCTTAGCAGAGGTGACAATGGGCTAAGTCTCCATTTGTTGCCCTTTGATAGAAAATTATATATTACAGAGCAATGGAACACATAAAATATATTGCAGAAATATAAACACAGAAAACACATAAGAGAAGAGAGACACAGATATACGTGGTTCACCCAATTTGGGCTACGTCCACGAAGAAACAATCAGTCCTTCCTTTCATATTATCCAGCAAACTGAAGAGATACAACCTACAATAGATCTGTTGTAATTCCCTCTTTTCTCTCACACAATCTCCTCTCTCTTTCTCATTCAGAATACAGATCTACATAGATGCAATACAATTCCCTCATAGCGAGGGGTTTCCTTCTAGGGCAAAAAACCCTGAATTAAACATAACTTCTACCGTCAAGTCTCCACCTAATCAACGACCTAGATTGACTACGAAATTACAACATTTTACAAGGCAATTTTACATCTATTTTTAGCTTCGGGGGTGTTGCCCCTGGACCCCCTTAGTGGCACACATTTGCGGGCGGCATTGCCACTACATTACAAACTGGGGTCCAATGTTGTGATACCTCTGAATAAAGAAGATAATCAGGCTCCACACCCAACACCCTTGGCCTAGCATTTGCCCTTTAGGGATCCCCCTTAGGTCCCCTGCTAGTTTGAGCGGTAACAAGTCCATCAGAGTACCTTATGGTCATCTTCAAGGGGATTGTAAAACCCAAAGAAAACCCAAATTTTGATTTCAATGCTCCTCTTGTTAAAGGGATGCAACACAAGGAGTATGATATTCCAAGAAATTTACAGGAATCTTTTGCAAGAACTAGTAGCTCAACAAGCAAAGAAATGACCAATGAGGAGACAAACAAAGAAAATTTGTACATGGAAAGGAAAAACTGACCTTTTGGACAAGATTTATGGGGAGAGGTTTGGTATATTACTAATTTGAAGTGGGATAATATTAGTCATCACCTCTTAAATTTTGAAGATCTTTCAAATCATCAGGTTCCTAACTTCTTCCAGCAATTTAGAAGGGTTGCTAAACAACATTTCCGATACTCTAGGTTACAGTCACGAGATTACTTCATTTATTTGCTTGATGGGACATGTATGGGGATCTTGGCTAAAGTAACAGACAAAAATTTTGGAATAGTTGTGTACACATATACTATAATTGCAATGTCTCATCTGCGTATGATATCAATGTTGAAAAGATTTTCTCTGGGTAGACTGCAGCGTTGGAGGGAGAATGTTTTTGACATGAGTAGATTAGCATGTCTTATTGCAAAAGATTTTGTTGATCACCTCAACACAGTAATTAAAACTCAAGTTTATCTTTTCTTGTTTTATTTTCTCAACAATCTAGGGTCAAGCTTTGCAGAACATTTGTTTGTATTGGCCCCGCTAGAGATATTGTACCGCACGATTAAGATTGACATAGAATGCTTAAAATGGATCAAGATGAGCAACCTAAGTAAGCAGCCTGAAGTGATGCAATTCATTCTTAGCTCAGGAATGGTTGTTGATCAATGCAAAAAGGATGGGAATATCAATTTCCAAATGTGGACTTGGGACCCAACAAATTCTATGAGGAATCCTAGAACTATCATACAGGTTTTGAGTCAAATGCATCAGGGATTTTCTATATATATTTGGGACCCAGGATTACAAGGATGGATTGAATGGGACAAGCAAACTTAGGCGTGGAGGATTGAAATATCCTCAATTTTGTGAGCATGGGAATCACTAAGGAATTTTTGCCCAATTTTGGTAGTATTGATTAAAAAAAGGGAAAATATAACTTTATTGGAGAAAGACGACAAATAATATTTTATTGGAGAATGGTGGAAAACTAATATTTTATTAAAAAGGCGGCAAAAGTCACTAGTGGAGAATGGTCCCCACCAATAAAATAATATTAGAAGGGAATCTAGAAGCTTTGGGAGAACTCATAAAAGGAGGTTGGGGGATCATTTGCAAATTATCCTAACTTATCATTTCTAAGTGCAACTGAAGAAGAGGTCAATAGAGTTCAACTAGAGCATCTTAAGGGAGATCCTCAACCCATCTTTAGTATATCTAATTGCTACCCTAGTTGGTTTTCCTAATTTCGATGAATTTAAGTGTCACCCTAGTTGGGTTTTCTACTTGCTAGATTTGCCCACTGTTAGTTTTTGGTAGCATCGGAAGTGCTCTAGCCTTGAAAATTGGTGGAGAGGCTAAGGTACATGAGTTCTAAAGAACCTAGAAACCGTTTGGTGAAATTCCACCCGAATTGTATTTTATTAAAATAATGAATATTTTTAATGGGGTTCCTAAGTCTAAACTTAGGCAAATTAAAATATTTATGGGTATTAATCATAATATGGGTGAGAATGATCTAAAAGGCGGATCAAGTCATGTTTTAATCTTAGCCGTTGATTAGAGACTTAATCTCGGTCGTTGAAGACTCAACAGGAAAAGTATAAAATGGAGGCTTGGGGTTCATTTGGAAAAACACACACAGGGAGATTGAGGAAATCGATTTTCTGAGGTGAAAAGTTCTCAGGAGGAAAATCGATTGGGGAAATCTTGCAGTTGAAGGGCAGAGAGAATCCGGAAGAAGCATTTTCCAGAGAATGTTGACAAAGAGATGGAGAGAGCTGACACAGAGGCAACACAGTAGCTGGAAGAGCTGACGTAGAAAAGTTGTCTGTCACGCAAAATCTAGAACTGTCGGAACAGCCGGAACCACTGGGAGCGCTGACACAAATGCAGCGCAGTAGCTGGGAGAGCTGACACATAAAAGTTGCCTGTCACGCAGAATCCAAAACTGTCGGAACAGCCGAAACTACCAGGAACTGACGGGAACTGCCGGAACAGTCGGAGAGCTGACGCAGAGGGCAGAGAAGGTGATGCAGGGCTAATGCAGAACTAGCGCAGAAATAGACGGGGTTATCCAGTCTTGTGCCGGATGAGGTAAAACTCACTCAAATTTTCCGCCTGTATTTTCTCTGTAAAGGATTGCTAAATGAGCATCCTAGATTTGTATTCATATATTTCTCCTGCATAATAATAAACCCTCAGAGTTGCTGCACCGGTTTTCCCGCATTGGGTTTTTCCGGGGACTATTGTGTCCAATGTATCTTGTTCTTTGCTCTGTTTTCTGTTTCATGAGATCAAATATTTAACTAGTGTAGGCTGCATAAGTAATTTGCTTCAGTATTTAGAAGAATAACTTGATTTAAAAATCAAGTAGGTGAAGTAGATTAGATTTGCTACAGTAGGGGTTCCTGAGTCTAGGAATTTTCACACCCACTTCCCTGCAGGAGTTTGGAGCTAATTTATTTTATTTGCAGGGAGAGTATACTAGCAGAATCCAAGTTACACTTAGAATCCAAGGTCGATTTCTGCTGCCAATAGGGGACCAAAAGGAACTGTGAAAGGGCATGAATTTTTTGAGGAAAAGGACGGAGATCATCACTAACAGAGAAGCAACAATATTTGTTTAAGTCTGAGTATACAACAACTGAAAGGGGGCCGAGTTTGCTTCTTGGAAGACAGCGTTGTCTCTGGCATGACCTGGGATGAGTTCAGCTAAAAATAAAGGCGAGTCTACAGTCAGTTCCGAGTTCGAATATTTGCTGGAGCAGAGGACAGGTAGTCACCACAAGGGGCTGTGCAGAGTGTGATCTCTTGGGCGTGTTTTCTGGTTGTCTTATCAACCACTGTCGGCACGAGTTTCCAGGTGGCTCTTTGGGAGATGTGGTGTCCATCTGCTGAAGTTTGGGAGGTGTCATAAACAGAGAATAACACTTATTTGGAGCAGCCACACATAACCAGAGCAAGGGACTGATATTTCTGAGTTTACTCCACTAAAATCATCCCAGGTTCCTCTTTGTTCTGAGTGCGATAATCTTTTGCTACTGAATTGGATAATGACATTGATTCTCAGTGATTTATGACTGATATTGTTGTTAATGGAAGGCTAAACCATTTTAGAATATCAACATAGATGTGCTTGCCTTATCATAGTATCTCTGAGAATGTACTTCAATGATGAATGCTGGTTTATGGGCTCTCTGTTGTTTTTTGTGGAGTCTATACTTGCTGAGTTATAACATGGATAATGGGCTTCTATCCCGAAAGTGTTTATGAGCATACAATTCTGGAAACACATTTATCTAAACCAAAATCCCAGAAATGCACCTACAGCAGCATACCCATGATATGTTTGACGAAATCTGTCTGAAGAAACACGTCAAAACACAGAAAATTATTTGTCATTTGAGGATATTTCCTACTGGGAACACTACATTCCAGTCATGGAAATAACTTTAAATTTAGTTAGTTAATGTTTAGTACACTCATTTTGAATATTCACATTGATATATCTTGTGAATTTGAGTGTTATATCTTGGTGGTTGTAAGTATTCTTTGCATATTTCTACATAGAAACCATTGGAACAACAAACAATTAACTCCACCTCATCCATGTACTCCATTTAAGGCATTGATCCTTGCTTGGTTGGGTGAACTATTCAAAGAGAATCCTCCAATAGCCTTTAAAGAAGTAATTGGGCTTCAAGAGTGGGGATTTGGGCCGAGTTAATAGTGGACCCTCATCCTGTGTGTGCCAATTATAGTAGGTTCCCAAGACCTTAGCAGCCCTACTAAATTGATTAACTTTCACATATGCTGCTTCTAGGAGGTGCATGAATAACATCCACCAGCCTTATCTTGAAAAATTGGTAGTTATATTTCTAGATGATATATAATTTTCAGTAAGAACCAAAAGAGTATTTGCCACATTTATGAACAATATTAAATGTTCTAAGCCGATACAAATTGTATGCCAACTCCAAGTCTGATTCTCTTGGGGGAAGAGATCCACTATCTAGGCCATATTAATTTGGCCAAGGGCATAGTAGTTCGTCCTATGTCAATGTTCATAAATAGATGACACCTTTAATCATGCATGAGGTGTGGTGGTGTTTTTGGTTGGTATGTTTCTATTCAATATTTATGTTGCATTCTTCAAGTTAGCAGTACCTTTGACTGAGTTGTTAAAGAAATATATAATATTCACTTGAAAAGCATTGACCCAGCTTTGATTTGTTGAAGATGGCCTACAAAAGAATCAATCCTTGTTGTGTTGGACCCTGAAAACCATTTACCTTCTATACTGTTACAATTGTAACATAACAATGTTGTACTTACTTCAAATAGCAATGTGACAGCACCTGAGAGCCACTAGATGTATGAGTAAAGATACCCCATCTATGATCAGGTGTTGTTGGCCTTGAAACGGCAATGTAATAGCATCCAAGAGCCACCACATGAATGAGCAAAGAGAAGATATCCCATCTATATCAGGTGTTGTTGGCCATTGTCCATGCCAAAAAGATTTGGAAAATACTAACTCAAAAACAGTAAGTTTTTAGTGATTACAGATAACAAGCCTTTCTTATCCATTCCACAGAACAGACAACTGGAAGTCCTATAGATGAAATTTTAATATGCAGCTGCTTGCTTTCACTATACTGCCCAACAAAATCTGAGGCTGTGCAAGAAGAATTAGCTCAGTATGGGATATTTGACATCCATATAGCAATAGGTATATAGTATTCGGATGGTTTTGTCAACTGTTGCACTCACTCCCATCCTCTTATGGCATATTCTCGTTAGTAACTTAGTGCATACCATCTCTTTTTTAATGTACTCTTATAATATATTTTAGATTTTTATATCAAGATGACAAACTGATTTTAGTGTATTTGAAAGTGCAGAAAACCCGATTAAAGATGAGCTGGTAATCATTACTGGAACTGCGAAAGATATTGACAAACAGAGCGGACTATCTGATGCTATTGTTGAAGTCCTTCAAAATGAGTTGGGCCTTCCAGTTATCTATGGTAATCAAAACGACCTTGTACCTAGAAGACACGTGATTTTCAAAGATGGACTACCTAACCATACCTATGATCATCAAACAGCTAGTGATAGGATTTCAACTCATGAAGAGGACAGAAAAATTGGCAGTAGATTTGAAATTTCTGGAATTGCTCTACAAAAGCCTCCAACCGTTGAGAGGCTGCGGATATCAAGGAAATCTCTAAATCAGTGGCTGAGGAAAAGAATAGATTTAGGAGAGCAAGGCAATGTTGAGGTGCATGACTGATCATCCTTGTTTTGTAATGGCTGAACTTACAAGTAAAAGGATGCAGAGCAATTCATCAAAATAAGATCGTATATTAACACAATTGATTGTCAAGCTCTTCCCTGTTCTGTAATAAGTGACCTTGCCTTCGCAATAATGAAAGTTGATGCACATCAAAGGGCATAGTATTGGGAAACAACAGTTGTCTACATAGTCAGGACTGTTTCAGTCACGGGAAAAGTCACTCACACTGGGGTTGAACTGCATTGAGGTGCGTGGTATAGTGCCCATCTGATTTATATATGAGCATTAATTGAACTATTTCCCTTTTTGTGCAGAGATCCATCAGAGTTTTATAAATAATGACGGGTTGACTAAAGCTACACGGGTAGTCCTTTTTCTAGCTCAACTGGGCATTGTTAATTCTGCCATGCCACACTGTCTTCAATCTTTATTTCACTATGTACTGGTAACCAGTATTTACACATACTAGATGTCTATCTTGGCGACCAATATTTCTGGAGCTATAGTAATGCAAGGGGGCAGTATATGCCATCCTTTGAATTTTGTACTTGCTAAAATCCAACGGGTGGCAGATACTGCCCCCATGCATTAATGGAGCTATAGCTCCAGAAATATTGATTGCCATCTATCTTGTCATTTTGTTGCTGTACGATGTTGTATTTGCTCTTGTTCATTTTTTATTTCCCATATGGAACAATTAAATGTAGGTAAACAAAATCAATCAATGAAGTGTACAAAACTCAAAATGTGTAAAATAGCAATTAACAGTAAGCTGGCAGAGGAGAAGAAACTAAAAAGATTGGGTGCAGAATGAAAGGAAATGAAACTGGATTGGAAAGTTCCACCTGTTTCAGATAGTAGCAGAATCATCAACACAGACAATTTTGTATTATACTTTGGTACAAAGAAGCATCCTTGAAATGTATGCAGGATTTTCAAATTTAAATCCAACTCATATGGTTGACCTTTATAATCATTCCTTCTATCCAAATATGAAGAACTGAATGAGATCCAAGAATTTGATTGTTTTGTAGAGGAAACAAATGAGAACTGCAACCATAGCAATGGTGGTTTCCAGTTAAATTATTTTGTTAGCATATGAAGAAAAAGCCTCTTTGCTGTCACAAACAACTAACTTGGAGAGAAATCATTTAAAAGTATCACTTTTTGGCAAAGATTTTAAGTAATATCCATGAAAAAATAGTTAATTCCCTTGATATTTACTATCTAAAGATTGCAATTATCATTTAGTAGGAGCAAAATAGAATTCAACTTGTATATATCATACATAGAATTCCTAAGAAATATTCACTCACATACTTTATGAATTTGAAGCATTAAAGATACATACCATAGCTAGTATCAATTATTATTTCTCTTTCATATTCAACCACTAGTCATTCATCAAAACTGAGGTTTCCTTGTGCACCAGTGAAAATATTTTTTAAACAAAAACTTAGCTTCGATATGAAAAATAAGTGATGAATGTGAGCTTTGGAGGGAGCATCTAATTAAATGAAACAAATTGCAATGTTCAAATAATATTCCGGAAGTTTTGTTGAGAGAAAAAAATACAAAAATAGAAACAATTTGTCACAAAAAACCATATCGTTGCCAAGCTAGTGACCCAACTCTTGCTGTTTACAGAACAAACAATGGAATAGTGGTCAGATTGAGTTCTTGTTATACTAGTGACATGGGTTTTGTCCCGACAGGGAAAAATATGTTTGGCCTTCTACTCAAATGGTTCATTGTCCAGAACACTGTTTTGAATTCTAATCTGGTTGTACTTTGCCTATCAGTGTTATCAGGACTAGACCGAACTGATCTGAAGTTTGAACCAGCTGGTCCGACTGGTTTGATGCCAAAACCAGTTCACATTGGTGACCTGAACCGTTTTGGGCTGGTTTGTTACTGAACCGGTGAGTTTTTGTATGAAACCAGCTAGTTCAGTACCGAACCGGCCTTTTTTCATTGAACCAGCTGGTTCGGTACTGAACCGGCCGGTTTTGTACATTTCTTCCAGGGACCCTTTGGATGCAATTTTTTTTCAAAAAAGCAATGATTTATGACAAGGGAAGCCTAGTATTTGACAATATTGCCTTACTAATGCCATGCAATTCATGGTAATGACATTCTGTTTTATCTTTCATTTTCATCATTTTACTTAAATTTTTAACATTACCATGAAATGACCCAAGATGTTTGAGAGTGGTTCTGACCTCATTGGATTTCATATGGAGAAAGTAGAATTTTAGCTCTCACTCAAAATCCAACAGAGTTAACAGTTTTCCAGGATTTCAGGGTTGGGAGGATTGCAACGCTACATTGGATTTTGTCATGTACGAGGGTCTGGAACTAGTATTTAATCAAGAGCACCAAGCCCTCTATGTACCTTAATGTTAGTGTCATTGATTGTCGAACTCCTCTATCATGAGCCTACTAAAAACTACCCATCACTTAAACAAAATCTTGACTTGACATGTTATGCTTTTTCTATCTTATTTTAATGCTTAGAGGGTGATATTGATGACAAAGATTCCAATACAGGCAACAATTTTGATGATATGTAGGTATTTGTTGTAGCATAATTTTTTTGGATGCTAGAGGCCATGTGGAGCTTGTTTGCTATTGTATTTTTAGTTTAGAGATGTATTGCACACGGTGATATTTTGGTTATGTGCACCCTTGCATGCTATATAAATAAGAAATTTTGCTTATTTGTGTATAAATCATTTAGATTCATATGGATGCACATGAATATATATGGTTTTCTTTCAAATTTGAATATTTTATGTGTTTTTGGTTGACTGGTTTTTTGGTCTTGTTTTTTTACCGCTTTCCGTTTGGTTCTGACCAGTTCCTGACTTGGGGATTCTACAGGTTCAATGACTGGTCCAATTCTGATAACTATGTTCCCTAAAGGTGATATAGGTAAAACAGTTCGAAACACACATGTAAAAGAATATTGAATGAATTGATTAACCAAGAGCAAACAGCTCAATGATAATACAAGGATATTTACAATAATAGAAACATCAGGTTTCTATGTAGAATATAGAAACAAACAGTTTCATCTAAGAAACTGCTAAAAGAATAAAAATAGCAACAGCTAAAACACTGAGCATTAAATACTAAATAGAGATATTCTAATACCCTCCCTTAATGCTCAATCTATTTACAACACCAATAGACCCGCGGAATTTTACAAATTTATCAGGACCAAGAGGCTTGGTGAAAATGTCGGCGGGCTGCTCTGTTGTGGGAACATAGTGCAATTGAACTGAGCCGTCTTCAACCAGCTGTCGAATGTAGTGGCAATGAGTTTCCACATGCTTTGTTCGTTCATGAAAAACTGGATTCTTGGCAAGTTTGAGCACTCCCTGATTATCACAAAACAAAGAAGTAGGCCATATCTGGAAAACATGCATATCTGCAAGCATACGACGAAGCCAAACTGCCTCACAGGATGCCTTAACTGCTCCCCGATACTCTGCTTCTGTTGAGGAGAGAGCCACTGCCTGTTGCTTCTTACTAGTCCAAGTAACAGCACCAGATCCTAGACTAAATACATACCCAGCTGTACATTTACGGTCATCAACCGAAGCGGCCCAATCAGAGTCAGTGTAGCCACGGAGAATAGGATTGGAGCTGCGAGTATATAAGAGGCCATAATCAGAAGTACCACGCACATATCGTAGCACCCGCTTTGCTGCTATCCAATGATCAGCTTTAGGAGCTGACATAAAGCGAGAAATGTAGCTTACTGCAAAACTGATGTCAGGTCTGGTAGCAGTAAGATAGATGAGACTGCCCACTAATTGCCTAAATAAAGTTTCATCCACAAGGGGAGAGGATGAGTGAGCTGAAAGTTTGAGCCCTGGTTCCATAGGAGTCGTGGTCGGTTTGCAATCCTGCATTCTGAACCTTTTCACAAGATTTTTTGCATACTTGGATTGAGAGAGAAAGATCTGATTTTCAGTCTGCCACACTTCAACCCCCAGACAATAATGAAGAAGTCCCAAGTCTGTCATCTCAAAAGTTCTGCATAGATCTTGTTTGATCCCATGGATCAAATGTGCAGAGCTGCCAGTAATGATAAGATCATCCACATAGACAACCACAAACAAGATATCATCACCAGTATGCTTGATATACAGGTTTGCATCAGATGGGCTCCGCTGAAAACCCTGATCTGTCAGGTACTGGTCAATTTTCATGTACCAAGCCCGAGGAGCTTGTTTCAATCCATAGATTGCTTTAGCTAACCGACACACTTTCTGTTCTTGACCAGCAACCTTGAATCCTGGAGGTTGCGTCATGTAGACTTCTTCTTGAAGATCACCATTGAGGAAAGCACTCTTTACATCCATCTGATGAACTTTCCAATTGAACTGAGCTGCTAGGGCAAGAACAAGCCTTATGGTACTCATCTTGGCTGTAGGAGCAAAAGTCTCCTCATAATCGATGCCTTCCTTTTGTGAGAACCCTCGAGCCACAAGACGAGCTTTATACTTGTCTATGGTTCCATCAGCATTGTATTTCACTTTATACACCCATTTGCAGCCTAAGGGCTTTTTTTCGGCAGGAAGATCAGAGAGTGTCCAGGTGTGATTCTTCTGAAGACTCTGGAATTCGGCTTCCATAGCCTTTTCCCACTCAGATGTACCCTTAGCCTCTGAATAGGTTTGAGGCTCAAAAATACTGTGTAGGTTAGCCATAAGAGCAAAATTGACTGTAGACTGTTGTCTGTTCTTATGTCTAGAAGTTCTACCTTCAAGGAGCTCATCATCCCGGAGATCAGCTATGGTTTTAACCCACCATTTTGGCCGAAGAGAAGAAGAACCTATATCAGGAGTAGATGAACCAATATCAGGAGGAGGTGGAGAAGGCTCAAGAGCAATAGGGACAGCAAGAGGAGGATTAGCTTCTGGAGGAAGCTCAGATAGAGTATTATCAAATACTGATGCTACATCATCCCTCCCATCAGGTGGACTGACTGGAAGAAGAACACTGTGAGGCTGATCCTCAGAACGCTGCTCAGAAGAAGAAGACTGAAAGAATCCTCTGTCTTCATCAAATACTACATCTCGACTGAAGCTAAGACGACCAGTGGCTATATCTATCAGTCTATAGGCCTTGTGATGATCACTGTAACCTGTCATCATGAGTTTCTGACTTTTGGGATCCAACTTAGAGCGCTTAGCAGATGGAATCCAAACATATGCAACTGAGCCAAATACTTTGAGATGACTGATCTTAGGCTTACGACCAGACCAAACTTCTTCAGGAGTCTTCCCTTTAACAGCCTGAGTAGGTGATCGGTTAAGAAGGTAAACAGCAGTAAATACTGCTTCAGCCCAGAATTTGTTTGGAACACTCATGTGTTGTAACATGGAACGAGCCATTTCAACAACCGTGCGGTTGCGACGCTCGACAACACTGTTCTGCTGGGGAGTGTAAGGTGTGGTTAATTGACGTTTGATGCCATGAATATCACAGAAGTTGGCAAAAGCTGAGGAACAAAATTCCCCCCCATTGTCGGTCCTAAGGGTCATGATATTACAACCAGATTCTTTTTCAACTAAGGTTTTAAACTTCTGAAAGGTACTAAGAGCATCAGATTTATTTTTTAAAAAATACACCCACATCTTTCTACTGAAGTCATCTACAATAAGTAAAAAATATTTGCAAGCAGTGATAGAAGCTGTATTCATAGGACCACAAATATCAGCATGAAGTAACTGAAGTACCTTAGATGCGCGCCAAAATTCTCCATTTTTGAATGAAGACCGATGTTGCTTTCCCGCTTGACAGGCGCTGCATACCCCCAACTGCTGAGTCTGAATATCAGGTAATCCTGACACAAGTCCCTCCCGAGAGAGCTGAGAGAGATACTGCATATTGAGATGCCCATATCGCTGATGCCATAGAGTGCTGATGGGAGAAACACGTGCTGCTAGAGCCACTTCTGGAAAGTCACCGGTGTCAAGTAGCCTGTATAGACCATGGTCCTCTAGGCCAACAGCAACTGTTAGACTGGTCTCCCTGTCAATGATGGAGCACTTGTGTGCACTGAACATAACATCAAGCTGAGGAGAATTCCTCATAATCTGGCTGACAGATAGCAGATTAATCTCCATACCAGGAACGTAGTATACATTTAGAAATATGAGCGTGCGTCCACCAGACTGAATTTGAACTGTACCCCTGCCAGCTACATTGTACTTTTCACCTCCACCAAATACCATTGAATCACTAAAAGGTGAGAAGTCAATAAACCAGTCACGCCTGTGAGAGAAGTGGCGTGATGCACCAGAATCAATGTACCATGCAGAGGACGGAACATGTTCTGAAGACCTTTTAGCCATAAAGGCGTAAAAGGCAGAATCTGTCTGCTCGGAATGTTCTGCAACATTCGCTGTCTGATTTGGCCCTCCCTGTTTCTTCTGTTCAGAAGCAATCCTCTGTCGGCAATCTTTCTTCATGTGACCGAACCTGTGACAGTAATTACACTGCACACTTTTCTTCCTAGCAGGATCAAAAGACTGAGGAGAACCTTTCTGCTGAAAAGACTGATAGGACTGGTATTTTGTAGCAAATGCATTTTCCGAGGGCACTGATGAAGTACCGCTACCAAACTGTTGTTTCCACCGATCCTGCTGCAGAAGTTTGGTACATAAATCTGGAAACTTCAGATCAACATTTGTGGTTGTAATGTTGAGTGTTTCGATGAAGTGTTCATAAGATTTTGGTAGACTCTTCAGAGTAATGACTACCATATCTTCTTCCTCCATGGTCCGACCAATGGCTTCGAGCTGATCTCGAATGTCTTTAATTTTGTTGAGATGTTCCTGTAAAGACATATGTTCATCCATCATGATGGAGAACAACTGATTTTTGAGAAAAAATGCTCTGCTTTTGTCAGATGTCTCGTGCAGTTCTTTCAACTGTTGCCAAATTTCGGCAGCGGTCTTGCCAGAGGGAATCTGTGGTAACTGATCATCAGCGACAGAGAGCTTGAGAAGCATAACAGCCTCCCGATTTCGATCATCAAATTTATCTTGATCGATACCAGCTGTACCGGGACGAGGCTCTTTGCCCAAAATGAGCTGATCAAGACGCCTGTATTCAAAAATGGTCAGCGTTCTTTGTTTCCAAATGTTATAGTTGCTGCCATTAAAGCGTTGATTTCCTTCTAACATCAGATTGCTGAGCGTGGCCATTTTCCCAAAGATAATACAGAAGTTTGACACACAACAAAGTGTAGCTGCCTGCTTAAAAATCTTCTTTCAAGATGACTGTACCAAATTGTTAATAAATTCTGTTGTGAAAGAAATAGACTTGCCCACAAAAAAAAATTACTCAGATCTGATCACGCCACTTTAAAAATGACTGTGATGCTGGTTTGATCACGCTTAAAAAAATAACTGTAATGCTTACTTAAAAATGACTGTGATGCTGGTTTGATCACGCTTTTTTTAAAAAATAACTGTGATACTTTATTCTGGTCCCACCGCTTCAAATCAGATCACAATAATCTTTAATCCACTTTCTAAGCAAAAACCGTGAAGCTGGAGAGTACCTTTACTTGAAACTGTCGTCACGTGACCTGAATGATCTCACTGCCGTCACGTGATCTGAATGATCTCTCTCTGTTAAAAAAAAACTTTGATTTCTCAGCAAATAACGGTGGCTCGGATCTCGTCCTACACGTCTTAGCTAGAATATATATATGAATTGCGGGCACAGTCGGGTCTCGGACGGACTCTATCTGGAGAACACCGTGAGCCAAACGCTTCGGATGCAATCAATGTAATACCACGGGACGTTAATGCAATACCACGGGAGCTATATTGCCGTAACTTTGATTACTGATATATTGCCGTAACTTTGATTTGATTCAGGCGTGCAATTACTGATATATTCCCGTGAGCAAAGACTGAGCGTCGAACTGTGTGAGCGAAGAGTGTGTTGCCACGTTCCCGTATGGCAAAGCAAGTCGAATTTTGGTGCCGCTGGAAAGTGCCGGAATTTTGATATGTTTCTAGCGTGCCTTGATTCGAATGGATCCGGAACCCTCCTCAGAACAGACCCCATAGCTCTATTTCGAATCTTGATTCTTCAAAAACGTCGACGGTCTTGTACGGCTTCCAAATTCGTTGATCGGATGGCCACAAAATAAACACGACTTCAAAACAAATAAACTGTTCACGATTCTGAGCACCACCACACAGTTAAATCCTCATAAGATGATAATGCAGGAGATGAATCCCTTTCTGTATCGAGATTGACGACTGTAAGCTTTTATCACAATGAGCAAAGCCGAGGCTAAGACTCAGTGAAGGCTACCTGGCTTACAGAGGGCTCGACCTTAGAAAGGAATGAAGATCAAGAAATCTGCAGACCCTGAGAGCAGTTTCGAAATGAACCACTGAATTTTTCAATCTATGAAAAATTATTTCGAAAAAAAAAAAAAATCCCTGAGCTCTGATACCATAAAACAGTTCGAAACACACATGTAAAAGAATATTGAATGAATTGATTAACCAAGAGCAAACAGCTCAATGATAATACAAGGATATTTACAATAATAGAAACATCAGGTTTCTATGTAGAATATAGAAACAAACAGTTTCATCTAAGAAACTGCTAAAAGAATAAAAATAGCAACAGCTAAAACACTGAGCATTAAATACTAAATAGAGATATTCTAATAATAGGAGGGAGGCTCCTCGCCATCTTCCCAAGGGAAATCCTTCAAATGAATCCCTTTGAAAGGGGTACCACTTGAAAGTTATAGATCCTTTACCAGTCTGCACAAAAGAGATGAAATAAAAACCTAGTTGGTGATGAAACAAAAAGAAATTTGTTAAGAAGATGAAGGATGTCCCAAAACTCTTGTCCCTAAGCCAGTTTGACATCCACAATTGGGTGGTTGTCTTCCATTGATGGACTCTAGTAGGAAATATTAGAAACTTGTGGTGCCCTGTTAGCACATTATTGTGTATTTAGGTTGATAAAAATTGAATCCCAAATAAATGTGAAATATTAAAATTTGCCTTTGTGGATGTAGGGTTTTTCTAGCATCCTTCCAATATAGCACTTATAAATTGCAAATTTTTTAGATGGATTAATGGTTCACAAGAAACTGTATATTGTATCTTGATTTGTCATGCATCGGCAACTATCCTATTATATTAGATCATTCTCAAGTGTTAATGTTTGCACCTCTTTTTTTCTACCTAGACGGCAATGCTACTCCATTGAAAATAAGGAATTTAGTTGGCAAGTACATGATGGCATCAAAACAAACAAACAAAAGGGAGATACCTTCCCTATGTTATATTTTGTTTGAAATAAAACATAGACAAGCGCCTTCTTGAGGCCCTAGAGATGGACCTTCTAGAATGGGGTCTTATTCAAAAATTAGATTAATATTGTATTTCTTTCAAAATTTCTTTTTACCATGAATGTGGCCTCTTAACAAGGAAACACGAAAAGTCCCTTAAAATGAAGAGTTTCTAATATAGAAAGTGGAACAAAACTAGCAGAACTTTAGAGGAAGGAAAACACACAAGTCCTCAAAGTGAAAAAGGCAAATGTTAATTTAACAAATACCAAATTCATAAAATAATCTTCTTACAAGCTGAAAGAGATGATTAAAGAAAACATACAAATGACCCTGAAATAGTTAGACTTTAACCATAGCTAATAGTCTTTGAAAATGAGAAATTACATGGAGATTTCCTATTATAGGGGGAAATAAAATCCATACCTAAGATAGAGAGCATAGAATGGAAGTTGAGAAATAATAGTTTATCCTTCCCTAATCACAAGTTGAAAAGTTAAATATAGAAGGTCTAAAAAGAAAATCCTTCTAACACATAGGGATAAATGAAAAGAGCTTTGAAAGTCCTTCATGAAGATAGAGTCGAAGAATATTTACAAAATCATAGAAAATCCATAGACAAGCCCAAGGTAGTAAGAAAATGGGATCAAAATATATTATATTATATTTTTCTTAAGTTCGTAGGTGGCTTCATCGAGTATAACAGTTGGACACCTTCTCTCAAAAAATTTTTAGTATTAACATATAAAATGAAAATTAGTTCCTTGAATAGGAAAGTTAAGCAAACTAACTCTAGTTCAATAGTGTTACAAGAGACTATATCAATATTAAAAGTGATGAAAAGACACATAAAATGTTTAAAAATACCAATGTGCACTAGTTGTACCACCTCATTCATGTCCTCTTCTAATTAGGTAGGAATAGGGTACATGTGAGGTTCAATAGGTTTTATGGACCTTAGGATGGGCTTGTTTTTGAAAAGAAACTATGTCTAGTTGATACTTTGATAGATACTATAGGCCTAGATATCTACCCATCAAAAGTACCATTTTGCTAGGTTAGTGACATGACTCGTGTCCATCTTTATTTAAGAAAAAAACCTTGCATCTCAAGTCTCTTGACCTAAGACCACTAGTTTACCAAATTTGGAACCTTACACCTCAATTGTGAGGAAAGAGGTAGGCTTATTAGGTGGATGTCAATTTTTGCAAGATGGTCAAATTCATGAAAGGATTAGGGAGATCGATTGTGAAGAAATGGAGGCTAAAGAAGGCATGGCCACAGTTAGATGAGGTTTGTGTATTCTTTGGGGGGGTCTTACATAACATCATTGTTCTAAAAGAGGTTATTGATTGGGATATAGTTGTTTGCAAGGAGGAAAACAAAGTTATTAACTTCTTGATAATTATTACCTCAGAACAAGAACCCTATCTCTTAAAACCCATTTTTTGCATCAAAAACACCAAAATCAACCCCCAAACCTAAAAGTGATATGATCGATAACACCTTTTGTCCTGGGGTTAGAATTACAACATTTTTCAACTATGAACTTAAAACCGATATTGTTACTAATAAAAAACCTATAAATCAACCCTTGAATAGAGAACTTGTGTTACTAATAGCACATTTTTTTTCTAGTCACAATTTGTTTGAAACTATACCCTTAACAACCAGTATCATTGCAATAAAATTCTTGAAGTCAAAACTTGAATTGAATGTTGCCAATAACACATTTTATTTCAAACTATAAATTGCAATGTTTTTTAAACTATGGTTTTAACATGTACCAATTAGACCAATAACACCCCATTTTTGCAGAGCCCTGACATAAACGTTTTTTAATCCATAATCTAAAACATCGGTATTGTTGTAGACAAAACCATAAAATCATCCTGAAAATGTTCACTCCTTTATGAGTAGTTTGTCATTCTAAATGTTGATTTTAGGTAGCATCGGATGTGCTCTAGCTTTGAAATTTTGTGGAGCATCTAAAATAAATAAGATCTCCAAGACCCAAAAATCGTTTGGAGAAATTCCACCCAGATTGTGAGTTATTAAAATAATTAATATTTTTAATGGAGTACCTAAGTCTAAACTTAGGAAAATAAAAATATTAATGGGTATAAGTAAAAATATGGGTGAGAAACTTCTAAGAGGTGAGGATCAAACCTATTTTAATCTTATTCGTTGATTAGGGACTTAATCTTGGTCGTTGATTCATCAATAGGAGAAATATAAGAGGAGGCTTGAGGGTCAGTGGGATATACACCAATTGATCAGTTAGTTAGATTTTTTTGGGGCGTGGTTCGCTGAGAAAATTGAACTAGTGATCTGAGTTGCAGTGATAGGAGCAGAAGCAGAGATTTGGATCGGAAAGGAGTTTCGAGCCAAAGAGTATCGAGTAGAGAGGCAGCAGTAGCATCAAAGAGGTAGCGCAGGGGCTTACGCAGCCCAAGAAAGGGCTCACATAGTGTTGACATATGCCAAGAGGGTCTCTTGCAGTTGCAGTGCAGGATATTCGTCAAAAGTTCGAGATTTTGCTGGTGAAGCGAGGTTCTGAGACGAGAGGGATGAACAACAATGTTCCTCCAGCAAATCGATCTAATATAAGGGGTGATGCAATCTCCTAGAGACAAGATGCTGGGCCAAGCAGTGATTGTGCTAGGATTTTGTAGTGTTTGTTGGAGTCAGGTCACTCAGTGGATCAGTTGTGACTTGGAGAACGGGGTAAACCCTCATATGTATTTCTTTCTGCCAAGATTTCTCTGAAAGGTTAGCCGGTGTGAGAGGCAACCTGTTGTACTCAGATTTCGATTGCTTAATAATACAAACCCTCTATTTGTTGCACCGGTTTTCCCGCATTGGGTTTTTCCGGGGATGTGCTGTCCAAAAATAATTGTGTCCCTTGTGTGTTTGTCTCATCTATTGTTTCAATTTATGATATGTATGTTAGTGTAGTATGTAGTAGTGTTTTTAATCATTGTTTATAATTAAATAACTTGTTGAATGAAATAACAAGTAGTAGATGATAAACCAATGACTGCAGTAGGATTTATGTGTGACTAGATTCAGAAATTTTCATGCTAAACACTAGACAATATATAATGGTATGACAATATCACCCAATAATTTAAAACTTCAACATTACTTCAAATAATTTTATTTAAATCTTAATACAAATTGTGTTGAATTAAACACAAGTTATTTCATAAAAATATTGTTGTACTGCCAATATCAAAGAAAATAAGCTAACAAATTTTGCTAATATTATTTGTAATAAAATTACATAATCCTACAAATGTATAAATAATTCATAACTTCATGGAAGATCATATGTAAGTTCAAAATCTCCTTTAGATTTACCACACAACCATCATATTATTCAAATATTTATAAAATATTGTATGCAATTATTGATAGTGACTCATACATTTTGACACACCATCAAAATTTATATCATCTTCGAATGAATGATTACGTGAAGGTGTTGCTAATCTATATTTGTCTCTATCATTAATGTGTTGAATTTTAAAGGATTCTCTTAACTAAGAATTACTTCTTATGATTTTATCTTAGGTTAATCTTTTCTTGCATTTATTATTTATCATAAAGTAATTGCACAGAGAATCTTGACAGTAAAACAAAAAATCCAGTAGGATCATAAAGAGATGGTCACACAAGAACACAATATTTGACCCTAGGCAAATCCACATGGGGGGGATACCAACAACCCTTCTTCTTAGAGAAATCATTAAGTTCAACAAAGATGCATCAAGTCATGAAGTCAAAATGACTTAGTAGCATAAACTTTGGTCACACTTGGTCAAAACTCTTACAAGTAGTCCTTCAACATTGAGATTTGTTTGCTCATAATTTCATCCTCTTGCCAAAGATTTTTTCAACTCATATTTTCGGCCTTCTACTCATGAATTGGTCTTCTATGAAGCTCGGTCAACTATCACAGAGAAAGGAATTTGATCTACTTCAATTCTTATATGTCTCAGAGCTCAGTCATTTATCGCAAAGATTCGTCCATCACAGATTCGCCTATCACAAATTCATTACAAAGAAACAAAGATTTGTCTTCCTCAAATCTTACTTCTTTTACTGCCTTAGATTTTCCTCAGAGAATCCCATTCGCTTGCCACAAAGACATTGAGGTTTTTTCTCTTGGAGGAGAATGAAATGGTGTATATATAGTGCCTTGTGAGCTCAAATGGATTTGACCAAAGGGGTAGGCCGACTTGAACTTATGGAGGGCTGAATTTATAATTGTAGCCAAAAATTTTGAGTTTTTACAAATTCAAAAATTTCCTGTTTGGAGCCATCACAAAGAACATGATTAGAATTTATCATTATGGACATGTCAAAGGCTAAAATGTTAATTATGAAGACAGACCATAGCTACAAACTTCAACACACCCTCTTAGCTAGGGAGGTATTCATAATGACTATCTAGATGTTCTCATGTAGACAATTTTTTCTAATAAAGGGTTATAGAAATTCAACATCAACATCATCATCAACCTAGTCAGCAACTCCGACATAAGGTAAATCATTAGTATCAACTAATTTCCACAATCAGTCGATGCCACTAACCCATAATCTTGGTCGGTACTCTTGACACATGGCATAGCATTTAGCATCAACTAGTCATCATAACTCTGTTTAGTACCACTGACCCATAATCTTGGTTAGTACTCCTATCCTAGACTAGTATCGATTCACCATCTTGGTCAATATCTTTTGACTCATGGTGAAACTCCAAAGGCCACACTTTACATGAGGAACTAGGCCCGATGCTAAACAAGCTTCTCATCCAATCTGGATAGATTGAACTTGATACTGAATGAGCTCCTCATCCTATCTAGAGAGACTGAGCCTGATGTTGAAAGCCACACACTCAATTGAGTGAACCTGGGTTTTTAGGACCATTCTCCCCAACTGGTCAACAACTTTGACATAGGGAGAATGATTATCCTTTGTTGGACCATTCTCCCCAATTGGTCAACATCTTTGACACAATGAGAATGATTGTCCATGATGTTATCATATCAACACTCTCTCTCATTGAGAGGTATAGGACTATTCTTCATAAGAATGATTGTCTTTTGATATTGTTGTCTCATCGCTCCCTCTTGCTAAGAGAGACATGCTAAATCACTTCGAGCTTGTTTGGGACAATTTGCTTGATAGTACTGGAGCCATAATGCTCTCTTCTTGTACCATATCTTGGTACTAGATCTCAAGGTGCCCAGACCTATCATCATGTTGTCATCTGCACGTGATCAAGCAATCCTAGAATCAGATTCTGAAGCCACACTACTTCAATTCAAACTTCATAGGTTGTGATATATTATGCCTTTGCAGTGTTGAGTGAAATATTTATGCTTCATGCTTGTCCAAGAAATCATTACAAAGCTCAGATTGAAGCATCTTCCTAAAGCACTCTTCCTATTATTTGCACTCCATACCTAGTCAAAATATGTATATCTCCTCTATCTATACATCAATGTTTGATTCATCTCTCAAACCATAATTGATTCTGCCATGACTAATTGTACCATGTTGGTACTTCAACACATGTTGAGCTATATGCCTTAGCTCAACCATAAATTGATTTTCTTCCTTCACTTGATCCATCATCTTGGCTATTTTTAGGTTTCCCTAATTAGGTATTCTTTCTGATGTAGATCATGTTGTAGAAAACGTGGTTGCTCCCTTTGCCATTGATGTTATTAAAGTGCATTAGCTATCTTAGTCAAAATTCCACTTTGAATTCAGAGGTCAACTCCCTCTAAAGCTAAAACAAAGGTTTTTGGGGAATCCTAGACTGCTCCCTCTAACACAAATCTTTCGGTTAATGCTACTCCCTTTGATACATGAGCTCTTCTGCTTTCGTCAGTAAATCATATAGGATCAACCTTGATCCATCGATCTAAGTGCATCAAGTTTGAGGAGTATGTACAAAGCCTTTTGTTTTCTTTCAAGTATGAATTCTTCATGTACCTCACAAGCTTGAGGTAGCTCTTATGTACACTTCTACTTTCATTGAGGAAGACGATCTCTACATCCATCTGATGTAATTTTCGACAGGAATCATAAAAATAATAAATTTTTAACAAAATTGTATTTGACAGGATTTCCCTTCATATTCTTCTCCCTCTTATTAAGGTAATCATTCGCTTTACACTTCTCTCAAGTTTCCATTTACTACATACTTCATCTTGGAAGTCACCACTGACTTCTTTTTGGCATAGATCAATACATACTCTAATTTTGTTGATCTGACTACTCCCTCTTGAGCTCAGATCTAGTACAATATCTCTCAACACAAATCCCTATTTCTGGGATAATCCTCTTGTCATAACTTTTCTTTGTTCTTCCACTTGCTACCAAAGCCTTGGCAGCCTTCGTTATGTACCTACAATCCTCACTAGGAGGCCAAGGAAGAACAGTCACAACCAAGCAAAGGATTCAAAGACAAGAGACTAACTAATAGTAAAACAACAACAATAGTAGTAATAAAAATAAAGAGATATAAAATACCTATCTTTTGAGAAGAATGCCAACTCCCTCTTGATCTTTGGTCTTCTTGGATCCATTTGCACCTTTGTCAGTTTCATCCACATCGTTATGATGTCATTATTTCCTTGCAAGAAATAGGGTTTCTTCTTTCAGCGAAAGCGTCTAATCCTAGGGTTTTGTCCATAAACATTATGGTTTTCTTATTCAAACTCTTTTAGTTTGCTATGGTTTACAAGCCCTAGATATCCAAATATTTAAAGCCCTATAATAGATTTACATGTGTGATGAAATCCACTATTGTAAAAAATCATCCTCAGTTTCACCAAACCAAATAACTCGATTTCTTCAAAATATTGTAGCAGCAACAATAATAGATTTCATGGATCTCAGCACTCAAATATGCAAGGTATTTCAAGTCATCAATAGTTCTCAATAACAACAAATTTATTCAAATCTTCAGCCGATAATATTTTATGTCATTTATATCCTTGGTATGCCATAATACAAGGTCTGCAAATGACTTTATCAATAGAGCCTTCGATTTCGGATCTTGAAGAGGGACTTGGCCTCTTTTCCACTGAAAGCAAGGTGTGCTTTCTTCAAAGGCATATTAGTGATAGTGATCCCTTTTTCTTTTCTTTCAAGACTGAACATAGTTGATGAAATAGATACCATTCTTCTAAAAATGATATGTAGAGGCATATCTAGCTTCTTAACATGATGCAACAGTATCACACTTTACCCTTTCAATACATAAGTAAAGGTCACATATTTCTCTTATGTGGTTATATTGATATGGGCCAATCTCATTTCTTCTTGACATAATTTTTATACCACATATTAACAATATTTTCTTGGACATGATCGAAGATTATTTATTAATGTGAAGGAACTTCCTCATAATTTACAATTGTCCTTATAGATTCCTCATAGTCCCGTGACTAATTTACTGAGTTTTCATTGAATTGAAGATCAATATTTCGAAGGGAAAACTCTAATGCAAATCTTATTACGACCTATACTTTGTCCTTATTGACAAATATGTTGATAGGCCTAAGAATGTTCCCAAAGGAAGCCTTTGATCCCAAACGAGATTGTAAGTGATAAAGCATACCTTATATTCCAAGCGACAAACTTTGGATTTATAGTTAAGTTGGCCTTTATATAAGTCTTCATTTTCAGGGCTTAAGCTCGTCTTGAACAACTCATCACTATAATGTGCTTTGCATAGTCCAGTAGTCATAACAAATCTCATGAAAATGATGACCTTGTTGGCTTATCTTCTGACAGATATTGCTTCTTCCAAAGTGACACCAGTTTGGCTTCTTCAAGAAAACAAGGTATCGATTAAGATTTCTTCAAGCATAAGTCCTTGAAGCAGTTGTGCAACTAACTTTGTCAAAAAAATTATTGACTATCTTCGGAAATATTATGCAATATAGCCCTTCAAACTTATGAATTAAACTATATGTCTAAAATTTCTTATCATAATAGATCTTGAGCATGAGATATTTCAAACTTGTTATCAAATTATTGTCTTCCACAATTTGCCTTTATGCTCCAATTGAGGTTCTCTTTCAGATTATACTATACTTATGGTCTAGCCAAGAGGCTCTATAATCCTTCTGACGATTTCGGTCTCCTCTGAACTATCTTTAGATTCCTTGGGATACCCTGTAGTTAGCCCTAACCAAGGTGTTACCAACATTATACATCCTCATACTAGAGTTCTAGATTGCATTCGCATTTTTCTGATGCTTAGGCCTCCTTTAAAGGCTTGGTCACTTCTCAACACTATTTAGACCCTTGGTCTGATCCTTAAAGACTCCTTCCATATTTTTATAAGCTCTATGGTGGGATTTTCTTATTACAGCCAGATCTCTTTTGATTCTTGGTTGTCTTGAGTAGGCTTTGCCCTACTTTCCATCTCCTCTAGCAGACCTCAGATGCTCTAGATATATATCTACTCTTCACGACAAACTTTCTCTTTAAAAAAAAACTTGTCTTTGAATTTGATTATAGAGGTAGGTTCTTGCGACCTTCTTTTCGGGTATAAGCAGGTCTAGATATATTCCTTCCTTCTTGGAACTAGACTAGGATTAGGACTTCTTTAAGGTTGCTTTTTCACCTAAAGTTGTGATACCATGTTGAATTTGAAAGGATCCTCTTAACAGACAATTACTTCTTATGACCTTATCTTAGGTTAATATTTTCTTATTTTTATTATTCATCATAAAGTAATTGCACAGAGAATCTCAACTGTAAAACAAAAATTTTAGTAGGATCATAAAGAGACAGCTACATAAGAACACAATATTTTACCCTATGAAAACCCACATGGGGGAAAAACCCAACAACCCTCCTTAAAGAAATCATTAAGTTCAACAGAGATTCATCAAGTCATGAAGTCAAACTGACTTAGTAGCATAAACTTTGGTCACACTTGGTCAAACCATTCACAAGTAGTCCTTCAACATTGAGTTATGTCTTCTCATAATTTTGTCATGTTGTCGAAGATTTGATCAACTCATATTTTCGGCCTTATGCTCATGAATTGGTCTTCTACAGAGCTCAGTGATCTATCATAGAAAGGAATTTGGTTTGCTTCAATTATGATTTGTCTTAGAGCTCAATTATTTATCATAGAGATTCGTCTATCACAAAAATAAAGAAATTGTCCCATCACAGATTCGTCTGTCACAGATTCATCACAAGAAACATAGATGTGTTTTCCTCAAACCTTATTTATTTCATTGCCTCAGATTTGCCTCAAAAGGACTTCTTTGCTTGCCTCATAGAATCATATTTGCTTGCCACAGAGAGTCTGAGTTTCTTACTCTTGGAGGAGGACGAAATTGTGTATATATATTGTCTTGTGAGACTGAATGGGTGTGACCAAAGGGGGAGGCCGACTTGAAATAATGGAGGGTTGAATTTACAACTGATAGGAATCCCAGTCAACTTTGTCTTACTATCCATTTGGGGGTATTTTTGTAAAAATTAGCCTATGGTTTCATGAGTCTCATAGTCTAAGGGGTCCTTGTACAAAAGAGTTAGTTTGGTCAAAGGGTCCTTGTAAATATTTGTGTCAAAAAGGAGTCTATTAGCCTTAATTCAAATTTGTAAGGCCATGAAGGGTCCATCAGGAGTCATCATTTAAAATTAGTAATCACAAGGGGTTAATGTTATTATGGAACTTTAGTGGGGTCATGTCATGAGAGATGGTCATCATAGGTCAGTTTTCTAAAGTCATGTCCATCATAAGAGTTAGTTTGAAGAGTCAGTTATTGGTTAAATGTGTCATGTCATTTTCATTATTGCAAAAAGTGCCCCTCTCATCACATCCTTCACATCATCAAGTGGCCTATTATCATTTCAAAAGGAGGCTTTGGGTGGTATGAAAGTTTCAAATTTATTGTGAAGTCTCTCATTCTTACCCCATTCGAAGTTGATACTAGCTCTGAAGAAAATTTGAAGGCCGAAGAAGTGAGTTGTAGGCTCAGACAGAGATTTGCTACGAAATTGATTTTTTTTGTCATCATTTAAAAAAAATGTTTACGACCAAATGGAGCTGAATTTTAAAAATACAAAAGAGGTTTTTGTCAAAAACAGACCAAATAACAAAAGCCTTTTTCATTTTCTTCACAGGTGTCATATATTGGAATATTAAAATGCATCTTTATAGTCTATTTTTCAGGTTTTGGCATTTCTTGTTTTGGTTATGATGTTTGGGTGTGGATTGTGAGGATTTGGAGAGGAATTTTTGGAAACTGAGAGGTTTCTCTCAAGGACACTGTCATCTACAAAACCTCTCTCAATTTTGTAACAACTATCAAGATTCAAGATATATGAGCTTTTCCTTGAACCCTATTTTTCCATAAATTCAGTCCCTGTTTCGTCGCAAACTTGCTACGCATTTGCTGCACAAACTAAAAAATATCATTTTGAAGGCTTGTACGCATGGAAGGAAGCACTCAATGGATTATAAATCAACACCAGGTCATCTCAGAAACATTTACATACTCGGTTTTGCATAGAAACCATGTCATGTCCCCATTTTTATTCTTCTTCATAGTACAGACGGAGGATTTCCAGGACATGGGATGACCAGGTCAGTGGAGCAAGTTTATGTCATCACGAGTCTCGATGGAGTTTTGAGGAGTTTTTGTGGGATTTGATGGCATTCGCTTGACATATTTCATTATCAGCACAGTTTGTCTTTCGTTCCGTTGAATTCCGTCAACTTTAAAAAATCAACATTATTATTGGGCATAACTTAATCAATTATGCTCGAGGTAGCATTCCAAGGAGATTAATTGATGAAACACCTCAATGTAATAGCTCATTGGAACCAGAACGAGAATATCTATATGATGAGACTTTTGGATAGGAGTTTTAGTGACCCGATGAGACATGGTTGCCAATTTACCATTTTTCCGCATTAAAAGAATATTGTAATTAAAATAAAAGAGGGAAAAGTATTCCATGATTAAAATAACACTAAAATAGAAGATTCTAGTAGGGTCCATCAGATCTATAAAAGAGAAAGAGGAGGCCATTGGAGGAGAACTTGGTTTTCGATATTGTTTCTTGTATGAGAGGTTGAGGACCCGGTTCTCTACCCCATTACTCCATTTATAGCCCCATGATGAAAACCTTTGGGTGATATAGAGAGATTGGGCCAGCACCCATCTCCCCTTGGTGGATTCATTCAGAATTCACAGATGTAGTGATTGTTCTTCTATTTCAGTTTGGAGACCGGAGGGTTATTAGCAGCTATTGTATTGGCATCTATCTATATATAATAAAGCTGAATTTTGATTGTTACATTTCTCATTGTTTCTTGTGTTGTGATCTTTTAATGATATTTTGTGCAATTTATAGATTTATAGTTCTGGTTTTACATGACAATTTTCTGGAAAGCTTGTTTAAAAAATTTCTAATTTGTGATATTACAATGGTATCAAAATTGGTATGCTTGCCGACGTGAAGGTTTTATTGTTCAATGATTTATTTAGAAAATGCGAAATTCCATTTGCCACAAAAACCAGAGATCACGGTTTTGCAGAAACAAAATAGCTTTCGCATTCTACAGAGCAATGCTCTTTAATCCCGTGCATAATAATTATTTGACCATCTGGTCACCGAGGCTATCCGAGATTTATTAGAGGAGGAGAGTCATTATATTTTTTTATGTTTTTTCTGAGGTGGTCGATTTATTTTGGTGGCCACATGAAACCGGCTAATCTTTATTTGAAGGGGCGAATATAGACCAAAAATCAAATTTTTTTACGTGGGCCATGAAAACGGGGCAAAGATTTTATTAAAGAGGCCAAGTGATAAATTATAAATGTAATTTTATCTAAAGGCTGGATTATTAAATTGCGAAGGTCGAGTGCTTATTGTTGTTCAAATTATTGAAGGGGCCAAATTTATTAAAAATATCAAAGTTCCGAAAGCCGATTTTGTTAGTCAAAAGGGGCATTATTATTTTGCAAGAGACGACCAAATTATTTTGAAGGATGGTCGAATATTTCAAAGGAAAAAAATCAAAGGCCATCGCAGAGCCAACCATAGAGGATCCAAGAGATTATTGCATGGGTAGGACGAATTAAATTTAAAAGCTTTACGTGCATTCTGAGGTGGGCACGGGCTTCTCATTTTTATCTGCTGGACTGTACCACCCGTGGCCAAATACATTTCTTAAAGCAGTTGTCTATAAGGCGACTTTTTGAAAGTTTTGTTGGTGGGTTTTTCTCGTCGAAATTTGGCAGGAATTTATTGGAATCGCAAGTTTGATAGCTAGTTTCTGCACAATGAAAATGAAAGCGTCCCAGGGTTTTTCAGGGTGCTGAATCCAAATATGCAGTTAAAAAACCATTTTAACTTCAAGATTTAACCTCAATTTCTTACGCCGGATTCCGTCACCGGAATCTCAAAAAAGTCCCATTATAGACCACTCCTTTCTTAAAGGGCTCGATTTATTGGGTGCTACAATGCTGGGTGAAGACCATATCCATTGTTTTTCAGTTACTGGCCAGCGTATCTCTGAGAAAAAGCGTTTTGGGCTGAGGATGGATCATACGCACGTCTCGCACATTGTTGCTATTAGTTGAGCAGAGGTTGCCTTTTGCCTATCTCTTTCTCGCAGGAAAGCGTATTTACCAAGTAAATTCGGTTCTAACTCGCCGAAAATCAGGCACCAAAGTAATTGCCAGATCAACGTGTCAGCCGTCAAGCAGGTTTCGAATTACAACCAGAGCGTGACAGTACAAATACAGAGTTTTTTTGCTGGATGTCGAATGGACCGATTTGGTTATGCACAGGAACACGAGCGCAGGATCAAAACATTGTACCCTGTTCAAATTGCTGGGACCGTGTGGAGGTTGAGCTATCAAAGGTTGGAGCAGTGAGTAAAAGTTATGATACAGTGGAGTCATTTGCTGGGTATACGCTACTTAAGCAACAATCCGATCGGCTACTGTACTGAAGAATAGTCTGCCAATTTACACACCAGGTGCATCTATCCCATTGTCTTCTGTAGTTTTCGCTTCTATAAAATTGTATGGTTGTTTGCTAGTGTACCCTGATTATCTAGAGTGAATACAGGAGCATTTCTAAGCATGCTCCCAAAGCAATTTAATGTATTCTGAAGCATCTTTAAGTTGAAGGAAAACCTCTCTATGTGTGCATTACCTATTGACCGAAAATACTCACCTGCAAACAATATATAAGAATCTGATTTGAAAACCTCAAGGAGTGAGGCAGCCTTGTATAACATTGCTATGTGTTGAATTTTGTTGGGAAGTCAAAGTCATGCAGCTTGACGTGTTTTGCCATCATTAAGCAACAGCATGGATCAAACCTTCTTAAACTCCCTTCATAAAGCTACAAACAACAGACCCTTCTCAAAAGGGGTCTCACCATTCTTCAAAGAGAACAACCCAAGGATATGCAGCAAGAGCAGGAAATAGGGCACAAAATATTTGCACTAGGGATAGATTTGAAGCACATGAGGGTCACATGAAAAGGTTTTTTCAAACTTGATGAACTAGATGCTCTCCTTTCTAGAGTTAGTCAGTTAGAGGGGAAGAAGTTGATGTGGGCTTTGAAATCAGCCATGCTAGCTTTAATACATCCCAAGTTCTTGGAGGAACCTTATGAAGGGGTTAAACTTCCAGTTGTATCTTGTCTCAATAACATTATGAGACTAACCGCTCCTATAGCTCCTTACAATAATGATGTTATGAGGAGAGTTTTTAGACTTATGATAGAAACTTACCGAGACTTGGACAACAGTGTAGGTTCTACTTTTGGGAATAAGCTTGATATTTTAGGAGGCATGGCCATGACTAGGAATTATGAAATCATGTTTGATCTAGAGTGTGATGGTTTGATCTTGCAAATGTTCCAATGCTTCTTCAGCATTAGGAAACATCATCATGACACAGTCATAGCACACATGCAGTCCATCTTATCGTCACGTACGAGAGGTCGTAATGCCATTTGTCAGGAGTTGTAGTTTCGATTGTTGTCAATTAGGAGGAGAGAGTAGTTGGTCTTACCTACTGCTTATGAGCTAGCCGAAACGCTAGTTGTGCAGAACATTGGGTTGTTCAAGAGACAGTTGACTAGTGAGGAGTTGCTCAGTTTGGTGGATCATGTAGAAAAAATGAGCTGAGGAGGAAGGGAGGGACCTGACCACTCATGTTTGGGTGACCCTAAGGAGGTGACAGAGGTAGAGTAGGAGGAGATTCTTTCTGACTTTCAAGGTGAGGATTCTTCTTTGGACGAGTCCATGGGTTCATATGATGATACCTCTGAGGAGCACGAGCAGTCATATGGAGTTGATGACAGTAGCCCAAATATGCATCCATGTGTGGTGGAGGAGTATGGTGAGCAGCTGATTGTTCCCATGAGGGAAGGAGATCCGGGAGTAAATGAACAACTAATGATTCAGCATAGAGAGCACATAGAGGAGCATGATTTAGATGATACACATAGTGTGCGGGATGAGCCATTTTTGGAGAGTCAGCTAGTGGCTCATATCGATCCCATGATGGAGGATGAGCAAACACCCTTGGGGCCAGCCATTGGAGTGGAGCAGACATATGTGCAGGCAGCCTACAGGGAGGTAGTATTTGCAGACACTTGTCCTCAGAAGGAGTTGTAGATTGACGGGCTAGTTTTGTAGGAGGCTAGTAGGCGACATGAGTTGTTGGAGATGGTGGTGCATCCATCTTTGGGACAACCCATTGATGAGATGCGGGTAGATGCACAGGCAGTTGGCAAAGCTGCAGGACATTCAAGGAGAAGCCCTCTCCAAGAGTACATAGATAGGGCTTTTAGCACATCTTGTCTGCTTATTATAGTGAGAGGGGTAGGTTTCCTTAGATAGATCTGGTTGCTTGACCAGATAGAGCATCACTTGTTGAGAAGGGACCCATATCAGCCTAGTAGACTTGTTCCTTGCATAGGTGTCCATGCCCTGGATTGGCGAGAAGTCATGAGATGGTATCCTTTTGATGGAGTATCATTTTTAGTTAGGAGCATTGTATTGCAAGAGCCCTTAGAGGTGAGAGTATTACATGCTTCAGTTGGCAACATGATGTAGGTTGGTCACTCATTAGTGTCTCAACACAACATCAACATGATGAGATTGACCTTGGTTTATGCCAAGAGTTGTATTGGAGAGAGGTGATGAGTTGGTACGTGGTGGATGGAGCAGCATTCCTGGTTGGAGTTATAGCAGAGAAGGATCCATGGAGCCTTGATATTTGTTCTTGGTGGCATTGGGATCCAGGTGGATCTACTGGCAGCAGGTTGAGTCAGGGATGGACATGGGATCTAGGTATTGGAGGATCCAATCATGTTTCGATAGCTTGGAGATGTGACATGGACCAGTTGTTCGTATGGGATCTGGGCATTGGGCCACCAAATTGGTCTACAGATTCGGATTGCTTGAGGGCAAGCAATCTTGGAGTGGGAGGACTGTCATGTCCCCATTTTTATTCTTCTTCATAGTATAGCCAGGGTGGATTTCCAGGATAGGGGATGACCAAGTCAGTTTAGTAGGTTTATTTCATCAGGGGTCTCGATGGAGTTTTGAGGGTTTTTTTAGGTTTGATGGAATTCGCTTGACATATTCCATCATCATCATAGTTTTCTTTTCATTCCATTGAATTCTGACAATTTTAAAAAATCAATATTAGTATTGGTCATAATTAATTATGCTCGAGGTGGCATTCCTGAGCGATTAATTGATGGAACACCTTAGTGTAATAGCTCGTTGGAACTGGAACGATAAGATCTGCAGGATGAGACTTTTGGATAGGAGTTTCACTGAACCGAGGAGACATGGTGGCCAATATACCCTTTTCTGTTAAAATTGGAAACTAGGGCCAAACTCCATGTGGATCACCTCATTTATGGCAAATGATATTTTTCCTAGATTCCTCTTGTTGAGAGGTGTAGGATTGATTTAAAGATCATCCGATTCCAACAAGTATTTATGGAGATATGAATTTATTTGTACTTGACAAATTGTCAAGGTCGGCCAAAAGTTAAATGTGTGGAACACATGCTTAGTGAATCATATAAATACAAGAGAGGTTGATTCATTTTCTCATCATCTCATCTCACTCATTCTTCTCTCTCTCCTTAGCTTTGGGTTATACAAGGAGCAGCTCACATGTGGGAAGGAGGACACATTAGGGCAAGGAGGACACTGAAAGGAGGATGCAGAAGCTGTTGAAGGTCTCTTTGACCTGCATTGACCAAGCGTTGACTCACCAAGGGTGTGGTTTTGGTGTGGCTGCCTCTCCTAGGCAGGTCGCAGATTTTGGCACAAAAATCGAGGCAATCCGTCCACAGGTTTGACCAGCGTTGACTACCCTAGTTTTGGGTAGCAGGTTAACTTCAATCAACAACAGTTTGACTGTGCTTTTGGGGCTATTCAAGCGTTGTTTCCTCAAGCTGTTCGAGGGCTAGTTGACTGAAAATTGACCAAGCATATTGGAGGTCAATTTCAACTCGTTTGACCAAGTTTGACTTTACTGATCTAGGGTTTGTTGCTGCTGATATAAAATTAAAGAATTTTGATTTTGTACTATTTCTCTCTGCTGAACTATTGAAGATAAAAGAATATTTAATCAAAGGGTTTCCCATCATTAGGGTTTGTCCTTGGCTAGCCGCCACATCTTATGTCTCTTGTCTTGGCTTGTTTTTTGTTGATCATTTAATGTTCTATCTGCACTTTACTTAATGTATATGTGATTGCTAATCTGTGGCTAATAAGAAGAAAAGAAGTAAACTGCTCTAAGAATAGAACATACCATAATTTAACATGGTATCAGAGCTGAGGTGAAGACAAAGCCCAAGCAAGAGCAATCACCGAAGAGAAGGTTGGCAAGGCTATTCTAAAAACTTCATGGGGTCCTTAACACTCTTCCTCGCCGAAGACAAGCTCTGTGAGAAGTCTGACTATCATGGATGGAAGATGTCTCTCAATCTAACTTTAAAAGATCAGGAAGTGTTGGACCATGTGAGAGGCAATACTGTTGCGCCTCCATCAAATGCATCTTGATTTGCCAAAAGCAAGTGGTCCAAGGGAGAAGTCAAAGCAAGGACGATCATCCAGGACTCTATCAACAAGCGCCTGGTGGCCTATGTTTCCGAGCAGACAACCTCCAAGGAAATCTACGATAGACTGGTGAGTCTATTTAAAGTTAATGATTCAAATCAAGTTTTGTTCCTTAGAAATAAGCTGAAGGAAATTAAGAAGGGAAAAGATGAGAGTATGAAAGCATATTTCTTAAGGATCACCGAGATCAAGAATGATATCCTATCTATTGGGGAAGTAGTTCCTGATAGGGAAATGACTATCACAACTCTTGGAGGACTGCCACCTGAATGGTATATATTCAGGACTACTCTTTTCAAAAATAATGTCATCCCAGGATTTGAGGAATTGATGGCTAGATGTATTCAAGAAGAGACAAGGATGGAAGAGCAAGAAATGCCCGCACTTAAAGGCCATCCCTCTACCTTTTATTCTCATGCTAAAAGAAGAAACAAGTCTAGGGCTAAATCCAAAGGAAATGATGGACCAAAGGGTGGAAGAAAAGGTCGATGTAACAATTGCAACAAAATGGGCCACTATGTGAGGGAGTGCCATGATAAAAGGGACTCACACCATGACGATGACCAAAATCACTCTCAAGGTAATCAAAGGAATGGCAAGTCCAATGGCAGAGGTAAAAGAAATGTCAGAAATCAAAGAAGAGGACAACCCTTCAAGAAGGCAAGAAACTCCAGATATGAATCTAATGTTGTTAACAATAAGCAAGATGAATATTGTCTACTAGCAGCCCTCTCTACTACTGCTCCCCCGGACTCACTGGGAAATTGACTTATTGATAGTGGTGCCTTAAGGCACTTCACTGGCTACAAAGAAGATCTCTCCAATCTGATAGAAAAGGAGACCAACCTGGAAATTGTTCTTGGGGACAACGCAAAATATCCCGTGAAAGGCGTAGAAAATGTCACTCTTCAATTGAATTAAGGTAATACAATTCATTTGCAAGAAGTCCTATATGTACCTGATCTCAAAAAGAACCTGGTGTCTATTTCGACAATGGAGTACAAAGGCTACAAGGTAACCTTCATCAATGGCAAGGTACGTGTATGGAAAAAGAATTTTAAGGAAGCTTTCACTCTTGGGTTTTGAGTCAATTCATTATATCAAGTCGGAGGAAGTCCATTGGGTGTCATGTCTTGTGACACATCACTTCAGTCTGAACTATGGCATCGGAGGTTTTCTCACCTTCATTATAAAGCTCTACCCAATGCAAGACAAATTGTGACAGGGATGCCCGAGTTCCAAGTAGAGCAGGAAGGTGTATGTCCTGGATGTGCCAAAGGGAAGCTCAAAAGCGGACCATTCCCCTCAAGCCAAAGTAAGACCTTTGATATATTGCAGTTGGTTCACTCAGACATATCTGGTATGATGCCTGTGAACTCTTTGGAAGGATATTTATATTACCTCACTTTTACAAATGATTATTCTCACAGGACCCGGATATACTTCTTGAAAAAGAAGGATGAAGTGTTCACTTGGTTTCGTCACTTCAAAGCCTTGATCGAGAATCAAAGCGAAACAAAGATCAAGATCATAAGGACTAATAATGGGACTGAGTATGAATCCAATGAGTTCCATGAATTTTGCAAAGAGGTTGGCATTAAGAGGGAGACTACAACACCATATACTCCTGAGCAAAACGGTGTGGCGGAAAGGAAGAATCGTATGATTGTGGAAGCTGTTCGTGCTATGCTCCATGATCAAAGACTTCCAAAGTTTCTATGGGCCGAAGCTGTGAATACCTCTGTATATGTGCAAAACTGATGCCCTCATCAAGCATTGGATTCCAAGACTCCCGAAAAGATGTTCACTAGTAAGAAACTTGACATATCTCTTGTTAGAATTTTTGGAAGTCCGGTATATTTTCATGTGCCGAAGGAGAAGAGGAATAATTGGGTGCATCTGGAAAGAAAGGAATCTTCGTGGGCTATAGTGAAAACGCTAAGGGCTATATAATCTATGTGGCTAGTCAAAGGGAAATCGAGATTAGCCATGATGTCACCTTTGACGAAGATATGGCTCTTAGCAAAGTTGACAATATTCCTACTCAAAGGGGATCTAAAGAAGCTGACACCAGGGAACCAAAGGAAAAGGAAGATGAGACGATGCCAATGTGGAAGAACCTATGGATCCTATTGATCCCCCTCCGCAAGAGCCTTCCTCTTCTAGAAAGAGGCCTTCATGGCTTAAGGGGACACTTGGTGATGCTGAAGGGCACGTTGCACCCAGGGGAACCTTCTGGGAAAGTAAGAAGCCGACCAAGTATTAGGGATACTTGACCATCATGAGCACCATCATCTAAAATGAGCCTTCATCATTCGCAGAAGCTGTCAAGAATCAAGTATGGAAGGATGCTATGACTCGGGAATATGAGTCCATCATGAAAAACGATGTCTGGGATGTGGTCCCCAGACCCCAGGACAAAGCAGTTGTCACTTCGAAATGGCTTTACAAGATAAAACATGCAGTTGATGGAAGTGCGGAAAAGTATAAGGCTCGTTTTGTCGCTCGTGGCTTCTCTCAGAAGGAAGGTATAGACTATGATGAGATATTTTCACCTGTTGCCCGATATACCACCATCTGCTCGATCATAGCCCTTGCTACTTCGCAAGGATGGAACCTACATCAGATGGATGTCAAGGTCGCATTCTTGCATGGTTTGATAAAAGAGGAGGTCTATGTGGAGAAACCCGAAGGATTTGAGATTCATGATCAAGAATCTCATGTGTGCAGGTTGAAGAAGGCCCTCTATGGGCTGAAGCAAGCACCCCGAGCGTGGTATGAGAGGATTGATAGCTACTTGATGAAGCTGGGATTCACTAGGAGTGAAGTTGACCCTAACCTTTACTTTAAGGTTGAAGATGACAATCCTCTCATACTGGTGTTGTACGTTGACAACCTCTTTGTAACAGGTGCAGACCCTCTCATTCACGAATGTAAGAGGGAGTTGGCTTTTGAATTTGAGATGAAGGACCTAGGACTGATGCACTATTTCCTAGAACTAGAAGTCTGGAAAAAGCCAGGGGAGATTTTCCTATCTCAAGGAAAATATGTGGTGAAGATATTGGAGAGATTCAGTATGGTGGACTGCAAGCCCGTGACTACCCTGATGGAGCTTGACTTCAAGAAGTTAAGCGGTAGTGTTGCTGGACCCATTTTATGAAATGCTATCGAGTATCGTCAACTCATCAGAGCATTGATGTTCTTGGTGAACTCTCGTCCGAATATATGTTTTGCAGTCAACATGTTGAGTCAACATATGGTTGAGCCTCACCACTCACATTGGATTGGTGCCAAGAATCTGTTGAGATATCTTCGTGGCACAATCACTCATGGGTTGAGATACACTGCCGAAGATGTGAGACTACATGGATATACCGATGCTGATTGGATAGGCAGTGTGGTGGACCGAAAGAGCACTTCTGGGTGTTGTTTCTCTTTGGGATTTGCCTCGATATCCTGGATGAGTAGGAAGCAGAAGTCGGTGGCTTTGAGCACCGCCGAGGCAAAGTACATTGCTGCTAGTATGGCCTCTTGTGAGGTGGTTTGGTTGTGAAAGCTCTTTAGTGAGCTGTTTGGATTTACATTGGATACCACCGTGATCCTGTGTGACAGCAGAGCGGGATTCGTTTATCAGAGAATCCTATATTTCATGATCGCTCTAAACATATCGATATTAGGTACCACTGTATTTGGGATATGGTGCAGCGGGGAGCAATAAGGCTCCAACATATCGGTACAAATGAACAGGTCGCTGACATTTTGACGAAGCCCCTTGGAAAGGTCAAATTCTTGACTTTCCGAGAATGACTTGGTGTCGTTCAGAGACCCTCATATGAGGGTCAAGTATGATGTATTGAGCTCTGGGAGCTCCAGGGGGGTGCGACATACTTCTTGGAGCGACATGTGACCACAGGGTGACTCACCATCCCCTGGTGGTGCGCTATGTACAGGGTGAAAGGTTCAACCTTCCCCTGTGACACCCCGTGGCGACTATGGAACATGATGATTAGTTCTCCTGTGGGCTAAGATGATTAGTTCTCCATGGCGACTGTGGAACATGATGACTAGTTCTCCTGTGGGCCAGGATGATTAGTTGTCCGTGGCGACTGTGGAACGGGATGATTAGTTCTCCTATGGGCCAAGATGATTAGTTCTTCGTGGAGACTGTGGAACAAGATGATTAGTTCTCCTGTGGGCCAGGATGATTAGTTCTCCTGTGGCGACTGTTGGACAAGATGATTCATTCTCCTGTGGATAGGATGATTAATTCTCTTATCGAGGCATCCTACCCATGCAATCTATGACTTATGGGAAGTACCTCTCATCTAATCAATGAGTAGGGAAATGGGGTTAGGGACCATTAGTAGTACTATCGATGGACGCATTGTTGTATCTACCGTACTCCCTATGCTAGGATGACCTACATTGATCTGGGATTAGTGAGAGTGGTATGACACACTATAAGACTGACTTCGGGTCAATGAAGGATGGTATGATACATCCTCAATCATTTCTTATTCTTCATAGTTCGAGCAGAGTAGGGCCAAGCAGTGTAGGGAAGTGCATTTGATGGCTGGGATAATAGCGACGGTCAAACGAATTGCAGATGGAGTTCTCCCTAGTTGAGAGGGAGTGTTAAAATTGGCAACTAGGGCCAAACTCCATGTGGGTCACCTCATTTATGACAGCGGATATTTTTCCTAGATTCCTCTTGTCGAGAGGTGTAGGATTGATCTAAAGATCATCCAATTCCGACAAGTATTTATGGAGATATGTATTTATTTGTATTACTTGACAAATTGTCAAGGTTGGCCAACAGTGAAATGTGTCGCACAAATGCCCAATGAATCATATGAATACAAGAGAGGTTGATTCATTTTCTCATCATCTCATCTCACTCATTCTTCCCTCTCTCCTTAGCTTTGGGTTACACAAGGAGCAGCTCACACGTGGGAAGAAGGAGGACGCATTAGGGCAAGGAGGACGCAGAAGCCACTGAAGGTCTCTTTGACCTGTGTTGACCAATCCTTGACTCATCAAGGGTGCGGTTGTGGTTTGGCTGCCTCTCCTAGGCAGGCTGCATATTTTGGCACAAAAATCAAGGTAATCCATCCACAAGTTTGACCAGCATTGCCTGCCCTAGTTTTGGGCAGCAGGTTGACTTCAGTCCACAGCAGTTCGACTGTGTTTTTGGCGCTGTTCAAGGGCTGCTTCTTTAGGTCGTTCGAGGGCTAGTTGACCGGAAATTGACCAAGCATATTGGAGGTCAATTTCAACTCGTTTGACCAAGTTTTACTTTGCTGATCTAGGGTTTGCTACTACTAATATAAAATTACAGAATTCTGATTTTGTACTATTTCTCTCTACCGAACTATTGAAGATAAAAGAAGATTTGATCAAAGGGTTCCCTGCATTGGGGTTTCTCCCTGGCCAGCCACCACATCTTGTGTCTCTTGTCTTGGCTTGTTTTTTGTTGATCATGTAATGTTTTATCTGCACTTTACTTAATGTATATGTGATTGCTAATCTGTGGCTAATAAGAAGAAAAGAAGTAAACTGCTCTAAGCATAGAACATGCCATAATTTAACATTTTCCCGCATTAAAAATAATATTTCAATTAAAATAAAAGAGGGAAAAAATGCTCCATGATTAAAATAATAATAAAATAGAAGATTCTAAAGGGGTCCATTAGATCTATAAACATTAGGGGATTTTTGAGGTCTAAATGGGCCTCCTAAGGAACTTATAAAATAATAGTGGAAATAATAAAATAAGATTATATGACGTCCTCAAATTTTAGAGGGAAAAATGAAAAAATTATTTTTTCAACTTATCTCCCTATGGGTTTACTCAAATTTCGAGCGGAAACACTCGTTGGATGCATAATTTGATTCCTCATCCAAGGAGTACCCATGTTGCATACTTTCGATGGACCCTGCTACATGAAAACTGAGAAATATATGAAAAATGTGATTGCAATCACGTTTTTTAATGTATTTCTCATTTTTTGTGTAGCATGGTCCTTCGAAAGTATGCAACATGTGTACTCTTTGGATGAGAAATTAAATTTTACATCCAACGAGTACTCTCACTCAAAATTGGAGTAAAATCTTAGGGAGATAAGTTGAAAAAATAGTTTTATTATTTTATTATTTTTTAATCTTTTTTTACCTTTTTAGTTCAAAAATGGTGAATCATCCCCCATGGTTGACATTATCATCTTGAATCCTATTGGTTCTTATAAAGTTTATTTTGGTTGTACATTTTTCTTAGGAGGCCCAATTTAGACCTCAAAAGTCCCCTAATGAGAGGAAGAGGAGGCCATTGGAGGAGAACTTGGTTTTTGATATTGTTTATTGTACGAGAGGTTGAGGACCTGGTTCTCTACTCCATTGGTAGATCCACGACGAAAACCCTTAGGTGATATAGAGAAATTGGGCGAGCACCCATCTCCCCTTGGTAGATTTATTCAGAATCCATTGGTGTAGTGATTGTTTTTCTATTTCATTTTGGAGACGGGAGGGTCATTCCCAGCTATTGTATTGGCATCTATCTATATATAATAAATCTAGATTTTGGTTGCTACATTTCTCATTGTTCCTCGTGTTGTGATCTTTTAATGAGATTTTGTGCAATTTATAGATTTATGGTTTTAGTTTTACATGGAAATCTTATGGAAAATGCATGATAGTTTTATATGAAGTGCTTGTTCCAAATTTTTTTGATTTGGGACATTACAAACCACTTGCAACCATACCAATTTGAAGACTTATTCCCTCTGCTGTGCAAACATATCAATCAAATTTATTTTGGAAATTTTCAAATTTTGGAACATCTAGAAGTAATTTTGGTTGTTGGATAAGTTTCGACAAGCTTAAATTCATGTAGTTTGAGTTGTTAAACAAATGTTCCAACTTGGTTGATGTTCCTAAATTGTATTGGCCTTGGTATAACAATTCCTACTTTTCTGCATAGCAAGTAAATATGTGTTGTATCTAGACCATTTTTCTTTTATGGAATGTGTTAGCGCTTGAAATTTCACCTCAGGCTGAGAAAGGTAAACCTCAAGGCAACATCAAACCACTTAGCCTCGTAGCTAGCCCTACGGGGCAGGAGAGGGCTCTCTCCGGTCTATCTCAGTAAAGATCGTCAATGGGCGAGATGACCAATAGGGTAACACTGATTTTAGGCTAGTAAACTGATCAAAAAGGTTGATTTGGGGTTTTTAGGCTTTTTGGTGGCAAATTGAGGGGGTGGCAATTTTGGGTGCGGGGATTGGACACAGTTTCTGCAGGGGGTTCTTTGGGGCGAGGTAGGAGACAATATTGATGCCTTTGATTGAGGTGGATGGTCAGGAATGACAGGTGAGGAGCTAAGGAGAAAAAACAATAACTTTGAATTCTCCTTAAACAGTAGAAAACATTGAAATTAAACAAACTTAAAAGCAGAGCATGACAGTCATGAATTCTTACTTTAACACTTCGTTTGCTTAATGTGCAGAAGGAAAAGAAAGGAAATGATTCACATAACACACTTACAGGTACATATAGAAACACACCATCAATACATGTAACCACAAGAATCCCAAAAAAGACTGCAAAACCCTGGTCTTCCTTAGCCAAAAATTGCAGAGATACAGTGAATAATACAATGATAGCTTATCCCTCAAGAGTCCAACCATGAAAATGAGCAAGAAAGTACATAATATAGATCATCTAACCTCTTTCCCTGCCTCCATGGGTCGAGCTCACTATCCTAGGAGTTGTTTCAACCACTTCTAAACTAAGTACTACAAATCAGGCAGTCAAAACAACTTGCCTCTATAAGCTAGGAAACCAATTCATTCATTTAATTTTCACCTTTTTCATGAATGAATCTTCTAGAAGAGGTACATAAGTGTAAAAGTGTCATAAAAGTACACTAATTACATCAAAGAGCATAATAATCCACCCCAAAAATTCAAACAGGGTCAAACTGCGTTTTTCTGAGCTGTACAATGAAATTTGGAGAAATTTGCCTGACGGGTCGCGCGCCTCTGCCTGACAGGTCGCGCGCCTTTGGGACCACTTTTGGGGCACTTCTAGGTGGCCAAATTGAGCAAGAGTAGACTTGTTGGAAAGGTCTGTGAGTCTACTTTCCAACCCAACTGGAATTTTTGAATTTGGTGGTCATTTGCCCCTCCAAAATTGCAATCTCCCAAGACTGCTTTCTGTGTCTCAAAAATGTGGCAGAAAGTCATTTTTTGCTCCTTTTTGACTTTCTAGAGGCCCAAAACCTCATAAAATCTCAAGTCCATTGATGAGCATATGTAACTTCTCATGACAAATCTCGAAATGCTGAGTTTTTACAAAATGGAGTTGCCAGGATGAAGGGTCGCGCGGGGGGTGAGACCCGTTAATGGACAAAAACCTGTAAATTGCCTGAAAAATCAAAATTGACCCAAAATGTTCAAAATTTCTTGGGATTTGTGTTGTGGCTAGGCTATTTAGTGCCTTGGTTCTTCAGTGAAGCCTCGGCCAAGATATGGAGGGGATCGGGCCTCTTTCTCTTTTTTTGTGCCTTGGCCAACTGCCTTTGGAACATCTTCATCTTTGCTTTGCACATGTGCATTCTTGCCCAATAATGGTTCTTCATGTTCCTCAGCAATTTTTTCTCTTGGTTGGCCTTAGCCAACAGCCTCTCCAAGTGAGCATTAAGCTGGATAAGCATGGACTCTCGCTTAGCGGGCAATAGATCACCGGGTCTTCTCCGGTTCAAATTGCGGTCACTACGAATCCTCCACAACTCATCAAGAGCTTGTTCATCCTCCAATTGTTTATTGCGCTGCTCCAGGTATGAGATTGTCCATTGTGCCCCCTCTAATCTCCTTTGCAAGGCATCATTTTCAGCTCTAAGGTGTTGAATGATCTCCTTTGACTCTCGGCTAGGAGAACTGACATCAAGATCAATAAACTCTATATCCGGAACACCTGATGGTCCCTCATCAATCTTGGGCTGTTTGCCCCTCCTTGGTACCTGTGCTGCTGAAGAAAGCGAGGCCCCTTCCACCTGATGTGGAGATAACACTCGCTGAGCCGATGAAGAAGGCGAGACCTCTTCCACATGCTGTGGAGAAAGTACTCGCCGAGCTGCTGCAAATAAGGCCCTCTGGCCTCTCTGATAAGTAACCAAAGGTGAGGAGCTGACATGTCTAGTGACGAGGATGTCATGCTGCTGTGATGGTCCTCCCTCCTCGTGAATAACCTCAGGATGTGGCGGTGGTGGTACTGTGAAAAGCTCACGAGAAATGAACTCCTCCCATGAGATGCCCTGCTGAGCCAACTGATGTAATACTACAAGCTGAATCAAACCATAATGGTAAAGGCTCCTATACTGCTGTGCCAGGCTCTTCCTCTGCATCATGGACACCATCCTCTCAATGTTCTGATAGAAGAAAACAGGGATGTTCATCATCCGTACCCGTGTGAAGTGCATCAATAGGCGAATATGGTACGAATATACCTGTGAAAATCTACCCTCATAGGTAAAATAGAGCATGATGAGCCTCATCATGGGAGCATACTCACTCCTGAGAAATCTGAAGGGAAACACTCCTGTCAAGTGTCTCATTAGTGCTGGTCTAACGAAAGGCTCAAAATGAACACTGTCCAGCACCTTGCGCTTATTCCATACCTTTCCGACATTAGGTATCCCTGTGGCCTGTGAAATCACCTCGGGTGTCAATGTAAAGTCCACCCCGGCAAGGTTGACATGTCCATCATGCAAGTGTAAAACAAACAGGCGAGCCAACTCTCTGTGGTGCTGAATCCGAGAGATTCTCTCACAAAACTCATAGCAAGACATGTATTGGAAACATGAGACTGCCATGGGACAAGCTTGTAAATCTGTCAAAGAGGTGGGCTCCTCTCGCCTATGATGACCACCCTTTCCACCCTTATGTGGCCTCCTCTGTATCTCAATCTCTGAAGCCGATGCCTGGTCATCACTCTGCTCATAGGTTTCGGTTTCTGACATTGTTTAAGGAGCAGAGTGGCCAAAATGTACTGCTATTTCTGCCTTGTAAAACGTTGATTTATATGCTCAGGTAATTTAGCGATTTGTTGACTCCTTGGATGAATTTGCAGGCGGTTTTGTAAGGATGGCTCTGACGGGTCGCGCGCCTCACCCAACGGGTCGCGCGCCACTGACGGGTCGTGCCCGTTGAAAAATTGCACTGCCGAAATGCGCTTGACGGGTCGCGCGCCTCTGACGGGTCGCGCACCTGGTCTGACGGGTCGCGCGCCTGTGCAGCTCCCAAATTCGCTCAAACTTTCACTCAATCACTCTTGCAAGTAACTTGGATGCACAATGAGGGTCGATGGAGGGAGATTGGGCCTTTATAGCTTTGATTTGAAATAATTTCATGCCCAAACCCACTTTATAATGTTTTTCTTTGACACTTTATAAAATTGACTTTTCTTGGTTTCCTTTGTCCTGAAATTGACTTATTAAATGCTTTTGCTCGATACTTTTTGCAGGGATATCATCTGAGGGATCTTGGCAAGGGAGCCAGGGTTACATGCTGTCTCTGGAAGTTTTTGAAATTTCATCACTTTTTACAAAAATTTGAAAAATGACCTTGGCTTTAAAAACAGAGTTTTTAAATCCAAGGTGAAAATTTACTGTACAAGATAGAAATTTGCGAAGAAACACCTTTGAAATCATCCCTCTGGCTTGCTGGGCACTTATTGACTTTCAGAGACATGACTTTGTAAATAAACTTGACCAAAACCCTAGACCTAGGAATTTGACCCCAAGACAAGACAAGACAAGCTTGAAAGTGACTAAGGACTGAAATAACTTGATCCAGCAATGCCAAGAGGGGGACAAAGACACCAGCTCCTCCATCAGGGTTATGGCATGCCTAATGGGATGCAAAAATTGACACTGATGAGACACCTACTTATGCAAATGCAAAGAGATTTGATCGCTGATGGAGGGCTACAAGACCGACTCTAACAGAGTGAATTCAACCACCTAGAGTGGTAATTCGAATTCTTCATTGTATATAATGTTGTAAAGACATGGAAAATGGGTCTGGGTTGGAATGGAAGGAAGCTAGTCTACATCTTTTGCAATTTTTGTATCATTTCTCCCAAGTGAATAGAAGAATACAGATGCAACTTTGACAAGATTCTTGTGTCAGTATTTAATGGTATGTGTGTTTCCTTGTGATTTGATTTATATGTTACCTTATGATCTGTTTTTAATATATATTTTCATGGTGTAAACATTCTTCATGCTCAGTTTGAAAGGAGATATTTCAGAATTCATTTAGTGCTATGATTTTATTCAGCTGATCATATGTTAAT